>OY744520.1:206399006-206456506 GCA_963556195.1 Sepiola atlantica | reverse complement strand
CAGATAAAATGAAGCTCAATACATTGGATAGAGCATTAATAGCACTAGTTAGAGTGAAAGAATAAAATAAGGTGCGAATCAAATTTTATTACAATTCAAAGTTCAAGCAAAGTACTTAAAAGTCCTTAACTCATAAGTTTTCAAAGAAAATCTTCTCCCCAGAGGACCATTACCGCAATGACATTACTGCGGGTAATAACATTAAACTTTGAAAATATATAAAAAATATATAAAATACATAAAAGTATATAAAACATAAAATATATAAATTCTCTGAATTATTTTTTTTAAATGCGAAGAGAATATTTGCATTGGTTTTTATTTTTAATTGTAACATATTTTGAATACATTTTTATAATCATCCATTTCAATATACATATATATATATATATATATATATATATATATATATATATATATATATTCACATGTATATATATAAATATATGTATAGATATACATGTATATATATATATATATATATATCATTGTATAATAATTTTTTTAATGCTGAAGAAATATCTACATTTGTTTTTCTTTTAAAATGTCAAATATTTTAAATACATATTTATTAGTATGCATTTCAATATACATATATATATATATATATATATATGTGTATATACATGTGTGTGTATGTCAATGTATTATTATTTTTTCATTATATATTTAATTCCTTTTTATCTGAACTTAAATAAGAAAGTAGATATTTATTAATGTTTCACATTAAGCGATACATTATCGTGTTTTCTAATTTGATTTATTTTTTAATAAATGATTTAATATGTATCGTGTAAAAATGAATATAACAAAGAATTGATCAGTTTAAATCTTATCACGTGATATTGTTACTGATGTAAGTTTTTATTAAAATATATATTTATATAATGTAGTACAATTTTTATTATTTTTCCGTTTTTCAATGTCAAATGTAATAATAGTATAACTACACCACCCTTTGAATTCATTTCTGTACCTCATATGTACACTTATTACAACATTATAAATGATTTACTGTTATTTTAAAACATTTATTCACTAATTGTCAATTTTGTTTAATGTAAAATTGTTTATGTTCATATAAGTAGTACGATTTATTTTCGTATCATAATCTTAATTTTGTTCATTAGTTTATTTTATTGTATGTATTATTGTGTGCATGTTTTTTCTACAAAGTACTACATTCGTAAAATAGTATCCTTATTGATAGTTTATTGATGGAGTGAGGAAAAACAACGAACAAGCTGATTTGTTAAGAACTTAGTTCGAAATCAGAATCCAATCTTTACAAAGAAACTGTGGTCTTTATTTCCCGTTGTATCTACCGGTGAGTAGACGTACGGAAGCGTACAATTGATAGCCTAAACCGTAAGTCAACCAATGCATACATGCAATCATTTCCTTCTCTCTTTCTTCCTTCTCTGTATCTATCTATTTATCTATCTATATATCTATCTATCTATCTCGCTCTCGCTCTCTCTCTCTCTCTCTCTCTCTCTCTCTCTATATATATATATATATATATATATATATATATATATATATATATACATATATATATACATATATATATACTCAATTTAATAACTAAATGCATCTCTATCACGTAGTTCTGTTACTCTCCTGACGTGTCTTTCTCGTTGTAATATATACGCCATGAGAGATAAGTCATGGGTGTCGTGTTGAGACTAAACTACACGTACGTAACAATGGCAATGGCGTACAATGATATATATTTGCATAAACAACAAGCTATTATATAATATACGTATGATTGAGTATAACGCCATTACTATTGAAATATCTTAATTGTTACTGCAATGTGTGATTTTTTTAAACGTCGCGAGATGGTGATCTTTCCAGGAGAATTTAAAGGAACTTGCAACTTGGAAATAGCGGTCTCGTTAATAAACACTTTTTCGAGACGAACGTACGGAAATCAGCCTTATACTTAATTTTATTTATCTAACTTGATATATGCGTCATTTATGGTATTCAAGCGTAACTCCCAACTGAGCGATATGCGTGTACGCTTCTGTAAATATACCGATATACAACTTGATGCGTACAATATGGCTTATTGTCTCTTTCTTTTTCATTCTATTTCATTGCTATTTTCTTCGGTATTTGTTATTTGTTTTTATACATGTAGATAAGCATACACCGTGATGAATTCAACACTGCGATTTCAAAGCCTTTCAATGATAAGCATATAGTTTTTCATCCGTAAAAATATACACAAAATAAATAACTGTATTCACTTGAAGAATGTACATAACATGAGAACAATTAGGCCTAGAACTTCTATATTGTGATTGCATATACAAAATATATATGAAGATTTAATTAATTTTCATCTGAATACATGTATATATATATATATATATATAACTGAGCGTCTGTATGATTATATGTATACGTATATATAACATTAAAGATTGCGAGATGATATACATATATTTTAACTTATATATTCATAGAGGTATACATGTATATATACATATTGGCATATATATATATATATATATATATATATATAAGTAAATACATGCAAATATATATATATATGTATATATATATATATATATATATGTATATATATACATATACACAAATACATTTACATGGATTTACATCATATATATATATATATATATATATATATATATATATATATATATATATATATATATATATATATATGCACACACAAAAGTAATTTGTGAACGCGTGTCATAGTTTTACAAACCAACTTACGAAGCCACAGTTGGTTTGTACCCTAAACCTAACCCTTACTTTAACCCAAACCCTAACCCTAACCCTAACCCTAACCTTTACCCTAAAACCTAACCCTTACCCTAAACCCTAACCTTAACCCTAACCCTAACCCTTACCTTAACCCTTACCCTTACACAAAACACGCCAAACTAACACATCAACGACGTATTCAACAAAATAAAATTCGATGCTGACATTTTAAAACTGCAGATTTTATGATGAACATTTTCGACAAGTAAATAGCACAGCAATTGGAAATCAAATAGTTTCCAGCCATGCTAACATAACTTACATGCACACATTTCAACAAAGATACATACACACCTCACACTAATACATTACTACATGTACATGTATGACATATGTGTAATTTAGCAGCACAGCGAAGAGTAATTTATAGACAGTCCACTTAATCATACACATCTCATTTTAGACGAACTCGTAAAAATAGCCACCAACAAAATAACCACATCACCACACCAAACACACCGACGAACATGGATATTCAACTTTTTACAGCTGCCACATTATCACTATCAAGAGATTCATGTACCCTATACTGCACAAGCACCGATATTTTCTATGTACCTTATAATGCACAAGCACCAATATTTCACGGGTACACTATACTGCAGAAGCACTAGTATTTTCTAGCTACCCTGTACTGCAGAAACACCGATATTTCCGATGTTTCCTATACTGCGGAAGCACCAATATTTCCTATGCACCCTATACTGCAGAATCTCCTATATTTCCTATGTACACTATACTGCAGAAGCACCGACATTTCCTATCTACACTATATTGCAGAAGCACTAATAGTTTATATGTACCTATACAGTAGAAGACCGATACTTTCTATGTAGCCTATACTGGACATCAAAAGCATCCGCTACAACTCTATCTAGTATGACGCACAGGAGAGAATTTTAGCTTTCCACTTCCTCCGTAGAAGCTACTCCCTAAAAATAATTGGTAAACCTTAATAATATGTAGAACAAATGTCATAACTTAATGAACTTAATGAATAATATGTAGAACAAATGCCATAACTTAATGTGGAATGTGTGAGAATTATACACATTCCAATTGTATTTGACTCAAACGACACCAGCAACACACTACACGCCCTCTAAAAAGATATTTAAACAGCTAAAACATGGCCCCACTACAACACGATGGACAACACACCCCATTGGTTCAAAACGTAAGCCCCGAACCTACATTTACTACTACACAACATCCTCGCACCTAAAGTAAACAAAACATGCAAAAAAACTAGATTCAAAATATGCCAACACATCACCACCTCGATATATTCACATCCCAAACACCAACATAAAACGTAACTCTCCCTCTCACCTGCGATAGTCCTAATGTATTTTACTTAATATACTGCACTAAATGAACAAAAAAAACAACTACGTTAATGAAACCGCCTTTGAGGTATTTCTAGGTGTTAACAGTAAAAAGTAAATGCATACTAATCCACATACTACGCAGTAGTCATACATTATAATTTCCCAAAGCGAGCATCGAATGCACCATCATAGCCTCCAATATTTGACACAATAACACCGACGAAATACGAAAGTAAACTTATTCTATAACTATACACCTACATCTCATGACTTAATTAAGAATTAATACCTCTCAATGATGATGCATTCTACACACATACACACTGACCAACAACATTTACTTACAGATGGGAAAACAACTTACCTTTTCCTCATCAGGATGTTTGCCAATTTCTTCTCATGTTCATATTCTTAATATTATCTTCCTTCTGTCATATATTTTATATACTATATTCAACATTTATCATAATTTTCATTATACAATATCTTATACAAGTTAATTTCACTTATGATTTGTCAAATAGTTGTCTCTGTTCGAATGTTATATATATATATATATATATAGGATCAAATATAAACCAAAGTAACACTTTTAGTAGATGGAACCTACTGTGAAGAGGTTTAGCTCAATATACGAGATAGAGCAATTGTAGAGATAGAAGAAAAAAGAGTGATAAATATGCGAGATGTCATTTGCCTTTTTTGGTCCAGGAAGTATATCAATAATGGCCAGTTTTTCTCCCTTCAATTCCTTTTAAGTTCGTTTGGATTTACTTATAATTTTGAGCACTTTCTCCACACTGCTCCTACGCAAAGAGTTTTTTTCACGTTCTACAATTCATCAGACTTCCTTTCAACGGAAATTTACCCCCCGGACAAACCGCATATCTTTTTTACGGAACTTTTCTTTTCTTTCACTGCGTTTTTTAAATAATATTTTTCATATTTTTCAAATATTTGAACTTTGTATTTTTCGAAAGCCAACTTATCTATCTGTATTTCTCATCTGATGATAAGATCTCGATCTTTGAAAAGCATTGGCTTAAGGAAAGAATAATAAACACTAGTTTATTACTGAATTCACCTTGCATTGAACAATTGAAATTATAAATAAATTTGGACAATCATCGCATATTGATCATTCTTTTTTCTTCTATCTCTCTCTCTCTATATATATATATATATATATAAGTTTTTTTATTGGATTATTAATATAAATAAAATTATGTATATATATATATATATATATATATATATATATATATATATATATATACAAAATTAAATTCCCGAAACAGTTTTTCATTGTAAACAACTAATGATCCCTTAAAATAGTGTTAGAAATAAACTAATATAATAACTGTAAAAAATAAATTGACTTACATGACTGATTTACCACTGGAAGGCTTGGGACTATAAGTTTTTTTGTTTTTTTTAATATTGTTTTAATGGTTGAGAAACTTCCGAAACTATATATATATATATATATATATATATATATATATATATATATATATATATATATATATTAATTATGTAGGATACAACATTTATGGTTTAATTAATATTTTTAATCGTGCTCAAAACTTTTCATTGCTTATTAATGTTTCTCTATGTGTACAGGCGCTTCAGAATTTCAATTATATTTCTATTTCTTATGTATACAGTTAGACAGGGTGGCATTCTTTTCGTCTAATAGATTAGCAGTATGTTTAATTATAG
The DNA here is from genome assembly GCA_963556195.1 of Sepiola atlantica. Lineage (NCBI taxonomy): Eukaryota > Metazoa > Mollusca > Cephalopoda > Sepiida > Sepiolidae > Sepiola > Sepiola atlantica. Next base: position 206,450,645 of record OY744520.1, on the reverse strand, counting down.
AAAATAATTATTTTAGCATAATGTGCAATATCGATCTAAAAGACTGTAGATATTTCCGTGTTTTAGCTATGGATCATTTAATGTTCGATGGAAAAATAATAGATCAATATTTGCTTAGACAATGAAGTAAAATTCGAAAGTCCGAAATTATATAATGTGTATTTATATTTTGAAATTCCCGGCTTAATACTGCCCGCTGTAGAATTAGAGAGACGTGGTTAATATTATTTATGTCTATATTACACCGCTCATATCAAATCCACAAGCAGCCACTAACAGTATGCATCTCTCGATCATAGGAAAATGACATACACCGTTTAGAATTCTAAAATGGTCACCCAGTTTTTACTGGCTAGGCTCCACATCGCTTAATGTCGGTTATCTGACAAGAACCGTGATTATGCCGTACATCGTTACTATTGTTATTATTATTGCTGCAAATAATATTCCTGCTGTTAAAGTTATTACCTCCCTCAATTATACATGTATATACAACATTATCTGCTATATAGTTATTTCTCACCGACAGTTATTTTTATCTAAACTGTTGCATCTATGTTCTTTATATTTTTGACGTTATTGATTGTATTTATATTTTATCCTATTATACCCTGTTTAATGTTTAGTACTATTGAGAAAGTAAGTATAATTGTACATTCGTGAGATAGTTTAATATATTTATGTGAAGCCTTCAAGTTGTCGTCAATTATTTTAAGTGAGAATCACGATATGTAAGTCTAGACTTTTTTCGAAAACGGTTGATAAAACAGATTACTTGTCTTCCTTATTTATTTATACATTAATTATCCGAAACAATTTGTTTGTAAAAATCTACTTTTAAATTTTGCAGTTGTTAAGTGTTATTCCGTTTATTGCTTCTACTTTTATATTTTATTCATATGTTACGCGGTTATTTATTATCCACGCCATGTTACGAGTAAAACATTCTATTTCATTCTGACCTTTTTGTTGTTATTATTAAGGAATTAATCATTATAATTTTAGAAATGAATTTTTTCAATGTATTTTGGTTTCTTCAATGCATTCTTAGTAAATACAGAATTATTATTAAATGTTTCTAAGTTTATATCCTACAGATTTGTTACAAATATTTTTATGCGAAAGTTTTATTGATCTAGGGTGATTTAATGTTCATCAACGTAATATAGAGGTGACATCGGTTCATAGAATCATGCAAAAGTCTTCTTATTACGGTTAAAGGTTGGGTCTAAACAGTTTAACACTTTTAGCTTGATGTCTATTCAATATGTAATGTATAAGTAGTTTTTAAAATGTTTTACTGTAAACCGCGTATCGTTCTTGTATAAGCTTCCTCAATGATTTTTGTTCATGGCTTTGAATAAAAAAAGGAACATGATTGTATATTTTCAAGAGTGTGCATTTAAAAAAGTACATAATAGTATGTTACATAAAGACTGCTCGTCACTCGTTATAAGCTTTTCAATGTATAAGTCTAGAAGAGTCTACATAGTCACCGAAATTGGGTAGATCAGATCACACGATAAAAATGTGTGTATCTCATTTAGCAAGAATATTCAAACCCAGTGTGTAACACGCAGACTCCGTAGACGCCATTAGTGTGTTAAAATTGTCCAGCGGTGTCTTTCTGGTTCAGTATTTGTTATTAAAAGTGTATTGAAGACGTTCTAACAAGCAATATTACATCTGTTGGTGTGATATCTGAGGGTTCTTTAGCCTGAGTAGTGTCTTCTTTAATTGGATATGTAAAATTGGTGTATAATATGAATCGATATAAAACGCCAGGAAGGTACCCTGATTTTGTTAATATTTTAAACCATTCCGTTATCTGTTTAGAAGATTCAAACTGGATATTTAACTTTTATTTAAATTTCTTGGATCATGCTATCTACGGCACTGTTTACTAGCAGGATGTTTGTCTGATCTAGATCGGTAATTAAAGATAATACAATAGTTATTGTTATGGTCAATAAATGTGAATCTTGGTGTTTCATTATTCTTATGATTTTTTCTGTTTAGATGATATTGTTTTACCATCTAAATTAATCTTTTTGGGTAACTTGATCATCTTTGTTAAGCTCTCTATAGATAATAAGTTTATATAGTTCGTAGCTCGTCATGTAGGAACTTTTTAGTTTCATCCACAGTTACGTCCTTTTTGTTATTCAGGTTTTTGAGAACTTTCTGATCTGTTTAGTATGTAAGGTTATGTAGCCTTTATGTTTTTTTAAAACTGAGATCATGTTGTAAGTTTGATATAGTCCTTTTCAAAATTATCAAGTGCGATGTTGTCTGGAGGATTTGTTATGGATTATAATATATAGCATTTTGCTCGTTCTTTATGTTTCTACATTTTATCGCTAGTAGGATATCTTCTATGTTTGCCGTTCTTTTATCATCATACATGTTTCAAATTTATGTTAGGGTCAAGTGATAACGGTTTTATGAAAATATAATTGATTAATTGTAGACTCTTTCTTTGTTATTCTTTGACTCATAAGTATTTGAATCATAGAAAGTAATTATTATTCAGATTGCTGATTTTTCTGAAGAAATAAAAGATAGATAATGAACCGTCTTTACGCCTCTTAAACATAATCTTTATTTGTAAATATTAATTTATTAGAAGTTTGAAAGAAATTAATTATGTAAATTGCAAAACCCGTCTGGTGTCTGAGCGACATTTGGTAACAGTATATAATGAAGTTGAAAGAATATTATATAAAGTAAGATTCTTAACACTTTGTCTGTTCGAATCGCAACCTCATCCTGAAATGTCTTTCTACTTTATTTATATGGTATCTTATGTTATATAATGTTATTTAATCTAAATTCAGTAATAAACAGTTTCCCAATCTAATTCTAAAGGTATACAAAGATTATGAACGCTGACTTGAAAACATAATTAAATAGTAATTACCCGCCCCCCTGTCTTATATGTACAACATTTCTCGCCGACGGAAAGACAGAAAGACAGACAGACAGACAGATAGACAGACAGAGAACCTGCTCGTTATATTATCCTTTACGCATATATTGTTTAGTTTTGACATATTTGGAGCATGATAACAAACAATTAATCATGCCCTGTAAGTGGTAGTCCAATGTTACCCATTGAGCTTAAGTTTATCTGCAGTATTTAGTTACGGATTTGTAACATGTAATTTATTTTATAAAGTATTTGTGAGATGTAATCACCTAGAAATATATAAACAGTTATATCACTTTAACTTACTTCTTCATTTAATTTACTCACATTGCTAGCTTCTCTCCCTTTGAGATATCAGACCGTGTAACAATCGCATTTCTCGTGTTTATATTTAAAATACACTGTGTATTTCTCTCGTATTTAAAAGTATGAAACCTATAATAAAACGCCAGGTTTATTAATAATTGGATCCAGAGTGCGATTCATCCGACTGGCGGTACGATTAAGTAATTACATACTGAGAGTGTAGAAAAAACACGGAACACATACATATATATATATATCTATTAATATCAAAATATTTTTTTATTAAATTTTGATTATAAAGCTCCGATGAGTTGAGACCTTGAAGATTCAGAGTTAGCCACGTTGCGATGGTTTACTTCCTTTAAGAGACCGGAAATTATATAATTGTTATAATCTTTTTACTTGTGTTGCCTAACCTTAAACAGCCCGAGTTCATAATACTAATATCCAGGGTTCGAATCGTCTAACCGGTGGTAGGGTAACATAATTACCTACTGACGAATGTAGATAAACACGAAAGATATCTATGTCTATGAACATTCAAAAAGAGTAATATATTCATATATATATATATATATATATATATATATATATATATATATATATATATATATATATATATATAAATTAGATATATACACAAGTTGGCTGTCAACGCGATTGTTTTCGAGTCTAGTGTTAAGAAAATATCATAGCGAATGATACATGGTTGGACAAAATCATAAACCCACCTTGAAACCCTCCAATGAATCCAGCCGAACTTCTTTTTTTAAATTTTAAACAGCATCACCCACATGATTGTGAAGCTCTGCTCGAATTGTGGATGCTATGGTGTTAATTGCAATATTACCAGTGAAATTATGTAGACATGTTGGTATAGGGTGACTGCTATTTTTACATCGTTGTGATATTTCAAAGCATGCGAGTGTAATAATCGCTTTTAAAAATTAAAGTAAAAATCATTTTAAAACGATATACATACCGGTCGTGCTGATACGATATGTCGTGCCGCAACAAACTACCGGATATAGATACATGTCTTTGAACTGAGCGACATGCGTCGATATCTTCCTGCACCATAAACATACCCGTGAGCGTCTCCTGAAAGAAGACACCTGCGTATCTTTCTAAATATGTTCAATGTGTTTGTATGCTTGCTAGTAAAACTATTTAGTAGAGAAGTTTTGTACAGGTAAGTCTAGTTTATAAAAAAGTCAACAGGTTACGAATAGGTTATGTAGATGGCATTCCTGGAAATAAGAATGGGTTTCTTAAGAATAGGAAGCGATAGAACTTAGGCGGAAATGACAACCCCGTCGATTGTGCGATTGTTATTTCAAATCGATAGTCTGGCAGAGAGGTTCGAAGAAACAAAACGCTTTAAAGAATATCTGACAAAATACTAAAATAATAAACCATGCCCTAAAAATAAATCCTCTACATACAAATATATAAGCAGATAAACATATGGCTAGCTGTCACAATACTGTAAAAAGGGGTAAAGCTAATCTTGTAAATACAAACCTATATATATATATATATACAATATTTATAAATAAACATCATTTTTTTTATTACCTACGATGTTTCATGCTTACGCAATCTTCAGTGTAGGAAGCTAATTCCCGACGGTCGACGGGCGCGAACTCGGATCACAAATCGCTACTGATTCGCAGTCAAGAGAGTTACCAGTAAGCCACAAGATTAGCTTGGAATTTAGGAGGAATTTAACTTTGTTAATACCAAGTCGGCGAGTATTCACAGCAAGCGGCGAAGAGTGATCAACAAAAGCAACAAATCGTGTTGGATCTCGCAATAACAATATTTTATTAAACAAATATTAAATTATTACGGACGCCGGCGTTTTGCTATCATCAGTTTAGGAAACATTATAACGTAAATAAATGGCATTTTCCTGTAAGGAATAGAAATTAGGTACTATGTAAGCGTTAAAAAAGCAGGCAACATACCGTATACGGTTTCCGGAACCTATGTTACAGCTAGGTGCCAGTTACTTTTAAATTTCCCAAACATAGCTCAACTTTAATTTCTTAATAAGAATAATTTATTAAATAAATAAGAATAAATAAATACTAAATTTGTTTTTCCATACACACACACACACACACATATATATATATATATATATATATATATATATATATATATATATATATATATTATATAATTTAATATTTAAATTTATATTGTTAATAGTCGCTTTACAAGATTGAAGTTGAGCCATGTTCGGAGAAGTTAGAAATAGACTGTCACGTAGCTATATAGCATGTTCCGACAACGTTCGCCGAAAACTCTAGAAACCTTTGGAGGTGTGCCTCCTTGGCATGTATAGAACTGACATTTTCTTTCTTGGCGTTCTAATGTCTCGTGGCCGTTTGGTTATGATGCTTCCTTGCGGAGTCTAGGGTGAGTCTGTAACCGGGTTCGAATGTTGTGACCGTCTGTAATAATCATTTCCAACACTGATGGGTGCGAAAGCTAGGAACGCTGGCGTATGTCGGTAAATATAATTATATATTTACTTAAATTAATATTATATATACATATATATGTGTATATATATAGATATGTATATGTATATACTATACATAATTTAAAATGTTAATTTGATTTAGTTTTTACAGACGATATTGTTTCGTTTACTTTTTACCTTCATCAGTGCAGGAGTGGCGGTTGCAGGGGGCAACATTGATTACACGCAGTTCGTAGATTCACAAACCTCATGTGTTTGCCCACGCGGCCACGAGAAATCGCATCGGACAGTCATTGAAATAAACGTACACTTACCCGAGTGACGGGTGCAAGTGTTATTTTATGTCGAAAGTGTTCGATATATATATATATATATATATATATATATATATATATATACATATATATATATATATATATATATATATATATATAGTGTAAGTCGAAACAATTGTATGCTAGATAAAAAACAAGTGTTATGAAATGACGTGAATCTGTCCTTCATAACATCGACATATTATGAAAATGAAATAAAAATTACTGAATAAAACATAGCTCAGGCCTTACACAAGTGAGCTATTATAATTACTTCATATTATAAAATGTATATTTTAATCTATTTAAAAAATATTCTAAATATATATTAAAATAAATATATATATATATATATATATATATATATATATATATATATATATATATATATATTACGTATCGTATATATATATATATATATATATATTACGTATCGGAATTTTTCAGATGAGGGTTGATAATTTGTAAAATTTGGTATATATTCGACTACTGTTCTCGTCTTGGGTGTGTTTATCAAAATGTTTTGGGCCGATGTACTCTCCGGTCTTTTTCCAGGTGTACCTTGTCGAACTAGGGATACTTTCTGTCGAAATGTTGGACGGAATTTTGAACGGAACCTTTTATTAAATCCACGAGGTAACATGCTCTCGTTCTATCTGCCATGATTGGGAATAAGTCCTCAGTAATCTGCAATTCTTCGTATCGCCCGCACTGAGGATTAAACCTTCGACTTTCAGATGACTGTCACTTGAACTGAATTTTACTTTGTACTATATCTATTGCGCCACGGGTCCTTGCGGACTATACTAGTATTTTTGTTATTGATCTAACTACTTATCACTATAGATCACTACTTTTCTATTATTTATAATTATAGGTTCCCATATTGTATTGAATTCTATACTAGGTCTGCTTAGTAAGTCATTCTCGCCTAACATATATGCTGCTTCTTTGAGTCGTCTTACTCTCCACCGTTCTTTTCTATCTATAATTTTTACTTCATCCCATAAGGGTTGATAGTTTCCCTTTTCCTTCCATATGTGGTTAGCCATACTCGACTTTTCGATTCCTCCACGTATTATGGCTTTCCGGTGTTCTTCTAGCCTTACCATTAGTGGACGACATGTCTCACCTTTGTATACTTTTCCACACTTGCATGGAATCGTATACACACAGTTCTACTTAGTTTTCTCTAAAAGAAAACTAAAATGTCAACACATAAGCGTTTGACCTGTAAAATATTCACACATTAATAAATAGTTTCAAAATAATTATTATATTTAACATACACATGTGTATAATCCATGTTTTATATCAATGTCTGCCTCTTTATCAATGTGTTTCCTTTGTGTGCACTCGTTCATTCTACGCTAGGATGTCGTCTATATCGCCTTACTAGCAAGTAGACACTGTTAGAAGTTGAGGATAGAAAATGGCTAAATTAACCCAGTCTATGAATTGCACCATTATACGCTCTCCCCTACATCCCGCTCACTGCAGTGCGAAGAACATTACTTAGAATAAAATATATTTCTGTAAAGTACCATATGTCTGGATCTCGTAAGTTTGTTGTCTTGTTCTTTCCTTAAAACGCTATTTCTCTACACGATATTTCATTATTTTATTTTCTTCTGTTTTTTTTGTAAACATTATCCTAAGTTAAAAGGTGGTTGAAACACTCTTGCAGCAGTAACTGACAGAATGCAGTCGTCTTTTTTATTGACATAAGTCAGGCAGGTGTTGTTAATTGCAATTAATAAACACAGACGATTATCATAATGACATTATTTATTCAACATCTTGCTTATTATCTTAACCTTAACCCATACCCTACATCTAAAACCGGCGGATAATAGAGAATGTAATAAATACAGTTTAATCTAAGAAAGCAATTAAACAAATAATTTTTTTGTCTTTTTCGAATTCGTCAAATAACACACGCACTTCTTACTTCTGTTTCGTATTTGAACACACATGTCAAACTTTACTTGTTGAACTCTCGACAGTTTTCCCCTACGACTATGTCCTTGGATGTGTTCAAAATCGCGCAATAAACAACACCTGTCGAAGGAACATAATTAAAAATATTCTTACGTAACGTCTCTCATGAGAATAATGTAGAATGATTTCCAATTTCAACTATCCGTATTTTTCTTTGCAATTGTCCTATCAGACTTCCGTAATTAGAGATGATAACAAGCCGCAATATAGGAAACACAAATAAAAGCATCGGATCAACTCTTCTCTCCATCGATCTCACTTATTCTCTATATTTTTGCCAGTTGTAATTATATCTTGTTCACCTGCCTTTTCCAATCCAAATGTCTGCAGCGAAAACAATGCAATTATTCGCTGCTTCACTTTCAGGGATGGTTCATACTTCTTTGTTCATCTACTAACGCCGACGAAGTGCGATAATTAATATAAGTTCGCTTGCTATTTTTCATTTGCGTCAGAGGATTCCATACGCATTGGTTTGATTGGATCATTTGATTGGAGCAGTTGTTTGCATATTCCCATAAACACTGTAAACAGAATTGGGTCGGACCACAATGAAAAACACATTTGTTTATTTCATTTCGGTAATTATAACACCTAATTAATACGTATGGCCATGAGTAGATATATTACTAATGGAGCAATATATTCCTAAATGATGCAAGAGGCAGACACACAGCGGGTTAACCAAGATAGTATTAGGAATCCAATATCTTTTTTAATGCCCAGTATATAAACAACAGTTTTCCTATTTATTTCAATTTTTCGAGTGGCTCCCTAAGAGAAACACAACATAGATTGGGTGTAATATATTAACATTACTGTTGGGATTGGGCGCAGGGGTAAGCATGACCTTCCAAATGGGAGTATGGGTAGCAACGGTAGTCGGGAATGACGTCTTGTCGGTGGGAGGCTTTTTCGGTCTCTTTTTTAGAAGTTGGGAAGCGCTAGTCCGCTCATTATCAATAGGTTGTGAGGCCGGCGCGGTGGCAGAAAATGGCTTGACGAAAGCCCGTTCTGATTCATTTATTCTCTCTATCCCGTGAAAAACAACCACACAACCGAATGACAGGAGCCAGCGGCTAGAAGCCCGAGGCTCACCGACCACAAACGAATAAACATAGTGTACACATCCGGGAAGCTAAGCAAGAATGATATATTACAATGTAATTAATTGAAATAAGTTTCAGTAAATTCCTATTTTCAAATCCAGCCTGTTTTAACCTATCCAAAACTTTATTCTGCGCGTAATTTGTATACAAATGGTCATTAAACACAACCATTATATGCCACACCAACACATTAACTTTCTCGCAGAAATCAAATCTTTTCTCCCTATAATCTCCGAACGTTTTCCACCCCAAATCACCATAGCTTTTAACCAAGCCTACCAGCACTCTTTCCACACAGAGAAAAAAGACTTACACAGACATTTATCTGGTTTATCAGAAAAACTTACAGTCACACCCTAATTATGACACTGCACACAGCCATATTCTACATCTTCTACCCGCTGGCTCTCTCTATATAGCCGACTAACCTATTCAGCCTCTGCTAAAAAATTCATCACTGCCCATAGACCGAATAACCACACACGCCCCAATCAGGAAACACAGTTCTGCAGAACGGCATATCACTTGAAATTGTTGCCAGTCTTTGAACTATTTACCCCAGACCGTCACAATAACATCAACCTTTCCAACAACTTATTTACTGTATACCAACTAGCAACCAGCCACCCAACTACCACCTACTAGACTAAAAACTACTAAGACTCCAGCAGAAGCTGTTTCCCATTCTCCAACGCAAATCAACACTGCAGACTACACTGCATCACCCCTAACATCTCCCGTTCAAAACGCTTCACCCTGAAATGTCTTAGAGAATAAAAACCTAGTCTACTTACACTCTCACAATAGCAAAGTGTTTTACATTATATCCCGATAATGCTACAACACTCTTGACCTTGAAAACCTTAGCTATACACACCCGCCAATAAAATCACAGCTACTAAAATACAGAATTCTATCAATAGCGCTTGCCCACAAATTTGAGTAAAAGGACTCTCCCCACAAAATACAAAATAAGTTTACCACTAAGGGGGCTCCGGACATGTTACCACCTCATCAAAATACATAAAATTAGCAACCACCCACAAATAAAACCCGTCGCTGAACACATCCTATACAAGATATTATCGCTCCTCTCAAAACTACTGACACCTCTACTCCCCATCTTTCTCGCACATGTCAGTAACTCCGACCAAGTTATAAATAGATTGAATTAACTTCAATCCCAACAGCTACCCATCAATAATTAAGAGATACACGTCTATACATGTCAATACCCACACACCTCTCTATCAACCTCATCACCGACCACATTTCATCTAATAACCTCGACTGCTTCGGGATTTCCCCGACTAATGTACACCAACCTCCACGCACAATTGTCGACAATACCTATTTTACATTCCAGCAAAACACATATAAACAAATCTATGGCTTACCCATGGGCTCCACCCTCTCCACCCTCCTAGCCATCTCTTACACGGACCGACTCGAACATCAGGCCTTAAGCACCTACCACTACTACATATTCACTAGATGTATTGATGATATTTTTATCCTCACATTATCTCGTGAAGAAGTCACTGTAATTTTCAACACATTCAACAACACTGACCCCCTACTTACAGTTTTCTATCTAACAATCCAACACCTCAGTCTTACTCACACTCTAAGATTCTGATATTGTTCACTGGGAATGGATCCATATACTTTTTACAGAAAACCTGCATGCAGAACACTTTTCATCAACTTGAAATCCGCCTTACCCCTTAAAGCAAAACTAGTTTATGCCCACACAGAAATCACCGGTGTTCAAAGTACACTTATAAAACATCACACACTGAAGCCGTCCACCAGGCCCTCTTGACAAATAGCAACACTCTCTAAAATAGCCAGTCTTAGTAACAACAAACAACGCAGAACCCACATCCTCTCGAACACTTTCTTCCTTAAACTCCCATTCTAAAACGATAGTATTACATCCGCGATCTGCAAAGTGATACGTAGCGAGAATCCTGTCATTCAACTTACCCACACAGATACTACCCTACCAAACCAGTTAACTAAAAGACACAGTACCCACACCCCTGAAATAGTCTCCCTTGCCAATTGCCCAATTCACAACTCTGGGTTTTACCGCCACACACATACAGTTTACAACCTGCAATGTGCTGAGTGCTGAGTGCCATCATTTGTATATCGGTAGGACTGTCAGGCTTCTGCACCAGCGCGTCAAGAAACACTAGAACACTCGCATTTCGTCTTTCACAGGCATATATTATCATGTGGCAGCACACAACATTTTATCCATTTCCCTACTATTGCCTAAGCCCAGAATTTCGCTAACCTAAGAACATGGGAGGCTCTTCTGATCACTAAACACAACAGCTCTATTAATAACAGAGCGGAACTGAAATATGCTCCCTTGCCAATTGCCCAATTCAAACTCTGGGTTTTACCGCCACACACATACAGTTTACAACCTGCAATGTGCTGAGTGCTGAGTGCCATCATTTGTATATCGGTAGCACTGTCAGGCTTCTGCACCAGCGCGTCAAGAAACACTAGAACACTCGCATTTCGTCTTTCACAGGCATATATTATCATGTGGCAGCACACAACATTTTATCCATTCCCCTACTATTGCCTAAGCCCAGAGTTTCGCTAACCTAAGAACATGGGAGGCTCTTCTGATCACTAAACACAACAGCTCTATTAATAACAGAGCGGAACTGTTTTACCATCTCATTCCTTAACTCCATTCCTAGCTTTATCTCACTTGCACTCACATGACTGATACTTATTGCTCCTTCGCACGACCTTCTGAACACATGAACTTATCTACCTGACCTCACTTGATCTCGCCTCTCGACACTCTTACCTTCCTGATGTCTTTTTCATCAAGGCATCCTTTTCGCTCCTTCTTTAACCCGAGCCCATTTTCCCTATGTATATGTTCATTGTGTATTTATCTTGTTGGTATACTCTCCCACAATTTCTACAACATTTTATACACAGACTAGGAACATTTGACTTACTTGCTTCCTCTCCTACTGACTTATTACAACATTTCCTGTAATATATATATATATATATATATATATATATATAGAGAGAGAGAGAGAGAGAGAGAGAGAGAGAGAAAAGAAAAAGGAAAAACCAAGAGATATATTTTTATAATATATATATATTAATAAACGTTTCGTCTTTATTCGTAAGACTTCCTAAGGTGTGTAATGTGAAGAAAATGTCATGCAAGTACATCGAAATATTTGGTTGACATGATGGGTTGATGTGAAAAAGTAGTAGCCGTGGCTACTGAGAGCGCTGGACCAAGGTCCGGGCTGAGAAAAGAGAGTGAAATTTATTTGGAATGCTGTGAGTGAAAACAGGAGAGGTAGGAGGGTTAGTGAATTTGTTCTTAGGGTGGGAGAGAGGGGAGGGGGTGTTGCGGTTTTTGTCATGGTTATGTGTAGCATGGATTTTGAGGGGCTGGGAAAGAAGAGGAAAAGTGATAACTGTGTGTATTTGGTATGTAGGTAGTATCATAGTTTTAAGAAAAGGATTTGAAGAAATGAAAATGATTTGAAAGTAGGTGGGGTGTGTGGGTAAGAGTGTTAAATAAGTAGTCGAAAGAGTGAAATGGGTGAGGGGAGAGGAGAGCTTTTGTTGTGGTTAGGTGTAACATATTTGTAGGGTAGGAGTATTGACCAGCTGGCTATGTCAGGAATGTGTGAATATAAGTGAGTTAGAAGGAAAGTGGTAAAATGTGCTGTGAACATGACAATGAGCGGAAGGAAAAAGAAAGAGAAGAAGAAATGTGATATTAATTTTGGCGAGAAATAGGTGAACTGTAGTTTTGTGCAGGCAGTATTGATAGTTTGAAATTAAATTGAAGGCAAAAAGGATTTAAATATCTAAATATTTGTGAGGATGTCTAAATTGTGTTCATTGGTGAGGCTGTTATTTGTGGTTTAGATTTGTAGTGAGTGAAAATGTATGTGAGGAGGAGTTTGTGCGTGAGTGTGTGTGCGGGACTTATATATAAGTACAAGTGAGAACGAAGAGAAGAAAGTTTAGCCATGATCTCGGTTTAGTTTTTGTTTGGTCAGGATAATTTTGGATTCACTACGAATATAAACCACCAATAACAGCCTTACCAATGCACAATGTTAGCATTTGCATTTCTTGGTATCTGTAAAGCGTGAACTCAGTAATAGGTTGATCAAATTGAAATATATAATATAGAATACCTTGGTTATGTAGTTTCAGAAAATATGTCGTTACGTCTGTCTATTTCAAAAAGACTGTTAGGAGATAGCCTGATGATTATCATTCTTAAATTAAGTATACACTTTTCTGAATGATTTGGATCATTCAAAGTATTGTTTTCATATTGGATGTTATTCTCACAACGTTTCGGCTTATGTAACCTCCGCGCTTATTCGGGTGAGTCTTGCCGAACTCAGGAATCTATCCGAATTTTGTAGGGAACCGTTTATGTATAGACGGGGGTAGCTTGTATTCGTAACGTAAACCGTGCCATCGTATAACACTTCAGTAATTCCTTATTGTATTCTTAGTATCCCCCGTATTTGAGAATTAGGCTTCAGCCTCCAAAAGACTTACTACTTAGCGTTTTTATCTGTTTTACTACGTGTTTGCAGTATTTGAAATATTATTTAATTGAGAGTTGGTTGTACAGATTTAATGTAAAAGATCTCAATACTTTCAGTTTCTCTTTCTTTTGCACTATTTTGGTACTTGCCAGACGTATCGTATTCTATAAAACATGAATAAAAAATTTGTAATTTCGTTTTTTTGTATACTTATACATTTAATTTGTAGGCAGTATTACCGCCTGAGTTTAGAAAGCATATGAACGACAATTTCATCACGACACAATTCTGTCTATGTCATCATATTCGATTCAAAAATTGGTATCGAATGTTAGGACGTATGTGCAGAGGAACTTTGATGTGTATTATTTTCCACAAACAGACACGGAATAGATTTAATGTACAAAATAAGGGATTTATTATCTACCGAAATGTATATATACATAAAAATGTAAAAAATAAAACTGCTATATTAGATCCTATAGTGATCGTAATATAGTCGATATAAGATATATGACATTGTTATACTGAAATAATAAAACAATGGTTAAGTTACATACTTTATAAATGAATTATAATCATCACATTTTTACAAAGCAATAAATTATCAGAATGGCATTTAATCCATAGATTTTCAAAGAAAGTATTGTTATCACCAGAACCACAAAAAACAATACGTTAATAAGTATAGCTAAGTATTAATTTGAAAACTCTACACAACAATTTTGATTGATGTTTGGAGTAAAAATAATCCACATTTCTTCAATAATGAGCAGAAAGTCATTCCAATACTGAATGTGTTAGGACAGTTGTTGAACACCCTTATTGAAATATTGTATTATATAGTAGAGAATATTCGATTCCAATAAAATTCAGAAAAGATTCAAAAGATAAAAGTATATGAAAAAGTATTATACATGTAGAATCATCATGCAATAATAAAATTCCTTAGCAGATAGTTTATATATTATGTGGTTAATTCATCGTTCAGTCAAATATTAGAAGAATAAAGAAGAACAAATGAATTGAGTTTTTCTATGAGATGATAACGTGTTCAGTTCATGAAAATAACTTTGTCTCGTTCGACTAAACGCATACTTAAACAAATAGCTTTGGCCCGATGAGCTATAGCTTTCCTCAGGTCTTACCGAAATATGCCTGTAATTTGGTAATTAAATACTGTTTGTATAAATACTAATCGTTATACCCATCATATATAGAATCTAGCAGCGATCGATACGTGTGTAGAGTGTATTAGTAGTATGGCAATATGTCTATGACAAGTTAGCTACACATATACGTTAGGGTTCTTTCTCAAAGGAAATTATCAGGCTAAATGTGTGGATGTATTGTTTGCGATTGTATGATATATCTAAGTATTATTAAATCCTGCTAATTTATTTAAATAATTTGTTTGTATTAGTATTCCCTATACTACAGCTTAATAATTAAACTGTGTGTTTTTTTAACAAAGATCACCTAAAACAAGACGTAAGAGGCTTCTGCGAATTAGTGTGAAAGTATTGAATGCCATCCTAAATTGTGATATGTGCTTGCTCATATTAGTTTTACATTTTTGCATGTCGGTACAGTCAGGAAAGAAGGGATTATTGAGGGAGCCAAATAGGCAGGCAACACGAGAGAAATAAAATATTGGAGTAGAAGGCTCACTGACATATGGGTACCTCCACAGTAATTGGATGGTATTTAGTTGATTGTCGGGTTCGTCGAGTGAATTTACGTCGAGGTGGCACCAGAGCAGCAAGTCCATCGGAGAACATCTCATGTAAGTACTAGTTAAACGAGCTGTAGGTTGCTACATTTCGACGATAAGACAATGGCTGGAGCTTGGTGGCTAGTGAGATACTTATTAAATTAGCGACACTTTGTTAACATCGCCTAAGAAAGCGAAACTAGTTGATGATGCACCAGCCTAAATGTGACAACAATACTCCATGCATGGGTGGCTGTTTGCTTTGTATAAATATAGATTACTGTCAGGCGTGAGAAGTTTTCTAGCACGGTAGAGGGAGCCCACCTTCTTCGCATCGGCATTTGCAGTATCTCTATGTATTTGTTCCCAATGATGTTATCTGTGAATGTTAGACCGATGGGTTTGAACGTTGGACTGTCAGGAAAGGGGTTAGTATAATGGCAATCGGCGGTTCAAAAGGTTATTGTAGTTGTTGAAAGAAATGAGCTTTATCTTAGAAGCATTAAATGTTACCATCCATTTATGACGCCATTCCACTAGAGACTGGAAGTCACCTTCTTATGATTCAGCCATTGCTTTGGCTATGTGCGTGTCTGTTTTAACCACATGACGTGGTGGCGTAAGCAAATATGCTCATCTCAGACACAATGTCATCAGGGAGGTCGTTTATGAAAATCAGTAACAATAAAGGTCACAGGATCGATCCCTCTAGCACACCTGCATTTTTATAATGTGTGTTAGATAGTGGCCATCGAAGACTATCTGGATCTTTCTAGGGGGGGGGGTAAGGAAGGATCTAATTATATTAAATATTTGTCCAGTAATACCATATCAATTGATTTTTATAACAGGCCCTTCATGCCAGACCTTGTCAAAATCTTACTATATATAAAATGCTTCCATTATAGCTTCAACTGCCTTGACCACTGTATGGAGTATGCGTAGAGTGATCACTGTTAGGATATACACAGTAGACCGTGCTTCGCTTAATTGCACATTATACTTGCTTTACATTTTTGTCAAGTTTTGGTGTGATCTTTTATATATTGATGTTTTTTTGCTTAATTTGTAAATTTTACAGTGCTTAATTTGTAAAGAACATACTATGTGATAATCTCTTACAAAGTTTTGTGCTATCACCTTTGTTTCTCTCAATGTATGGCCTTCCCTGCCTGCTCTTAGCTTATATTGCTTTTATTAATCTTACACCACAGTCACACACGCACACACGCACACACACACACACACACTCTCTCTCTCTCTGCGTCTTGAATCCTCTTTCTGATTGTTAACAGTCAAAGTTAATAACGAAAAAAGAAACACAATTGAAACATGAATTTAAAAAAATAAATGACACCAGAAATAGGAGAGTCGAGGCAGAAAGCGAGAGGAAAGTCAGAAAACAGAAAATAGGGAAAGAGAAGAGAATTACCAATTTAGGACTTTGTCTTGTTAGTTAACTTGCTTCGAAAACTCACTTTTTTGCTGTTTTCAAAACAAACTAGCTCGAGCTGAATAGTAGAGCCAAAATGTTACATTATTTGTAGGATATACATGAAATATTGTCATCGAGAGATTACTGTTTCGTCATTGCACGACTCATCAGTGTGGGTAGATGTAACGAGCATATTAACCCCGATATTAAGAATGGGAACGTTTGTCACTACAATCTGTCTCAACTGGTTCGATTTTCTACAATTTGAACTAATGAACCAACCACTAGGTGTGGGAATAACTCATATTATTTTTAAATGTATTCATTAATTTGTTTACATGTAACAATATTTAAAACCGGGAGGACATATTTTTACGAAACGTAAAGCGTATGATATAATACATTTCAAATTAACTAGTCAAGTGCGACGATACACAGAAAGGAAATATATAAAGCTCGGATTACGATGACGTCAATAGCTAAAAACTAAAGTAAACGATTACGTAACGGGATTTGAAAAGATCAGTAAAGGATATCGTTGACGTGTTTTTGCGAGCTGCCAATCACAGTCCAACAAGCTTCGCGTTAATGTATGTTTGGCATTCAATATTGAGACAAGATTAGCCAACTTGTAAAATTATTCATCACTAGTAGTGGTTACTCCTGTCACATGCATGGTTTAGTATGACAAAAAAATTACATAATATATAATTTTAAAAAATAGAGGGTACCCTAAAGTTAACATCAATATAGTTTTACAAATGTATATTATATATTTATATATATATAAATATATATGTATTTTCTATTCATAATTATTTCATATCAATTCCGAGTGTGATAGAATCATGTTTTATATTAGGAATATATCTTATTATCAAAAAGAAAGTGATAATAAAACGACGGTAAAGGTACACACTTCACACGTGCATTATCTTTAAATATTACAACAAAATAAGAAAGTCTTAGACTCCATGTTTTTTCAAAAGGAAATAAGTCTCATAATTATAAAGAAAAACAATAAATTATTAAACATTTGTTAACATTGTTAATTTGGAAAAGAATAAGACTCGTTTATGAGCTAAAAAAAAAAGCATGTATGTATGAACAGAAAATATTTGTATGATGAATCTCTAAATAAATTATGAAGTGTAAAAGTATCGTCATTTGGAATAGTATAAAGAGTATTTGATTCCAGAAAAATAAGTAAAAATCATCAACATTCAATATGTTTGACGAACAATATATGTAAATGCATTTCCCCTCAATGTGTTTTCCTTGGCATTCATTCTTACAAATACTTACTTGTAATATTTAGATATAATAAACTTGTAAAGTAAGTATTTTTACAGTTCTGTGATTGTTACTTTCTTTTATCTCTGCCTCTCTCTTTCTCTCTCTCTCTCTTCCTCTCTCTCTCTCTCTCTTTCTCTCTATGTCTATATATATATATATATATATATATATCAGAATGACGCACTACCTTGTGGTTAGATGCAGTTATGAAAGTCTAAGGTGGGTATGTTTTGGTTTTTGGTTTCTTGTCATTCATGTGTCGCGGCAATGTATACTTTTTCAAGCTGACAACTTTTTTTCCTTTCTGAAGAGTTTAAGGAAGACAAAACCAATATTATCATACGAATGTTTGTTGGTCTCTTATCAACTAAACGAATTCCTAAAAAAATTGCACTAAATATTGACTGCGTTTTCAATACTTCGTGAGATGAATAAACATTTGGCTTTTGGAATGTTACGAAATCTTGTTAACTTATGTCTACTCTGTTGACAATCATAGAGCTTTAAATAGGTTGTATACATGAAATATAATATATATATCGCACTCCTATATGTATATATGTATATATATATATATATATGTATATATATATATATATATATATATATATTCATATATATATATTACTGAATCAAAATTATTTTGTAGACTATTGTGAAGCGATTATGTACAATCGAATAATAAAGACATACTAAATGTAAGTACATTAAAAGTATAAGCATTCAATAAGACTCCAAATTCCGCAGATATCTATATCAGCTCTATATTTGATTTTTGGACCAACTAAAACTATTATAGCGTAAGTTGAGATCTACAGTATTTAAAACATGTACTACAAATGTTAAGTCGACGAACTATATTGCGTATGATCGTTTCCAAAACAATTTTGAAATGTTTAATGCAGGTTTATTGTGATGAAAACTTAAAATCGCGCACTTCGTCAGCACCTTTTATAACATACATAATACAAAAGACCAGTAACCAAACATCAGGTTCCACCACTATCTGAATATATGTGTATATTCGGAAAAGAATATATGTGTATACGGATCAAAAACGATGACAGTCATTTTCCTGTCGCACCATACAGTTACGTAACTGTAAGATGGCAGACAGGAATATGACTGAAATCGCCTTTTTTCCGAAAGTCTAGAATAGAATAAGATAGCAGAGCTCTCATCTCAGTCCGGGCGTAGTCAGTTCTATTATAAGTAAACCATTGACATTGATATTTACCTTCATAAATACGCGAGTCCGCGCTCCATCATTGATATAACGGAATGTCTGGTCTCATGTATATATATATATATATATATATATATATATATATATATATATATATTCAATCATTAATGAACTATCAAACAATCAATACACTATACAACATTGACCCTGCTATTCCAATACACACGCACGATGCAATAAATAACAATCGATATACATATGTTTAATTGTGTTTATTTTCTAAGGTTGCATTGCCTGTGTCTATATAAGTTTTTCGCTGTTGACCTAATTATGTGCAAATCTGGTATTACTTTCAATGTTTATGGTTTCGTTACAGTATAGTATTATTTCTATATTTCAATTGTGGTGTGTATTCTCGGTCACGCACCAGAATTAGTTTATTGCCAGGTTTCTTAATGGGTGTCTGGAAGTGGTCGTCGTCGTCGTCGTCGTTGTCGTCGCCGTCGTCACTGATGCGAAATACTAGCGGTTGTGTTTCCACTTCGGCGGTGCTTGTAGGTGTTCTTGAAATCATATTTTTTGTAATCAGTTTTTGCAAGTAATTAACCGGTTGAAAGAATCCAGCAATTATTTATTGTTGGTTATGTTTTACGCAGTATTGACTGTCGGCGTCCAGACCAATTCTACACCCCGGTGAACTGGGTATTTCCTCTCCCATGTTTAATGCCTCATCCAGGTTACGGCGCACGTCATTGTGTTCCCTTTTCTAACTTGGGGATTATGAGTATGACATGTTTATCTTGGAGTATTTGCTGTCTTTGGGTTCCACGCTGTTGTCTGACGGATCGTTGTTGTATTTTTTTCAAGGAACCGGTCGATGTGCTCGCGCTATGTGGTTAACCACATCAGAGGATTAAGCTCAAATGTCATTTATTCTAGTAATTGATCCGTAGAGTGCTGCTAGTATACATGGCGGTTTCCATGGGCTCTTTCTCTTCCGGTACGTGTCGCCAAGGACCGCCATTTGGGGTCGATAGAGATGGTGTTCGTTTGAGCACTCTTTCGTTTTGGTGCTTCACAATTACGTAGATCTCTGTATCTTCGAGGATACATTTTCTCTTCTCTATGTTTTGTGGTGTGAACCACATAGCGTCAGTGTAGATCAACGTTTTGTTGACGCACGACCCGAACGTAAACTTATCTGATGCCTGACATCTCATTCTTCCACAACTCATGAGTCCGTTTCTTATGCTGCGCAACACGAATGCCTTGCCATTGTTTGACACTGCATAGTTTTGTGACATATTTCAAAGGTACGTTTGTCAAATTCCCGTAATTCCCGTTTGTCAAATATGTTCAAGGAAGTCTGGATGTCCCACTATCTATTCCAATCGTTTCTGAAGAAATTCTTTTTTTGTTGTCTGATTTATTTGACGATAGGTGTCACTTTCGCTTGAGGGTTCAAGTCTGTTGTTGCTGACTGAATGATCGGCTTTAGAGTGTGTGTATTTCTGAAGATATTCTCCCAAGTCTCTTTGATTTGGTTAGATTTTTTTATTCTTACAGTACACCATTACGTCACCTATGTATGTGCTATTGCAGCGTTTCATCATCTTCAGGGTGAAGTCGTACTTCTTTCCGCGTAGTGTTGTTTTACTGGACAGTTCTGTGTCGTTGTTTTCATCTTGTTTGGACATCGTTTGATATACTTTCGGGATAATTCGTTTAAGCATGTTCAATTGCCCAGGCGTAGTTAAGTTTCCTGCTGCTAGCACTATCCTCTTCCCGGGTCCCTTTTCTAGGTATTGACATAACCCGTAAGGGGTATATACTTTTTGACAGTTGATTACGTAAGAATTGTACATTCTGTCTCCTTGCAGTTTCTGTAGCATCAGGAAAGAGTCTTCCGCCGTCGGGTGTGTTACATGCCATGTTATCATGTGGAAATGATCGACGTCGCTGCAGTTTTTGAGTTTACTGTATCCGTCCTTATGGTACACAATGATGTAAGGCCTGCTGTCACATATGTTTCGTAGGTTGTTGTAAGCCTGTGTGTTTCTGATCACGATAGCGCTGTCCGGTGGCCTGATGTTATTTGGCGTCTAGATCAATTGGAATTCAGAGTCGGTTTCCCAACGATAAATTCACGTGTAAGGTTTTATTTCTTTGCCGTTTACTATTTCCTCATTGACAATTGAATCAAAGTGTATATTTTCTGTCATGCGTGTCCATCGCGTCTTGTTCCTCGATTCGCTTTGATCGCCCTTGTTCCATTATGCCAATCTATATAGTGTATTTAATATGATATGTTTGCTGACGTTTCAGAATTAAATGCTGACCTGCTTTTTAAGCGTTTGTCGATTCAGCAGTATTGATGGTCGTTATTACTTGTTTATAAATTTTCCGTAATCCATCCCACGCATTATGTTTCGTCTCGCCAGATGTGTGTCGCGTTGTTGTGTAACATTCCTTTTGCCGATTGGCCATGCAGATGTCGGTTGGGCGTTACTATCAGATGTATTTCGTATTCGACGTTTACGTCTGTCGCAGTTAATTCTGTGGGTGTGATATAGATTCATAGTAACATTCCAATTCAATCATGTACGTTAATTCGAAAACGGAGTATAGGATTCCCGCTTGCGTATTTGGACGTAATATGTGTGTTACGTGTATTAATACCATTTCGGGTGAGTTCTCGTTTGTGTACAATTATTTTTTTATTTAACGTTCTGGTTGACATTGTCGTTTAATATTTTAATTTACTAATGTAAATGTAAAATAACCAATGACTCATGATCTGTGATCCATTAAGATCCGTAACTGAATTAGATCTGGCTGGATTGTACTTATTCGTTATCTTTTATCCTTTAACCCTCTTCATGATTCTTTATTTCTTTTTTTCATCATAACTAAATACAATTATAATTATTATTATCAAGATCTCCGTTATTATATATATATATATATGTATATATATATATATATATATATAGAGAGAGAGAGAGAGAGAGAGAGATAGAGAGAGAGAGAGTGTGTGTGTCAGGTTGTATATGAAAAGAAATCAAATAAAGTGCTCGAGCATATAAGAGAGCTAATATAATTGTTTTAGATACTGTAAATATGTAATATACAGTATCTAAATAAATTATATATATATGGGTGTGTGTGTTTGCGTGTGTATACATATATATATATATATATATATATATATATATACATGTATATATATATATATATATATATATATATATATATATATATATATATATATATATATATATGAGAAAAGAAAAATGAGAGTAATCCGACGTAATGGGAAATGAAAACGGAAAAAACAAAAGATGTGTATTTTGTATGTATTCATCAACGTTTCGTCTTTATTTGTAAGACTTCTTCAGGATGATAATTTTCAGAAAAATATCATGTAAGTATATAGAAATATTAGGTTGATATGATGGGTTGATGAGAAGAAGTTGTAGCCACTACTGGGAGCGCAGGACCCAGGTCCGGGCTGAGAGCAGTTGGTGGCAGAGAGTGAAATTAATATGGATGGCTGTGAGTAAAAAAGGAGAGGATGGGAGTGTTAGTGAATTTGTCTTAGGGTGGGAGAGAGGGGAGGGTGTGCTGAGGTTTTTTGTGGTCAGGTGTAGCATGGATTTTGAGGTGCTGGGGAAAGAGGAGGGAAGAGGGGAAGCTCTGTGTCTTTAGTGTGTAGGTAGTATCATAGTTTTAGAAAAATATTTGCAGAAATTAAGATGATTTGAAAGTGGGGGGTGGGTGGGTAAGAGTGTGAAACAGGTAGTCGAATGTGTTATGTGTGACATTTTTTTAGAGTAGGGGTATTGACCAGCTGGCTATGTCATGAATATGTAATGGTGTCTAGATTGTGTTCAATGGCGAGGCTATTATTTGTGGGTAAGTAGTTAAGATTCGTGGTGAAAGAAAATGTATGTATGGAGGCGTTTGCGCGTGAGTGTGTATGCAGGGACTTGTATATAAGTACAATTCAGAGCAGAGAGAAGAAAGGTTAGCCATGATCTAGGTTTAGTTTTTGTTCGGTCAGGATAATTTTGCTTATAAAGGAGGATGGATTGTAGAAGCGATTTCGTTGTCTGATGGTGTTGGAGGCTGTGATTAGTTTCCAGTAGTCTTCCTCGAGCTTTGTTATGAATGTATTTGGTGAGTTTGGCCTGTTCAAATTTGAAAGCATGATCGTGCTCTAATACATGGGGGAAAGTGCACTGAGAGAGTTATTTTTTATGTCCTCTTTGTGTTCGCTCAGTCTTTATTTCTTAAAAGTATCATCTTGACGAAGTCTTCGAAATAAAGGCGAAACGTTGATAAATACAAAAACACAAAACAGCTTTTGGTGTTTCTTTTTTCATCTCCCATATATATATATATATATATATATATATATATATATATATATATACATATATATATATATATATATATATACATATGTGTGTGTATATATATAAACATACATATATATATATATATATATATATATATATATATATGAGACTAAAAGTATACTTTTAGATAATTGCACCTACAGTGAGATGATGTAAGCACAATACACGAGATAGAGCAATTATAAGAGACATTAAGAAAGAGAGATGAAGATGTGCGTACGACAAATCTATTTCAATTTGAATGTTCAATGAAAAGTGTACTCGATATAAGCATGTTTTTTTTTATTTTCATTCGAAGATGAAATCGACATCAGCTTTCAATATATTAGATAATATATATATATATGTGTTTATATATATATATATATATATATATATATATATATATATGTGTGGGTGTGTGTGTGTATGTGACATGGTCTAATACCTTGGTTGTCTGAAATACATTTTCGTTTTTCTTCCTTCTTTCGTTCCTCCCACCTTCTTTTCTCTCTCTTTATTCCCTACCATCTGATTCATCAGACGTCATATGCATAATTTGAGATTCTGGCTTTCAGGGACGACTAAAAAGAACTTAACCTAAAACAATTGGAGGGGACCTATACAAACTGACCTCCTTTAGGATTCCTCAACTTCCTTCACCATCCCTATATACCTTCCGTGGAAAATCATGCAATTTCCTCTTCTCTCTATATATATGTATTGCTCTATTTCCACCTCACTGTATTGCCTTCCGTTATGGATTGTGCAATTTCGTCCTCTTCTCTCTCTTTATTTATCTGTTTCTCTCTCTCTCTATACATATACATATATATATATATATATATATATATATATATATATTAAATATGTTGACAGTCTTTTCCCCCCTCAATATACGTTTTAAATAGTTAATGTCACCCTCTTTCAAGATATGTATTAAATATGTTGTCGCTCTTCCTATATGTGTATTGAAATGGTGAGTGTGAGTTTCTCTTTTTTATTTTAAAATAATGTAATCACCTCGCTCGGATGCTTGAATAGGCAGTATGATTGAAATAGATTATTGCTCCTATGGTTATGTGATTCCGTGTTACTTTATTATATATATATATATATATATATATATATATATATATATATATATATATATATATATATATATATATTATCTATTTATTTAAAGATACATGTTTAAAATCCGCGACACTGGCATGTCGATATTAACGATCAACAGCTGTTATCAACTGAGATCTCATCAGGCAGAGTTGAAATCCGATCTTAAAATCAGATCATATTTGGAATAACCCTTTCTAAATGTTTTTTTCCAAATATGATTTAATGTTAAGATCGGATTTTAATTCTGCTTGCTGAGATCTCAGTTTATAACAGCTTTTGATCGATAACAATGGCATACTAGTGTCGCAGATTTTGTACATGTATGCGGAAATAACAACATATCATATATAAAATCTCTATTTGATATTGAGCAATTTAAAAAAAAATTTGGATTACTATCCTGTAAATGTCTACCTTGCCTATATATATATATAATTCTATATATATATATATATATATATATATATATATATATATATATATATATATATATGTATATATATTTATATATATATATATATATAAATCAGATCTTTATTTAAGGAAATAATTTTCCATACATTCATGAACAATCACTTTTATAAGCATACAATTGTTTCTGACTTTCTCACTAACACAAATGTGAAGAGTCAGCAAACTTTGCATTACAGCACATTGAAATGTCTCTATTGAGAGTATGTTATGATTTTGTGTATCCTAGGTTGTATGCCATTTCTGTTTGCATTAATTAAATCAGAGCTTTGCACGAATGAAGTTACCAGACCGAGAAACCGGATGATTCAGTAAGATAATGCTGCAGATCACATTACGCATAAGTTTATCGATTTAGTAACCATCATTATATCGAAATGTATAGAATGTGTTGGGCAAAAATATATAATGAAGCTAAATCTGTTAATATAATCTATTTATTTTACTTGAGAATATATTAGAATACTTATTACTTTATGTAGGTATATATATATATATATATATATATATATATATATATATATATTTATTTATATATATATTTTAATGTTTAATTAAATTAAAGATAATAGAATTATCTTTAATGATAATCTATCATGATGATATAACGCTCAATATATTAAATACTGCAATCAATTATATAGATGAATAATGAGTATACAAAATTGTAAAGATTCAATATTTATTAGAACATCAGAAGTTCAGAGCAAGGAGCTTCATATGCTTACTCCATGAACATGGATACGAAGCTCTTTGCTTTGAACTTCTGATGTTCTAATAAATATTGAATCTTTACAATTGTGTATTCTCATGTTTCCTCTCTGTCTCTGTCTTTGTCTCTGTCTCTCTCTCCTTCTCTCTCTCTCTGTCTGTCTGTCTGTCTGTCTCTCTCTCTCTCTCTCTCTCTCTCTCTCTCTATATATATATATATATATATATATATATATATATTTTATATATAGTCCCGGAAGGTTTTTACCATTAAAACTATATGAATAAACACACTTCGATCCCAAGTCATACGGTGTAAAATTACTTTTCTTGTAAGTCAATTTATTTTTACAGTCACTATATTAGTTTGCTTTTTTACTTAATAGAGCATCAGTTATTTACCATGAAAATATGTTTCGGGATTTAAAAAACAAAAAAGCATGTTATCTCATGGCTTCCATCAGAGTTGATCAGACCCCATTTCCCTTAAAAAAACAAGAAAAAGACGTTCCGTATATTAGATTTAAGCTTTGTTACCGATTAATGTTTTGCTAACTTATTTAGTTATTCAAAAATGTCCTCCTTACTTGTGGGTGTTGTTTGTCAGTGTCTAAGATAATCTATCCGTTATTTATGAAAAAAATGCTGTATTCTATAGTGTTCGGACGAATCCATTACACTACTTATTAGGTGATTTATACTTTTAAGTATATTTATTATTTTATTATATTTAGTTTCATATTAAAAATATTTAAAAATTACATATATATATATATATGTATATATATATATATATATAATTATTAATTAATGAGAATATATGTATTAGTCTATACCATCAGGTCCTTTTACTTTGTAGTCTCCTTAAAAGATTCAGCTCAATGCTTGTCAATTATTGATAACAGAGCAAAATATAAGGCAGTTCATATTATATTCCAAAACTATAATCCAAGAACTTTTTACACTTTGTGATTTTTTTCTGATGATTTTGTAGTGTTGCAGAGACGATATTGACATAAAAATGTTGTTTGGCACAAGACAAATGAAACGGACCCTAAAAAATATATCTCACAGAAATTTCTATTTTTTGGAAATGTGAAAAAATAAAAATAATAAAATAAAACCATGGTTATTGGAATATGATATGAACTGATTTATATATATATATATATATATATATATATATATATATATATATAGAAATTCATACATATTCTACATTATTTTTCAGATAGTTTTGGATTTGCTTTATCAATTCACTTTGGTTAATTTGATATCACTTAAAGGCGTCATGATTTACTGTCAAAATATGTTATTTTGATCGCTACCTTGTTTAGTCATACTTATTATGAAGGCAGGAATTAGTTGTATAACATCTGGTAATGTGAAGGTACCACGTACAATTCTCATAAATTCGGACATAATGTTCCATATATATATATATATATATATATATATATATATATATATATATATATATATATATATATATATATATATATTATACATATCTGTTATGGTGACTTACCTATGTATAACGTGGACTCTTCTTCTTTGCTCACTAAATGCCAACGGCAATTAACTCTCGCCAGAAGGGATTCCAGTAAGACCGAGTAGAGTACGTTGACTTCTTTCTTTCTTGTTTTCTATTATATTACGATTTTCTTGTTATTATTTTTATTATTGTTATTATTTTTATCATAGTTATTATTGGTATTGTTGTTGTTATTCGGACTCTCTTTTTAAAGCCGAATTATTTTTAACACGCGACTTTTTTTTTCTCTGCTGTTTTTTTTCTTTATTTTCCGTTGACAGAGAAATCAGAATGCATGGAACAGTAACAGGGGCAAAAATTAACTGCGACAAGTCTGTTGGCTGGCGCATCGGTGCCTGGAAGGGTGTATCCCTACAGGGAGCCTTCAGCTGGACTGACGAGCCTTGCACGCTACTCGGCGTCTAGTTCGGTCCTGACCTCCAGCTGGAGAAAAATTGGTCGGAAGTATTGAAAGCGATTTGGGCTGCAGCTGGTATGTGGACCCGTAGAAATCTTTCATTAAAGGGGAGAGCGGATGTGGGTTGCTCACACATTTATCCGATCATCCTATATCGTATATCAGTACTTCCACTCCTGTGGGATACACTGCTTGAAATGCAGCGGGCTTTTTTCAAGTTTTTATGGCTTGGTAGGGCCCCTAAGGTCCGTCGCGAGATCTGTTATCTACATCCTTCTGAGGGCGGTCTGGGTTTGCCAAGTGTTGAGATTCGTCAACATACGCTTCAGCTATATTACCTGGTTCGAATGTGTACACCAGTTGAGGGAAACAGTTACTTCTGGAAGGACGACATCAAGAAAGCCTTTCCGGCTATGAATCAGGGGGGGGGGCACACAGGTTGCCCCGAGGCGAGTGCTCCTTTTATCGCGAGTGTCGACGGGCCTTGAAGTTCCTCTTACGGGTGAAGGAAAGCCTCTCTGACAACCATCTGTTGTCTTGTAAGGCATTGTCTCGGGTCTTAGTGAAAGGATCTGTTCGAGATGAGAAGCTTGAGGGGCTCGGTTTGTCGAGGGGGGAGCTACGCTCAATCTGGCCTTGGGAGCCTGGGCTAAAGGGCTTCGATAATGACAAGGCATCTCTTGCCTGGCTGGTTATTAAAAATGCTATCTGGGTCCACAAAAAGCTTCATGCAGCTGGACTAAGGGAGTCTCTTATTTGTTGTCGTTGCGGTGACGAGGACGAGACTGTAAGTCGCGCCTTTGTTTATTGTCGCATCGTTGTGCCACTCATTACGTTAGTTGCAGGCCTCATGGTACTCGTACAGTGTATAGTTTCGGCAAAAACATGCCTTCAACAAAGCTAGACATTTTTTTATTCCATTTCATTTCGCTGGAATAAGCCCCAGGATGGGTGACCCTCCTGTAATAACAGAACAAAGTATATGTCATAACAGAACATATCTCATATCTGGCTAAAACGAAGATTTAAATAAAGTATGTTTTCTATCTGCACATCTTAGAAAATTGTTTCATAAGGTATGAGATTTTTTCTTTACAGAAATTAGAAACCACCAATTATTTTTTTAAATGTATAAAATTCATTATTTTATGAGCTTAGACTTTCGGCAAAGAAATTGCCTTCAACATAACTCGACTTGTTCTTCTTTTTTTCTTTTTCATTTCGCTGGTATAGATCCCAGGAGAGGTGACCCTCTTGTGATAAAAGAAACATATATGACACGAGGATTTAAATAACATCTGTAAAAATAAAACCTTATCCCTTACGTAAACATGTTTAAAGATGTGATTACCTCCTTATTCTATACTAGCGCTGCCAGGCGCGTTCACATCGAAAATAGACTTTACTTGGTTTTCTTGGGGCCTATAAAAGTTTTTTTAATATTCTATTCTCTTCAGCTTTCACGGAAATATGGGAAAAACGTTTCTAGACGTGAATGCACATGCAAGAAAAAATAGTTTCAACTTTAGTTAAGAAAAGAAAATAGCACAATAGAAAAAAAGAAAGACACCGTCTCATTATGGATATATATTTGTGTTCTCTTAACTTATTTGTATTTGCGTGACTGGACAAATGAATACACATTACTCTTTATTATGAAGTGAACGATACAAAATTGCATTCGAATTTTAACAGTGGATAGTTATGCCTTTTGATGCTGATCAATATGGCTACATATGTGATATACTTTCAACATATTTTAATAATCAGTCATTTTGAAAAAGTGTACTGGTTCATGGCGCCTGAATTTTACTCAAAAAATATATGTGATATTAA
Organism: Sepiola atlantica; assembly: GCA_963556195.1. Lineage (NCBI taxonomy): Eukaryota > Metazoa > Mollusca > Cephalopoda > Sepiida > Sepiolidae > Sepiola > Sepiola atlantica. The sequence continues at coordinate 206,420,795 of OY744520.1, read as the reverse complement.
TTTGGCGACTTTTATTTTTTTGCTAATTGGCAATTAATCATATTTTCTAATTTTTTCGGTAACAAATAAGATATTACATTTTGTATTGTTAGAAAGAAAAATAATTGATAAATAGTTTTCTTTTCATTCAAATATAAATTTATGAATAATAAAACCAGTGTGTTTATGAATGAATGTAAAATATATCCCACATTTACAACATAACAAACAGTAAACTTTACACATTTACTAGTGTAATACAGTGTTTTATTCATTTCTTTCAAATATCAATTAATTAAAACACAAGTAAAAACCAGCATTTTTTATATATGGATTTGAGGGATATATTACAAATTTGCTAACAATAAACTTTCCAAATGTGTAAGAATCAACAATTGATTTATTTTAGAATAGTAATGCATTAAGGAATAATTAAATAAGTGTCTTTATACATGATTTCCAAATATATTACAGTTGAATTTGAATTTTAAAATAAAGACCTTTCTCACCGTTGTATCAGTGGTTGCTTTGGTTGTATCCAGAAGTAAGCATTAGAAAAAGAAAAACCTTTCTCACCGTTGTATGAGTGGTTGCTTTGGTGGTATCCAGAAGAAGTAAGCATTAGATAAAGAAAAACTTTTCTCACCGTTGTATGAGTGATTGCTTTGGTTGTATCCAGAAGAAGTAAGCATTAGAAAAAGAAAAACCTTTCTCACCGTTATATGAGTGGTTGCTTTGGTGGTATCCAGAAGAAGTAAGCATTAGAAAATAAAAAAAATATTTCTCACCGTTGTATGAGTGGTTGCTTTGGTGGTATCCAGAAGAAGTAAGCATTAGAAAAAAGAAAAACCTTTCTCACCGTTGTATGAGTTGTTGCTTTGGTGGTATCCAGAAGAAGTAAGCATTAGAAAAAAAAAAACCTTTCTCACCGTTGTATGAGTTGTTGCTTTGGTGGTATCCAGAAGAAGTAAGCATTAGAAAAAGAAAAACCTTCCTCACTGTTGTATGAGTGGTTGCTTTGGTGGTATCCAGAAGAAGTAAGCATTAGAAAAAGAAAAACCTTTCTCACCGTTGTATGAGTGGTTGCTTTGGTGGTATCCAGAAGAAGTAAGCATTAGAAAAAGAAAAACCTTTCTCACCGTTGTATGAGTGGTTGCTTTGGTGGTATCCAGAAGAAGTAAGCATTAGAAAAAGAAAAACCTTTCTCACCGTTATATGAGTGGTTGCTTTGGTGGTATCCAGAAGAAGTAAGCATTAGAAAAAGAAAAACCTTTCTCACCGTTGTATGAGTTGTTGCTTTGGTGGTATCCAGAAGAAGTAAGCATTAGAAAAAGAAAACAATGCTTGGTTCATTATAGGTCAGGAACCCAGTATTTTCAGCATTAAAATACTGGTTGCTGCAACAATTGCCAACTTACAACTCCCAACTCTAATTCCTCACCTCGTAATAACATTGTTTTTTTTTAATTTTCTGCCTGAATGCAACATATTAATGAATAATGGGTCGACAAAATAAGTGAATGCTATCCTGTAGCAGTGATTAGCTATTTTCCTTCGGTGGAATTATTATTATACAGATATGATTTTAGTGCGCTGCACCAGATAATGTTTCAATAAATATCTTACATTCTGGTCCATGAGAAAGAGAAGCAAACAATAAAACCCTTCCTTAACAGGGTAGGGGCAGTGGAAATGGGGTAGTGTCAGAACTACCCGGCTACAGGGATCTGGTAAAAATCCCGAATGAGTCGGCATCAGGATCCGTCGCTATCTGGTTGTATCTGCATCTGCGTGTGGCAAGTAGAGGCGTGTAAGGTGCTGATCTGCAACTCCTGGAGTTAAAGCGGCAACGTTGCTTCTGCGTTACTCTTTTGTGTGTTCTGGGCCAAACCTATCTCGACTTCGCATGCAAACGCTGAGCCCTGCTGCTTTCGATGTCGGAGATAAGACCCAAAATCCGAAGGTTAACGAATAGATGTTACCAACGAGAAAGAATCAGCATACAACCCACTGTACAATAAGAAAAATCTGCAACAACATAGTAGTATACGTCGATGGGAGAAATAATCTTGAATTTTCTTAGATGTAGGTCACCAGTATTATTCGGATTACTATTCTCACATCGGTTGTTACATTCACAACTTTTCAGCCGATACAATCTCCGACCTGCTTCAGGTAAATATTTTTTCATTTGAAAACCTATACAGAATTTCGAACGAAAGAGGTCCGTTAAGAGTATATGTTTACAAGAAGAAAAGATGTACCTAAATAAGGTCAAACGTTTAATCGGTTGAAACTTTGTATATATATATATATATATATATATATATATATATATATATATATATATATATATATATATATATATATATATATAAACAACGAAGATGATAACAGTTAAGATTATAATAATATATATAAATACATTGTTATTAATAATTGTATCGCAAGTTACACAGTTACGGTTGGAAATGAATAAATAAATACATCGTAATAAACAGTTAGTTGTTCAAAAAGACGATATTGGCAATTTCTCTTTATCAGGGGATTTAATAAAAAAAAACAAATACTCTCATCAAAATAAAACAAATTTTTGTTGGATTAAAATTTCAACTGGAATGCAATAGTAACCTTAATTTTTCGTTAAGGTTTTAATAACAACTATCGGGACCCGTGTAAATAACACGCAATGATGTTTTCAATAATGAGTATCTTGTTTCTTACCTATAAGAGTTCGACGACTAAACCTTACTTTGTAAATGCTTTAGATTAAAGAAAATTTGGCTCCAATTCATGAGTAGCATAAGAAGATTCAGAAGGCCGTTGCTTTTGATGCAAGCGTGACACACAAAATTACACACACGCTATCGTATTAATGTGTGTCTTCCCGGTGGTCCCCTCCTCACGTCTCCGACCCCTTCGATGTAGAAAAGAAAATATTAGAGGTCGGTTGGGATCGAATTAAAAACCAGTCAAAAACCGACGTTCGAATCCTTCGTCGCTAACCGTTGCACCAAAGGAAATACGTGAAATATTACGAAAATTAGGTTACTTGAATGCCTTTACAAATCCAGGTACGACATGCATGCGCAGATATTTTAATGTAAGCGTAACACACGAACACACACGCTAGCGTATTAATATATAGAAAACACTGTGAGGTCTGCGTTCGTTCCGGGCATCGGTAAACAGCTAATAGTTAGTTTTACTTGAACATAGCGAATTATAGTAATTACGAAATAATCAAATTAAAGCGTCCTAATAATTTTCCTCCTAATTTTCAGTTGTGACTGCTAGCATATATTATTTATAGGATAAATTAAATGAATAGTTACTGAGAGTATAACATTTTTCATAAATATTTGGGGCTGCTCCTTTTACAGTGTCTTCTGCGGTATCGTAATTTATTGCTATGCAATTAGATAAAATCTAACGATCTCTACATCACAGGCATTATCTATTAAACGTCACTTAAAAAAGAAAGACATGTTTAATGCACGTCGTTGTTATCTTCTTCTATCGCACGGGGATGCTTCATAGGTCGTGTTCATTATTGTGAATATATCTAAGCAACATTCAATGATTCGGAAGTGGCCATATACACCTGCCTTTGAAAGACAAGAAATGTCTCGTGTGAAACATGTTTCGACGCGTGTCTTAATTGCTTTCCTGGCATAGGATAGACAATCCGTTGATTCTCTTGTGTAGTGGCCACTTTACGCACCAGATGATAAAAAGGAAGTATGTACTCTGAACACGCGGTCGTTAACTGGATATGCTATGATGAGACTAATTGTGGGTGATATTTTATTTCGCTTTTATTATAAACAACCTACGTAGAGGATCGGCTGAACGATAAGCAGTGTGAGAGATATCTGCGAGACGAGCGAGCTATCAAATGGGTTTAGCGAAATGTCAATCTTACGCTGAGCATTTAACAGTCTTCACAAGAGATAACCTTATATGCGTACGTGACGTGAAATTAGCGAAATAAATGTTTTTTGCAATATTCCATGTTATACGCTGCAAGACTAGAGCAGAGAAATAAATAAGAATTAATACGGTTCCCCACAGAAACACATACACATTTTGGAATCAGAAAAATTAGTTCTAATCCGATCATATATATTACGTCAGTTAAGAACAAATACATTTTTACATGTTATATATATTTATATATGTATATATGTATGTATGTGTGTATGTATGTTTGTATATGTGTATGTATGTATACACATTTAACGACCGAACTGCATTTTAACTTATTTTCCGTTTATTTTTTTCACACATTTTGTCTACTACGGCATTTCATTTTCATGACTTATCGTGCACCTTACCTCATATATATATATATATATATATATATATATATATATATATATATATATATATGTATATATATGTATATATATATATATATATATATATATAAATGATAAATACATGATATATAATAAATTAAAAGTCGTAGACACAAAATGTGTGAAAGACAGAAAGGAAAAACAATTAAACATAGGCACTTTCTATATATATATATATATATATATATATATATATATATATATATATATATATATGTATATATATATATCTATATATATATATGTATATATATATATATATATATATATATATATATTTATATATATATGATATGATATGGCTAGGTTAGGTGTTATGATAACAAATTAACCAGAGTGTAAGGTATTTAAAAGAGGATGGTTTATTACAACGTATATTTGTACAAAACAATAGCACTATGTGTAACCCAATAGGATTTACTTAATACACTCGAATACCGTCGAATTCAGTCCACCATCCATACTATTGTTCGTAGTATATATATTTATACTATAGACTAGCACACTTATCAGCATTGACGTGAGACATGTATCCCATCACAACACTTTTACTGCATCCTTTTCTTTTTCCCAAAAACTTTGCCCTCTACACTCTATCAAACACCTAAATGGCAATACAAAGTAAAGTAAACACAGCGAAATCAGACAACAACATACAAACATATTCGCCTCAGCCGTTGAGGCCTTCATTCACAAATAGCAGGTGCTTAGAACAAACATCAATGACGTATAAATCCTTCTCCGAGAAAACTCCCTGGATATCCTAGCACTAAGTGAAACAAACTTACAATCGTCAGTCTCCTCACAATATTTTGACATGACTGACTACTTCGTGCTCTACCGCAAAGACCATGACAAACATACTCACGCACTAGTAGTGTATGTTGGAAAAAGCGTCCTCTAGACTGAATAACGTAGGCTAGATTCAGATGACCAAGCATACATAAGCTTTAGATTTACCTTACAGCACAGCGTTGGTTACTTACATTTAATATACCGTTCTTATCCGACCTAGGTGTGTATTCTGAAAGCATACATATAGCGCTCTCACCTGACTCGTGTTCCCAAATACATGTATTATGGGATTTTAATATACATCACTGTGACTGGCTTGGACTCTACAGCTATACAAACGCAGCTGGGAACTCTACGTATAGTTTCTTCATAGCGCACTCCCTCCCACAGACTGTCATTTCCCCGATATGCCTCCTTGGACGTGTCAGCCAGCAAACCTCACTTCTCCAACTATTCTTGACCTCACTCTCTGAAGCTTTTGCGACGATAGCCGGATCGGGAACGCTTATCCCCTTGTGGTAATGATTAGTTTCACACTAAGATATCATCCCAGAGCTAATGGCTGTTGTTCAAAACGACGAGATACTACAAGCGGACTGATTAGGAATCCACCAGAGATCACATCAGAGACGCCTCATGGAGTGAATTTAATTCTCTCTTTGCTAATCCGGGCGAAAATGAGTTAACTGATTGGCTTAACGAAGGGGTTGAAGCACATTTTCCCATACAAAAATTCTACAGTAAGACCCAGTCTCAACAATGGTTCACATCGAACTGTTAAGATGCTATTGCTGAGAGGCGGCGAGCATTCCGACAATGGAGACGCCACAAGTCAACAACGAATAGACAGAAATTCATAGCATCAAGAGAAATTTGTATGACTGTGACGTATGAAGAACAGAGAAAGTAAACAGAGATGACAAGAAAACGCATTCATTCGCAGAAACTAGATACTCGCGATTTCTAGAAAATATTCAATAGTGTGGTGAGTAATGGAAAATCAACAATTACCCCACTAACCAACTACGATGAAGTCGTTTCGCCTCAAACTCCACAAAAAATGTTATCTAAATTTCACATTGCGGACTGCAGACATCACCCTATTTGATGTCCGGAACATCATATAAAACATTGACACCTCCAAAGAATGTGGGCCTGTTGATCTTATACCAATAACAGTTATGAACTCATGCTTAACTGATCATAGCCCTCCCTAAACTCTACAACAAATTCCTGACTGAATCTTGCTTCCTTGATAGCTTGAAAATGATATCTCTCGTACTGGTCTTGAGAATTCCGGAAATAGAAATGACCCTCAGAATTATCGTACCATCAGTCTACTCCTGTTCTTTGCTGAAATCGTTGAATCCTTAATCAATCCAGCGATAATCTGTCACCTCGTTGATACTAAACTTCTTTATATCCATCAGTATGGATTTAGGCAAGCACATTCTACTGTAGATATCCTAATAGTTATCTCTGAACGCATATACCATACATTGGACAAGGCAGGTGAAGCTAGGTATTAAGCGCTTGATATATATAAAGCCTTTGATATTGTCTGTCATGAAATGCTTATCATAAAAATAATTCATATGGTATTACTGGACAAATATTTAATATAATTTGATTCTTCCTAACCAAGAAAAAGTATTAGGTTGTCCTCGATGGGCGTTCATTAAAAAAAACATGACATTAACGCAGGTGTACCGCAGGTGTACCGCAGGTATCGATCATTGGACTTTTATTGTACCTGATTTTCATAAACGACTTCCTTGCTGTCATTGTGTCTGAGATGTATATATTTGTGGACGACACCACGCTCTACTCTCGTTATGTGGAAAAACAGACGCGCACATATTAGTGGTAATGACTGAATCCTTAGAAAGTGACCTCCAGTCTGTAGTGAAATAGGGTCATAAACACATGGTGACATTTAATGCTGCTAAGACTAAGCTCTTATTTATTAAACAAATACAAGAACCCTCTTCAACAACCGATTGCCATTGCAAATAACACCTTACCGGAGAGTCCAACGTCAAACTATTTCGGGTAGCATACATTGGAACAACTACATAGAAGACATTACCAAGGAATGTGCACAAAACTAGAAAACTTCAAACACCTGACATTATCCTATATCTCTACAAAACTACTATCCGCACATGCATGGAGTATGTTTGCCACATCTGGGCTGGTGCACCATCCATTAGTCTCTCTCTCTCTCTCTCTCTCTCTCTCTCTCTCTCTCTCTCTCTCTCTCTCTCTCTCTCTCTCTTAGATAAGGTTCAAATAAGAATTGCTAATCTGATAGGCCCTTCACTCTTCCATCGACGCAATGTTGCATGTTTGTGGTTTTTTACAAGGACTTCAATCGAGTGTGCTCCAATGAACTTGCTACAATTGAGTCATCATCGACGTAAATACACTCGAGTAATCCGACAATCAGCTAAATCCTATGCATTCACTGTGACGGCCCCCAGAACACAGTGTCTTCTACTCTACTAGTGTATTTCAATCGTACTGCAGTCCTTTAGGGCTCCATCCCTGTTATTGTTTCTCCGACAGTAACGACATGCAGAAATGAAAAACTAATGTGAACAAGCATCTCGCTGCACAGCTCTCAAATTTAGGGTACCTTCTAGAACGTTCACCCTTATTTCAGAAGACTTTACGTCTACAATGGCAACTCGCATTGTTTGAAGATTAACTATGTTAATTTAAAAAAAAACGCAATTATGGGTATAGAGCGTCACTTTATTAGTACCCCCTCAGAAAGTTCTAAATTCAGATATCTTCCCAACAGTTATGAATTGAGTAGTAGGGTAGACAATACTTATTCGACACGTCTTGGTTTTCCAACTAATCTTAGAAGCGGAAACTCAGAAATAACACTAATCATACTCCGCTTATACCGGCATTGCTTCCAGTCATCTTAGACTCCGCGTTTCTAACTCGATGCAAGAGAGGGGCATTTTGAAGATTGTGCAACTATTAGTTCACAGTATATTCTCTTGTGCAGCTAATCTTACATGTGATAACGATTATCTCTCGAGCCGGAATAAAAGGCAATAAAATCTAGTAGAAATAGTTCAATTCTATTTTTCGACCCCGAAGAAAAGGAAAGGCAATATTTGTTACAAGAATCAATAATATACGCAGAATCGGACTCATTCCGCTTTCCATTATTGTCCGAGATTCATGTGCAAACATAAATCCTTAATGCGTTCTTTGCAAAACTCAAATAAAAAATATTACTGTATTATAGTAAAAGCTTAGAAATGAATGGACATTTAACATTGTGTACTTTCTTGGAAATGAAAAGATATATTTAAAGTCTCGAGATGTATTATGAAAATGTTTAAAAGCGATTTTTTTATAAGTGAAAAGTGTTTAAAATCTTTATAGATTTCATTTTTACTGCATTTTCATCTTCATTGTATTCGCTGCACATTTTTCTGTCCAATGTTATATTAATAATTCCAATTTTTCTCTTGTGCAAATCCATGGCTCCCGGCGATCGCGAAATCCACATGAAAACACTTTATTCACGTCATTATCTATCCTGCCATTTAATTTTGACTTATCTTCTCAACATTTAAACGGTTTTTACACGTTTCCAATACTGTTGTATATTCAAGCATTTATCGTGTATTTGTTTACTAATTCAGGGAAGTGCTGTGATTAAATAGATTGTAGTGGTGGCGTTTCGGTTTCGAGATTTTTTCCGGGGCTACGCTATCTCGTGCACTAATACACTTGGACAAGCTATGAATCTATATATATATATATATATATACTCTATATATCTATAGATTAAATAGTAAGGTGTACTAGACTCTCAACAATTCCTTTTCCTTGCCAAGTAGACGGTACACTCCGATATATCACTTATCTTACTTAATGTATCACGTCATTGTCTGCAGTCATAAACGACTCCCACTGCAACTAAAATAACATGGCTTATCTGTTGTCTCTCCAGGATTGAACGGAAAGCAAAATACGCGCACAAACATACACATACACACTATATATATATAGTGATAAGTAGTTAGATCAAAAATAAAAACAAGCCGTCCAAAATGTATTCTAGAATTGTTTGCAAGGCGCAATGGATATAGTACTAAGTAAAATTAATTTCTAAGTGGCAGTCATCTGAAGGTTGAATGTTTAATCCTCAGTGCCGGCGATACGAAGAATTGCGAATTACTGAAGACTTATTCCGAGTCATAGTAGATAGAACGAGAGCATGCTGCCCCCGTGGATGTAATAAATGGTTTCGTTCGACATTCTGTCCAGATTCCCGCGTTCGACAGAAAGATTCCCGAGTTCAACAAGGTACACCTGAAGAAGGTCGAATGTTACATCGGCCAAAACGTTGTGATCAAAACACTCAAGACGAGAGCAGTGTCCGAATATTCCAAATTCTACAAATTATCAACCTTCATCTAAAAAATTCTGAAATAATATATATATATATATATATATATATATATATGTATATATATATATATATATATATATATATATATATATATATATATATATATATATATATATATATATATATATATAAATGTATCTATATTTAGGCAGCAAGTCTTTATCTATACATACTAATTAAAAGTGACGGATTTTTTTTCTTCGCATACATATCTTTATAGTTGTCTATAGACTACAAAGTAAAGGGATCTGATGGTATATGGTAGTACATATATTGTCTTTAATAATTATATATATATATATATATATATATATATGATAATTTTATTTACACAGACATGTACAAAATCTGCGACACTGGCATGTCGATGTTATCGATCACCAGTTTCTATAAACTAAATAAAATTATCATATATAAAGCTCTATTTTGATATTGAGCACTTTTTGTAAACCCGGTTAAAATTATCTGGATTACCACCTTGTGGATTTTTTCTCCTGGATTATTACCATTATTATTATTATATATATATATATATATATATATATATATATATATATATAAAAGATCCAATTACCCTTTTTATTCCCGCCAGAGTAAAACATTAAAAAGTAACATCATAAATAACAATAACAATATACAATAACAGCAGACAACCCCTAAAGTTGATTGCAAAGAGCGAAATCGCTTCATCGATGAATGAAATACTCAATAAATTAAGACGGGAAACCGGGAAACTAGCTTACTGAGTTGAGACAACGATTAAGAAAATATAGAAAACAGAAAATGCATTCGTCTTTAATCAGCCATCTATTGATAAATAAACAGGTATATATATATATATATATATATATATATATATATATATATATATATATATATATAAGGTATTACAACAAAAGATATAAGAGGCAACTAATATCTTTACTTAGTGAAGATCCGGATACAACCGAAGCTCAATATTCTGGATACAACATTAATAGCACTAGATAAAGTGTAAGAATAAAATAAGGTGCGAATCAAATTTTATTAGAATTCAATGTTCAAGCAAAGTAATTTAAAGTCCTTAACTCATGAGTTTTCAAAGGAGGAGAAGGTTTTTTTCATGAGTTAAGGACTTTCAAGTACTTTGCTTGAACATTAAATTCTAATAAAATGTTATTCGCACCTTATTTTATTCTTTCACTACATACAGTGCTATATATATATATATATATATATATATATATATATATATATATATATATATATATATATATATATATATATATGAAGAAGAATGGACAGGAATTAGAGAAGCAAAAGCCAAATCAAAATTCAATTCAATTGCTCAGAGCAAGGTATATTCCGCAAAAAAGGCAATTTATTCAAGTTAAATTTTCCTTAAGCCAGGCTTTTCAAAGATCAAAATCTTATCATCAGAGGAAGTCGCTGGGATAGATAAGTTGGCAAAGGCCAAGATTTAAAATTTGAAAAAATAAAATAAAAGTTGAAGGGAAAGAAACACAGGGCAAAATTCTGCCCGAATGCAAGCAAATGTCCGATTGCTAAAAAGTCCGGTGTCGAAAAATCCAGCGGAGAGAATGAGATGTAGATAGGTAGGATTAAAAGGGACGAAAGGTTGTGAGAGATGATTCAAAGTTCAATTCCAAGAAGCCACAACTTCAGGTGCGGCGAAAAAAGAAAATGCAAAGGATAAAAAGTCCAATAAGAGGTACGCTCGTGGATGCAGGAAGGCTCAGAAAAGAGTGAGGTGGAAAATATTCGGCATTAAAAATACTTCCTGGGCTGAGATATCAAGGGAAATGTTATAAAATGGGGAAAAAGGGAAGCGAAAATATTTTAAAGCTAGCCCGTTGAGAAAGCCAGCTTGAAATGAGAAAAGGCAGAAACTCTTATGCGACCTGTAGGCAGGGAGGGAACGGGTAAGGGGTGTGGAGGAGGAGAGAGGAACATGTGCGAAGAAGGAGAAAGGGAGCGGGTGCGGTGAATGAATGCGGTTAAAACTAAGAGTGTGATTGTGGGGGTTAGTCGCATGAAGTAGAAATTGGATGTTAGCGCGAATTAGGGTTCAATTACTATTTCTCTAATTCTCCCTTTCAAATATATTTTGCCTCATTGTTTATAAGTAAGGTCACCTGATTAAACAACTAAACCCCGAACTCTGTTCATAGACACATTCTGGTATTTTAACTCTTCCTCCCAGCACTCGTTGACTTACCCCTACTCCATCCTTTCCCTTTTCATGTTGAACCCTAGCAATCGGACATTTGCTTGCATTCGGGCAGAATGTTGCCCTTTGTTTCTTTCCCTACAACTTTTATTTTATTTTTTCAAATTTTAAATCTTGGCCTTTGCCAACTTATCTATCCCAGCGATTCCTCTGATGATAAGATTTTGATCTTTGAAAAGCCTGGCCTAAGGAAAATTTAACTTGAATAAATTGCCTTTTTTGCGGAATATACCTTGCTCTGAGCAATTGAATTGAATTTTGATTTGCCTTTTGCTTCTCTAATTCCTTTCCATTCTTCTTCATATCTACCTGCTCTATCCTGGATATTGAGCTGTATACTCTTCACAATAGGTTTTACCTTTCCTAAAAGTTTGCTTTTAGTACACCACTTTATATATATATATATATATATATATATATATATATATATTCACATACTATTATATAAAAGACGTGACTATTTTATTGCAACACAAAACACAAATCAACATAAACTACTCTGACCAAGAACTCATTTAACATTAATAGAAATCCCGTAATTGTAATTCTCTTTGTCGATACACCTACTAAATTAAATTGAGAAAAAAGCCAAAATCAAACTATTACTTGAAATAATTTTTAAATGAGAAAATGAACAAATTTCGGAATTAAAGATGTAAAAGTCTTATAAATATAAACACACTCCATTCTATTAAAATAACAACGTTTCCCTATAATATATATGTATATATATATGTGTGTATATATATATATATATATATATATATATATATAAATATATGTATATATACAAACACATATAAGAATATGTATATATATATATATGTATATAAATATATGTATATATACAAACACATATATAAATATATATATATATATATATATATATATATATATTAAGAGACATAAATAAATAGAGATATAGACAGAATGAGAGCAAGAGCTCAGAAAAACTACAGTGTCTTTAATATCAGAGATAATAATGGTTTGGTAAAAAAATAACGCATTCTGATAATTATTTTCTCAAGCTAACTTCATTTTTTTAAATCTCGGATTTATTTCATTTTTATTGTCTTCCTTCAAATATTTCATTTATTTATTCTGAAAGAGAAACTGACTTTTTATCTAAAACATCATACGTTGGTTTTGCTATTCAGCTAAATTAAATATGCCTATTTATTTTATTTAAAACAAATCTGAAACACATTTGTCAAAATTGAACGAAATATCTGATCGTGTTTGTTGTATTGTTTTTCTCTTCAGTTTATTTGCGTTTATCATTCTATAGTGTCTCACGAATACTTTATGTTTAAGGCTTTTTCAAATAATTGTTTCATTTGTCAGAATAAGTTTAATTTAAAGTTGTGTAATATATATATATACATATATATATATATAATATATATATATATATATTTATATATATATACATATATATATATAATATATATATATATTTATATATATATATAAGTGAAGTTCAATAGTTAGAATTAGATAGTATCGTAACTACACAATGTACACGCCACCTTAAAGATACATAGATGACAATCAAGTCCATCACGTCCACTAATTACTAATATATACTGAGGCTATTGAACCAGCTCTATGGTTAAGACTTTGGGTCAAGCAGAGGTTTAGGCGAAATAGTTTTATGACCTTCCTTCATATGTGTACCTGCATTCTCCTGGGTGGGTTGAACCATGGCCACCGAGAGTTACTACAGGCATGTGTGCTCGAAAATAACGTCACTGCATTGCGTGTCAAACGATGGCTGTCGTAATAATAATAAGGCATTTCACTAAATAATCCATCAAAATTCAGGAAATCAACCAATTTTAATTAAACTTTCAGTATTTATTAATTAATGATCTATTAAAAAAAATCCCTATAATATATATATATATATATATATATATATATATATATATATATATATATATATATATATATATATATATATATATTAATGATAATAGAATTAACGATAAGCGAAATATCGTAGTGATCGTAGTGATCTATCTCACACTACCCTTAAAATATCAGCCACAAGCATTATTCACTTTGACCTCGGTTGGAACGGTTCTACTCTCCTTAGTCGGCAAAAATCCATACTCAAGAAGAATATTTAAGATGATATAAAAAACTTTTGAAACATTTCTCTGCCAGGGAAGCAAGCAATTAAAGGCAGACATGAACATTTCCGCATAACGCCTTTAAACAGACAATCTTAACCTCGGATTTGCCGAATTGGATATTTAAAATACCAGTACAGGATTTTTACTTGTAACTCCACGGAAATATACTACAACGGAGTACGAATCCATACGGACCAAGTGAGATATTTTGAACCCTCCACCTTTTATTTGTGAAAAAACTTTCTTCAATTCTACAAATTGTTACTTTAGCTATTAACTATCTACAAAATCACCCCCCAATACTGCTAACTTTCACTTCCCGGCCTTTTATTTTTTATTTTTTATTTTATTTTATTTTATTTTTTAACTTCTTTATCCCCAATCCCTTTTGGTTTTTATTCTTCAATTTTTTCAAAGTGAAATGGAACTAGGTAATATTTAATTGATATAAATACCATATTACCAGATTTATCCTCTGACGAGAAGAGTTTTATCTTTGAAAAAACATGGTTTAAGGATTAATGTAACTCCTTGCATCTGAACTTTCGATGTAATAAAATTTGTATTAATTTATGTACAATTCTTTATCTTCATCTTTCTTTAATGTATATATATATATATATATATATATATATATATATATATATATATATATATATATATATATATTTGTTATTACAGGAATCTTGCAGAGATATATAAGTGTTAATTCTCCTGCTATTCCATACTTAGATTACGCGCTGTGGACATCTGCGTATCATAACACGGAACCTGGGGTTATCCTTCAAGGTCACATCAACTTGCATAAACCCTAATAGACGTGAATGATACAGATAACATTGACTTGTTGTCCAGGCACGATTGATGGGGATAGACACTTCTCCATCTCATCGAAAAAAGCTACCAGTGATATTGGAGTAATGCCGGCAGAAAGACAAAGTCATACGCTACATCTCAGAAAAAGAAATTACACTGAAAAATAGTAAGAACATCAATATGTAAACAGTTTAGTATATCTCGGCAATAACATCTTGCAAGCGGTACGAGACATAACAATAGGCGAAAAAAGCCTGGGGAGTCCTCGATGGACCGTGCACGATGTAGAAACACCCCCTTTTATAAATTTAAAAAAGGAGTTTTTTAGGGACATGGTGGAATTTGTTTTGCGTTACGCTACTACAAGAGGAATCATCACTTAGCAGAACATACATAAGTATGTTGAAAAATAATCCGACAACAAGGAAACGTCAAACGGACATCTTCTTCGAATCGCAGTCTAGGTGTGAGAGAGAAGGCTACGGCTGGCTGAAACTCTTGGTGAAGTAAGGCAGAAAGTGTGAGTAAACAAGCATATGGAACTCATTTACCGGCAAAAGGTCCGTTGGAAAACTGTATAATACATAAAGTATCCAACTTATAGACCATTATGTATGCCACAACTTCAATAACAGCCATCTAAATGATATGTATAGATTTTTTATAACTATTTACTTCAACAGGTGCAGTTATTTAAAGGGTTAGTAAAAAAAGGTAAAGGTCGCATAGCCTGGACGCGCACGACATCGTCGCCGACATCGCACACTGCCCATGGCCGTAGCGGCGGTGATTTGTTAAGAATCACCGTGTCTAGGGCACAGCATATGGAAGGTAGAGCCCATCCCTCTCCTTCCGCTGCCTTGACACTTCCCTGAGTTTTAGTCAAGTACCCATTAACTGCTGGGTGGACAGAGGGAGTTTTCAGACCCGAAAATTCGCATGCCGTGAGTGGGATCGAACCCGGGTCGTCCAAAGACAAGTGCTATAACCACTCATCCAGGGTTAGTATTATTGCTTACACCGGTTCTGCTTTTATTACATTATCTTTAATTATCAATAACTACTTATTAAAAAATTGTCAGTTGTTGTTAATCGAATTCCGATCGAAAATCGGTGATAGCAACTCACTTATTTTTTAAAACTTCTTGGCATACAAGAACAAAATAAAGATGGTCGCCCACGTGGGGGACTATTGAAAGACGACTATAAAGCAATTGTGTCTGGAATCAATGAATTGGACTAATCACCAATAAAGCATTGGTAGTGCCGCATTCTTTACTTAACTAAAATAACTGTACGATTAGACAGAAAACATGTTATTATATATATAAGAAAAAAGATTCTAAAAGTTTGTTTCCTTGGGATGACAAATTTCAAAATATTTACTTGTTATTATCGGGAATAAAAAAAATATTGAATACATTTATAGGAAGAAGATCATATTAATTCTTGAACTAAATAGCGTTACTTTTATGCAACCGTGTATTCCAAACGTGTAAACTATACGTACATAACAGCTTCCAATCTTACATGGGATAAGAAAGCGCACCCCAATGTCCGTCCTCCTCCTCGACAACAGAGATCCGAAGGACATCCGTTTCTTTAAATGATGACAGGTCTATAATATTCATGATATGGATCGAGCTGACGCCTCAGCCGATCACTGTCCAAGGGTTAGACATTATAATCGGTCAAACGACGTCAGTCCGATTCCATTGAGCCGACGAGAAGGAGCGTTGGGCAGCAGCAAGTGGCATATTGAGATTATCGAACAGGAAACAAAAGACGTGTTGAAATGGTATCTGTTCCGCACAGGCACACTCCAGAAATAGTAGGTGATCGATTACGTTAATATTGTTTCAATTATGATTTATTATATAAAAAAGGTGCCCATTTTATTGCGTCACTAAATCCGTCGCATTATTCTTGAGACAATTTAATTTGTTGGCAAAATAAAATATATAAGTACCAATACCAGATACAAGCTAAAAATAAGAAATAAAAATTTAAATGTTTTCGTGTATTTTTTTATCAAATATTGTTTACGTTCTTTTACTTTTCCCCAAAGATCGTATAATAAACTCACATTGCAATATCAACAAGCCGCGAGTGTAAAATGCGATACATTTGGGCAATTTGGGGCATTTTTGATCCCCCTTTGGCCCCTTGGGGCGCGAACCAGAATTTGTCTCAGGTCAGGGATGCTCATTTTATATCCAGAACAATTGCCTCTACATTTTGCCCAAGTTTCACAAAGATTGAATGGATGAATCAAACGTTATGGGAGAAAAGGGTAATTTTTTGCCATTTTGGGGGCTTTTGACACCCTGGTGCGCGAACCAGATGTTTTCCAAGGTCAGCGATACTTATTTACTATTAGGAACCATTGCCTCCATATTCTGGCCAAGTTTTAGAGAAATTGAATTGATGTATGAAAAGTGATGGGGCACTAAATGTCATTTTTTGCCATTTCGGGGCGTTTTGACCCACTGGGGGGCTAACCAGATTTTTTTTCAAAAATCGGAGAATGTTACATTCTAATCTGACCAAAATTACAACTTCATGCAAAATTTCAGAGAGATTCAATGGATGGTTGCGGAGAAAAATCCAGACGGACGGACGGACGGACATGCCTCAAAACATAAGTCCACCGATTTTATAAATCGCGGATCCAAATATCAACATTTTATATATTATATTTGGTCAACGTTGATACATTGTACATTAGTTCATATATTTAATTTCTTTAACCGATTGTGAAAATAAGTAAGTACATATCTTTAAAGTACATCGAGAATAAACTGAGTCATGAAACCAGTCGCTTTACGCTCGAAACAATTGAACTTGTTGTCTTGTAATTACAGAGCAAACATTCTTAACTTGATTCTCTTGAACAAGTATTATACGTTTATAAAGTCCCACCTTCATGATTCGATAATGAAGTATTCGACGCACTGGTTCTCCGTAGACTTTAACATCCATCAACAACCCGACAAGTAGCAAAACCCTACCCTTCACTGTAGAGGTCCTCATATGCCAAAAGGCTTTATAATATTTTCATCTTCGAATTGCTAAAGTTTACAATTCCCTTCATGTTTCCTGTTTCCCCGACTGTACTAACATGCATAAATTTAAATGTAAAGTGTAAAGACATCTCGCTCTTGAACTTCCTACTTAGTGTGTCCATGTAGGCATGGCCCCTAATTCACCGTAGTTCTTTACAGGATGACTTGTTTGGGGTGAATATGAGTGAAACGTGAAACACATGGCCGTTTGAATCAAGTGTGGAGTGAATACTTTTTTTGTTTCATATTTTTATGTTTTTCATTGATTTATTTGTTTACAATTATTTGTTTTATATACTAGGAATACAATTGGTCAAAATAATTCATAGCTAGGAACGGATATTCTATAAAATTAATATATCTAACTTCAAAAATTTAGATGTTACTACACGCGTAGCCGTGAATCATTGCGTTACAACCAGCGCCTCTATTAATACCATGTTATCTCATTTGATAATTGATAAACTGTGACATATCTGTTTAGTAGTAGAGTTTGAATTACCTACCGCAGAGTGTTAATTACCTACTAGACACCGTCCTCCAGTGTATTCGGTCTCTCTGTACAAGGGTTTGTCACAAATCTGACATGAGTATACCTCAACCTACAAGTAAACCCTGACCAAATATTCAAAATAACAAAGCATTCGAAGCCCAAATATGATCTACTCAACACATCTATACACTGGTCGATACAAGTAATGCTGTAACTCCTGCAAGAAATGTTACCTGAAGTAACAACACTTAGCTGGATACTGCATCAGACTAGATTAATTCTTATCCTGGAATTTGGTAGGACCAAGAGACCAAAAATAAATATAACATAGTCAACTGGTCAATTAGAGAGAGGAAAAGTATGCCTCTTAACTTATTTAATACATCAACGATTGACAGGTAACGGATACCTTTAATTTATAATTTGAATATCTATGTATCTAATATAGTTATGAAATGTTATCCCCCAGGAAGGGGCTCCTTTATTTTTGAGAACTTCGACTGAAGTAAGATGTAACAAGAAATTAAGTCATTTCTCTTGCATAACATAAATAATAAGTCATTTACTTATGTATCATACTTATTATTATTGTTATTGTTATTTCATAGTATTCTCAACTTTTGCAGAGATTTGGTTGGATTAATAAGGGGGACAATTATAATTAGCATTATGATTTCATAGTATTAAATTTGGATGTTTTAGTTAATGTGTTCCAATAACAACAGGACTTACATTGACGTCTTTACATTTCCATGGTCTAACTAATTTCTATTTTATATTTATATATTTATTTATTTGTACATGTTCTTTTTCCTGCACGCTGGTATAGAAGGGACACTAAATCGACTATTCGAAAAATTGAAAAAATAAAAAAGTGTCATGAAGCGAAAACATTCCCCGTCTTTCAATGATGTTTGCCTAAATAAGAATGTGCTGCCAAAATCCACAGACACATACTGTATATATATATATATATATATATATATATATATATATATATATATATATATATATATATATATATATATATATATATATGTATGTATATATAAATGTATATATATATATATGTATATATATATGGGAAAATGAAAAAGTAAAAACCAAAAAATGGATGTTTTTTATGTGTACATCAACGTTTCGTCTTTATTTATAAGACTTCATCAGGATGATAAAATAGAGAAAAAATGTCATGCAAGCACAGATACATGTAGGGTAGACATATTGGGAAAAATAGAATGAAATAGTGGCCAAACGCTGGGTGGACGTCCGTATTTGTTGGAGAAATAGAAATGAATGTAGAAAAGAATGAGTGGGGAAAAAATGGAAGGATGGGGTGAGCCAGGACTACTGTGGCTGGTGGTAAGAGAAAGAGGTGGGGGATGAGCAGGGGTAAAGTGGATGGCAGAGAGGGAGGTGAGTAAGAGGGGGGAGGGGGTGTTTGACCAGATAGCTGCGGTTCAAGATTGAAGGGGAAAAAGTAAGTTGGAATGTTTGTGTATGGGGGGTGTATGCAGGGAAAGGAGGATGGGTAGAGAGGAAGGGGGCTGTGATTTTGGTGGATGGGCGAAAGTTATGGTCTTAGAGAGCGTTTTGAGAAAATGAGGGTGTTACCTACATTACGATTTAAGATGGTGTTACCTACATTACGATGTGCACAAGAAAAAGCTCATCATTATGTTTTTTATTTGGTTTACTTTTCAATGCTGTATTATTCTGATACGTAGTTTTATGTTGTGGATGTAGGTTTGCATACATATTATTTTAAATGTGGTTATAGATATATTGGTGTATAGTTGTTGGTTTTTACACAATTCTCTTTGTGTATGTGTGGTTTCTTCTGATGCATGTTGCTTACTTATATGATTATTTGAAATATTTGGTTAAAAGTTAAACTCTTATCCGATCGTGGTGTTTAAATGATAAATACAAGTTAATTAATGAAATGGATATGCTTGATAGATATCGAGTTAATATCAATAAAATAACTAATTAAAAAAGTCCTTGTTTACAGCAACCATTAAAGCAAAATAATATAATGGAGGTATAAATAAAATTTACCGTACTTTCATTATACTAGACACAAGTAAAGCTACGTAAATAAAAAAGGTTTGTTTAGATTTTTAAAAAAACTGATATCAAAATTCTAAAATATCTTAAATGAGTTAATTTCAGTATGTGTGTGTTCACGTGTGTACATGTGTCACTATCGTAATATATATATATATATATATATATATATATATATATATATATATATATATATATATATATATATATATATATATATATATAAAGTGGTGTACTAAAAGCGAACTTTTAGGAAAGGTAAAGCCTATTGTGAAAAGTATACAGCTCAATATCCAGGATAGAGCAGGTAGATATGACTTTTTACCCTTTGGATTCACTCTATCTTCGCCGCGCCTGAAGTTGCGGTCTTTGGAATTTCATTTTCTCCGCTGGACTTTTCGACACCGGACTTTTTAGCAATCGGAAATTTGCTTGCATTCGCGCAGAGTTTTGCCCTGTGTTTCTTTCCCTACAACTTTTATTTTACTTTTTCAAATTTTAAATCTTGGCCTTTGCCAACTTATCTATCCCAGTGAATTCCTCTGATGATAAGATTTTGATCTTTAAAAAGCCTGGCTTAAAGAAAAATTTAACTTGAATAAATTGCCTTTTTGCGGAATATACCTTGCTCTGAGCAATTGAATTGAAATTTGGTTTGGCTTTTGCTTCCTTTCCATTCTTCTTCATATATATATATATATATATATATATATATATATATATATATATATATATATATATATACATATATATATATGAAGTTAATCCAACAGAATATATAAGAAGCAACTAATATCTTTTTATTAGTGAAACATCCGGATAAAAACTGAAGCTTAATATACTGGATAGAGCATTAATAGCATAATATGAAATGAAATAAGAAAATAAGGTGCAACTCACATTTTATTGGAATTCAAAGTTCAGGCAAAGTATCTTAAAGTCTTTAACTCATGAGTGTTCAAAGATAATTAATGCCGAGAGACTGTGTCAGCGTTTAGACAGCGCTTGCCTCTGATTGTAAAATTTTAATTTGTAAAAAACCCCTGATTGAGACTCTTTTAGTACGAGTAATTTTCATTACAAACTGCGATTGCGATGAGATATACGTAGTAATGAAACAGAATGTGATTTATGTAGGCTATTTTAAATGTTTATACAATGTATGTTTATCAATATACATATATATATATATATATATATATATATATATATATATATATATATATATATATATATATATATGTATATATGTGCGTATTAAGTGTACTTCAATCCATGGGGGTTGTCATATTTGAATACTTTGACATGCAAGGAATAATAAACCCCATGCAACTGTCACCTGTGAATAGTAATATGTCATTGATATATATATTCTATCACACGATGGACATCATAGAT
>OY744520.1:206271506-206394006 GCA_963556195.1 Sepiola atlantica | reverse complement strand
TACCAATTCTCAAGAATAATGGAGATAGAACTGACCTCCCAAGTTATCGCTCCATCAAAATTTGCTAAAATCTTTTAATTTCTAATCAACCTAGTGATGGTCCGGCACCTCGTTTATGCTACACTTCTTTCAGATCATTAGTATAAGTTTACGCAAGTACGAGCTTCTGTGGATATCCTAACCAGCATCTATGAATTCATATAACATACACGGAACAAATCAAGTTAAGGTACGGCGGTAGCGCTTTATACACTACAATATTTTCACAAGTTCTGGCATAAAGGTATTTTCATAAATATTAATTCATACGGTGTTACTGGACGTATATTTAATATAATTAGATCCTTCCTTACAAAAAAAAGTTCGAAGGTTTCCTCGATATCCGTTCATCTAAACCACATTACATAAATGCAGGTGTGCCCCTCAAATCGATCACTTTTACTGTTATTGTTGCTGATTTTCATAAACGACCTCCATGATGGCAATGTATCTCAGATACAACACTACGCTCTACTCTCGTCATGTGGGCACAACGGACGCAATTACTAGATCCTTTGTAACCCGCGGTCTGTAAGAGAAATAAGGTCAGAAATAGATGATACCATTTAATACTACTACGACAAAGCTTATTTCTTTTAACATCCTCAACAACCAATTCCTATAGCAAATCACACCCTACATGAGAGTCGCACGTTTAAACTCATCAACCTAACATTTACAGGTAACGTAAATTGGAACACATACATAGAAGACATTGCCAAGTCTGTTGCAAAGAATGTGGGCTCCTTCTACCGTTCTAGAAAACTTCAAATACCTGACAGTATCCTATATATCTAAAAAGCTCCCATCCACCCATGTATGGAGTACAGTTGTCACTCTGAGCTTGTGTACAATCTACTAGTCTCTCCCTCTCAGACAGGGTCCAAAACAAGAGAATCTAATCTTATAGGGGCCTCAATGTCTACCAAGCTTCCGTCCTTGCCATATCGCTGCAATGTAACATTCTTGTGCTTGTTTTACAAGTACTTCAAGATCATGTGGTCCGAATAAATTGCCTCTTTGGTGCCTCCCCGACTTAAATACACTCGACAAACCCGACAACTAGCAAGATTCCATCAATTCACTGTGGATGTACCAAGATGTCGCAGAGCTTTCTACTCCAATAGTTTTTATTCTAGAGCTGCCGGCCTATAGAACTCAATCCATGCTCCCGTTTTCCCCGACAAGACCGACGCGCAGAAATGTCAAACTAATGTTAAAAAATATATCTCTGCAAAACTCCCTAATTAAGATGACCCTCTAAACTTTCATCCTAATTCTCAGTAGCTTCTTATGTCTACAGTGGAAACGTGTTTGATGTGAATTAAGTAAACGAAAATAATTCTAAGTTAGAGATAACATGTATGTTACGGGTGCAGTCATATCAGGAGTTTCCGGAGGTGTAAGAGCGTGTTATATATATATATATATATATATATATATATATATATATATATATATATATATATATTTTATATATATATATTTTATTAAATGTTTCGAAATATTTTTATTTTTCTTTTGATTTAATTACTCACATCTAATACATGGTTTTTGAAGGCTTGTTAGCCTCTATATTTATATTAACTTACATAAGATGCTTTATAAAATGAACTTTCCTAATTTATTACTCGCAGCGACCATGCGCATTCAAGTTCTATTCTATTTAAAACAAGACATTTTCAACAATAGTCCACAACACCGGACGTGACACTTCACCAACACCAGGAAGTAAATTATGGAAAAAAAGGTTATAACTTAGTTTGTCTTGGCTCTGATGAAGCTTGTTTTTGTCAAGCGAAATATTAGCCAAAAAAAAAAAATCAAGATGAAGAAAAAAAAACAAAAACGGAAGGTATTTCGAAATATTTTATTAAATGTTTCGAAATATTTTTATTTTTCTTTTGATTTAATTACTCGCATCTAATACATGGTTTTTGAAGGCTTGTTAGCCTCTATATTTATATTATATATATATATATATATATATATATATATATATATATATATATATATATATATATATATATATAATAAACGTATTTAATACACTGAATTAAGATAGGGACACACACTTTTGGAAATCATGTTCATCCTCTGGGGAGATTACGCATTGTGTAGTGCTTCTTTCTTAATAATGTTATATCACTTCTGATTGGGTGTTAACATATGAAAACTGCAATGTAATCGATCACATAAACATACGGAAGATGGCAACAGTAAAACAATCAATTTCCTTTGAGACGTGTATAGAAACACTAGGGGTTGTTGAAAATGCGCTTATTTTATTCCACCCGTTAACCTTCCATTAATAACATGTATAGCTATGAATTGACATTGATAAAAGACTTCATGAATCTAAGCAACGTGTTGAAATTATCAAATTCAAATAAAACAAGTCATTGCATCATTCAAAGCTGAACATTGCATCAATTTAATTCATCTTATGAGTTTTCTCATCGAAGTTTGTTAAACTAGAACGTACACGCAGTAAATATATTAAATAAACTGTTTATTATACATTTGCACATAAATGCAATTAAATTAGATATTAGTAATGGCGGTCATTTTTAAGCCATTTAAAAATGTTTCGTCGATGTATTAAACAGAAATTGCTAGTTAATGTGTAGTTATTAATAAATTATCTAATATATAAAGTAAGTTCAGTCGTAATCATAGTTTTATTAAAGCCATTTAAAAATATCTTGTCGATGTATACAACAGATATTACTAGTTAATGTGTAGTTATTAATAAATTATCTAATATATAAAGTAAGTTCAGTCGTAATCATAGTTTTATTAAAGCCATTTAAAATATCTTGTCGATGTATACAACAGATATTGCTAGTAAATGTGAAGTTATTAATAAATTATCTAATATATAAAGTAAATTCAGTCGCTATCATTTCATTGTCATCAATAGCTTTCTTAATACTACAGGGTGATTCATAAGTCACTTAGCTATTTATTTTTGAAATTCTAAAGTTAAAAAATATGGTAATACAAAACAGAAAGTGTATTCAACAAATTCATTTATGGTAGTTTAAAATTCCAGCAAATTTTCAAAATTTCCACCTTCGTTCTGCATGCATAGCTCCATTCTTTTTTGCAAGGAATTTAGGACTCTTTGTAGCATATTTGATTGATTATGAAATAAATATATATAGAAACAAATATATAAACGAACAAATTTAAAATAAAAAATAGCAGTAATTAGAGAGTAAGATAACAATTATCAAAAGTTCATAGTATGTTTGTGCTTCATATGGTAATCATTTTAAATAGCTAAGTGAAGTCACTTATGAATCACCCTGTATATCAATATTCGATACTTGTTTGGCAGTGTTCTTGTGGATTTTAGTAGCATATTCTTAAGAAATGTAATGTTATTCGATTAAATTCCTTTAAGAAATCCGTAGCCCGTGTCGGAATTATTTTTAAACAGTCGCCATCTTAAAAAAAACAACATAATTATGTCTTCATTCATATCGAGTTACTGTCCTTGCATTGGAAAAAACGTAACACATTTTGAGAAAACTACAACATAGACAAACAAAGAAAAGCAACAAAAATTGCCAGCAAATACACCATAAAGTAACACTGGTTTGGTACCGCTAGTAGGAATAAAATCCGACCGAACTCGAAGCATATAATAGAATAAACTACATGAGAAAAACTGTATTTATTTGTAAAAACTGTTACAAAGGGTTTGGAATTATTGTGTTACAGTTTTACGGGACCGGGGTCGGCCGTTTAGCCGCGAAAATGAAAGGATGTGGACTAAGAGAGAATTGTTGTCTGCGACTGTCCACTACATCATCGAGTCATGTCAAAAACACCGACCAGCCAATACCGAAGCCGGCATAGCTGCTCTAGACGACGAAACGCTTGCATGGTTTTCCTCAACCGAGCTGGTCATCTGACAACGGGATGCTGAAGCAAACGAAAGACGAAAAAGCAGAAAGGGTTATAGGGATACATTGCTTTTGTAGAATAAATTGAAGTGACATTATACTGTACCTTCGATTAATTTTGTACAATTATTGTTACTGTTGTATTTTTATGTTAATAAAAATATCATATTACCACATACATAAGTGAAGTCCTGGAAAAAGGAGATCTACTTAAGAGATGTATGTAATATAGATCATATTTAAGATCATATGTTACCATTATGGAACAAAAGTATTTGCATTTTCTTTTATTTTAATAATAACTGATGTTAAACGCTATCTGTTAATTTAAAACAAATATAGATGGTAACACATGGTTATCTTACTTTATGAAAATTAAACATAAACGGAAAAGATAGAATGTGCCCTCTAAAGGTATTCACCCGTGGAATGATTAATACATTCGACACTTTGAATTGTATCTAAACATACTTGATACAAATAAATTTCAATTTATGCCTGCCTTGTGCACCATTTGTGAATCATGAATGACCAACAATTTTCCTAGTTTAATCGCCGTTCACTGAAATGTATAAACAATTTGATGATCTTTTCATCAGTAGAAAATGTTATCCAGGATGTGCTTCACACTCCCGGACCATACCATACACTCCATATTCAATTCTGGAGTTATTGCAAGAGTTACATTTATCCAAACAGTGTGAAACGTGGATGTGCACAATTATGAGCATACCATTCATTCGTGCAAAAATTATGAATTTCGTTATGGATTTCATGGCTTGCTGACATTTTCTTTGAGTCATTCAATATTTACATCATGAACCTAAAATAAGGAAGGTCACGTCGTAAACGAGACTATTAACTCTCAAATGTCTAATAAATATAACCATCAGAAGTTAATAGCACACGTGAAAGGTAACGTATTAGAAACGTGATGTGTACATTCCTTTGATGTCGTTTTTCATGACGTCCATTTTACATGTTCATCTTTTTCAATTCTGATCAAAACTGATTAACCGTTAGATTTCCTTCAAATCACAGATGGCTGAAAGAAATATGTTTGCAAATCATGAATTTAAATACAAAATTATGATCGTCATAATCAGCATCCTGTTATGCATCATCATGAGTATGATGATGGTGCCGATAATCATGATGATGATGATGACAATTATTGTGAGGAGGTAAATGATGAAGATGAGAACAAAGAGTATGAAGATGGGGACGAGAAAGATAATGAGAATGCTGGTTGTGCTTTTGCTGATGATGATGATGATGATGATGATGATGATGATGATGATGATGATGATGATGATGATGATGATGATGAGGGGATTCATTGCATGGACAATGTCTACTAACTAATCATTGAGGTTCTGGTAAAAGATGGAGCTGATGAAAACCTGATGGAAGAGAGTGTATTTCAGAAGCATCCTGGTGATATCAAGATGAAGAAAACACAAGGGAACGAGTGTTGTAAAAATGATAAATCATATATGAAATGTGGTATCATATGGCAAATGCGAAAATGACTTGTATAGTATCATATTAACCGCTATCTGACAAAACCGAAGATCTGGCATTTTGCCATTTTGATTGTTTTATTATTTCTAAAAATATTTCTACAATGCATTATTCAATATCTGAAATTATAATTTCCGTAGCGGTATCGAAGTGATCTCACTATGGCCCCCTAATAGACTGTAGTTTATCTAATACTAACGCAGTTGACTTGGACTGAAGCCACCCGTACGCTCCGGGATAACAGAACAAATAACAGATGTTCATGAAAAGAAATAGTGAATCAAACAAGAAGAAAAGACAAAGGTTATAGAGAGACAGCGAAACACAGAAAGAGAGAGAGAGAGAGAGACAGAGACAGAGACAGAGACAGAGATACAGACAGAGAGACAGAGAGAGAGAAAGACAGAGAGAGAGAGAGAGAGACAGAGAGACAGAGAGAGAGACAGACAGGTTGATAATGGGAGAGGGAATGATGCCGTCAGCTATTAAATCTTTTTTTACTTGCCTCACTACTCGTCTTGTTCGTATAGATAAATACGCTTTTGACCCCTATAATTATTGTGCGTTCAGTTTATTGTAACAAACGTGCCACTAAACGATAACGTCCATTAAATCAGATCCACAGGAAATCAATACAGATAACAATTTCTTTTACAGGCGGGCTTACCTAAAACACGTAATAAGCATTGTAGTTTCGTTTTTGTATCACTAGGCAGTTGAGGATTATTTATTTACACACTGAAACACATACCTCGTTGGCATATGTTTTATACCAGAAGGCTTGTGATGATAGCTCGTCGTAGCAGCGTTAGTTATTGTGACCCACGTAGAGTTGAGCTAGCTTTTTTCTTTCTTTTGTGATGATTATAACAGCAGCCTGTCTCTCTCACTTGTTTTTTTTTTTGTTTTCAATTAAAATACCATCGCAAAGTAGTATACATTATTGATAACACGAATTCTTTTCCCGTTTGGAAGGATTACAAAAATGCCCATAAAATACATCAGCTTGTCTCGCCGACTAAAACCCAGAGTAACAGAAGACTAGCTATTTCTGCAATATCGATTTCCCGCCAGTGACGTCACTTCTTCTGACACGGCAACTTCCATTCTCACTAGAACGAAAGTTATTAGCTTTGTTGCTGTAACAATAATATCGTTGATGTATCTCTTCGAGCAGATGACATTCTGTAACACCATTTATATGTCGCCGTCTCCTTTTCTTGTGATATGTATAGTAGTAGTGTGTCTCTCTCGCTGTAATAATACCAGTAGAGTTCCGGTACTTTTAGTCGTAGTCAAGATTGTAGAATAACACATTCAATTAAAACTGTTATATTATTCTGCGTTTTATTTTTGTTAAATTCCATTACTAATAATCTCTCTCCGTCGAGGGGTAGTTTTCCGTAAACATGTCCGCAAGTCCCGCAGACCAAAAGGCAAAAGAAAAGTTAGAATAGCTAATTATTTTATGTTGACTTCCCGTTCTTGCTATCACTTGCTTTGAAATTTTTATTTCAATTATAATCTTAATGTCTTGTGGAAATTCTGTCTTTCTACATAATCTTATACCTTCCCTACACTATAAATACAAAGCCGCAATACGGAGAGAAATCGAAAAGTCGGGTATGGCTAACCACATATGGAAGAAAAAGGGGAACCATCTACCGAGTAATGAAGTAAACATTATAGATAGAGAAGCACGGTGGAGAGTCAGACGACTCAAAGAAGCAGCACATATGTTAGGCGACATGACTAACTAAGCAGACCTAGTAGATAATCCAATACAATATAGGAACGTATAATTATAAATAATAGATAAGTAGTGATTGATAGTAATAAGTAGTAGGATAAAAAAGAATAAGTTTTAGAGTCCCAAAATTAATACTAGAATTGTCTGCAAGGATCCGTGGCGCAGTGGATGAAGTACTATATAGAATGCAGTTCTAAGTGACAGTCATATGAAGGTTTAAGGTTCAATCCTCAGTGTGGGCGATACGAAGAATTGCGAATTACTGAAGACTTCTTTACAGTCATGGCAGATGGAACAAGACATGCTACTCTAGTAAATTTAATAAAGGATTCCCGAGTTTGACAGAAAGATTCGACAAGGTACAACTGAAGAAACGCCGGTTACGTTGTGATAAAAAAAACACCCTATATGAAAACAGTAGTCCGAATATACCAACTTCTAAAGATATGTGACCTTTTTGCCATAAAACTGTGAAGTTGTAATAAGCCTATCTGACATTGATAATCAAACACTAACTCTGCGAAGGCTTGTATCTCGAATATTACCTAATTTTTCACCATTTTCATGATATATAATAAATATTTGTATGTAACAAGAAAGACGGCATAATAGACTCACACAAAAACATCCCTCAAACCAGCACCGAGATCCCTAACAATGGGTGGAAATGATTCACTAACGCAGACAAACGCGATCTTGGCTGGGAGTGGCGCCGAAGTAGGCAGTTTCTATTTTGTTTCTCTCGGTTTCGAGTAAACAAGTGCAATCTTACAGGTTTAATTAATATCTACGACCAACAAGAAAGACTCCTTTGAGACAAAACTCTCTTAAAATCCGATCTTTGTGACGTCTGACCAGGCATTTTTAAAGTCGCCGAGTCAGTCCCGCTTGTAGGTGTCGGAGACAAGGACCGGACAAAAGAGCGAGTTGTTTTCGGCAGATTCATGACAGTTGGCAAGTTTCGCGACAGGGGCGGGTTTTACGGCAATTTACGATTCGAAGAGAAGACGATCTGGTGAGAGTGTATCAATGCGGATCAGATAGACTAAGCGACGAGACAGCTATCATGGACAATGTTTCGGGGAACAATTTTCGCGGTAACGATATCACACAAAAACAAATAAAAATGTCGAAATATTTATTAAAGGGTAGATTGTTGGTACACACAAGGTAAGCTTTTGTTGACGACGTACGGATCGAACAGTTGATAATTACAACAAATTATGTATTCAAAGTAGATAAATTCATATATTAAAATTAAATAAACTAAAAATTAAAATCAATTTAAAGAATGCGGAATGATGTAAATCGATTACGCAAAAGGTAATGAAATACACAGACGAATGAACGAGCATAGGAATTCGAAACGGAGAATATAGAGAAGAAGAAGGGGGAAATAGAGAAGGCGCACAGAATAGAGACAAACTGTTGCAGAATGAAGTGTCAGCGCAATTTTGTTGTTTTTGCTAACAAAAATAAGAAACCGTCGTGTTTTTAATACTCATACGCGTTCTTTTCGGTGCGATGTCTCGGCTATACTAAGAAGAATTAGCGACTAACCATCGATTACAAATCGAAGGAAAACTTTACATGCTCGAAAAAGCAAGTGATACAAACGAAGTGTCTTGTTTTGATAAGCACTTAGAATTAACTTTCAATTTAGATCTAAACGTATATCCAGACGGTTGCTAAGCTTGCTGGAAACATAATTAGACCATTCTATCGCTTCAGAATGTATATTACTCTGGATGTAATTCCCACCTATATAAGAGTCGAATAGATACGAACATGAAATATAGCTGCCACATCTGGGGAGGTGTCGCATAGAGCACACTTTCCTGCATTGACAGTGTACAGAATCGACTTCGAAATCACGTTGGGTGATCTCTTTTTTCAATACAAAAACCTTTTTCATATAATGTTGAATAATCGCCCTGTGAGGCGGACGCATCTTGAAGTAGACACATGTGTGAGAGATCGTTTGACTTGGCTTGCGCGATTTAGTGCGGGTGGACCCGTACAGTCGAGTGCATAATAGGGCTGTTCTCACCGTCGGAGCTCACAGATGTTGACAGGGTCACCACGTTGACGAGACCTCAGATCAAGGGTCAATGTGCACCTGCGCATGGGCCCTCTGTGACGTCACGGGCTTTTGTGTGGGAGCAGAGTTTTGTCAGTCTGGTTAGTGGAAGCAAATCGAACAGACGTGTTTCTCTATGTAGTCCGAAATGAGAAATGGGAATTTATTTCCCTAAGAGAATACAGGCATGAGATTTCTTATTCCCTCATCCTCGAATGGCTAAGGACTTAAATAAGAAGTAACTACGATAGAGTTGTAATGTTGTCTCTCCCTCGACGTTAGCGAGACATCTCCAGCGGCGACGATAACTGACGCCTGAAATAAACAAATGAAAAGTAAAAGATTGTTGCCTCGTGAATTTTGTGTTATAAATGTTTTGTAGCAGACACAACGGACGGCGAGGTTCACGGCAACTAGACATCATCGAGACGACCCCCTCCACGCGACGAGGAAAGAGAGAAGGTACGAGCAATTAAAATGTATGAAACATATACATTTTTGGTGTTAAAAATAACCAGTTTTTTAAGCGAGAACTGCCACAACCGATTCCGGGGCGGGTATACAAAAGAGAACGACCACGGCCCATTCCGAGACAGCTATACAACCATAAGAGACGTATCTAGTAGTGTATTACTCTATCGTTATTTGCATGAAAGATTCTCGACTGAGCTCACATTTCTTGTTTTTGCATTGTAACACAGTCACGAAAAGAACTTGTTTCGCTGCAACAACGACCAGTAACTTCGCTTCGTCCCTCTTATAGTCAAAAGGAATTTACATGGAAACGGCTATTTTGCAAAGCTTCCAACCTTCTCTATTGATTACAACTTAGTCGTGCTCATATCAAATGTAAACAAATCATTGTCTTAAATGTCCCTATAAGTAATCAAAAGCAATTCATACCCTTGATCGATGTTTGTTCTCTCATAGCTTTCTTTTTCTCTCGGCTGACAATAATCCTGTCTCATTAAACTTTATACTCGAGTGGCTTTTGGCCTTAATAAGTTATGTCATATTAGTTAATTGCTTGTTTATAAACTAATACAGCAAGTACAGCTAGACGGAGAAAATTATAACAACAACCAACAGACTGGAGATTAACAGCAGTTGCAGAGCCTAAAGTTCAAACATTAATCATTACGGCACGGACAGTGGTCACTTCGTTGTGGCATCACTAGACTGCTTAGTACTCCGATTAGTGATAAAACCAAACATTTCGGACAAGTTTTGCCCCCAGCGATATTAAGGTGAGAAATCGACAACATTACTTCAGCGACAATTCAAGAGTGTTTGGCATCATCATCTCTCATCCTCTGATCGGTTCTGCCTCTGCCTTTGGCACGCAAATACTTGTCAGGCGCGAAACCGCAAATAAATAGAGTGATAGTTGTAATGTAACTCCTGCGCATGTTCAACCTCCATTTTCTGTGTGTTCGAGACCAGAATTATTCGACTTTCTTTACAAATAGTGAGCCTTGTCTCTCTCGATTTCGGGGTAAACAAATGCAATTTTACACGTCTACTTAATATCAAAGACCAACATGAAGAACTCCTTGGGGACTAAAATATCTTAACATCCGATCATTGTGGCATCTGACCAGTTGGATAACATGCTAAACAATAAAAACAACATCAACAGTCGTACTGTTCTTACGCGACACGGTTATGTATAAGGATACTTTCAAGACTATACCAACGGAAAGTTATGTTCCTAGCATGGCCACCTACGGCGGACAGGTCTGAGATTAGCGCAACCCGGATAACTGGACTCTAATTAAACTAAAAGGTGTCTTCACCAGAATCCGTAGGTCTCTGCTGGTTAATGTCAATACGTATGTTGACAATCTACAATGACGGTCAGTAATTTACGGCACTGCAAATCTACGTTGGCGCATGTGATACCGTTACTCAATATTTACATGTGACAAGTTTCTTCGCTGGTTCTTCTTGAATTAGTGTTGGGGGTGACATGAAAGTTTTTATCAACATTAACCGATACAAATCTACGAACATGACCCCGATCACAAGCTCATGATCTTCCTCGTTGCAATCAGGTTCGTTGTGCTGAACACCAACAACAATGGTAGCAGCAGAAGACCGTTACAATGAAAAAGTTACACACATATTTACAGATGGTAACATTTTAATTACTTCACCTACACACTATTAGATACTCTTATTATTCTTACCGACATGTTACATACCTTTATTTTTAATTGTTAATCACTAATTACGATGATGGATGTACATTCTGATGTGTCCCTGGAATATACTATAAAAACGTGTACTTAGGGGAGGGGACAACTACTTTCATGTGCTTGCTTCACTTACCTGTGATACTCACGTTATAATACGTAGTGTTTAGCACAAAGGCATTAAGTACCATTTTGAATCTTGGGTATGACTTTACCGTGAACTGTACCCTGTTATCTTGCCCAATGAAAGACCACTCTAATCATTAAGAACTGGGTGTGCTAATACACCAAATAGAAAAAAAGTTTATAACGAAGAAGAAACAAAAGTGAAATTGAAATAAATCTGTAATATGTTTTTTAACTTGAAACGAGGACTAGTTTGGAGTTATGGGTGTCAGTGTTCGAACTGACTTCCTAATTTTGGCTGTCATGCTCACAACGTCTCGGCCGTTCTGCCAAGATGAGTAAGTCAGTCCGAACACTGAAATCCATAATGTAAATACCTCATCTCAGAAATACAGACAATTTCTAGTTTGGAGATGTTATACTTATGAACGTTATACATAAAAGGAATACAGATAAGTGCATGCGTTTCGATTATTTACTACATTACCATTATTTGTTAATTAAAACGTACATTAAATAAAAATTAATTAAATTAAAATATATTTCGGCTATTTGATTAATTCAAACACGTGTTAAAAAGGGAGATGGCGTTGGCTAAGTGACAACCGACCGACAACCTGGGTGTGCCGGGTCTGATCCGGTTCGTTCCACAGACACAATTTCACTTAGGATGTTGGAAAGATACACCTTGTTCGATATTTTAAGTTCCCGGTGTATGTCTAGAAAGAATTCTAACAAGAAAAATATTGGAAAAAAAAACACTTCCAACAATAGACTCACATGATACATAAGAAATGAATTAATGTGTTTAAAATCAAAACCTTATTTAAATTAGTTATATTTCCACTAGAAGTCAAGAGGAATAGAGTATCTGGCCTGACAATTTTATTATATAGATTTAATCCAGGACATTTGCTGTTTTTAATATCTGTGTATTTTTCATTGAGTATTATAGCAAAACATGTAGTGTGGTTTTGATCGGTGCTTGTTTCTATCATTCATTAAAGTTTTGTATGAGTTTTATTTTTAATTTGTTACGTTCAGTGTGATTTTAACGGTAATATTCCTGTAACGCTTTAAAGAATAACATTTGCTGACATTAGAAGGTAATATTGCGATAACGTTGTAGGGGGTTGAAATAGTCCAACAGTTGTCAACGTGTATGTAAGGTTGTCTCAATGTTGTTTTGTGATATAGTTCCCTAACACAAAATGTGTCATAGAATTCTTGGTATTATTTAATTAGTATATTTTCAAGTTCAATAATTCCGACTTGTTAAGGAGTCGAACACTCTGGTTTTAATTTCCTCGTATCTTCGAAAATACGCTTTGAATATGAACTTTTCTTCTGGCTTGTACCTAATTTATTTGACTAATTGAATTACATCATCCTGAGCAAAATAATTAGACTTACAAAGGTCACTTCTCTGCGAGAACTTTACTAAGAGTTTTAAACAGATTTTTTCCTGTCGTTCGAAAGTACATAGTTGCTGCATTTGAAATCTGTCCATGTCTTCACTACTGTGTTTTCACAGTTTTTCCATATCTTATATAGGCAATCTTTTAGTCTTTCGTCTGTACATTTCCATGTCCTTGCTACGCTGAGTCTATTTTTCTTTTAGTTTAATAATTTTAAAATAAGATTCTTTAAGTCACACTATTTCAACTCAGTAAACTTACTTTTCTTCTTGTTCGTCACTTTTCCTCGACTGTGTTTCTCTTCGTAATAAAATGTTATTAAACCCAATGCATTGGTGTCTGAGTGATTGAATTAACAGGCAAGCAGGAACTTGGGTCCGCGACGATGACACGGCTGTATAATTATTTATACACACATCGAAAATTAAATCCCAACAACATAACCAAAGAATAACTAGGAAACGCAGTATCTAAATTTTCGTTTTGTGAATCAATGTTATCACAACAAGTAAAATAAAGTTAGATGTATAATCCTGAACTGGGAATTATCGTTTCTCTCACAAAGGTCAAAGGTTAATGAGGGGGTCGTTTAAGCAATAAAAAAAACGAAACATCGAAATGTTTTGAATCAAAAAAATCATTCGGACGGACTCTGCTTTTTTTAGTTCATGTAATCACGATTTAATGGACATTTGACCTTGGTATGCTTTTAGATACACTTAATCTAAAACTATGTATAAGATTATCTTTCATTAACTTAAGCAGAAAGCGAAAAACGTGCTACACACTAAAGAAAACAATGAAAGAAGTATAGAGTAAAAGGACAAAATTAAACATGTTAAAGTGAGAATTGTATACTCACATTTCTGAAATACTTTTGCCATTTACAAAATTGATGTGTTTTCGGTAGCCATATTTAGAATGGTTTTAAATAGGATTTTACGTAACTTCTCAATGTTGCTACCACCTGATTCCAAACATGCACCATACCTTACACATATTCTCACAATCCATTACCAATTTGTATTCGTCTGCTCCGGTGACATGTACTAAATGCACTGTACGTGACAAAAAAGAAGAACTCTATGATCATCGGTTCTAACGGCATTGCTTAATGATTGATATCGTACAACTAATGTTGTTGGATACAGTGAATGAAATAGTGCATCAAGAAGGGCATGGTTAAATGGTGCACTGGTAGAACTACAGATACATTTGTAGCAAAAGCAAGTGCGAAAAAGATCCTAAAAACGACGGATTTTTATTTTAATGTTTATTATTTGCGACAAAGAGAAGATTTTTCAAAAATATTAACAAAATAATTTTTAATAATCATCCAGACAACAGCCGACACTACACTTGCTGTTGTGTAAGATTTTAAGAAAAAATAAATAGTAAGTCCCACTTCGATTTATTAGTCTTCTTCCTTCCAGCTTACAACCTATCCGACACTCTGCATTGCCTTCTTAAACATACTACTACTATTCTATATAATGCTTCAAGCAAACAGCAATTGTCTATTATATATATATATATATATATATATATATATATATATATATATATATATATATGAAAGGTGAGTGCAGGGGAATCTTAAAAGCATGTTCGATTATAAAGCAAAACCGCAAAAATAACATCGTAATATTTGGTATCTAGTTTGCATTACAGAAAAGCAGAACAACATTTGTATCGTTGGTTTCAACTCCTTACAAGGCGGACCTATACAGACCTTTTTTTGGACTCTCTTCAGCCTCTTTTCATGTTAGTCCCTCAATGAGATGACTGCTCACGCGTTATGGTTACTGTCTCACGATATTTCAGTCTCTGATGAACTTTCATTTTTAAATTTATAAATGATAAAAATTAAATTTTAGCAGAGATCCGAAATATCGCTACACAAATAACATAACGCGTGAGCAATAAACTTCCGGGAAGACAAACAAACACAGAGAGTCGGATAAAAAAAAAAGTTTCTATAGGTTCCATTAGTAAAGATTAGAAACTAACGGTACCGATGTTGTTCTGAGCATCTGTAATATAAACATTAATTTATATATATATATATATATATATATATATATATATATATATATATATAAATTTGGGAATTTCCTTGCGTTTGTACATTAAGTGTATATGAATTATCATCTTAACCCTATTAAGGGCATATGATTTCAGTATACTGGCATTTTTCATGGAATGTCTCTACTTTTGTAAAGGCTATGTCTCAATACAATGGTCATTTTTAAGTTTTTTGGAAGTTTCTGGAAAACTAAGGTATATGGTAAACTGAAATTAAAATTCCGTGAACTAGACCCTAGAACCTCTATCTCTGCCAAAAATCAGCGGAATCCATCAAATAGTTGATGAGATACAAGGTGGCACATACGTGCATACGTACACACAGATAACATGATTTCATAGTGAACTTTCTGGATCTCTGGGTTGCCTTGACTAATGATGCTTAATTTCTACACACTTATAGAACCTATCAAATAAAAATGTTGTGCAAAGGTTTAACTAATTTTGTGTATTGGTTTTTGAGTTGTGATTCATCAAAGAAATGAGAGTTCTAGCATAGGCCATTCGTGAGTCTATTAATGGACAGAGCACTCTTGCGCCTCTTTTAATTTTACTTCTGACTACCTGTACAGCATTATGACGTTTTAAAACGTCTGATATAAATCATTGAATGAATTATAGTAGTTATCATTAGTGAAACTGTATAAATAGACTATAGATATTTAAATAATTTATACAGGGTGACTAAAAAAACGGGCCCCGTGTACACTTTATGTGATATCTCCTTTATTTATTCACTGATTGCCCTTATTTTACAGGATATGGCAGAATCAACGACCGTGAGTACACCAAGACCTCAGTGGGAGCTGGGACAAAGAATACACTGTTGTAAATTTTACTACAAGACAGGCTCGTTTAAGAAACCCAAGACAGTTTCATGCATCAGTTCAGATGTGAAAAAGCTCCACCCAAAAGCAGAATTCAGAACTGGGTGGACCACTTCGAGAAATATGGGACCGTAGAGAACTTCAACGCTGACAGTGAGAACCGTCCAAGCCACTCGGCACGTCCCAAGAAGCGGACAGCCGAGCTGGTCGAAAGTGTGAGAGAGTCTCTCCAGGAGAGTCCGAAACGCTCTGTGCGTAAGCGAAGTCAGTCTCCTGGTATCTCCCGTGAGACTTGCAGGAGAGTGCTGGTGAACAATATCAGGGCTTAATCATACAGAATACAGACGCTGCAGACCCTTACAGCCTCGAACAAGAAGCAGAGGAGCGCTATGGCAGTCAAAATGCTCGATAAGATCGAGGAGACACGCGGTTTCCTTAACCTCCTTTGGACCTCAGATGAAGCCCACTTCCATGACAAATGTCTTCTGGGGGTCCTCCAGACCCAATGAAGTAGCCAGCACGCCCTTGCACTCTCCTAATTTCACGGTGTGGGCTGCAATCTCGGTCAGAGGCATCATCGGACGAATCTTCATCGAAGAATCTGGCGCAGTAGTGACAGTCATCAAGGGGCGGTATGTGGAGGTCCTGAAAACCTTCAAGAGTGAGCTCCAGACCCTCTACCCGTCGCTCATGAGCGAGTTCTGGTTCCAGCAAGACGGAGCAGGTTCTCACACCTCAAATCTGTCCAGAGATTGGTTGAAAGAGAACTTCGGAGGCCGAGTGATCAGTCTCAAGACTAATTTTGAGTGGCCACCCCATGGCCCGTACCAAAGCCTCTCATATTATTTCCTTTGGGGCTATCTTAAGGACAGAATGTACGCAAGGAAACCCAGAACCATCACGGAACTCAAGGAAGCCATCAGGGAGGAGATGGGAGCAATTCCCAATTCAGTCTGTAAGAACGTCATGGACAACTTCGATCTGCGCCTCAAGAAATGCACGGAGCTAAAAGTAGTCCATCTAGAACACATGCTGTAGAACGGAGAAAAAAAGCCTCATACATTAGTGTTTTTATGTGAGGTTGTGAATATAATAAACTAGTTATGCCCCAAAATTTATTTCATTCGGACGAAACACTACGAACGGAGCCTAATTAGATTTGGGGCCCGTTTTTTGGGGGTCACCCTGTATACAACATTGGAAAGGAAATTACGGTTACTGATATATTTAGAAATTAAACTATTTGATCTCATCGTGTATTTTTGTGTTTCCCGCATATATGTAACTTTGATGTTTAAACAAAAAAACAACTAACTCATGTTTTTTGTAAAGATCCGTTGTTTTATATGGATGCCGAAACTCATTTAACTGTAAATAATTTAACTGACTGAACTATTACCTAAATAATATTTAAAGAATTTATGATTAAAAGATAAGAGAAATGACGATAAATGATGTATTAAAACTCTAAACTATTATATGGTACCATGTGTCTGTCCATGTTTCTCGCCTATACGTAACGTTGATAATTGTTTTCAATTAAAACATAGTTTAAATAAAAAAATACTTTGTTTGTAAGGAAAACTGAATGTTATTTCATTCTAAGTAATTGAAGTGAATTAAATAGAATATTAATAATTTAGTGCAATAGAATTTTGCAAATACTGACGAAATAACTTAATTGCTTGTTTGTACAAAAAACATGCTTTAAGTAAACGGAGTTTGGGGAAGGGATCTTAAAACAAATGTCACTGTAAATCATTTGTGTAACGTAAATATTAATATAACAATATTTAAAAAAATATAGCAAAATGAATAAGGAATTGCAATTGATGACAATATTGACATTTTTTACTGATATATTTAAATTTTAAACTGTTAAATCGTCATCGTGTGTGTGTGTTTCTGGTATATACGCTTCTTTGACAATTCTTTTTATAATGACATTGTTCCAATAAAGATACTTTATTTTGGGTGGATGCTGAGACCAATTTCACTGTACATAATTCTGGTGATTGAAATAGGATCTAACAAATATTTAAATCATTTATGATGAATAATAGAGAATAAATAACAGTAAATTATATATTTAAGAGTTGAATTAATTCATGCTATTGTGTGTCTGTGTGTGTTTCCCGCCTATACAAAACTTTCATAAGTTTGCTGTACTAGAAAAATGGTTTAAGTAAAACGACATTTTTGGGAGGGATGCC
Organism: Sepiola atlantica; assembly: GCA_963556195.1. Taxonomy (NCBI): domain Eukaryota; kingdom Metazoa; phylum Mollusca; class Cephalopoda; order Sepiida; family Sepiolidae; genus Sepiola; species Sepiola atlantica. Next base: position 206,375,835 of record OY744520.1, on the reverse strand, counting down.
AAAACCCATTTCACTCTAAAAAATTGGGCTGACTGAAATCCGAAAGTAAAGTCGTCCGTATGTGTTTATTTTTGGTGCGGTTAAACAGTCGATCTAAGCGCAGATTTGAAATCAGCACTTTCTATCCGATGCTCATATTAATGTACACACTTTGCGAACCTTTTTTTCTGAATGCATTATTCAAAAGTGAAATAAGTAAATTAAAACACAACAATATCGCAATGTAAGCGTTCTTTTCTCAGTATAATATTATCTAGAATTAGCCGACTGAACAACACATAGAGTAAACAAGCCAAATAATTTCGTTTCTATCTACGGTAGTGATGAAAAGCGTTCGCCCTCCGTTCCAGTATTTTATGCCATGTTTCAGGTTTTTAATCGAGACAGTTGTTTATTTTTCTATAGCTGATTTATGAACCGATATCTATTATTTTAAACCTGAATAATAATCTGCTAAAATGCGGAATTACGATGTCAAGTGTAAAAGTAAGAATAGATATATAATATGGTGTGAAGCCACCTTAATTTGGATTTAATTCATCAAGTTATTTAGTTTTTATTAGTTTCTCTCTATTATTCACATACTTTGTTACTTATTTGAACGCAATAGGTGATCCAACAGTTTACGTTTTAATATATATATATATATATATATATATATATATATATATATGTGTGGGTGTGTGTTTGTATATATACATATATAGATATATATATATATATATGTATATTATATAATATATATATGTATATTATATAATATATATATTATATATATAATATAATATACACACCTATATATATATATATATATATATATATATATATATATATATATATATATATATATATATATATATATATATATATATATACATATATTATAGCGAGTAAGCTATACAGAAATGTTGTTTTATTTGCGGAAGGGTTATCAGGAAAATTGCATGACTTAAACATGAACTATTTTCTGTAGCTTTAACTATTTGCAAAGAAAAAAATTAAAATATACAGCAAATACTTTCTCCCAGGCCGCATGTGCATCTAATGAAATGTAATATTTTTCTCGTTACAATCTAACGTAAATTTTACACTCGGATCCTAGTTCTTAAATATTACTCATTTACTGCATTATATCCTTGTTTCCATGTTATCGTCTTTACCGACTGCACTGCATATATTTTTTGCTTTTTTTCCAAATAGTTACACACGTGTCAAATACACCTCGTTGTGCGTTCTACTGTTTTATTTATGTTTTATTCTTATTTAAAACATTCTAAAATCTTCGCTCCTTCTGAAGACGTTCGTTGATTCGAACGAAACCGGTAAGATCTCTCGTTTTTAGGATGTATTCCTGTATTAATTTTTTTATATATATCCATTATTTTAAATAGTATTTTAATCTACTTACTATGTAAAACAACGATCGAATTATACTATACTACATTGAATACATTATACTTATTTAGCGAAGGCCCTGATCTTCCTTTATATCTAGTGAGGTATGTGTATATGTTTACATATTTGTATATACATTATTCACTCTTAAACTAATCAACTAGTCATAAAGAATTTCGGAACACAATGTATAAGTGTGAGGCGTCGTAATGTTGGCAATATTTAATTTTTATTTTATGTTCAGCAAAAAGATTAAAAGTTCTTTGTTAAAATTCTAAGACTCCCGGTTTTTTTTAAATGTTAACAATAAGTATTAGACATCTCTTAACAAATATTCTTCAAGTTTTAGTTTCTTAAAGGCCTTTTAAACGTATTTCAGGTTGGATAATATAGTAATAACCCCCTATTTGAAAATTTAAATATTTCAGATTTGCTTTTAATGTTATTCATAACTATTAAACACCAATTAAACAATTATCCCTTAATATAAACTTTGTTCTAAGACACTTAAAGCTAAAGCTTTATGCTTTTGAAAAAATAATATGATAAATTTTAGTCAAAATCAGAATAAGGATTCTAGGCATAAGGTTTAGTATCATTATCTGTTGATTTATATCTTCGTAAAGGGGTATACCAAGGGTGTTTAACTGTACTGTTCAATGATGTTTTTAGGTATACTATATGTATACACGCATTACATATAGTCTATATGCAAAACGAAAAAAGAACCCTTTCGATTTTCTTTTTCTTACATAATATCTTATTTTCCGAATAAGATATTTTCAAAAATAGTCCCATATAAAGATTATTGGGAAAAACGATTATATATAAATAATAAGAAGTTCACATAGCCCTAGATCTGGAGACGCTACATTACTGCTGTAACAAATACCGATTAACATGTTTTATTGTAAACATCGAACACGTGGAATTGTTTTGGACGTACTAAATCAACTTTTCAAAAGGTATACCGCCTAATACAGGCCTAACAACGACGCCCCAGAGAAACCTGAATACGTTCAAAAATTCCTGGAGGGTTTCGTATGGTACTCAGCTACAATTCGATTCAGGAAATCCTCTGCACCATTCATTTGAATAAATAATTGATTTCAATTCGATTTTGGAAAGCGTATTCCTGAAGCCTACACTATTTTAATGGATGCATATTTTGAACAGTTGCTATAGCGCATGCAAAAATCATTCTAGATATGAGATGTTTGCTATCGAAAATGGTTGATCAGTTTTATTTCAATGCCCTCTATCTCCGAAACAAAACGGTTCTGGACGAAGGATTTTTGGTAGTTTGTTCATTATTCACACATAGAAGATAATCCCGAAGTTATGCCATCGATTTCCCAAAAAAAACTATTTATATACCCCAACAATTTTAAATATAACTCTAATAATTATGTATCATATTTTATTATTCATATGTAAATAACCCAGCCTCAGTCTGTCCTTACACCATAGTTGTTCGATTGTTATAAAAACGTGTTACATCATACACATTGCTTTCATATTAGTATAGATGTATGAATGTATATATTTTAACTAAGTAAAATGAGATATTTACATTTTATCATTAAGGATTCAGTTATAAAAAATATTGTTCATAAAATAGTAAGGAATAAAAGGAATAAGATTTTCGCGAGGTCGTTCGGTGCGTAACACAGGTGGGAATTTGTAGGAGCTTTGACAAGTTTCGCATCATGAAGAAACCTTTAATCTGATTTGAAATCAATCATAATCTGATATATTTACTGTTTTCTTTTTCTTCCGTTGTTTTCAATAAATTCTAATCCGTTAATACGGAATAACCTGCCGATCACTTTAAAATGCAGAAAATCAAATAGATCCTAGCCAGGAAATGAAATTAATATTTAAAATTGCAATCGTAAAGCGTTAACATAGGGTTGGCACCTCTTTTGTTAGAGGCTTTTTCCAAATAAGAATAAAACACAAGATATATTTTCTGATTTCCTTCTTGAAGAACACTTGCAGAATTAGTGTGGATATTTGGTATTCATAACAATTTTAAAATACGTGACATTAATTATTATTTTATGGATCACTAAGAATACTTTAATTTGCATTATAGTGACCATTCTCCTCCTGTGTTCTTATATTTACAACGTTTTGGCTGACGTAACTTCTCATCTTCTTTCGCTTCAGGTATTTTACTTGTGAACTGATACAGATTTTGAACTGCATTTTCATTTAATTCATGGATGTAGATTTTAATTCATTCTATTAGCCATAACCGAGGACAATTGCCATTTTATGTTTTTTCAGTAGTAAAGATTAAAGCTTTTAACTCACAGAGGTTTTATTACTAAGAATAGATTGTTAACCAACCCTTTAAGCGACACGTGCCTATGGATGAAGACAATATACCTACGTTTTAAATTCAGTACAGGTTCGACGTGAAGATTCCGAACTAAAGAAGTTCTGGTAGTACATCCATAAAATAAAAAAACACCCGCTTCATCTGATGCATAGCAATATGATTAATGCGATCACTCGAACGGTTTATACGCATATTCAAGTGAAATGACAACCATTTACTTCATTAATACTTTAACTTATTTGTTAACTTACAGCTATAAACCTATTATTAATTTCTTGTTGCTAAGTAACCAGATATCATTTGCAATATAAGGTATACACCTGGCTTCCATCTGTAAATCTATGACACGGCATTACTCTTATATTCAATATGCTATTTTCTTGCCGTTGGAAGGGATGTGACTTTTTTGATTGGTCTGTCTCATTTTCTATCGTCTGACCGGAGTAACCCATGGATTATTTGGCTAAATACCGATAATTGCAGGTGTTGCATGAAACACATACGTATATGACTAAATTTGAAAATAAGTAATTTTTTTTAGATGGAGCACTAAGTAAGTTGACATGTCATAATTTACAGGGTGATTCATAAGTCACTTTGCTATTTATTTTTGAAATTCTGAAGTTAAAAAATACGGTAATACAAAACAGAAAGTGTATTCAACAAATTCATTTATGGGAGTTTAAAATTACAGCAAATATTCAAATTGTTCACCTTCGTTCTGCATGCATAGCTCCATTCTTTTTGCAAGGAATTTACGACTCTTTGTAGCATATTTGATTGATTAATTTTAACAAACTCGGCAGTGATCTTTGATTTGAGGTGATCATTGCCTTTCAACAAGTATGGGAGATTCATCAAATTTGGCCATATGAATAACAATAAAAATTCGCTCTTCAATTGTAAATGACATACTGCCTGAAAAAAAAAGCACATATGATGATTTACACAAATTTAAATAAATAAAAATAAATATATATAGAAACAAATATATAAACGAACAAATTTAGAATAACAAATAGCAGTAATTAGAGAGTAAGTTGTATACCGTAATGCTACACTTTATGGCTGCCGAATGTGCCATTAAGACGTTAATTTACTCTGCCATTGATAGATACATCGGTACGCCCTGTGACTACAGAGTTAAATATGACTTTCGTATTGGAGTTCGAACCGTATGGCCGACAGGAATTGTCTCTACCCATATACTGATGATTGCAGGTTTGGCCTGAAACACATCTGTATATGGGTTAACTTGAAATATATTATTTGTAAATAATCATATATATATATATATATATATATATATATATATATATATATTATAAATTCCCGAAACAGTTTTTTTCATTGTGAACAACTGATGACTCCTTAAATAATGTGAAGACAAGCGTAAATTCTTGGAAGCCGATAATAATCATAGAGGAGTAAACTTATTTTATGAAAATAATCTATGTTTACGCTGTAGTGGAAACCATCCTGACCCCCATCCGTACAAGAGTGTATATCTTTATGCGATTTAGTAACCCGAAAAAAAAAGTTTCCGCATTTTAAGATTCGTCAGTGTGGCTAGACCATAGCTCCCTCTCTCTCTCTGTCTGTACTTGAAGAATACCCGTCTTATATATGGACTAATTAATTCACCGAAAAGAACAGTTTTGCACCATTTTTATTTATTTTACGATGATAAAAATGAAAATGTAATAATAATAAGTATTATGTTGATCATCCTTATTCAAATTGTAATCAAATCCTATAATTGTTTGTAGAAAATGTCTAAAATAAAACTCATCTTATGACGAATATAAAATTCATGGAGTCTTGCTGAAATGATGTTTAATGACGGTGGATGAAGTTCAATAAAAAATCTGATGAATTTAAATTTTCAAATTAGTGATTGTGCCCATATCATGCCCCTCAGATCACGTTATAATACTGCAAATAAACTTAAATGTGGAGGATATATATTAATTGATGTCTAATTCCTTATGTACATATTTTATAAAAACTAAATATAGCCCACAGAAAGACCCCTTACTTGCAGCTGTATTCTGAAATTCATAACGACCGTGTAATTTGTTTAAAGCTGAACTTTTCACCTATCTTGATTTTAATCTTCGTGAGTGGGCAGAACAATGGTTTAACACTCTTCTGGTCGAAGAAATTCATGTTATCCGTACACTTTTTCTAGTATACATGTATATAATATATATATATATATATATATATATATATATATATATATATATATATATATATATATATGGGGTGGGTAGGGTGTTTGTTTTTGGGGTGCGCGCATTAAGATTACGTACGAACAGATACTTCTCTGATCTTATTTACGTAGCTTTTGATGTGTTTTTCCCAGAGGAGGAAGTCCATTCTATTTCTGTTGAGTAAGAAAAAATTCTCACACGCTTCCTTGGAATTTGTTCACGCGCGGAAGAATCACACATTTTATTCGATTTACTTCGTATATCGAATCATAGCAAACATTATCAATATTTCCAGACACATATATATATATATATATATATATATATATATATATATATATATATAATATTTGATTCTATTTGAGGCACACTTTTATCGATTCCTTTGGTGTTCTTTCATATTAGATATAGGTTTGACTTTTCTAAATGTTATTCTCAGAACCTCGTTCTTTTTTGTGATACGGGCGTATTGTGGGTTTCTTTCTGAATCGGAAATGTTAATTTAATTTCCGTGTTAAACTGAACATCATGTTGGTTTTTCTATACCATAATCTTGCTGAGGCAAAATTCAAACTCAAACAATGTATGTATATATATATATATATATATATATATATATATATATATATATATATATATATATATATATTTATTTATTTATTTATGTATATCTAGGCAGCATCTTCTCTTGCAGGCAAGTATTGTTAAATATAAGAGACATCTCATGTCTGGATATCCATTGGTAGATCCTTTCAATAGTCCGAGTTATGATCTTGTTTTCGGAGGGGAATTACCTGATAAATTTGCCATAGTTTAGATTTGTCTCCCAAGAACTTTCAGACACATCCGTTATATATATATATATATATATATATATATTATAATATAAATGTTATGTATTTTTATGTATTTGTGTATATAATTTTATATATTTTCAAAGCGTAATTTTATTACCTGTAGTAGTATAACTGCGGTAATGGTCCTCTGAAGAGAACAATTATCTTTGAAAACTCATGAGCTAAGGACTTAAGGATACTTTGCACGAACTTGGAATTCTAATAAAATTTGGTTGACACCTTATTTTATTACTTCATTTTATATTATAATATTAATGCTCTATCCAGTATATTGAGCTTCAGTTTTTATCCGGATGTTTCACGAATTATAAGATATTAGTTGACGCTTATATCTTTTGTTGGATTGCTTCATATATATATATATATATATATATATATATATATATATATATAGAGAGAGAGAGAGAGAGAGAGAGAGAGAGAGATACATATGTATAAGAGAGGAAATAATGATAAACAAATGTAAAGTTATCTATTTCACAAGTTCAATAGTGTTAAGAATTGAAATGAAGACTATTATACAATATAGAAAGGTTATTTGAATGTAGTTTTAAAAAAAAACAAGTTAACTCTTCAGAAAGAAAAGCTCCATTATTTAACAAGCTTTGGTGTTCATTATGTATTTGAACATTTTTAATATAGATTATTTATCGTTAATTCAATTTGAATATAAGAAGATATGCACTTAAAAATGGATGAACAGTGGTTGTAATAGCGAATAGCTAGAAATATTATATAGGGTTAAAAGCTATATCAATTTGAATATTATATCATAAATTGTCTCAAAACACTATATTGGAATCCGGAAAGTGGATGAAACAGTTAAAACTGAATATATATAAAAGTTAATACATGTAAAGCTATTCTGCGGCGAAAGTTTTCATTGACATTGTAGCGATATTTACAAAATGAGTACAATAACGAGAAAAGGAAAATTTAAAAAAATATAAGAATACAGGAAACTCAGTTAAGAGTGTCAGCGTATTTAATTTAACTAACTAAATAGAAACTATGTTAGGAAAAAGCGGCATTTTGATATCATATAGATAAGAAGAATACATAGATAATCATTTATTTTGTTAGCAAAATAGTGAAATTGAGAATACGATCATTATAATACAAAGTAATATTCCACAATATTTACCATATAAATTACATAAATATTACTATATAATACGCTAAAATAGTAGAAATAAGTGTAAGAAAGGCATTCGAATGTAATTAAAATAAATTATTATTTAAAAGCGATTATTTAAAAATATATAATAAATTTATTTACATGGCTTGATACACTCTTGTTTCTTTTATTTTTTCTATCAATTAATGTGTATCTTTCTATTGCGGAAATTAAAATACACGCTAAAACAACTTTGTCTTTTGCCACTTGAATAGAGTGCGTATTATTTTGAAGAACATAGGTTTACGTGACTTTTTTATGTTGTATACTATTCTTTGCAGCTATTTAAAATTATTTAACTTGTTAAGTATGCAATTTTAAATTGATATATTATAATTTTCTCTTTTAAAATAATGATCTATCTGCAATATTGAGCAAATTCCTATCGTATTATGATTGATTATAAAAAAATTATTTCATAATACTTGAAACATATATATATATATATATATATTTATTGACTTTGGAATTTGAGTTTGAAACATAACTCGTGTTGCGAGGGTTCGAGTCCGGCAGCCAGTTTGAATACTTATCTTGTGCACTGGCGATTCCCTCTAGGATGAAACGTATACGTACGTAAGTGAACAAACATATATATATATGTGTGTGTGTGTGTGTGTGTGTTTAATCAGATATTCATATAGCATTTAAAAAAGTTTCATCTATAAATAAATTGTAGGTTCCAAGAACAATATTTTTTAACAATTTTACAATATGAGTCGGTCTTTTCACAAAATTATAAAAAAAACATCCCCCATCACTAGAAAATCGTGTGCAGTTCCAGGAGGTGCACCCTCCCAGGCTTTGCCTCCTCTCCTTGGGGATGAGTAAGTTTATTGCTTACTGTCTGAGGCGCCTCTACCGGGGAATGCCGACGGGGCTGCTCAGGCAATTTTTAAATGGTCAGAGTGTTCACCTCTCGAGCGCTTGCTTATCTAATCCCACTTTCCCGACCTTGTGTCACATCTTACCTTGTGGGAGGTAGATAAAAAAAAGTGTTAGATAGATATATTTTAACACAGAAACCAGCAATGTCTCCTCTTTTTCAGAATGTGAGGACTAAAGGACAACATAAGGTAAGCGAGAGTTAAAAGGCTGACGAAAGTTTACACAATGTCTAATTTCTACTCTTCATAGTTTTACAACAATATAGCTAGAAATTGGGTTCCAATTCAAAGAGCAAAAAGCTATAACCACGTTAGTATTAGAAGTTCTTCATATCCTAGTGTGTACGCCAATGAACACATGCAGGTCTACGAATAGGTTAATATAAAATAACTGATAGTTGTGTATGTAAGACTTAAATGTAAATAATAACATTTCACTGGAGCGCGGAAATAAAGAATTCAAACAAATGATGTAAAGTATGTCTTTAGATTGTTTTTGCTTAGATTTAGGAATTGGATAAATATCATATATATGCTCTGAAATTTGTAGTTAATCTTCATTGAGCTTGTATTTTGAAATGTTCGTATAATGTAAGGATAATTAAATTTAAAACATATTTCCATTATAAAAACCTAATAATATATACAGTACCGTCCAACATTAAGGGACAACAATTAAATCCTCTGAATCTAAACACAATTATATATTAATTTTTGTGAAAATTACACTGAATATACACATTATGCAGTTAGACTTTACTGAGATTTTCAGATGAATTAAAATAATATTTTTAAAGTTATCCACCATTTTACAAATTTTAAGTATCCAAAATTAAAGAACAAAATATCATTTTTAATTAAATCACATTAAAAAGTCAGAAGAGATGAAATAGCTGGTACTTGCACCCTCGCTTTCAATAACTGCTGCGCATCTACGACTGCAGCATTACACTAAATCCGTACATTAGACCACATTTATCTTGGCCCATTCATCTTTCAGTTTTAGCCACAGGTTTTCGATGTTTTCCGGATTATTTGCCATAACATTCTGTCCTAGCGTCTTCAATAAGTTTTCTATGGAGTTCATGTCAGGACTCTGAGCAGGCCAGTTCATTACCGTTACTCGTTGATCAGCCAGACAATTTATGGCCAGCTTTACCTAATGGCAGGGAGCATTATTTTCATAAAACAGGCTGTTCGATACTATCTGTAATCTGTAACACTGGCAAACCATACTGTTCTAAAACATTATTGTATTCAGTGCCATTTACTCAAGTATTTAAGCGTACAAGTGGTGTTGTACCCTGCCTTGATATCATGCCGAAAACCATCACGCTACCTCCACCAAATTTAACAGTTATTTTTATGCAGCTAGGATCCAAACTTTCGCCTTTTTTTTCTTCTTACAATTTGTTTTCCATCACTGCCAAATATATTAAATTTCGATTCGTCACTGAAATAAACTTTTTTCCAATTCTCTTCTGACCATATAACATGCTTTTTTTACGAATGCCAATCTAGCGGCTTTGTTTTTTGTTTACTTATTAGCGGCTTTTACCAAAGAGATCTTGCAAAAGACCTATTTCGTGCAACCTTCTGGACACAGTTTGTCGTGAAACATTCGTTCCAAATTCCATTTGTTTAAAAATGTTGCCAGCTGTAAGAAAACGGTCTTTTGATACTAGGCGGTGTATAACTATTTCCTCTTTTGCTGTTGTCTTTCTTGGTCAACCAGGTTTCGTTGTGTTACTTAACCTTTCAGTTGCTTTATAGATTTTGAGAACTCGGCTTACAACACTTTTTGAACGTTTCGCACGTTTTCCGATGTCTTCTATTGTCAACTTTACTTTTCTTAATTTGATGGGCATCGTTGGGCAACACAGTGCGTTATAACCGAAATAACATATGCGAATTGCTACGTGGCAATCGATTTTTACACCACTTGCGATATCTATTTATAAACACTCCAAAAATATCGTTATATAATCACGCTATCTTATGCGCAAATAAATCAGGAAACTACGAAATAATTACTCTCACACTTTAATCATTTATTACTATTTGTATTCGAATTTCTTTTACTTTATACGAGTTCCTTTGCAAAGAGACATATGAAAACAATTAAAACGTTATCTGTACTGATTAGAGAAATCTAACGAGTATATTTATAACTATATATATAGATATATATATATATATATATATATATAAATATTATTAAATAACAGTGTTTTGCTTGATAAGACGTTTTAAAATGTTTTCCAATTTTCAGAATGGTCCATTTAGTGTTTCGGTCAAATTGGTGTATGTAAGTTCCGTGGGTTTCCTGTTCCATTTTCTTTCAAGAAACCCATCGAACTTACATACACTAAATTGACCGAAACACTAAATGGACCATTCGGAAAAAAGAAAAAATAACAAAGTATTATCAAGCAAAAACACTCCGTGTTATTTAAAAATGTTTGCTTAAATGAAAATATGCTAACTAAATACACACACCCATATATATATATATATAAATAAATAAATAAGCGTGTGTGTAAGATTTGTTTACTATAGAGAAAACAAAACAAAATGTTAGAATTCGAATAAATGGGATTTCATTTTATTTTCTGACGTCTTTTCTCAAGCATACAATTGTTGCAAATCACGTGGCAGTCAAACATAAGAGATATTATTGTTAAACATTATAGAAAAATTTTACAAATTAACAATTGTTTTTCTATTTACTATTTACAAAAAACAAAAAATAACTGAATAGTTTACACATATAAACCGATGCATTATGGTTGAATTTCATTTTGTAATAACATGATTTTCATAATGTTTGTGAGATGTTGAACCCACTGCCCAAATAGCGTGAGTGTGTTTGCTGTGGGCTTTCAATAAATATAAACTTCAACAAAAGAATAATAAAATAATCGGATACTTTAAGAATCACCCAAAGTTCATTTAGAGTGAAATTCAATTTTGTAATAACATTCTTTTGAAATAATATTTTTTAAAAGTAATTGGATACTTACTGATTTACTTTTGGACGATCGTTAAGACGAGACTTTTTAAAAAATACTATTTTTGCGCCGCAATGTCCGTATTTATTGGGAGGGCGTGATTTTATAATTTACAATCTTTAACTGGATTGGCACTTTTTTACAATAAGGTAAATTACGCAGAGTAAATTGAGCGGAAAAAAGACCAAAGACGTTCAATAATAGTCATTTATCTAAGATATAAAACACATTCTTTAGTAGAAGCAAGTGTTGTATGCAAATAAGTACAATCATTTAATTCGAAAGTAATTACAAAACAAATAGTTAAATAATAAAATGGCTTTGTTTAATGCAATATGCCAATTATTACACTCTAAGACATTAATCGACTATCACACGATAAGTATGTAAGAAGAATATTGTTTTTTTATTGTGTGAATGTTAATTTATTTTAGTCTCACCGTTATTGTGACACATTACCCATTTTATATATATATATATATATATATATATATATATATATATATATATATATATATATACTACCCGAACAACGGGGAAATGAAAGCAGTCAAATATAGTACTTTTTATTTCCGATAGAAAAGAGTAATAATACACGTATTATCACTAATATCTATCTAAATTGATTAATGAGAAAATATTTTCCATTCATCCCATCTATGTATATATCGAAACACGTTAATTCAATCATACATTTAAGGATGATATTTGACGTGTTCTAATTGAAGCAAAACTCACATGAAAAGAGGGAGACGAATGTGACAGGGATAGTGCCCATATAAGGAGGGAACCGCATTTCCAAAATTCAAAATACATTTTACCTAACTTTGACTGCCCTTTTTGGGAGACGAGCAGAATCGTAATTACTCAGCACTTCGGTTATGTGGCAAATGGATTCAATGCCAGATGCAGGTGATGAGAGCAAATATCAGACACATCGTCACCGAGATAGGTTGAAACTAAGAATAACATGGGCTGTATTATCTCTCACTCCCTATTTCTCTCTTTTTCTCGTCCTCGCTTTCGTTTAGTCTGCAGCGACGGGGTTTAATGTAGTTTGGTATTAGCAGCGCGACGCGAATGTCGCACAGAAAGCTCAGCAATTTCGAGTTTGAATTTCTTAGTCTAAATGCATAAATAAATTATATTGTATATATAAAGTAATATGTTTGTTTAATTATTACAAAGCCTTGATTTGCAGAAGTCGATAGTCCCAGCAGATGATGCATTCTCAGGAGATAATTAATGATGCCAGTTTAATAACCCCGCCCTGCAATCCGACCAAGTACTCAACCGGGTATAAGCCACTTCCTTGTTAAAGGAATGTAACGATCGTTTAGTCCGGGCACCTAGTGTCGTGTCGTGCCCAAGACGTAACACCGCTTACAAATACGCCTCGAAGGCTCACACTAAGTTACACTCCCTGGATTGTTGTCCATTTAACCCAATTATATTTATACCATAACACGTTACACTGGGTTAATTCAATTATACATTCAAGGGAAGATGAAGGAGCCGTATCTGAGTGTATATATAACGAGGGTCAGCAGAATAAGTGATAACGTAGTCAGGGCGGATACATGTCTGGCCTATTTAATATATTCATACTTCCCCTTCCTAAGCTACTCAGAAAAATCAAATATATTTGCAAAGTTGAATTTTATCCATAGGCCTATTTATCTGTGGAAGCTAGAGTTCGAACGAAATGGCAACTGAAATATGTATGCACATATGCAGCACATAATGTTTGCATAATTTAAAAAAAATATTTACTATAATACCGTTCTACATGTTATTGAGCACTATTGTATAACACTTGGAGTGTCATTGGGTAAACATCAAGGAAATTAACATACAATCACTACAATATATATATATATATATATATATATATATATATATATATATATATATACCAGGCAAGCAACATGTTTAATGTTGTTAGATCCGTTGTTTAAGTTATTTATTGATTACAGTAACTCTAAATAGATATCAATTTTTCACGCCTCTGGTTATGTAGTCTTCTGGGAGTCTGGGAAATGTGAATACATCGCGTCGAATAGACCCAGTACTTTATACAAGGTGAGAATCATTGTTTTAACATATCTATTGAAAAGTCGATCTATTATTAGCAAAACGCAAGTGTATTTACATTAAAATGCTAAATCATTTCCCGATCATGCTAATGACTTGATTTAATTATCACGTCCAGAATATTCAAAATGTACGATGTTACGTTTACTATAAGATTATACATCAAAATCTATTATTTCAGAAGAGGGTAAAAATATTTCATGACAAAAGTCGTTATTTAAATGGAAAAGCTTTAGTGACACCTTGGTGTCAGAGGTTACTCCAGAACATGACTTCCAGACACATATAATTCGTCTCTATTCCTGACGACCCTTCAGATAGAGAAAATGAAACATCGGCGTATCTAATGTTTCTCCATTGATGGTACGAGTTCAAATCAAATAAATTGTATATACAAATCTTTAAGCCATGGCTTTTCAAACAGTAATATCTTATCGTCAGAGAGTTGAAAACAGATGAGTTAGTAAAGGGAAATTACCACAAATTATAATTTGAATAGATACAAACATAAGCATAATATCAAATAAAACCATATACAATGTAAAAAGAAAATGTTCAAAAAGTTGAAATATAAGTAAAAGTTCAGCATTGAAGTCACAATAAGAGTTCGTAGCAGCTGATTCAGTCACTTGAAGTGGTAAAAATCCGTTGGAGTTTTGGAAAGTTAAAACCATTAAATAGCCTATATGATCCAGTTGGATAAAATTGTAGTGTGTGAAAGTTTAGGGTATCATAAGCCATAATGAAAACTTCCATGAACTTCATAGCGAGAGTTTTTGTTATGGAATTATTCAATTTAAAGTCAAATGATAAAAGGTAGGTTCAATCCAGAAAACTAACCGTGAGAAAAGTTCTGATTAAGATAGAAAGAGAATACAAATCGGATTGAGCCGTTAAAATGAAATGTGAAATAAAACGGGAACCATAGAATGGAAATCTGACGTAGCAAGTTTATTATAGTAAAAGTAGGAGGGTGTGGACGGGTAAAAAGGTAGTGGAAGGGGGACGGCTAAAATAACCCCTCAAAATTCGACGTCAAAAATAGATTTTAAAACAAATAAAGCAGCAGTGAGCAAGTAAGAGCTGTGAAGTGGGAGTGGTGGGGGTGTAGACAGGTTAAAAGGTGGTGGTAGGAGATTGATTGGCAACATAAGTTGTGTCTAGATAAGAGGAGGGCATAAGTAAAGTAGATATTTATTTAAAAGGATTGGATTTAATATTGTATGAATTATCATGAGGGGAAATGTTAAGACTGGGTTCATAGGTTAGGGGGAAAATCTAAATAAAAAAATGAATTATAGAATAACATTAGTTTAATAGGTTAGGGGGAAAATCTAAATAAAAAAATGAATTATAGAATAAAATTAGTTTAATAGGTTAGGGGGAAAATCTAAATAAAAAAATGAATTATAGAATAACATTAGTTTAATAGGTTAGGGGGAAAATCTAAATAAAAAAATGAATTATAGAATAAAATTAGTTTAATAGGTTAGGGGGAAAATCTAAATAAAAAAATGAATTATAGAATAACATTAGTTTAATAGGTTAGGGGGAAAATCTAAATAAAAAAATGAATTATAGAATAAAATTAGTTTAATAGGTTAGGGGGAAAATCTAAATAAAAAAATGAATTATAGAATAACATTAGTTTAATAGGTTAGGGGGAAAATCTAAATAAAAAAATGAATTATAGAATAAAATTAGTTTAATAGGTTAGGGGGAAAATCTAAATAAAAAAATGAATTATAGAATAACATTAGTTTAATAGGTTAGGGGGAAAATCTAAATAAAAAAATGAATTATAGAATAAAATTAGTTTAATAGGTTAGGGGGAAAATCTAAATAAAAAAATGAATTATAGAATAACATTAGTTTAATAGGTTAGGGGGAAAATCTAAATAAAAAAATGAATTATAGAATAACATTAGTTTAATAGGTTAGGGGGAAAATCTAAATAAAAAAATGAATTATAGAATAACATTAGTTTAATAGGTTAGGGGGGAAAATCTAAATAAAAAAATGAATTATAGAATAACATTAGTTTAATAGGTTAGGGGGGAAAATCTAAATAAAAAAATGAATTATAGAATAACATTAGTTTAATAGGTTAGGGGGAAAATCTAAATAAAAAAATGAATTATAGAATAACATTAGTTTAATAGGTTAGGGGGGAAAATCTAAATAAAAAAATGAATTATAGAATAACATTAGTTTAATAGGTTAGGGGGAAAATCTAAATAAAAAAATGAATTATAGAATAAAATTAGTTCAAAATGGAGAATAAAAGTAAAGTTAAAAATAAAAAGTAATAAAAATATAAATGTGAAATAGAAAAAAGGTATAATATAAATATTTCCGTTAGAAGAACAGAAGAGATGAACAGAATAATAAATAGCTAGGAGGAGGTCATTTGACTCCCGTAGATAGGGATTAAATGTACAGGGGCAGGGTTAGAGCGATCAGAAGTGAGTGCCTAAATTGAAGTGATTTGCTTCCAACTATATATGCTGAATTTAATTAGAGTGATTAGTTGAGAGGAGAAAATTAACAGAGAATAGAGCTTATTAAAAGTGTATAGTTGGTAACAGATACAAAAGCTGCAAAATCGGTGAAGTCGCTTTGAGAAATAATCATAAAAGGAAACGTAGATAGTATGATTCAAGTAGATGAGTTTTAAAAAATAAACAAACTAAATTAAAAATTAGGAATTAATAAACCGTATGAAACTAGTAAAAATAACATAACATAAACAGTTGATAGTAAGATGAAAGCAGATCGATTTAAAAAATAAACAAACTAAATTAAAAATTAGGAATTAATAAACCGTATGAAACTAGTAAAAATAACATAACATAAACAGTTGATAGTAAGATGAAAGCAGATCGATTTAAAAAATAAACAAACTAAATTAAAAATTAGGAATTAATAAACCGTATGAAACTAGTAAAAATAACATAACATAAACAGTTGATAGTAAGATGAAAGCAGATCGATTTAAAAAATAAACAAACTAAATTAAAAATTAGGAATTAATAAACCGTATGAAACTAGTAAAAATAACATAACATAAACAGTTGATAGTAAGATGAAAGCAGATCGATTTAAAAAATAAACAAACTAAATTAAAAATTAGGAATTAATAAACCGTATGAAACTAGTAAAAATAACATAACATAAACAGTTGATAGTAAGATGAAAGCAGATCGATTTAAAAAATAAACAAACTAAATTAAAAATTAGGAATTAATAAACCGTATGAAACTAGTAAAAATAACATAACATAAACAGTTGATAGTAAGATGAAAGCAGATCGATTTAAAAAATAAACAAACTAAATTAAAAATTAGGAATTAATAAACCGTATGAAACTAGTAAAAATAACATAACATAAACAGTTGATAGTAAGATGAAAGCAGATCGATTTAAAAAATAAACAAACTAAATTAAAAATTAGGAATTAATAAACCGTATGAAACTAGTAAAAATAACATAACATAAACAGTTGATAGTAAGATGAAAGCAGATCGATTTAAAAAATAAACAAACTAAATTAAAAATTAGGAATTAATAAACCGTATGAAACTAGTAAAAATAACATAACATAAACAGTTGATAGTAAGATGAAAGCAGATCGATTTAAAAAATAAACAAACTAAATTAAAAATTAGGAATTAATAAACCGTATGAAACTAGTAAAAATAACATAACATAAACAGTTGATAGTAAGATGAAAGCAGATCGATTTAAAAAATAAACAAACTAAATTAAAAATTAGGAATTAATAAACCGTATGAAACTAGTAAAAATAACATAACATAAACAGTTGATAGTAAGATGAAAGCAGATCGATTTAAAAAATAAACAAACTAAATTAAAAATTAGGAATTAATAAACCGTATGAAACTAGTAAAAATAACATAACATAAACAGTTGATAGTAAGATGAAAGCAGATCGATTTAAAAAATAAACAAACTAAATTAAAAATTAGGAATTAATAAACCGTATGAAACTAGTAAAAATAACATAACATAAACAGTTGATAGTAAGATGAAAGCAGATCGATTTAAAAAATAAACAAACTAAATTAAAAATTAGGAATTAATAAACCGTATGAAACTAGTAAAAATAACATAACATAAACAGTTGATAGTAAGATGAAAGCAGATCGATTTAAAAAATAAACAAACTAAATTAAAAATTAGGAATTAATAAACCGTATGAAACTAGTAAAAATAACATAACATAAACAGTTGATAGTAAGATGAAAGCAGATCGATTTAAAAAATAAACAAACTAAATTAAAAATTAGGAATTAATAAACCGTATGAAACTAGTAAAAATAACATAACATAAACAGTTGATAGTAAGATGAAAGCAGATCGATTTAAAAAATAAACAAACTAAATTAAAAATTAGGAATTAATAAACCGTATGAAACTAGTAAAAATAACATAACATAAACAGTTGATAGTAAGATGAAAGCAGATCGATTTAAAAAATAAACAAACTAAATTAAAAATTAGGAATTAATAAACCGTATGAAACTAGTAAAAATAACATAACATAAACAGTTGATAGTAAGATGAAAGCAGATCGATTTAAAAAATAAACAAACTAAATTAAAAATTAGGAATTAATAAACCGTATGAAACTAGTAAAAATAACATAACATAAACAGTTGATAGTAAGATGAAAGCAGATCGATTTAAAAAATAAAAAATAAAAATTGGTGGTCGAGATACCGTATGAAAGTAGCAAAAATAAGGTTGTTAAAGGTTGCCTCGTTAAAATGTACACATTTGTCAAAATTAAAAAATGAAGGGTGTCTACAGTGTAAAGTACTAAAAGAGGGTTGAAGTTAAAAGATTAAAGATTGTAGTTAAACATATCAAGATTAAATTAGATTAACATATGAGGGATGTTATAGTAAAATACTAGTATACATTTAAATAGGTTAGTGTTAGGGTTATGGGTTAGGGTTAGGGCTAAGGTTAGAGTTCTGAAATTAGGTATAAGAAATACCTGTTGTCTTGTGTAGCTAGTAAAATAGAGATTTGTAGAAGACGAGATTGAGACAATTGTGCTATGTAATGTTTAAATGTAAGGCAATTAAAATAAGCTGGTGTTGTGCTGGTCTTTCGTTTGCTGCGAAGGGCTTGGTTATTAGACGGGGAATGGGTATCAGTTGGGGCTATACAATTGATATATGTTCATTTTGTGTAATGCCTGCATGCAGAATTAATTTCATTTTTAGAATCTGTAATGTTTTTATTATTGGCAACGGTGATTATCATAACGTAAGCAAACCCTAGATCCTGGGGCATAAGGCTTGGATTTGTCAAGATCAACCAATGCAAGAAATAAAATGCATTTAACATTTTGATTTAATCAGTAAGGAAAGTCCCTACAAGTTGCTCATTATTTCTTCTAAAAGAATGAATATGGTTGGATATGCGTTTTTTATTGGGGAATCACTAAGTATGTATTTTATATACAGCTGTAATTGCATTGTTTGTTACGTATAGTAATAGATGCGTAATGATTTACAGGGTGATTCATGAGTCACTCTGCTATTAATTTTTGAATTTATGAATTTAAAAAATACGCTAATACAAAACAGAAAGTTTATTCAACAAATTCATTTAGGAGAGTTTAAAATTACAGCAATTTTCTTTAATTTCCACCTTCGTTCTGCATGCATAGCTCCATTCTTTTTTGCAAAGAAATTTACGACTCTTTGTAGCATATTTGATTGATTTATTTTAACAAACTCGGCAGTGATTTTTGATTTGAGGTCGTCATTGCCTTTCAACAAATGTGGATGTTTTTCAATTTGGCTATATGGATAACAATAAAAATTCGCTCTTCAATTGTAAATGGCATGCTGCCTGAAAAGAAAGCACATATGATGATTTACACAAATTTAAATAAATAAAAATAAATATATATAGAAACAAATATATAAACGACGAAATTTAAAATAAAAAGTAACAGTAATTAGAGTGTAAGATAACAATCATCAAAAGTTCATAGTAGGTTAGTGCTTCATGTGGTAATCATTTTAAATAGCTAAGTGACTTATGAATCACCCTGTACTTCTAGTAGGAGATTTAGTTAAAATTGTTTGATATGAATACTTAATAGGGTAGAGAGGTTTGAACAAAATTGCTATTAACTAATAAGTATGTGGTTAATGTTTAACGTGATACTATAATTTTAAAGAATTAGTTTAACATTGCTAGTTTAGGGTGAATTGAACAACAAGTGTTTCTTACTTCTGGTCATTTATGTAGTCTAGGTGTTTTAGGGTTAAGTTGTTTGGCATTTTTTGTTACGAGGCCCGTTTGTTAATTTAGTATGTGTTATAGTGTTATGTTTCTTTTTTTCTGCTACCATGTTCTGCGTAATTATGCTCAAATGTCTTTTCCCGCATAATAGAGTTGGTTGAGTATGTAATTTTACTATTGTAACAGGCGCTGTGTGTAGAAATTCGAATTTTAATCGAAAATTGATTCATCGGCTGATAGTTTAGATATTCTGTTTTAAATTGAGGGGACAATGAATTTAATAATTGGTTGGTAAAAACGTTTGTGGACGTTAAATAGTGTAAGTTTAGGTTAAATGTAGAGGCTAAATGATTCAGAATTAAGTTTAAACGTCAAGTCAAATACGTTACATGTTCTCTTCTCAGCTATTAGAGTGATAGATAGTTATGTAAACATGTGATGACTTTATTGTATAGACTAGAAACAAAAAGGAGGGCACTGTGTACACCCCCCCTGTAAATCCCCAAAGTCAACTTCACGTTCACGTAATAAGACTAGACCTTCCAAGTAAATGACCTGACCAGAGACCGATGAACCCATAGAAATGCCATAGTTATTTGGTGTGTCGTTTTCCTCCGAAAATTATTATCGAATTATAAAAAGGAACACCTAATCTAATATCCATATTGGAAAGATCAGGGTTGTTTTATTGGGTGTGTTATTGAGGAGAATCGGGGAAATTGATTGGTCATCGTTATCTATATCGACACTCATAAAATTATTTTTGTTATTGGATTCATCCTTAAGATTTCGGAACCAATGAGTCACCTCATCGGACGATTGCCATAGAGAAAAAGAGATGTGTTCATTTATGCCAGGGATAATTCTATGTAGGATGTATTTGCTAATAATGCCTAAATCAGATTTCGAGGGGAAAATTCATTTAATAGATGGATTATCCTGAAAATTATGTTTATGGTCATTCAAAGCAATTCTTGGGAGTGCCGGAGTTAAAATCTCAGTGTAGTTTAGGGTGTTCATAGAACTTTGTAGGGACTTAGCTTCATTGTTTATGCTGTTGATTGTATTATTGGGAGTAATTGTGTATGATGTATTGAGTTCTTTATATATTAAGTTATTATAAGAAACATAGTTCAACGTGTAATTAATTTCAGTTTTGTTAGTTACGACAATTATATCATAGTGTTTTTAATCTTTTAAGAAAAGTTAATGATTTTCTTGACAATTGGATAGGAACAAATTCTCTGTTTTTTACATTTTATACTTTTGGGGAGGTCGACATCAGCGTTTTTAAAATCATTGAGGTGTTCATTCTCAGTCTTGAAAGAAGTTGTTTTAAACCATAACGAGATGCTGCTATCTTTTCCTATTTATTTTGTTCTCTGCGTGAGTTCATACGGAGTGTTGATTCAAAACGTATTAAATGTGCAGGGTTATTCGAAGCAATTTGATTGTTGAGTGTGTTACAGTTAAAATCATAGTAAGAAGTTTTCAATTTCACATCATGATAGATG
Source organism: Sepiola atlantica (assembly GCA_963556195.1). Classification (NCBI taxonomy): domain Eukaryota; kingdom Metazoa; phylum Mollusca; class Cephalopoda; order Sepiida; family Sepiolidae; genus Sepiola; species Sepiola atlantica. The sequence goes on along the minus strand of OY744520.1, from coordinate 206,354,049 downwards.
TATTAACAGATTGAATGAATTTGTAAAGGTAAGCCTTATTTGAACTGATGAGGATGCTTTTAGCAGATAATTGTAGGAATTTTTTGTTCAAAGATAAGTAAAACGCTCGATTTTATAGGCGCGTAATGTGAAGAATGAGAACATAAATAAATGCTGTATACATTTAAAGTAGAACCTCTCATGAAAACTTGAGGTTCGATATAAGAAATATAACTATTTTATAAACAAGTAAAATATCAGAATAAAGATTGCATGAAATAAAATATCACTTAATCCATCGGTGGTTTGAAACAAGGGGTTTCAAATAATATAAATGTTATTATTCTTACCTTAAGCCACGACTTTTCAAATATATATATATATATATATATATATATATATATATATATATATATATATACACCAGTTTGATCGAGGTACGAAGTTGACCATTCGGAAGATGGAAACATTTTTTTAAAAGATCACAAAGCAGAAACACCCCGTGCTATTCAACAACGTTTGCCTAAATGAAAACTTGCTGCCTAAATACACACAATATATATATATATATATATATACATATATATATATACATATATATATATATATATATATATAATATATATATATATATATCGTGTGCACGCGAGTGACTCATCTCCTTGTTGTTTATGTTACTGTTATCTTTTGATTAATAAACTTTCTCATAAAATCTTAACATTGGCGTCTGAATCATTGTGTTTACAGACAACAGGTGTTTACTGTTTTTAGACGACTCCATAAGTGAAAACCTAGCATAAGAGATTGCACAAAAGCAAAGGTGAGTTACCTGTTTTTTTAATACAAAGTTTTTTGAAAACCAATTGCATAACGTATGGGTAATGTTTCTATCAAATTATGCATGTGTATATGTGTTTTTATGTGTTCGTGTTATAACAGCAACTATGATAGACAGTGAGTTATATAACCTTGATTTGGTTTGATTTTCTTTCATTCAATGGTTGAAATAATGTCTTAAAAAACATTATCTTGAAAGACAATTGTTTCGAGAACATATATTTTATTATATACTAAATATCATAAATATTCATGTAAAGGCTTTATCAGTATATATGATCCAATCATCAGACTGAAAACGTAAAATACACGCGGCATCTATTTAATGTGATGAGAAAAAATACGAGGGGGAAGAGAAGAAGTGCAAAGAGTAGTAATTCAATAAGTAAGTGTGTGAGAGGAGGTGATAGATGAGGAGTTAGAAAGGTAGAGAGAAAAACAGGAAGACGGAGAATAGGTTGATAGTAGAATAAGTATAAGTGACAGCAAGTAAGCGTAAGACTTACATTTCCGATATTTTATAGAATCGAAATCATATAATGGATTTTGATCATATAAAAATAAAAATTCTGAAAATAAAGTTTGGTACATTAGATCCGGATTTAAATCTTCGTAAGGGGAGATAAATTAGCTGAAGGGGCGATACATTTATTAGAAACCGTTGTATTTGGCAATTAATATTACTAGTCTTCAGACAGGCAATCGTTTTGTATTTGTTAAAGTTAGGCATAAACATATGTTTAGATATTAGTTTGTATCGGATTCATTCCTAAACTAATTAACCGATCGTAATAAATTTTGGAACACAGATATTAGTCGTAAAGGGTGAAATGTGGAATATATTTATTTTGATTTAAATCTATGATACTGTGGGTAAAAAGGGGTACATATTATTCGTGAAAATTTAAAAAAATTCCGATGTTTTTGAATATTATAATATAGCTATTATACAGGTATTTATAAATATCGAATTTGAATATTCAGCATATCAGATTTGCATTTGATTTGAGCGATAGGCATTAGGTTACAATGAGGATTAATTCCCTTAGTTTTAGTTCATTATTAAGGCCCACTTAGCCTTAAACACCATGTAATATATTTTAGTGACTATGAGCATAAGGATTCTAAACATTAGGTGTAATATCATTTTATATTGATCATTATATTCGATAGAAGACATAGAATTTGTACAAATCAGTTCCGTTGAGTGAATTAATTTTACTCATCTTAAGTTCGTGGTTACTATTTGTTTAATTCTTCACAGACTCTGTTTAGATTTTCTATATAGACCAGTATAAACGTATATATTCTCGAACTGAATTAGTCACTGTCGTTGGATGATTATATAAAATTTTCATCGAATAGCTTAAAATCTTATTCAACATTAATAAACTTTCTCATAAAATCTGAACATTGGCGTCCGAATCATTGTATTAACAGACGATAACAATAGGTTCTCGACAACGGGTGTTTAATGTTTTTAGACGATGTCATAAGTGAAAACATAGCATGAGAGATTTATAAGTCTACATTAACACATAGAATTGATAATGAAATGATATTTTTTTTGTTTTTATTTTATGTATAACTTGAATATAATACACATAAGAAAATAGTAATGTAGGGTTTAGAGACTGGGGCAAAAGTTCACCGTAATCATCATTGATTATCTGATAATTTAATGGTGCGGCTTAATTTCTATACATTTACATAAATTTATTTTTTAATGTCACTGTACTGACACCACCCACAAATGTAACGCATAGCATGTATGATTGCGCTCTATTGAAAATAATTGATGTTATAAAATGCAAAAATAAAATTAAAATATCGTGTTATAGGCTGGTGATCGTATTACATAGGGTTTCACATGCAATCCGAGGCAACACCAGGTGTTCCTGCTGATGTGTTATGAAAGAAACATGTATGAAAGGGAGCGTGAAACAAACAAAGGGTGAGCATTATTGAATGGAGGCGGATTCCAGATTTTCGCTTGAGTTCATCACGACGATTTGAAAAGCCGTATCCGAGTCGGGATGTCGACTTCCGGTAGAAGGAGGGATTGATACGATGAAATGATTCGGTTGGAGCTTGAATCAATAACATGGGAAATGTATTTCGATAACATTCTAGGTCACTTTTATCACAAAAATGTGCCCGACTCTCTATTTTTAAAATTAGTTTCGTTGATGATAAGACGTGGGAAACTTTGACCTAGTCGAATGAAATGGTTTCACCTCTGTTTGCCTTTTTTTAAAGATTTTTTATTGTTTTCAGGTTATATTTTTCACTTTGCGAAACAATCATTTTCACTTTTTTCTGTACCGTTTTCTGTGATTATTAAGCTCTCTCTCCCCCCTCTCTCTCTCTCTCTCTCTCTCTCTCTCTCTCTCTCTATATATATATATATATATATATATATATATATATATATATATATATATACCTTAAACTATTTATCCTTCTTGTTCTTGATATACCACTAAAAAGAAAAGAAACCTGACCCCTTGGCTAACACATGTTGCTCAGGTTAGAATGTTTAAATGAGACAATAGTGAGTCTTTAAAAAATTTTTTCACACAAGATGCTTGAAAAATCGGTTTTTAAAGATAGAATACAAAGCGTAGGAGGGGGACCTCCAAGGACCAGCCAGGGTCAATACCTCAGCCTGACAGATAAACGGCGACCGTAATGGTTCAGTCTTAGCGGACAGATTGTTGAGAACTGATCCTTGACTGGTATCTTTCAGTCTAATATTTCTGAGCAACATCATCCCTACAGAAGCAGTGATTGCATTACATTTTTGTCTATCGATGTGACGCTTACAGGAACAGAGAAGACACACACAGACAAAAATAGACACAAATCTATGAATGTCAGAGAAGAAAAACACAGACAAAAATAGACACCAATCTATGAATGATAGAGAAGACAAACACAGACAAAATAGACACCAATCCATGAATGCCAGACAAGACAAACACAGACAAAAATAGACACCAATCTATGAATGACAGGGAAGACACACACAGACAAACATAGACACCAATCTATGAATGTCAGAGAAGAAAAACACAGACAAACATAGAGACCAATTTATTAATGACAGAGAAGACAAACACAGGCAAACATAGACACTAATCTATGAATGACAGGGAAGACAAACACAGACAAACACAAACACTAATCTATTAATGACAGAGAAGACAAACACAGAAAAACATAGACACCAATCTATGAATGACAGCGAAGACAAACACAGAAAAACATAGACACCAATCTATGAATGACAGGGAAGACAAACACAGACAAACATAGACACCAATCTATGAATGTCAGAGAAGAAAAACACAGACAAACATAGAAACCAATCTATGAATGACATCCATGTATATCAGGTAAAATTGTGTAGATGATTTCTGCCTGTCGGTCGATCGGCTATGTTCAACTTTAATTATAAGTTTTTCAAGCTTTTGTCAGTCTGTCACGCTTAAGTTTTTAATTCTGAACGTGCTGTATTTTTAGATACATTGATACATTACTTTGTGAGTCGTTATTGATCTATGCGCACACGTTTTGTACATTTTCTTGATAATCGCGTAAAATGAAAAGGCGTATGTGAAGAAAATCCCCTCCGGAGTTTCGTTCATTTTCCAGATGATAGCGACATATTTCGACTTTGATTTTTCATCTGTCACTCAAGATCAATAAAGAAGACGTAGAATCACCTCAACAAAGCGACTGATCCGCTTGGTTTATTGGGCTTCGATAGCACCATAATCTCTCACATCCTCTTTGTCACTTTTATTTTCTCTCTTCCCCTCTCCCCACCGCATTCTTACTTTTTCTCTCTTTATTTATATTTCTCTGTCGCTCCTCATCTTCATTTGTCTTTATACTAACCCTTCCCTCTCTATTCTTCTCTCGCGCGACTTCTTTATTTCTTTATTCGTAATATTTTTACACTTTTCCCTTTCCATTTTTTTGTGGACAAGGCAATATTTCAACACTTCTTGTCCGACAAAAGGCAACGTCTTTGGCACCGGCTTTCGTCCAATACTTCTTCTCCTGGGGATATGGTTTCTACGTGTAAATCTGTGAGGTGATTTCCATCTATATTTAATCTCAAAATGTACACGTACAAAGAAAGTTGACAAAAACACCTGCTCACTATAAATTATATCAAAACTCTGGCTAGCACCTCGTCCATTTTCTATATCTATCTGCCTCGCTCTCCCTCCCCTATTTCCCTCCACACACACACACACACACACACATGTATATATATATATATATATGTGATAGAAAAAATAACGAGTTCCACTTAGCATAAAGCAATACTATTCTATAGAATAGATTCTTCGCAATTACTGCTAATGTGATAAGAAATATGCATGAAAAGAATATATGCATAGTGTTTTCATACTTTCTACTGTGTGAACGAGTTTTGAACCGCAGTGGATTAGGTGCGTGGCTGCTGATCACATGTGGATGCAACCAGCCGTTCCGTTTTCGAATCTCGGCGTGAAAATACTTGCTAGCAACAGTGATGAATTTTAGACGAAGGAACCGGTGTTTATACATTGATATATATATATATATATATATATATATATATATATATATATATATATATATATGGATGTTTGAAAAAAGAGAAACGGAAAACAGGTTAGAATGCAGGAGAAAATAAAAAATAAGCGATTTGACGGGTTTCGTTTGTATTATCCAACGTCTTAAGAAAAAGACGTTCGATAATACGAACGAAACCGGTCAAATCTCTTGTTTCTTGTTTTTCTCCTGCATTATAGCCTGTTTTCCGTTTATCTTTTTTCAAACATTTTGTCTACCCCGGCATTTCATTTTCATGACTTAGCGTGTACCTTACCCTATACATATATATATATATATATATATATATATATATATATATATATATATATAAAATTAACAAGTCTATCATGTCAATGAACTTATAACTAACATTTTTGTTGGGAATTGTATGCACTGATGTTAGCAGGGAGGAATGGTGATAGAAATTAGTGTCCCTGAAATAAGTTTCTGCTTCGTCGATGTATTTAGCTGTGTTCATGATGGTCCTGCCTCTTACCTTCCCTGCTTGTGTGATCGTAATATCATTGCTATAATGTGTGTTTTGAAAGCATAAACACGTTATCGTTGTTATTGTAATTTTAACTTTTGTATTTTCTCATTCAATATTTCAAAGTCACCTGCGTTTTTGTGACTGGAATAATTAGAACAGAAAGAAAGAAAATAGGGAGGAACACGTGAAACCGGAAATAAGAGCATACCGTGTTAGACATGAGTATTCTAGAAACTAGGCGGCCATATTGTTTAGAGTGAGGTTCAGGAAGCATTTTGTTATAGTTTTATTCCATTTGCTGCGGATATTAATATTTACTGCGTTATAAGCAATATTGCAATTCCGTACGTATTTTTAGATTTGAAATATCCACCATAGAAATACATCATTGAACACGCTCACACACATTACATTACAGTGTCGAAGTTTTGCCTAATCAAGTAGATTTGCCATTAAAAAGTTATAAACATGTTTTAACATATACATAAAAATAAAAGCAACACTTGTTTTTGTCTTACTTGTCAACGCCGACATATTACTATTTCTTGCATTGTGATAGCCTTCTAATACTCCTCTCTCTCCCCCTCTCTCTCTCTCTCTCTCTCTCTCTCTATATATATATATATATATTTATATATATAACTATATATAAATATATGTTATTATATAAATACATATGATATAGATGCATCTGTCATTATAATGTGACGTATATATATATATATATATATATATATATATATACATATATGTATATATATATATATATATATATATATATATATATATATATATATATATATATATATATATGGATATTATTCACTCCTAAATCAATAAATCAATAATTATCAAATTTCAAACAGAGCGTAAAGGATCAAATGATGCGCTATGTTTATTTTCATTTAGTCTTATGCGCATGGTGTGAATGAGTGGTCGGTGGAATTCGTGACTATTGCGATACCTTCGATTTTTCTGATATGTTTACAATATATATTTGACAACAATTCCAAATATTTGTCAAAATATATCAGATTTGCATAGCATTAGATCCATATTTATAAAACACCAATAATGCAAAATTCCTTGAAATTAAATCTTTACTAAAAATCTTTAAAGCTTAATTTTAAGTATTACATATTTTTTAGAACTTATAGTAAAAGTAACGTAATATATTCTAGTTTTTTATTTTTTCTATCATAATACTTGGATTGTTATCTTTTTAAAGGTACACAAAACTGGTGCAAAACTGTTACATTTATGAATTCATTTTACGTGTGATAAAACAGGCATTCTCTTACAATATATATTTATAAATATGTGTGTGTATATATTTGTTTGTTTTCGCATATATGCTTCATGAGAAGCGTTTAAAGATAATTAGTGATGTATGAAGCACGAAAACGATGGTGTTTTTCTAAATATTATATTTTATTCTGATATTTCGAGCAGACCAGGGGTTTTATCCCGCCTTATAGACTGGTATTGTCCGGGCCTTTGGGTCTAGATTTACGCCGGTCTATTGGGGGTTGCTGGGCCTGTGCGGTTCTAGGAGGTGCACCCTCCCAGGCTTTGTCTCCCCTCTTTGGGAAGGAGTAAGTTAATTGCTTACTGTCTGAGGCGCCCTACCGGGGAATGCCGACGGGGCTGCCCAGGCAATTTTTAAATGGCCAGATTGTTCACCTCTCGAGCGCTGGCTAATCTAATACCACTTTCCCGACCTTGTGTCACATCTTACCTTGTGGGAGGTAGATAAATAACTTCGAGCAAACCTCGACTCTTACGAATTGAAGAAAATTAACAAAAATGAAATTGATGAGAAAACTGGAATTTTCAAAAGCGTGCAGTGTTCATTCATCATATATATATATATATATATATATATATATATATACATTATATATATATATATATATATATACATGGATATATATATATATATATATATATATACATGGATATATATATATATATATATATATATATACAAATAACGGTCATTGACTCATTCGACAAGCAATGCTATCTCTGATAAAACTATCAAGGATGAATATATATATATATATATATATATATATATATATGTATATATATATATATATATATATGTATATATATATATATATATATATGTATATATATATATATATATATATATATATATATATATATATATATATATATATATATGCAGCTTACTACAATCTGCAATGACGGGCATCAAGAAAAGCAAGTTATACAAAGACAGGTAGATGCGAGATGTTTGCATGAATATCGAAAGCAGGTGTACATCGAAAGTCTCATTCAGCGAGAAAAAAACTATGCGGATCCAGTTATAGATCAGTATTTGTAATATTCCCCTTTTTGTGTAGCCCTGTTTCTTTTTTTTAAAATGGTTGCTCTCACTTCCCCCTCTCTCTCTTTAACTTTCGCTGTCCTCTCTCACTCTTTCTTCCTCCCTCTATCTACTTCTCTCTCTGTGTCTCTTATTGCCCATTTTATCCTCTTTATCTCTTTTTTCTAAATAATGTATTCACTTTATTCGTCTTCATTGACGTCATCTATTGTGCACGGATAAAAACAATGTATAAAGTAACATTTAAAAAGTTAAATAAGTATACTGATATAGATAAGTATGACGGTGCTCTGAGAAAACAGGACATACATTAGCCATTGCTTCTTAACTTACATACGACTTTTATACTTATAGTAAAAGTAAAGTGGTCGACCGTAGTCGAAGATGACTCGATATACCCCTTTTTTATTAACTACTACACGGAGGTGCAGGAGATGGCACTGCTTATTGTCGTGAATAACTTCAGTTACATTTGATAGTTTACCTTATAATGGTGTGGGTTTAGAGATTAGGCATCAAGTAAACATTTTCAAGACTTTTGTATGAATTGACCGAGGAGTGAACCCTGCTCTCTCAGCCCATAAACAAGCACTATTTTTATTATTCCAAAATAGAAAGTAACCGGCTATTAACCTGATGTATCTACTCTATGATACTATTTTTTCATGATGTATATACTATAGTTAATTGTGCTATTACTAACGTGTTATTTTTTATTTCTTAGCGATTCATCATGTAAATCTAAGTGATCTTAAGGAATCCTATCATTATTGATATTTATCATAATAGTTCTATAATAGGATGTCATAATATTAGGTCTTAGCTTGTCTATATTTACGGTCTTACGTTTTGTTTATCTTCATGTCCTCTCTCCCTCTCTCTCTCTCTCTCTCTCTCTCTATATATATATATATATATATATATATTCTCTTGGTATACAATATGTCTGCTATGGCTTTTGGTGATTTCTTCTATGCTTCTGTGAAACTATAGCATGGTATTATAGTATTTGTATTAAATATAGTTACAATACAGTATTAGTGAAGAAATTAAAATGTTCATGGTGAATGAACCTATTTCGTATTTTGAATTTGCTTTGCGGGTTAAACGGGGGTTTAAAACAAATAATGTATTCGCTTCTCTTCCTTGCTCTAATATTTCTATTATTTCTGTTATTCTATTCAATTCGACTACTGGCCCTATCTTGAGTGTCTCGTTAAGGCCGATGCAACTTCCGAACTTCTTCAAATGAATCTCTGAAATATTTATGTCGAACTCGGGAATCTGGATGGAATTGGTAACAGAACACTTTATTTAATCCACGTAACCTGTGATTTCCTGGAATAACTTCAGTTACATTTGATAGTTCAGCTTGTTTTTTTTTTTGGTTAAGCTGTAAGGCATCAAGTATAATTTTGTAAGTTTTTGGTACGACTTGACCGGTGTGTTACCCCTGCTCTATCAGCCCATGAACAAACACGTTAACTTCAATGCACAAATTGAAAGTAACCGGCTATATACTTGACTACTTTTAAATACTATTGCTGCAGTACGTGTGTACAGTATTTTAATCAATTGTAATTAATTAGTGCTATTACTTACGTGTTTCCTACTTATGTCTTAGCGTGCCAATATGTAAATCAAAGTGGCCTTAAATAATCTTGTGTTTTTAATGGTTAGTAAAGCTGTCACTATGTTTGTTGAAGAATACTTTATTAGAAGATTTATATAATTTCGATTATTCGGACTACTGTTCTCATCTTTAGTGTAATCATCGCACCGTTTCAGCCACTGTAATCTCGGGACTTATTCAAGTGTATGTCTGGAAAATTGATATCGGACTTTCTAACAAAACTCTTTATTTAATGCGTCACTCATGACTTTGAGAAGTGCTCAGTAATTCGCATTTTTTCATATTGCTCGCACCGAGGATTGGACGCTCAACCTTCAGATGACTATCACTTAGAACTTAATTTTACTTAGTACTATATCCACTGCGCCACGAAGACTGGCAGATGGTTCTAGTATGAATTTTAAGAGCATTGTACCTATTCTTGTTGTGAATGTATAGTTTTACTACTTATCACTATGTATATGTACTTTTATTACATCATCTCACTATATATATATATATATATATATATATATATAGTATACATACACATATATAAATATTATAACCCAATTAATTATTCATAATTAATGGTTCTCATACTGTATTACATGCTATACAAGGTTTATTTAGGAAGTAATTGATGCCCAACATATGCGCTGCTTTTTTAATTCTTCTTACTCTCACCCATTTTGCACTATCTATACATTTTTCATCGTTCTATAAGTGTAGATAGTTTGCTTTTTCCTTCAATATGTGGTCAGCCATACCCAACTTTTCGTATTACGGCTTTCTTTTGTTCTTTTAGCATTACCTTTAGTGGCGATATGTTTCACCTTCGTATATGGAAAATATACAAATGTGACACATATTGGCCACTTACATGGGATCGCATACATACAATGCTTTGTCATACATTTATCCGTAAGAGGTTTGGCTCTCACAAGATTATTTCGTAGAGTTAAGTCTCTGCTTAATACTGTCCTTATGTCATATAAATTACATATTCTTTGGATTTTTCCTGCAAGCCTATAATATATGGTATACACATTTTGGTACGTGTTCGATTGGTGTCCCTTGGTGTTTTGTCTAAATTTCCTGGGAATAATGTCATGTTCTCTGGGTAGTTGTTTCGTCAAAGGGTTTCTCTCAAGCTGTCAATCTCTTTTTGACATGTATTGCTGTTACTACAATTGTTTTTAGTCGATGTTGCAGGCAGCGAACGATTCCATTTCTTTGCATTATATGGATAGTAGGAGTTGAAATTCAGATACTATTCAGTGAAAGTTTGCTTTCAATATACGGATGACTAGTGTATATTATCTACAGATGGTGATCTGTTTTGATGTTGTTTTTCTACTGTGAAATGTATAGATGGACGGATGAAGTAACATAGTCTTGTGATATTTAAACATCTTCCAAAGGAGACCAGAATATGAATGTTACATCCAGGTATTGCAGCAACATTGTTGGCTTTAGTAGTGTGTTTTCTAACGCTATTTTCTCGAAGTACTCCATGTATACATTGGCCAGTGCTGGGGGAAATGGTGATCTCATAGCAAGACCACTACATGTAGACTTACCCTCTGGTTTGAATCATTGAGAGCATTATTGATTTTTCCACGAAGTTAGCGTGATTATTTACATACGATTAAGAATTACATGTGAATTGGCTGATTATACCTACAGAGTAAATGGCTCAATAAATTATATGATGAATTTCAGTGGCTGAAAAGACGTATTACTGAAATACCATCTTATTTATCTTAGGGCGGTCATATATCTATGGTGTAGCTTGCTGTAATGCTGCACGACCTGTCTGTATTTTGCAAGTCGTATTAAGTCCTAGTTTTTACTGAGGATTTCTGACAGCTTCTAGTCTGTTTTCACAATCGGATTATTTTTCACTTTACAGTAGCCATCCGATCCTATTAGATCTGCCATTTCTTTTGAATATTCCTCTCTATCCACATACACTGTAGCATTATCATTGTCTGCTTGTAGTGTTATGATATCAGCATCACCGTGTAGTGACTTAATAGCCAATACTTCTTCCTTTGAGATGTTAGGTTTTGAGGGCTTTGGAATTCTCGAGTGATTGTCTCACCTTCCACTTTAGCTGATATCAACAAGGGCAGGAGTAAGGAGTAATAGTGCTGGAAAAATAGTTGGATCATTGTACGCTCCAGATGTTATCTAAATTCTTAAGATGGAGTACTGCTGCCACATCTGCTAAGAGAAGTCTTTCAATCTTCTTCTGTTCGTTACACCTCCAAAAAAAAAACGAATATCTTAAATTAAAAAGCTGGATCATATCAACTTTTATTTTGATTGAAGCATATAGTTGTCTTATAAGAGGCAACGAAATCAAATAAGGGAACGACTATCAGAAGACACTTACATCATTTCAAAGGATAATTTTATGGTTACCAGCTACGACACTGTCGACATAACTCAACCACAAGTAGCCTTAGGATAGCGTCAAGCTAAAAAGGAAACGATACTATTACTTCCGAAAAGGTAAAGATTAGGAGAGGGTATTATGGTATCTTCCCTATGCGAACTACTTGAATTCCACTCACTATAAATACTGGAAGCACTTGCTTCACCTGTTGGAACCAGGCCAGGCTATATTGGCAGTCAAGACATACGTACAACAACTTTTGTTCTCTGTTGTATTATACTTTTTTCAATACACTTCGTGTTTCTAAACACCGAAGTCGTGTTTTCGCTCCGGCCATTTTAGAGACATACAACTGTAAGTAAACATTTATATAAACATTTAAGTAAATATTTAAGTTAACATTTAAGTAAACATTTCTAAGTTTTCTACGTACATGCTGTTTACATAAGTACGTATAATGAACGAATCGTATATTCGTATTAAGCTTTTATATGGATTTGAATTTTTAAAAGAGGTTTTATTTATCATCAAGATTAATAATAAGTTATCAATTGTTTTTTACATTTTTTTTTCGGGAAAGATTCATCCATCGAAATTTTTCGTATCACATGAAATTTATTTAGGTTGGCTCGGTTGGGTTTCATCTTACTTTCTCAATTTTGTTATCTCACAGTGAATAAAACTATATAGTGTGTATGTTCATATCGCTTATCATCACAGAAATTGTTCATTGAATAACCATTGAAAATTACATCTCAATCAAAATCAGTAGAAAAGAAGATTAGAAAATCCCCAAAAGAAGTCTTAATGAAATCAATTGCGAGTTGGAAGGCACAAGCAAACCTACATCATAAGTTGGAATATATTTCGATTACCTTCCGCCCCTCCAAGAAAAGGCGTTGCACCCGAAATCTGAAACGATTTTAATGACATCATATAGGATTGAAAACCAGTCGAGCCAGTTCTAACTAAATTTTTCCCTAAAAACTTACAAATACATAGATAGATAGAAATATTTATATGTTTATATATATATACATATATATATATATATATATATATATATATATATATATATATGTATATATGTGTGTGTGTGTGAATATATATATATATATATATATATATATATATATATATATATATAACGTGTGTATGTGTTTGCAATTTTGTGTATGACAAATATGGTTGGGTGTCTGGTCTTAACGGATGAGGTGAACAGTATTTTCCTGGCTAATGTTAACAACAAACGGATATATATATATATATAAATATATATATATATATATATATATATATATATATATATATGTATCATATATATATATATATATGTGTGTATCATATATATATATATATATATATATATAAATATATATATGCATGATAACACTTTAAATGATTAATTAGGCAAAGGTGAATAACATCGGTGTTTCCGTCCATCACGTCTCGCATGGACTTTGTGGACAGCCGACGTGTGCACGATGCGTGGTCGTTTGTAAATTGCGTTAACTCGTCCGTGGCACAATTACCCGAGTGATTACGTTTTCGGTGTCCGGTAATATCAAATAATCTTCCAATAAAAACGAGGCTGGCTATCAACCCAATGCACACGTTCAACATCTTTGTGGGTAGCTTTTTATCGACGGTCGGACGAACCTTTCATCGATTCGAGCGACAATGTCTGTTTTGTTTTAACGCATATTGACTGTCTTTGTTGAATTCAGTAAGTTTTTAATATTTTTTAATTATTCATATATCGATGTGCATAGTATGTATATAGTTTTAAGTAAATACTTTGCAAAAGGTTATTATTAATTAATAGATTCCTGCTTATCAAAGTTGACCATTTTATTTCTTTGATAACTGAGTAATTAACACGTATCGAAGCGAAAATACACTGGAGAATAAGGGTTTATGAAATGGGTGTATCGTTAGTTGAATCTGACGAATATTACGAGAGGATAAAACATGCTGTAAACAAAGTTAGGTATCCGAATAAGTGTACAATACTTGTCTTAAATTGTATTTGAAGCAGACATGAGCAAATAATCAACGTCGTAATGTGTTCCACAGGGTAAATGGTCTTGAAAGATCCTCTGTTTGTGGAAACGGCGCCTAGGTACAAATAGGAACAAATAGAAGTTCTTTTCAGTAGTAATTGTAAACGGTTCTTGCTGTGAATTCTTTATAAGGAGGAAGCAAGTATCGGAGGTGAGTTGACAAATTCCACGGAGCATATAAATAACAATATAGTAGAAAGAGAGAGGAAGAATAAAATCGACATTCTGTGAACAAGTGTACAAAACAGAACATATAATCGCCCACTATATTTCGAAATAGATTTTGTAGTCTGTCAAGTCAGGATATAGTGCTGTGATCGTCACCCCTCTAAGAGTAGCATCAGCACTCAATCCTGAAATACTAATAATAAAAGAGTCTCTCAAATTCCCTAAACTTTCATATTGGGAACTCGCTAGTTTAATCTTAGGGGCAGGAGGGTTTTCATTTAACGAATATATTGCAAAATCTGGAGTTCATACACAAGTCAAATATCAATAATGATTGTTAATCACTTAATAACTTATGAAATTTATTAAATGTCTTCCCATATTGTATATGTGAGTTGATATATATATATATATATATATATATATATATATATATATATATAAACAATAATATTTATAAATAATTATTTATTAATTATTCTAATACCTACAGACATCGATGTTTCATGCTAACGCAATCTTCAGCGTAGAAACAAATTCTCAACGGTCGGTGGACGCGAACCCCGATCACAAATCGCCACTGATTCGTAGTCGAGGATCTTATCCATCGGCCATAGCCAATTAGTTAGTAAATATAGAGGAATTTTAAATGTAAATAGCGAATCGGCGGCTAGATACCAAGCAGTATAGATTGATCTACGAAACGGCGTTCGTATATATATATATACATGTTGGATAATGACCCTGTAGAAAACGGACGCATCTTGCGCGATTTAGTGCGGTTGGACCCGTACAGTCGAGTGCAGAATAGGGTTGTTTTCACGGTTGGAGCTTACATACGTGACACGCCACTATTTTTATGAGACCTTTTAAGCCGGAGGTTCAAAGGAGTCAGGCTCTGACGAATGCCCCTGCGCATAGGGGCTCTGTGATGTCACGGGCTTTTGCGTTGGAAGCAGAGTGTTTGCTAGTCTATGTTTTGGATGTGAGCTTATTGGACGTGTTTCACGATGTAGTCTGCAAAAGGATTAGGGGAATTAACTCCCTTAGAGAAAATAGGCTCGATATCTATTTTCCCCCTCCACGAATGGCTAAGGACTTAATTGATAATTAATTACGAAAGTAGTAATTTGCTTTCTCTCTCGGCGTTGGTGAATGTCTCCAAGCCGATGGATAACTAACGCCTGAAATAACACAGAACTTTCAAAGATTGTTTGTCTTCTGAGTCGGTCAAGGGACTTTTTTTGCAGCGGCGTGATTCCTGGCAGAAAGAAAACAGGAATAATTCAACCACGGGACGACTCACCCCTCCACGCGACGAGGAAAGATTGAAGGTGCGAGAAATTTAAATACTATATTATTTTTTGTGTTAAAAATAACGACTGATTAAACGAGAACTGCCACTGCCCGTCCGCGAATGGGTATACAAAACGAGAACTGTCACGGCCCATTCCATAAAGAGGAGAGGCTACAAACATTTGTAAAAAACGCTTTTATAACAATTGTTAATTATGTTATTATTTTATCATTTCAGAATTTTATAATTTTATGACGCGTTTCCATTATTTTGTGCTGGTTATTTTCAGATAGATTTTCGATTTGAAAAAACGTTTTGATTTTAAACGGTGTGTGTGTGGGTGTGTGTGTGTGTTTCATATATTTTGCTTCTTTGGGTTAAAATGTATGTATTGTATTTAAACTATGTGTGATTCTGAATTCTATCTTTCCAGTCATCTTCGTGTGCGGTGGTTGACTACATTTTATTCATAATGCTTATAGAATCGCCTCTGATATATTATAACTCTGTCGGCACTCTCTGTGGCTGTGTGTGTGTACGGTTAGTTTTATTTTGTGTACGAAAGCGATTCCTAGAGTATATATGTTTTTGTTTTTGTTTATCTTCACATATTTTCACAGACACGTAAACTTCATATTTAAATTCACGCCAGCATTAAACAAATCATAACACAAATAACCCAACATGCAGACCGAACGCATCCACATGCATATAAAAAGGAATGTTCGTACATGTATAGATGGAAACGCATATGAACGCGCACACATGTGCATGTGCACATCGACATACATGAAACGGATACATAAAACGTGTGTGTGCGTTTGTATGTACATACATGCATGCTAAAATGGATGTGGGCGCGTGTGTGTGTATGTCTGTCTATCAAATATCTATTCATTCCTATATTTATCTATATATCTATCTGTTTATCTATCCATCTATTTTAGTATCTCTCTCTATCTATCTATATATCTATCTATCCATTCCTATATTTATCTATATATCTATCTGTTTATCTGTCCATCTATTTTTGTATCTATCTATCTATCAATCTACCTATGCACTTATCTAACTATCTTTATATTTATCTACTCATCCATATATATATTAACTCTTTTATATATTTATCTATCTATCTATCTATATATGTATATATATATATATACCTATCTATCTATCTGTCTATCTATCTATCGATTCATACACCTATCTGTTCTCTTCTGTCTATCTATATCTATCTATCTACCCATCTATCTATCTATCTATTTATCTATCTATCTATGTATCTGTTTGTGTCCAAATACCGGAGTCGAAATCTACATATATACAGGACTGCTTTCTCTGACCTTTACTTCTCTCTCCCTCTCACTCTCTCTCTATCTCTCTCTCTCTCTCTCTCTATATATATATATATATATATATTTATATATATATATACATATATATATACATATATATGTGTGTGTATGTGTGAGTGTACATGTATATATATATATATATATATATATATATATAGAGAGAGAGAGAGAGAGAGAGAGAGAGAGAGAAAGAGCGAGATATGTGTGTGTGAGTGTACGTGTATGTGAATATATGTATGTATGAACGAAAACAAAAACACATGCTCGAGGACTCGCTTACGTACACAAAACACAACTAACCGTACACACACATGCACACAGAAAGAATGCTGACAGTCATACAATCTATATTGCAATTTTATAAGTATTCTGAACAAAATGTACTAAACCATCGCACACGAAGATGACCGGAAAATAAAAGTCAGAATAACACATACTAAAAAACACATAACTTTGATCCAGAGAAACAAAAAATATGAAACGACATACACACACACACTCACGCACATGCACATAAACACCAAACTGTTAAACATAAAAACATTTTTACAAATAGCAAATATATCTGAAGAGAGCAATAACAAAAGCTCGAAACACCCTATGAATTCATAAAATTATAAAACAATATAATAATAAAGATTTTGTAAAAAAGATGTTTAACTCATATCTTTTAATACATATTTGTATCGAGTCGGAACTGCACTGATGTTACACTACCATCTCCCCTATGTTATTTCTCTCTCTCCCTCTCTCTCTCCCTCTCTCGCTCTCTCTCTCTCTCTCTCTCTCTCTATATATATATATATATATATATATATATATATATATATATATATATATATATATATATAATGAACATATATCGAAATACTTTCGAAAAGTATTAATTTACTATGAAGCATGTCGTACACTTTTTGCATACTGTGACTTTTGGTGACAATTTTTTAAATTCCTGATTACTACAACAGATGGATGAATTATTTCCGTATATTTAAAAAAAATACTCCACTTTGTGTAGATTTCCGATTTTAATCTTTACTTTTAACAGACTCATCTAAATATTTTTACAGGGTAACTTTCCAAAGGATCGAACCTACAACTGACTGATTACAATATAAAAAGTCGAACAACTCGACAACACTCGCAATGACCAGTGACAGATGATGTGTAACCTGAACTTATCTTGGCTATGAAAACTGAAATGATTATCCAAGGAAAATCAATTGTTGACCTATACGCAAGGTCGACTGTGGCACGAAACTATATTGCAATCACATAGAAACACAAAGTAGACATACTTAAAAGGAATACAATAAAAAGATTCATAAAGGAATATTCCAACTTACTACTTTTTCTTTCATTTAATTTTTCTTTTTATTGGAAATGTACAGTTATCATCTTATCACCACGTGACCTTCATTTATCAATCAGGAAAAAATAACTTATTTCCTAAAAAACATGAAAACAATTTCACTCTTAAAATAGTTATTCAGGAAAAGTTGTTCAATATATTGATCTTTTCGTTTTTTTTCTTTTAATGTTTCGTATTCTAGAAAATTGAGTTTATATTGGCAAACAGTGTTTGTTATTCGGCCTATTTCAGTACATGATATCAGCGATGTTTGTTTTACGGCTACGACGCATATTATAATTCGATTTCTAATTTAGTTACTTAGGATCCTCTTTTGAAGCATATTCAAGGAAATGCAATATTATTTAATCCCGACTTTAACAAGTCTGTATTAAGTGGCAAAAACTAATTTTGATATCACTTTTGTGTTATAAATTGTGAAAACATGGGATTACCTGGCAAACGGTCTCGATGCGCGCTCTGCAGGGCTGGATCGCCCAAAGAGCGGCAAGATGGCGTCCTAGGCTTAATATCGCCAGGTAATCCCGTGAAATCTCGTGTTCTCTCGCGGAGACGAGAGTCCAGTTTGATATAAAAACGGGTCGCTGGAGGCAAGACGGCAGAAGGCTGAGAGCGTAGTCTACGAGGGACGACGTGGAAAGAAGAAGAGAAAGAAGAGAAAGAAGAAGAGAAAGAAGAAGAGAAAGAAGAGAAAGAAGAAGAGAAAGAAGAGAAAGAAGAAGAAGAGAAAGAAGAAGAAGAAGAGAAAGAAGAAGAGAGAGAGGAAGAAGAAGAGAGAGAGGAAGAAGAAGAGAAAGAAGAAGATAACGAAGTAGAGAAAGAAGAGGTGGAAGATTAATTTTTTCTGCTACAAGCTATTTCGGCATTGTTATGGAAAAATTCGACATCAGATTGATTCCGGAATTCGACGGCTCTCCTGCTGGTCCATCGGTGGTCGAATGGCTGGAGAAGGCCGAGCGTGTTTGCCGGTTGTGCAAAATTAAAGACCCAGCTATGGTCATCCCATTGAGACTCACTAAGGGGGCTTACGCCGTGTACCAGCAGCTCAGTAATGATGCGACCATGGAGCAGATTGCACAGGCGCAGCACGGGGCATTTGGTGCAGATCCTTTTGTTGCCTGGAGGCAATTTTCCGAACGCCGGCTTGGGCCGGGGGAGACAGTGGACGTCTACATGGCCGACTTAAAAAAGCTTGCTGCTCCCTTCGGCGGTGCGAGTGACCGCATATTGGCATGCGCCTTTTTGTCTGGACTTCCGGACGATGAAAGCCGACTGCTGCGAGCATCATTGAGACTCACAGAGATTGAATTGGTGGAGTTGTTGGCGAGAGCACGAAACATCTTGAAGGACGATCGAGAACTGGTCTCTGCAGCGGTTGACACCTTGGACTCGCCAGCAGAGGGCCTACGATGCTATACATGTGGTGGCCCCAACCACTTCTCCAAAGACTGCAGAGGCGGCACAAGGCGCACCCAAAATTATGGAGCACGAAAAGTAATACGGTGTTACCAATGCAATAAGCCAGGCCACATAGCACGGAATTGTCCGGGAAACGGGCAAGGGGAGGACGCCGCAGCGCTAGCACCCTCCCCAAAGCGGCATTGAACAAAGCGCTTCCTGCAGTGACAGTTCAAGTTGATGGGTGCAAACGTTCAGCGCTGGTTGACACCGGCTGTACCCAAACCCTCCTTCGAAAGGAATGTTGCACCACATGGAAGAAACGACAGATCCCCGTCCTGACTATCGGCAAAGGCTCATTAGTGTGTTGTGGATCCAGTGTTGTTCATATCAGCATTGACAATGGCCCCCCGGTGGCTGTGACGGTGTTGGTGGTCGATGGGGAGCTGCTCGGATATGACCTTCTCCTTGGAATGGACACTATTACACAGCTAGGCGGAATTACTGTAAACAGCGTCGGTGATGTGAGATTCCCTCGACCAGACAAACAAATGTGTGCAGCAATCACTCTTGACGAACCCGATTTCCACGCAGAATATGACAAGGGCACAAACACATGGACAGCGTCCTGGAAGTGGGCAGGCGACCAGCCACCAGTGTCTTTGCGGAATCGGCTGACAGAGTATCCCCCTCCTGCATGGCTTAGGGGGCAGTACGAGGCAGAACTTCAAGTGTGGCTGGATAACGGCTGGTTAATTCCATACCCAGAGGATGAGCTCGGGCCCCCGCGGGGGCTAATTCCCCTGATGGCTATCAGACAAGAGAACAAGCAGAAAGTTCGACCTGTTCTTGATTACCGGGAACTCAATGAACACGTTGACCCGTACACTTCGGGGGCTGACGTTTGTGCTCATAAACTGCGAGAGTTGCGACGGCAGGGTGCGGAAGCGGCCATACTGGACTTGCGAAGAGCTTACCTACAAATACGTGTTGAGAATTCGCTGTGGCTATTCCAGACAGTGGTAATCAAAGGAACTCGCTATTGCTTGACCAGGCTGGGGTTCGGCTTGAATGTAGCCCCGGGCATCATGACGGCGATCATGCGGGCGATCCGGCGTCAGGATAAAGCTGTGCAACAGGCGACATCGTCTTATATAGACGACATTTTTGTCAATGAGAGCCTGCTGTCTGCCCAGGCGGTCAAAGAACACTTTGAGCACTTCGGGTTGTCGTGCAAGGAACCGGAGCGGCTGCAGGATGGGGCGAAAGTGCTCGGGCTGCAGGTGAGCGGAAGTGCAGATGGCCTCCAATGGGGAAGGGGCGGTGAAATCCCGGAAATCCCATCTACCATCACACGTCGGAGCACGTTTTCCGTGTGTGGAAAACTGGTGGGTCACTTCCCTGTGTGTGGGTGGCTCCGAGTGGCTGTGGCGGCTATAATGCGACGGGCAACTTCTTTGTCAACAGGATGGGACGATGAGGTGCGTGATCCTTCCCTGCGAAGCATGCTGGTGGAAGCTGTGGCCAGAGTGACCAATGATGACCCTGTACGAGGGAGCTGGTGCGTCGATGGGAGTGAGTTTACAGTTTGGGTGGACGCCAGCTCACTTGCCCTTGGCGTTGCTCTGGCAGTCAACGGAAGTATAGTAGAAGATGCCTGCTGGCTCCGGCCAGAGAATGACGCTAAGCACATAAACCTAGCTGAACTCGATGCTACACTGAAAGGAGTCAATCTAGCGCTTCAGTGGCAGGCTAGCGTCCTCCACGTTATCACGGATTCCACGTGTGTGCATCGGTGGATGACCGATGCCTTGAACGGAAAAGCACGGCTGACAACGAAGGCATCGGCCGAAATGTTAATCCGGGGGCGGCTTGCTACCCTAACCGAAACCATCAATGAATACAACTTGGTCATAGATGTGACACTGGTGCAGTCCTGTTTGAATCGAGCGGATCGATTGACCAGAGTGCCTCGCCGTTGGCTGGACCTGCAGAAAGAAGTGAACGAACCAGCACCTGTAAATTGTGCTGCGGTGGGACGTAGACTCAGCCCAGAGCGTATCGCTGATGTCCATTGCCAAAGCGGGCACCCTGGTGTAAACCGAACCTTTTACTTCGCCAGGTTGGTTGACCCCTCTGTGTCACGGAGGGCTGTGAAATCTGTTGTGAGAAGTTGCAACACCTGCCAATCGATCGACCCAGCACCTGTCCGGTGGAAGAAGGGCACACTCGGTGTGAAGTATAACTGGGATAGGATTGCGATGGACATAACTCACTACAACGGGGGGAATTTCTTGACCCTTATTGACTGCGGACCGTCCCGATTTGCATTGTGGCGGTCCCTTCGCCGGCAGGATACGGCTGCCATTGTCCATGAGTTGGAAAGTGTGTTCCTTGAGCGTGGCCCTCCTTCTGCGATATTGACCGACAATGGCCCCGCTTTTGTTAGTGCACCGTTCAAACAGTTTGTAGATGGCTGGGGTGTCCGTCTGCGTTTTCGGTGTGCCCATGTGCCCAGTGGGAACGGAATTATTGAGCGCAACCATAGGACTATCAAGACCATCGCAGCGCGGAAGGGGTGTACGGTGGCTGAAGCAGTCTATTGGTATAACGTCACCCCTAAGGACGATACTTCACCCTCCACCGCGCCAGCTAATGCGCTACATACATACCATGTCAGGGCGAGAGGTTTGGAGAGCAGCTTACTGCCCGAACCAGAACCTCCACAGGAGAAAATGAAAAAAGGAGATGTCGTTTGGGTTAAAAAACCCCGAGGCCAGTGCACGACTCGTTACGGAACCGGTCGTGTCACTGAAGTGATCAGCCCGCAGGCGGTGCGAGTTGATGGAGTACCCCGTCACATTAAAGACTTAAGATCGGTATTCCAAACGCAGCTGCCATTTAACGAGGATAATGACATTGAATCCGTGACCAGCGAACCATCATTCTGGTTCATGACGGCTTCATCGCGCAGCGACACTGAGAGTGATAGCCTTGAATGTACTGACCCTCCTACTGCTGATGAAAGCCCGGACAGTGATGCTGCGATGCGCAGCCTCAGGTTCGCTGACCTTCCTGCCACGGAAGACAGCACGGATGACGATGAGGCCCCGAATCCCCCTCCCCGAAGAAGCACTCGAAGAAAAAGGACACGGCCTCCCTGCTCTTTCTGTGATAATGAGATCAGGGGGGAGTGTGTTATAAATTGTGAAAACATGGGATTACCTGGCAAACGGTCTCGATGCGCGCTCTGCAGGGCTGGATCGCCCAAAGAGCGGCAAGATGGCGTCCTAGGCTTAATATCGCCAGGTAATCCCGTGAAATCTCGTGTTCTCTCGCGGAGACGAGAGTCCAGTTTGATATAAAAACGGGTCGCTGGAGGCAAGACGGCAGAAGGCTGAGAGCGTAGTCTACGAGGGACGACGTGGAAAGAAGAGAAAGAAGAGAAAGAAGAAGAGAAAGAAGAAGAGAAAGAAGAGAAAGAAGAAGAGAAAGAAGAGAAAGAAGAAGAAGAGAAAGAAGAAGAAGAAGAGAAAGAAGAAGAGAGAGAGGAAGAAGAAGAGAGAGAGGAAGAAGAAGAGAAAGAAGAAGATAACGAAGTAGAGAAAGAAGAGGTGGAAGATTAATTTTTTCTGCTACAACTTTTCTATGTGGATACGTAATGGGGGTTGATTAATATATATAAATATATATATATATATATATATATATATATACTTATTTGTAATATAGCAGGAAAAATCCCAGCAGAGTGCTCGATTAATTTAGAATTGAAATTAAATATTAAAAATTAACAGCGCAATATTTATTTATGTTGGTATAGAAAAATTACCGCAACATTCGTACCGTCGGTTTAAAGCGCAGAAAGACTTAGCAATCCGGCTCTCTTCAGCTTCTGCTGTAATCTATTTTGGAAATGCATGTTTGTTTAACAATATTTGGAAAAAGGGGAAGGGTGAAAAAGTAACAGTTGAGGTTTAAACCGGAGATTTTTAAAGATATATGAAAAAAAATTAAAATTAAAAAAAAAAATGTCTATATAAATCGCATGAACCAGTATTTATGAGTAGCGTATATGTGTCCGTTACTGTTTTGGGGTTTAATGATGTGTTTTCTGAAGAAATTAGGAAGATAACATGGGTTTAAGGGTTATATTTATGAAGAGGTAAAAAGGTTAAAGAAACAACATTAAACTCAAAGTAAACTCCTTGATTAAAAGACTTTAAATAAATATAATGTTATATATATATATATATATATATATATATATATATATATATATATATATATATATATATATATATATATATATAGATATATATATATATATATAGGGTAAGGTACACGATAATTCATGAATAAGAAATGTAGTGGTGGACAAAATGTGTGAGAAAAATGACAAAGAGAAAACAAGTTAAAGTGCAGGGGAAAAACAAAAACAAGAGATTTTGACCGGTTTCGTACTGTTGGAGAACGTCTTCAGAAAAAAAAAAATTCTGAAGACTTCTCCAACAGTACTAAACCGGTCAAAAGCTCATGTTTGCGTTTTTCTCCTGCACTTTTACTTGTTTTCCGTCTGTCATTTTTTTCACACATATATAAATATATATATATATATATATATATATATATATATATATATATATATATATATTGAGCACTTTCTCCAAAATGCTCCGACTCAAAGAGTTTTTCTTCTCATTCTACAATTCTTCGGACTTCTTTTAAACGGGAATTTACCACCCGGACAATTTGCATATCTTTTTCACGGAACTTTTCTTTCATTCACTAAGTTTTTTTAACAAACATTCTTTTAGTAATATTTTTCATATTTTTTAAATATTTGAAGTTTTTTTTTTTCGAAAGCCAACTTATCCATCTGTATTTCTCCTCTAGTGATAAGATTTCGATCTTTGAAAAGCCTTGGATTAAGGAAAGAATAATAAACACCAGTTTATTACTGAATACACCTTGCATTGAACAATTGAAATTTGAAATAAATTTGGACAATCGTCGCATATTTATCACTCTTATTAGTTCTATCTCTCTCTATATATATATTTATATATATATACATATATATATATATATATATATATATATATATATATATATATATATATATATATATATATGTGTGTGTGGGGGGTGATTGTTTATATATGTACTGGTGTATCTATTAATTTGTGCACACGTGCGTATTTTATATAAAGATCAGATAGTTCTGCTTGAAGTGTTAAATAGAGGAGAAAGGAATCCAGGCTAAGGGTGTAATAAACAAATAGAAAAAAGAAAGAATTAATAGATAGGTAATAAAAATTATGAAAAAGATAGAAACAAATTGAAAGAGTTAACAAGTAAAGAATTTTACCCGATACTAAATTATGAAAAAATATCTCATCCCTAAATAAGATTTATCTTAAGAAGTTGACTCTTAGTAGAAAAGTACAATCGAACATAAGTTCAATCGAAACATAAATACACATATGTAGCCAATAATGCGTGTATGAATAACAATGTATAATTTAGAACAGCTGTACTTGTTATTGAGCACTTTTTATAAACACTGAGATTTGCACGAATTTGCTTCTACAGAAATTAATACAATACGTTTACTATATATATATATATATATATATATATATATACATATATATTTATATATATATATATATAGAGAGAGATAGATATGGAGAGAGAGAGAGAGACAGACAGACAGATATACAGAGAGAGAGAGAGAGAAGTAGTGAGAGACAGAGGGAAAGAAAAAAGAGAATGTAAAATTGAAATTACTAGGGTCATGTGTTCAAATAGTTCTACCGGCGACACACTTATATAAGCAATATTATTATTGTTACTGAATATAAAAAATGTATGTCTATGAATAATGAATAATTATTTATAAAATAGTATTACAGCTCCGATACAGGTCGAACACTTTCAGAGAAATATGATAATTGCGAGTCACCTACTTTGGCATGTCGAACATTTAATGAAACTAACTATATTTGTAAATAAAATATAAGGTGTATTTCATTCACATGTAAATGTGACTGTCACCAATGGTTCAGATGTGGTTAGAATTGGAGTTACCCAGATGCAGGATTTAAATCGGTCAACCGACGTCTGAATGACATAAGATATACTGATGATATATATATATATATATATATATATATATATATATATATATATATATATGGGGTAAGGTACACGATAATTCATGAAAATCAAGTGTCGTGATTGACAAAATGTGTGAAAAGATGACAGACGGAAAACAAGTCAAAGTGCAGGAGAAAACAAAAACAAGAATTTTTTAAGCGGGTTTGTTCGTGGAGAACGTCTTCAGAAAATGAAGAATACAGAAATAATTTTATTTTATATTGAACGCACACATGGGATGAGGCAAAAAATGATCTGATTGGATCATATGAGAAGACATTAAGTGATGTTGGGACATGATAAGTAGGTGATACATTCTTCTAAGGCGGTGGGGGGAAGGCGGCAGAGAATCTAACTACAGTGAACAATATATATATATATATATATATATATGTGTGTGTATGTTGATAATAAGTATTGTTTCATAACATATGTATCCTTATATATTAACAAAATATCAAAACCTCGAGCATACAACTTCTTATAATTAAAACTGACCGAATTCAACAAACAGGGTGAATGTTCTTTTAACAAAACTAAAATAGTCGCTCGAACCGGCGAAAAGTTTGCCGACCGTCGATACAAATCTACCCACTCGGATGTTTAGCGTGTGTATTGAGCTGATAACTAGCTCCGTTTTAACAACGATCAGAATATATATATATATATATATATATATATATATATATATATATATATTTAATATATTTAATATATGTATATGAATTGACAAAGTTCATTTTTTAAAGCATCTTTTGAAGTGTAATATAAAGATAGAGGCAAAATGTAATCAAAGAAACCATGTGTTTGAAGCGGTTAATTTATACATTATAAATTACCTGCATCTAACGTATGGTTTCTTTATGTAAAATTAAAAAGATGCTTTAAAAAATGAACATTCCCAATTCATAACTACCAGCGACCATGCGCAATCAAGTTCTATTTAAAACAGACATTTGCACCGTTAGTCCACATCATCTGACGAGACACTTCTACAAGACCAAGAAGGATATTACGGAAAAGAAGTTTATACCTGTATTTGTCTAAGCTCTGTCGAAGCTTGTTTTATCAAGCAAAATATTAGCTAAAACAATCAAGACGAAAATGGAAAAAAAATGAAGGTATTTTGCTTCTATCTTTATATATATATATATATATATATATATATATATATATATATATATATATATACATATATATACTGCAGTAAGCAATAAACGACTTCCTAGAACTGCACAGGACAGATCCATAGACCTGCGTAAATCAATATTTTCCGACGCTAGGATCGTCGTCGTAAATAGTTCACTTGAGATAGCTCAGCGGAATATAGGATCAGTAGTTTCTCCAGATGATAAAGACTTATACATTTGATTGTCACTCACATAGAAAGCATTTGACTTTTTGATTTACTCGTTTCGGAAAAAAACATTTTGGCGATAATCGTTGCACCAAATGTGTGCTGAACTGCAGTTACTCTTAATTAATATTTCCGAGATTAATTTCAATAAATCCATGAACATTAAACCAGTAGAATAAACATTGTCTCACATATTAATGTTAGACAATGTTAATTCTACTGGTGTTCAGAGCTGGGTGCAAGAAAACACAAAATTCCAATTACTTACATAGAAACAGGTTTTGAATCTTCCCGTGAAAACACTTCTCCCGACAAGCCACACTGAAGAGCTGCAATAGAGCAAAACATTTTTCATGACAATCTAATAATGAAGTTTAAGCCTTGTCAGAACCCATAGTTATCATCTGATGAAAGCTTTGCCGGAAGTAGCTGCGGTACATGCAAAGTATATTGCATAAACATTATACATTAATTTATACCCAAACTAAATTATCTGATTTACTTAATAAAATTACATCAAGTCCGGTTGTTACTGTCTACCTCTTGTCCATTATCAACATGCGAAGTTAAACATCACCGTTTTATATGTGTGTACTTGTAGTGATTACATAGCCATGTTTAAATG
Source organism: Sepiola atlantica (assembly GCA_963556195.1). Lineage (NCBI taxonomy): Eukaryota > Metazoa > Mollusca > Cephalopoda > Sepiida > Sepiolidae > Sepiola > Sepiola atlantica. The sequence goes on along the minus strand of OY744520.1, from coordinate 206,325,957 downwards.
GTGAAGCAAATGTTTTAGATTGACTCATTAAAAACCCATCAATTTCAAATGTGCTTATTTTCAACACGGGAATCTTTATGTCGATCTGAGGAACCTGTACTTATTTTAAGTTTTAATTCTGAATCTTTGCTTGATTATGTTTTGTTGGTATTTTTTATTTTCATGATATTATGAGTTAGGAACCACGACGAAAACTCTGTAGAGATCCTTATTTTATATGGGCTATGGAACCGATAGTATTCGAACACAGACTGCCAGATTGTCAGAACAAAATCCATGTAACCACTCAAACCTCCAACAAAATGTTAATCATCGTTTTACGAAAAATCACCTTTCTATACCAACATATACAAACGCGAATATTAAAATAGAATATTTTAAAGCAAAATAAATATATCACTTATTATATGTTATTAACTGTTTTCTACGCGATCACGAAAGAACATCACATATTTTATCTTATCTTTTTCATGTTCTCCATTTATTGTTTTCATGTTTTCCATTTAACACAATACGCAACCTGCTTTTACATAATATATTAGACATTGTTATTAAAAAATAATAATTGAATTGAAATAAATTCCAGCATAATGCGACATTAATAACGCCTTCACTAATGTCACCTAGATATTTTATGTGGCAGGAATATGAGAACGCCACTACAACCCATCAACAACCCTTCCCTGTTTGTTTAACAAACGAGAAATGGTTTTACTCCTTAAATATATCAAACCTCTCCCTTCGCAATCGACTAACGTATACCACATAACTACGTGTCTATAATATTATGAATAACAGTTTTATTTTTTTTAAATTGATGTTATTGGTAGAATCCTATATATAAATCAGCTCGTCGGATTTTCGAAGTTTGTCATCGATATCTCGTTTCCTAAAAATAAGTATTTCATTCTGATTACCCAATTTTTCTCCCGTTATTGTCCCATGTTATTTTACATTAAATTCCGGTGTAAAAGCTTTGTAACTTATCAGTTTTATATCATTCGCTGCTTACAGCGTTAACATCATGAATGATTCATTTTCGAAACTAGAGGCGCTTTCAGAATAAAAGAAGTGTTTAACAGAAATATTAAAATATTTCTTTTAATAACGTCTACATAACTACTAGGTTAAATACATGTTCAATCATGAGTAGTTGTGTCATCTACTAGTTAGGGTTAGGGTTAAGTTATGTTTCTTCTGATGTTGACTTTTCACCGATTTAATAAAGTCTTAACATGATAAGTTTCTTCATAGATAGCTAACTAATTTTTCAACTTAATATACATTATTAAGCAACATTAACGTAATGTTAAACTGTATTGCATTGACATTATAATCAACTAGGTGGATCCGTTCTTTGGCGTTGTCCGGGAGAAATATAAAAAGACAGAAAGCAAATAGGTCACATTAGACAATTTTGATGTTAAAAATTATTGTCGCTTTTGAATTGTTTAAGGGTGAAAGGTAGAAAAAAAATGAAGGAAGGGCGCGGTTGTAAGAGTCTTCCTGCCTATCTCATGGTGCCGGTATTTCCCAAACACCCTTTGTATCTATGCTAATGGACACTTGTAAAATTAAAGAGGCCTACAGAGCCCTATTACATCCAACACCTGTTATATTTGTACAGAAATTCCATTTTTATAAGGAAAAAAAGAAAGAAAATGAGTATGCGTCCTGAGCACTACTGAAACACGCGAATATAATTAAGGAGGGCTGAAGAGCACTAATAAACCATGTGTGTTCGAAGAGAAATGATTATATTCACAATAGTAAAATTACTACTAATTACATTAATTTAATTTCAAATTACCACAACATAACGATGCATTTAAAATATCTTTCCCATACCCATCCATTCCTCTCCTTCGTAGACAAAAGTTTAACAATGTAACAAAAACAATTTCTCAGTCGACTAGGATCGAACCCTGAACCTCTAAGTATTTGATCTACGGCGATGACCACTTAGCTACAAAAAAGTGAACAAAATCTATAAAAAACTACTTGATTGAAAGTAAGCGTAGATCTGGCATGCGTTTTATATTACGATCCACCAGTAGGCGACCAAATGTAGGGTCTACAAGTTTTGTTTCATTTCCATACGACAGAATCGATGTTTTGTTCAAACATTTGGATATTATCCGTGTGAAATATGTATAATTAAAAATGTTCCACTTTGTGAATGCCTCACGAATAGCTTGATGTATATTGACTTAATTTGTAAGTCAAGTCGCTGAAATAATTGTATTCGCCATGTTTATTAAGAGAACACTACAGGAAACTACGTTCGTTAATTGCATTCTCTCGAAATCGGAATGAGTATAAACGTATGCGTTATAGGTAGAAATAACGTAATTCAATATACTCGAAAATCAACGGAATTAGCAGGAACGTCAATTAAAGGTGTGCGTAATCTTTTGTATCGTGTAGTAAATTAATTGAAGACAAATAGTTAATATTAACGGACACTATTTTGAATAGAAGTCGTTGTTTATTAATTCCCGGTTTCGATGGGGGGAGTCTCAGCATACACTGTGAGGAGAAAAAAATGTTTGCTACCACCTATATCAAGTATGGTTTGAGGAGAATCGATGATGGTGGACCAAAAGTTTTATTTAGTGTTAGCTGGAGGAAAATAATAACAAATATACTAAAACACGCTTAAGGAAATAAGTATAAATATATTGTTGATTTTTGTAGCCTGTGATGCATGCGGTTATTTTTTTTAATTTTTCAAAAAGGTACAGGGGAAAATCGTCTTTACTTTATATATTAGATTAATCACATTTAAACACGCTAATAATTTCTAATCCCGAAAGTTCAAATCGAGATAAACAGGAACTCTTTCGTACAAAAAACATCGCATCTATACAATGATTCAGCATAATAGATTTCCATGTGATATTTAGCCTGTATAAATACTTTACTCCCTGAATTTAATAGGGTATGAATAATAAATTTGCTAACGAAATTGTCCATGAATGTCATCCATCATATTTTTTAGTCGCGTTAAAAAATAATTTCCTGATACTTTTTTTATATTTCGTTTCAACTATGGAACGTTTATCATCAAGAACGAAACACATAAAATCGAAAAGTAACACACTCATGTAACAACTAATCTGATATCTATTACATGTTAGGGGTTTATATATCAGTAATTGCATGATATATTTGGGTTAAGTATAGTATGACATATGTACATATTATTACGTATAATTGGCAAGATTTTGATCTAAGTAAAGTTATGCTCTCATAAATTGAATAAAGTAAATAGCATATGATCAATTGTTCCATTGCCTTTTTTTTAAAACAGATAATTATATTAATTAGGTGTTTCTATTGAAAATACCAACTTACTCAAATGTGAATCCAGGGGCGTGAAGAGTAAGAACTATTCTGATTGGCTGGTGCCTAGAGACATGTCTTTATAAGATAATTCGACCTTGCCACTTAAACAACTCTCTACAATGTAGTGGTTATTAGTCACGGACCGGATGTAGTTCCGGTTTCTTTTTCGACAGATAAATATGCTTGTTTTACCAGAGTCGACATTTTCTGGTGATGTCATTGATAGTGGTTATTAGTCCCGAACCGGATGTACATCCGGTTTCTTTTTCGACAGATAAAATGCCTTCACTGTGAGTTGTTTCTATTGTAAGGAGAATTGTAAAAATGGCCCTAAAGTTGATGTGTTTACTTTTATAAAAGGTAAGGAAGTATTTCGGACTTGGATACATTTTATTAAGCGAGATAACTTCAGTCCTACAAAATATAGCAAGGTTTGTGAAATAATGTTTTAAAAACCGCATTAACTATACATAGATGTTCTTTCTGATCGCATTACATTTAAAATATGTGTCTGACGGAAAAACTATCTGTATTCATAGAAAACATTTTTTAAAAGTGTTTTATAAATTTAATTAAGATAAATGCACTTATTTATAGGTGTGAAGAAACAAACAATACACCACAATACATTTTATAAATAAAATAAAGTAACACCGAGCATTTTTAAGAACATAAAATTGAACTAAAAATTTCTAAACAAACAAGTAATAAATTAACAAATACATTTTACGAAAGATAAGTTACTATTCTACTAATCTGGATAAGCTTTTTTGTGTTTTTGATTTTAAAGATTTTTTTCTTTAAAACAAATATAGTGTCCACCTGTTCAGTTAGAACGAAAACAATAGCAGCGATTACACAGAGTTTCGATAATCGCTAAAGTAACCAAAGAAATAAGAAAAATACTGGTAGAATACTACATTTTCCCACGATTAGTGACATTTATTGGATGTTTTTCTAACACTATTTTGTTTATTCTTCTATTTTACACCGACAAAAGCGAAAAAAAGGAAATGCCAACATGGCCGCAAGTGATTAAGGTATTGCATGGAAGTTCGATTTCAAATGTTATGTAGGGATAAAAATACAATGTAAGACAAATTAATAAATTTAATTCAAGATGTGTGCAAAAATCAAACGAAATTATCGGGATTTTCAAACTTTACTCGATGGTAAGTCAAATGTTCGATTTGCTAATAAAAACATATTTTGATTTATTAAAATAAATGTTTTATGAATTAAATATTTTGAATTCTTGATTTTGTAATTTATGATCTTATTTGATAACATGAATTAAAGAGAAGTTTAAACATTTAATCACAATAGCACCATATGTTTACAAAAGTTTGATTAAAAAATAATTCTGCACTAGTAATTTTATTGTTCGTTTGTATTTTTTGTTAACATGGTTCACACCAAACAAGGCAGGCCGCCACTGTAGACGTAAGGGGCTACTGAGAAAAAAGAAAAGGGGAGATGGTTGGGGGGGTCATCCTAAGTTTGGATCTGCACAGCGAGATGTCTGTTTACATTAGTTTTTAATTTCTGCATGTCAGTACTGTCGGGGAAACAGGGGGCAGATAGGGAGTTCCAGAGGCCAGCAGCACGAGGAAAGAAACTATTTGAGTAGAAGGCTCTCCGGTATCTGGGGACCTCCACAGTGAATGAATGAGATTTAGTTGATTGTTGAGTTAGTCTAGTGAATTTACGTCGAGGGGGCACCAGAGTAGCCAATTCATCGGAGCTCAATCCATTAAAGTATTTGTAAAACAAACATAAGGATGCTACATTGCGGCGATGGGACAGGGACTGGAGCTTGGTTGACAGTGAGGGACCTATTAGGTTGGCGACTCTTTTTTAGACCTTGTCAATGAGGGAGAGACTAGTAGATGATGCACCAGCCTCGATGTGGCAACACTACTCCATGCATGGGCGGATGGTGGCTTTGTAGAGATACCGGATAATGTCAGGTGTTAGGACTTTACTAGCACGGTAGAGGGAGCCAACCTTCTTTGCTTTTATTTAATTCATTATATTTTCTGTAACTTATCGTTTGTTTTAATTTTAAGAATAACTCATCGTTCGTTTTTATTTAAGTGTATTTATTGTTTGTTTACATTTTAAACATTATTCAGCATTCTTTTGGTTATTTAATTGTGTGTCCCTGAATTCATTAAACTATTACCTATTTATTATGAATTTTTTAAAAAATATATTAAATAAAGATCAATTTCAGTAAAAATTGAATTGTGTTCCTTTCTTTTCTTTCTTTTTAAAGGTAATTTTAAAAGTGTTGTCATGCTTTTAAAGCTATCAATCATTATGTGCGTGCAAATATCAGAAAACCGCGTCGTATTAATTCTGCAATGTTATTAATTCAGAATTGTGGGTTTTTTATCGTAATATATGAGAATTATATTTTAAAATAGTTTTTCTTATTGTAAACATCTTCCATGCTTTATTTTAATAAAACATACATGTATGCATCTTAGTACACTGTTATATAACTTTAGTAAAGGTGAGTTTTGTTTACACGATGTATTACATTTGCATAGGGATGTCTAATTAAGTGATACGCTAATTAAATACCGTGGTCGTTAATTAATAAATACTAAACAGGTCATCAAAATTAGTAGATTTCATGAATTTTGATGACATTTTAAGTGAAAGAAAACTAACTGTTCGACAGTACTCTTTTGTAACTATACAGCATGGTGTCATTATTTAGTTAACAGGCCTTAGTTTACTATGACGCGAGCCACGGCCTGACGCGTCCGAATCAAGGACGCGGTTGCTGTCTGAGCCGAAATGATATGGAGCACGAAGTCGGAAATAAGGAGAGTACATCATTGGTGACTGTTCTTGATGCATCTAAAAACTGTATTTTACGATTAAAACACAACGGAGCATGTGTTAACTGTCAACATTAAGACGACATACATAAAAAATAATTACAAAAATAGGAAAGTAAAGCTAAAATGTAACAACCAATCAAAAATGATTAATAAATTGGCGGGATAATATATCAGTACTTTTATAATATAGTTGAGTTAAGTGCAGTATGACAAAGCGGACATATTTACTAGGAGCACCCTAAACAACACACGTTGCCACTGTAGACTAAAATGACTTCTGAGAATTAAGGTGAAAGTTTAAGGGGTCATCCTAAATGTGGACCTGTGCGGCCAGATGCTAAATCATATTAGTTTAAATTTGTTTATCTCGGTACAGTCGGGGTAACATGGAGCATTGAGGGAGTTCCAAAAGCCGGCAGTTCGAAGAAAGACCAATTTTAGTAGTAGGCTCTCCGGCATCTGAGGACGTCTACAATGAAAGAAATAGTATTTAACTGATTGTCGGGTTAGTCGAGTGTATTCATGTGGCGGGGGACCAGAGCAGAAACTTAATCGGAGCGTATTCCATTGAAGCACTTGTAAAACACGCACAAGGATGCAACATTGCGGCGATGGGACAGAGGCTGGAGCTTGGTGGATAGTAAGGGACCTATTAAGTTGGCGACTCTTTTGGGGGCATTGTCTAAGAGGGAGAAACTAGTGGATAGGGCACAAGTCCAGATGTCGTAACATTACTCCATGCATGGGCGTATGGTGGCTTTGTAGAGATATAGGTCACTGTCAGGTGTGGGCAGTTTACTAGCACGGTAGATTAAGTCAACTTTATTTGCAGCAGCCTTGGCAATGTCTTCAATGTATTTATTTCAATCCATGTTACCTGGGAATTAAGTGAGCGACATATTAGATTAGATACATTTTTAAATCGTATCTCTTGTGTTGCTCCTTATTTATTGCCATTGCATTGATGAGGGAAAATTAGTTCCTATTAGTATTTAAGATTGTAACTTCGAATCATAGTTTACTGACTTTTTCATGGTGTTGTCATCTTTAACTACAATTGCAATATTTCCATTGGTTTGGTTTGATTCTTTAATATGCTTAATTGAAGAGCTTTAATAAAAGCTTTGGTGCATTTTTTGTTGATTCCATTAGTTCGAAATTCTCCGTAATAATTTTAGTTTAAAGAATTCTATTTTTAGAATACATGAACACCACACCTATTCGTAGAAATCCTCATTGCTTCATGAGTGCATTCAGTCAAATCACACATTTGTTATGTTTGCTTTCCTGATTACTCATATGGGTTACAGTTTCTGAAAATTTAAGGATCATAGTGTTAGGTATAATTATGATATTAATGTATACTAGATTTAAAAACCATTCGTTTGGTGCCTGTTTAGAAAATATAACGTAACGCTCTTTGTAAATGTAGCTTCCTCGCTCTGTGTTTTATAATATTACATTATATATAATAATATCTACTTCTGTATCCATCGATTTCACTATATTCTCTCTATATATATAATTATGAAATTAGTTTTTTATTTAGTTATGTGTTGGTAGGATAATATCTTGCGCAAAAATATAGTAACAACATCGGAAATAAAACAATATATTCGGCGATGCTTTTATTTCTGTCTGTTTTATTTCAGCTTATACACTTTGGCAGGCATTATCGAATATTAAGTGACAGTAGACGTTATCAATAGTCGGCGCGTGGACAGCGGGTGGCGGTGATCGACAGGCAAACAAAAAAACGATATTCGTTTATTGGAAAATATTGTTTTGGTTCCTACTTAAATGCATCGAAAATAAACATATAGATGATGAGAGAGTAAGGAAAAACGTTGAGTTCTAAAACGCAAGGAAAAACTATTGAATGCCCTATTTTAGTGAACTAGATGTTTCGTACTATATTAAAAATACGTCTAACTCTGCCCCTACCTGAAGGCGATATATAAAAACGATATACGGCATTACCTTTTTCTTTCTAGACGGGGTGGGGTTGTTGCATGTGTCAGGAAGCGACGTGCTTCATAAAGAAATACAAACAAAACGAGATTGTTACCCTTAACCAGGATTTCCATTTTATGAAAACATGTGATTTTTTACATTAAATAAAGAACATACGTAATAAAAAGTCATACGTTCTTTAAAAACTCATTATCATGAGATAAAATGTCTAGTTACTGTTGTTTTCGACTGCGTAAAAAGGAGTTGGTGTAGCTTTCATGAGTTCTCCCCCTTCAATTTATAAAACATTGGCCGCTGTAAAATGATTTATTTTTACATCTTTACATCCTTGCTTATATATATATATATATATATATATATATATATATATATATATATATATATATATATATATACATATAATATATATATGAAATATGAGACTAAAAGTATAATTTAAGAGAATTTGACCCATAGTGAAATGTTTTAAGTTCAATATACGAGATAGAGCAAGTATGATGATAAATAGAGGAAGAGAAATAATTATGAACAATCGAGGATGAAATAATTTTTTCATCCACACATCTTTATCTCTTAACCTTCATATATATATATATATATATATATATATATATATATATATATATATATATATATATATATATATATATATATTATATATATAAATATATATATATACATATATATATATTTGTATATATAAATATATATATATACATATATATATACATATATATATACATAAATATATATATACACACATATATACATATATAATTGGGTGATGGAGTAGATTAACTTTGTAAATTTTACATGTTTATTAACTCATCAAGTATTAAAACAATAAATACAAATACAAAATTACTTTTAAGTAATATCTGTTCAATGCTACTTCCATTATGAATTTGAAAGTCAGCATTAATAGATACATCGATTAATAGACATTTCCGAATTACAGCGTCTATTTCATCTGAACAATTTGAAGTCACATGTTTTGGAGGTATGGATTTATGCACAGCACTGTTTTTCTTTTAGTAATTTTCAACTTGCATTTAGGCCGGAATATCCGGAATTATCTGTGACCTATAAATACAAGTTCTTAGAGAACTTCAGCTTGATAAAAAAAAGAGTTTTTTCGGCTTCTTTGTTTGAACTGTATAAGCGTTCTGCATTATTTAAATTTCATACAACATTCTGCCCATAGTTCGAATCGTATTTATTCTGTTTTGGGACTTAAATCAATACATTCTTCCCTTTTTAATATTTTTCAAGATTAGTTATTTTTGCATTTTCAAGATATTCACATCTAATTATAAAGTAATACTCAATTAATTATGGCCAGATCTTCTGACGATAAGAGCGTTATTTAAAGGTTAGTTTGTATTTGTATTACTTGTTTTGAACACTTGATGACCTTATAACCTCGTAACCTTTAAACTGTAATATACTTTACTACTTCATTATCTATTTTCAAATGATTTATACATCATATTGAGCTTCAACGTACCTCGATAATATCTAACATAATTATTGATCTTTGTATCATCGATTTATATATATATATATATATATATAATAATAATAATAATAATAACAAAAGAATTAACGATAAGTGAAGTATCGTTAAAGTTGTCTATCGTGATAAAGTAAAGCTAAATACGTTGAGTAGAGCAATCAATTTAAAGAAGAAAAATGAAGATAAACATTCGCATAAAATTATCTAAAATTACCAAAAATTGATACAAATTGTATTACATCGAAAGTTCATATGCAAGGATAAACCTTACAACAACAGGCTATATATATATATATATATATATATATATATATATATATATATATATATATATATATATATATATATATATATATATATATGTATATCAATAATCTCTCTCTATATATATTCATAATCGAGATTATATGTATATATATATATATATATATTAATAATGGAGAGTATGTATCTGTCTGTCTGTTAATCAGAGTAATATTACTATTTACTTAGCCTGACAGCTTCTCTATATATAGTACTACAGAAACCGCCGTAAACATATAAATAAAGTAGACATAAATTTGAAGACGAGACTGCAATTAGAACAGATAACGTGCCAGGAATCTTACTTAAACTAATACTTCTTCAACCTCCTTATATACTGTTACAAAAAAGTCGCTCAGACACTAGACGGGTTTTGCCAGTTACGTCATTCATTGCTTTTAAACTTCAATTAAATTAATATTTACAAATATACACTTATAACTGCTATTATCAAATTTACATATGTATTTACAATATTTTCCGATAAGGTGATATTAATAAAAATTATTGATACAATTGATTAAACACATTTCATTAACAAACCAGCGTGTTTTTAAAACATACTTTGAATGGCAAGTACTGTTAAAATTGCAAAGTCATCTTTTCGGAAGTGACGTCATTTGTAGAGGATTTTGTTTTACATTATAATTCTGTATGTTCATTACGTTGTTAAGATAAGGTGTTTTGTTGTAAATTACAGTTAAGCAAGGCATATACCAGCTATTAGTAAATGGGTGACCGTTTTGGAAAAATGAATTGCTGACTCATTTTTCCGGTCCTCTCGAAAGTGTCGTCATTGTGAGAGGATTTGTTTCACATTATCATTATCATTTCACATTTTCATTACGTTGTTAAGACAATGTGTTTGGTTGTATATTTAAGTTAAGCAATACATATCCCGACCATTACTAAATGGCTGACTATTTTGGAAGTATTATTTGCTGACTCATCCTTCCGGAAGTTACGTCATTGTTAGAGGATTTTCTCACATAAGCATACATTATTTACATTACATTGTTAAGACAAGGTGTGTTGTTGTAAATTGAAGTTAATCAACAAATATCTCGGACATTTTGGAAGAATAACAAAACTTGTTGTTTGATATGACGTAGGCGCCTTCAATAGCATATTTAAACATGAGTTATTTTATATGACCGAGGGGCCTTCTATTTTTTCTTTTTTTAAGTATGTATGGGGAAGGGCAACATTTTTTTAAAGGGCGGTGTTCATTTTTTTTAACTGAAAATATTCTTATGCATGGGGGAGGGTGAAAAACAGTATTCTTTGGGGGTAGTTTTTTTTTCTTATTTTAACTGAAGATACTACTATGTAAAAAAAGAATTTGGGGGTGGTAACATTTTTTTTTCTTTTCTTAACAAAAATATTACTATGTATGGCGGTGGGTAAAAATAAATTGTGGGGGGGGGGGTCAACCATTTTTTTTGTTAATTAAAATATTTATATGTATGGGGGAAGATAAAAAAATTGGTGGGAGGGTAAAAAAATATTATTTTTTTGCTTTTCTAAAAATATTTCTATGTATGGATGTGTGATGTTCGGATGATTAAAAAATCATTATTTAATATTTCCCGAAATATTAAATAATGATTTGTTAATCATTCGGCCATCACACAAACAGCTAACAACACTCTTGCTGTTATGTAAAATTTTAGGAAAAATAAATAGTAAGCCATATTTCGTATTCGATTTGTTGTTTTTGTTCCTTCAACTTACATCTTATCCGGAATTTGTATTGCCCACAGCCTTTAAACACATACTGCTACTATACCCAGCAATGCTTCAAGCTAACTACCATTCTCTACTAATATATATATATATATATATATATTATATATATATATATATATATATATATATATATATATATATATATATATATATATATATATATATATATAACTTACAGAAACAGGCAAAATGCCTTCCAAGAACTATGTGTCAGATGAAGAAATTTCGGTCAAATTTCATTTTTTAACCACTTTTGAAATTAAAATCTTAGAGAATTAGGGACAATTGGTTGAAAAAACATGTGTTTGACGCAGATATTTTATATTTAAATCATATATGTGTTTCTTCATCTGTACTTTTTTTATTATATAATTCTTCTCGGCAAAACGGGCATATTCAGAGATAGACATTGAAACAATTAAAAGGTATTAAACTTTTTTCGTAAGGCTTCTTCCTGGTCTTCCTGAAGTGGTGTCTGATTTTGAGTTTACTAATAATGTAATGTATTTTTGAAACATGGGCTTAAATTTATTTTGGCAAGCTGTTTATTTTAAGCATCTTTGAAATTTAACATTAGAGAAAGCGTCAGACTGCTTTAAAAAAGATGCAGATATTATTTTATTAAAATCTAAATATTTTTTCATATTTACCATGTATAACACTAATAGAAATTAGGATGAGAACATCTTCAAAGCTGAACCAAGATATTTGGGTCGATTTCTTTAACCCTATTTTTTAATTTATATTATTCATATATATATATATATATATATATATATATATATATATATATATATATATATATATTACTATTTCATTTATCCACGAAAAAATTTATACGGTGATATACATTTTTATATATCAATTTTCAGTATTTAGTTCAACAGTGATCAATACGTAAGTAGACCTAAATATTAAGTTATGAAAATATAGGTATGACAATTAAGCAACACATACGTCCGGTGTAGATTAAGCCTGAATTAGAAATCTGAAGCTTTAAAGTGTAAAGACACCCAAAATCTATTAAATTGTAGAAATGGGATAATTAACAAATAGATGCACAGAATAGCATTTACTTTAGGCTAACAATACATACAAAATAAATAAATAAACAAATAATTAAAAATAACAAAACTAAAACCTAATAACTTAAAAACTAAAACCTAAAAATAAATATAAGAAACCACGTGTTAAAATAATTTCACGTATTATATAGACACAACAAAGAAACAGGATATAGGCCACTCTATAAAAACAAAACAATAGAACAGGAAATTAGAAGGAAAACTAACCGGACCTTTGTTCGTGAAACGTTTAACGGTATGCTAAGAGAACAACAAATAATCTGATTGGTTAACTAGCTAAGCGTGTATATAAAAACACCCGGCAAAACTAAATCCATGCCTTTTAGCCTGAAAATTCATCCGGGGATGAAACGCAGGAGCCTCTGTATAGCTTAATTGCCATAAATATATTTTCATTACTTACTATACATCTCACTCTCTCTCTCTCTCTCTCTCTCTCTCTCTCTATATATATATATATATATATATATATATATATATATATATATATATATACTGTAATCCGCAGAGAGCTGTCTAATTGTTTCCCGACTTATGTGCACCGTACACTGCTGCCGTCGTAGTCTAACACTTTACAGTTGCATTTAGTCTACATTGAATATCGAGAAAAGTATACATTAAATATCCTCTATTTCTGGTGTTCAGTCTTCAATACGTAAGCGACGTGATTTTTTGCTGCTAGACAACACCTGGTATTCTCCACCGGTCAACCATCTGACTAAACCTCGCCTTTTCTTTTGAGAATCGTTTGGTCAACATTTAATGAACCGCATAAGTGTCTGCATACAACAACGACATTCTTATTGTTTTTCAGGGTAGTTATATAATTCTTTTCCTTTCAAGAAAATACTTTGCATGAAATAAACTTTGATAAGCTGTGGACTAAATAATAAATAATAAAATGAGTCGTTTAATTCGGTTTTCATTCAAGTAAATACAATTGAAATATATGTTTCTTGTTGATATTTTCTATTTGTCCAAGAGCGAAATAAAAATTCTGATCGCGCTAAATTTAAACTTACACAAACGTGTAAATCAAAGAAATTGGTTGAAATTGAAAACAGAATCTGTAAAGCAATTAGCGTCACATGAATAAGAAATTCCTGTTCAGTGGCAATAAACAAAACATGAACAACTCAGCCTTAAAACCAGGAACTCTACGTTTTTTTTTATTTATTTGAATTAAGTTATTTGACAATACCATAAAAAATGTTATAAATCTTCCATTGCTTTAAAACTATTTACTTATCGACGGCCGAATTGGATTTGCCGTCCGCGTAATTCTATGATAAGTCCTTTTCGGCAGCTTGTCGATTCGGTTTGAGTTTGCAATATGAGTTTTTATTGCTAAACAAGTTTGATTTTCTACGTTCATCCACGTATCTGTATGAGTACCTCTGTCTGCAACTCGATTATTCAGTATTAAAAAGTTGTTTTCGTTGGTCTATCACACTCTACTTTGAAATATAATTTGCTTTGGTCCGAGACACTTAATTTTGAAGTATCGATTTCATGACTGAACTCGCAGATTGAATGAACGCATCATAAGATTATAAAAAGTAGGGCATATAAAAATAATAATATTTTACTTTAACGATTCAGAATCATCTAAACAGATCGAAAATAGATTTAGAAAGATAATTTGGTTTACACCCTCATTACATCAAATCGTGAAAACTAAACGAGGGAATAAATTATTAAACTTGATAAAATCCCACCTTTATAACCATATAATGATGACAAAATGGGAGATGTTTTTAAAATTTACCACAACGATATTACCATCTAAACAGAATACTCCCATGTAAATCTATAATATATAATACAATTGTGAACTACTGTATATATAGTAACAAGAAAATGTTGGAACACACCTATTGTATAACTATTTTCACACAGCTAATAATAAATTAATGTTTGCTGTTATAAACACGTGAGGGTTAGGGTTAGGGTAAGGTTTTAGGGTTAGGGTTAGGGTTAGGGTTAAGTGTCGTTATATATATACGAGATATTTACAGCATTTTTTAAATTTCACTTAGAAATGTATATATTTTTTTCAATTTAATCCTTTATATTGTTTTATTCTTACCTTTTCTGTGCAAAATAAATAAATTATTTTGGTAATCATGTTACTTTATACTCAGCATAGCGGCAGAATACGACGTCATCATTTGGACCGGTGATCATGTGATAACAGTAACCTAGCTTACGAAAACCGGCGGATATTAATTTGTTTTCTGTTGTCTAAATGAAATAATTTCAAATAATTTGTTGAATAACTTTTAAAACAAATTACTTGAAACAAAGTAGTTGGGGTTATTGTTATTAAGTTATTACGTTAAGTTGTATAATAAATATAAAACTTGAATTAAATAAAATTTACAATTTTTAAGCAGTTAATTTTGTTAAAATAAAGCTATTTTTATTTCTATTTATACAATAATTGCATCTAAATAGCTTCCAAAACTTTTACTATTTTAATACAGCACTGTTATGCTCGCAACTATTCGCCACCAAGTAAAATCAAGGATTTGTCGCACGTGACTCAAATAAAGCAATGAATGCCAACTAGATGCGAAATAGAAGTAAAAACGTCTTTCAATATTTCAGTAAGTGATTAAAATCTTTCTAGAACGTGGAAATGTTGTTTCTTCTTCACTGAACACGAACGGAAAAGATAAATCATAGTGTCGGAATAGATACTGCAATTAAACAGCAATTCTATTTTAAACAGTAAAAAATAAATAAAACTAAACCGAAAAAAATATGGTAAAATCGCCAAGCATTTAAATCGATTGCAAAGTTAGACACACAGATCGAATTTTCATTGTAAGGAAAGTACGTCCTCTTAAAATAGAGCACCCTGGATTAAGACAACATTTAAAAAATTGTTTCAGTATAGAAGGATGTATAGTTAAACCGAAAAAAAATTCGTAAAATTGGCAAATATTCAGATCAGACGAAAAATAAACACCAGTCTTCAGTTTTTTAAAAATATTCGAAGCAGATGATTTTTTATTTTGTATTTCAAGTTGTTGCGAATGGTTATTTTAAGTCACCTGAGACTCATTCTGTATTTTTAGTAGTGGCGGGCAATAGCGGACATTAACACTGCGGCAAAATAATTAATTATTTTTTACACTATGCCTTGTTTACGTTATTAAATTTATTATGAAAACATTTGTATAGTTTGTAAAAGTCTGTCAATCAGTTACGATATTTTAAAACGCAACAAATACATTGTGGAATATGTCTCATTTAGAAATATCAGAGATCCTAACTTATTATAGAAATGGAAAATATCACATTAATAGTAAATAATAAATTCCCTACTATAAAGCGGATGCCATGACCGAAAATCGAAACCTAAACCTTGAGATCCTAAGTCTTGGATTTAAACTTTCTTATGAATAAAGCTTAAAACATGACCAAAACTAAATATTGATAGCTTTGGCGTGACGGTCCAGATTTATGATTTATGCCATGTTTTAAAACATGAATGCACACACAAGCGATAATAACAAATGTTAGCAAATTAATTAAAAACTTTTTTTTGTTGTTTTTACTACGTATTATATGAAGTTCTTTCAAAATAGGTTATCCTCCTAGCGTAGTGAATAATGCGATCGGAGGGATCATATATTTTCTAGCATTTAATACAAATTCTCTATACAAAGTTATCTAGTGAGAATGCAGAAAGCACATAGAAGAATAACACAATAATTTAAAGAAGTTATTGGCGCATTAATCACAGCTTAACTTGAAAAGAACAAATTTAATTGAAAACATGATAGTTGTAAGTGTAAAAGTTTTAAAGATTGCCTCTTATAAAATGATAGTGGTACAAGAAATTGTAGTTGTAGGTGTAAAAGTTTTGAATATTGCCTCTTACAAAATTATAGTGGTACAATAAATTGTAGTTGTAGGTGTAAAAGATTTGAAGATTGCCTCTTATAAAATTATAGTGGTACACAAATTGTAGTTGTAGGTGTAAAAGTTTTGCAGATTGCCTCTTATAAAATTATAGTGGTACACAAATTGTAGTTGTAGGTGTAAAAGTTTTGAAGAGTGCCTCTTACAAAATGATAGTGGTACAAGAAATTGTAGTTGAATGTGTATAAGTTTTGAGGATTGACTCTTACAAAAATATAACTGTACAAAAATTGTAGTTGTAGGTGTTAAAGTTTTGAAGATTGCCTCTTAAAATAGTGGTGGTACAAAAAGTGTATTTGCAGGTTTAAAATCTATGAAGATTGCCTCTTACAAAATGATAGTTGTACAAATAATGATAGTGTAGGTATAAATGTTTTAAAGATTGCCTTTTACAAAATGATAGTTGCACACGAAATAATAGTTGTAGGTATAAACGTTTTAAAAGTTGCCTCTTACAAAATGATAATGCTAGGTGTAAAAAATATTAAAATTTCCTCTTACAAAAATAATTCCTACATACTTTTGTGGTACATCTTGCAACCATGTTCTCCCAATATATCCCTATTGAAAATTAATTGTATATAGTTTCTGTACTAATGGGTCACCGCTTATTAATGAACTAAGTCCACTTGAGGATAAATATTAATAAATTGGAGAGTTAGAAAACACCTTGGGAATTTGAAACGATGGTAAAAACTGGTGACAATTTTATCTTTTCAGAAGATAGCGCGTAAAATGTTTACAACATTAAGACTTAAAAACAACTACGTTGTAGTCAGCTGTGAAGCAACCTAAGGGTATTGTGCTCTACGAACGAGTAGTTGCTGAAAATAAATTTTACTCATAGAGGTAAAGCTCGAGGTAATAGTAGAAGCGAAAATAAATTATAGTGGTGCTAATAAGACGATTTTTGTTGTCAATCCTTTACAGAGGGAGAGGTATTGGAGCTCAGTCGAACACCTACTCTGACAATAACAAAGAGAAAGCCTAACAACATCTCTTCTGAGGGAAGAGAAAAGGATATCCCCACTAAGTTTTGACGTCGATTTTGTACTCTGTCAGTGCAGGAAAGAGTGCTCTGAACGGAACATCTTCATATGTGGAAACAGTAATCGATCTCATGAAATATCCTTTTCTCTTTCACAGACCGAGGGCTGAACAGAATAAGTGTAATACTTATTCTCGTACCTCCCCACAATGGGCAAGAGTTTGTTTTCATTTTGGGAAGAACGGTCCTGAAAAAAAAGGGCCAATCCGGAATAGGACATAAATAACAATTACTTCAGTCTAGAAGGATTTCTCTTTCACTGGACAGATAAGATAAAGTGTATTCAGACACAGATTCAGACACAGCCTCCCCCAAGAAAAAAAAACTTTAGATAAGAACAGAAAAAAGGGTATCAGTCTGGAAGGATTTAGCTACACTGACCAATATAGAAAATATTAAGTGTTAGATTACAACAGATACTACACTTTGCCCCAAGCCAATGTTCAAAGTGTCTATGTGTCGGGGCTTTGGGACGAATTTTAAGTAGTTTAGAATAATAGAAAAACTTTAAGAAATTAGTCAATGAAGGCGACGAGTCGATTGTGATGGCACTTGTATCTCTAACTTTATGATCGATTCTTCGTCTAGCAAACAGATAGTCATGTTCTTGGAAACGACATAAGAGATGTATTATCGTCAATTTTCCGGTAGCGATTCCGTAATATCATACATACTCAATCATAACATATTCCCCAATTAAGTATTTAGAATGTTGTCTTGGGTGACGTTGACACAACATACATTTTCAAAGACTTCGTTTGTTGTTAATGTCTGAAAGAAAACATATACTTACAGCTAGTAGAATGTAAAAATATGTTTAAATCAGTATCGTTACATTTGCGCCATGCTGTGTATCATACGTCGATATAAATGTATATTAAATATATCTGCATAGTATCTAAAATCAGAAACGCATAAAAGAATTGAAGAATTAATATATATATATATAAGTATGTATATATAAGAAAATGGTAATTTGCTTGAAACATTGCTAATAAACACGTAAATATGAAGGTAAGAATTCCGAGGCAGAAGCGATGCAATGTTGGTGGAATAAAAATGAACAAATATATATATATATATATATATATATATATATATATATATATATATATATGTATTCATCTACAGATATATGTTTCATTGTGTATGGCTAACTAGTGTGGCTAGACCCTGAATATGTATCCACACTAAGATTCGAAACCCTAACAGCTAGTACTATTTAGATACGAGCAGCAGTCAAGTTCATTTTGCCTCAACAAACTCGATATATATATATATATACATTCTTTGTTATTTAATAAAAACGATAACTCAGAAAATATATGCTTATTTGATGAAGACTATTGCTTTACGCGACGTGGAAATCTATATTTAATCAAACTTGAGGGTTCACTCTCAAAATAGGGGGCATATCTATATGAATATATGTAGATAATATAATCTCTACAGATAGTTGTTTTTGAAACACAAATTATTTTGTAGTTTTATTTATTCTCTTTTTTACATTAAAATTCATAAGATGTGTGTACTTGTTCCTCGTGGGGCGGGGGGGAGAGGTCATTTGAACCACATCTGATTCATTTCGCAGAAAAAAACTGCAAAGGAACGTCGAGCCTCTCTCATTCGACTACGTATCACGCTCGCTTGTAACTTCCTGTTAGCTACGTCACTTTCATGTCACGTTTTCTAACCCGCTCTCTTGTAATAAACTTTCGTAACCATGAAACCGAAGTAACAAATCTTTTGATAAACTTACTTATCCCACGTTTAGTCTGGCTAAAAGATGTTACATCGGAGGAATAACATCATAATTAAGTCAAATCTTACATTACATGAATAAACGATTTATTTTACGAAATCCTTACAAAATAAATAATTCATTTCTTGCACAAATACTATGCATAATTTATTCAGATACTAAGCTTATTTATTTATCTCATTCTGTAGAGGGTAAACACGATGCAAGATGAGTTTTTAAAGTAATTTCACTTTTGCCTAAAAAGATGCCTGAGCAGCCTAGTGTGAACTTCCTAGTTCGGATGATTCATGAGACTAGCAACAAAGAAAACCATTTTTTAACGATAGAAGGTTAAGCCTGAAAGAGTGGACATCCGTGAAATGCACATAAAAAAACCTCAGTACGATAAAACTAACTTTAAAATGGTCTAATACTCTATGGGATTGATTGTCTAGCACGTATCCCCGACTGGTATTAACATCTCGTAAACACGTGGTCGATAGTGTACGTTAATACACTCGCCAATGTATACACTAAAGTATAATGTATAATCGTGTACCGAAATAGTCACAGGTTGTCTGTAGTGTTTAATCGACAAACAATATTAAATATTGTATGTTAACATTGAAGATCAACAAACAATTACATACAAAATTTCTCATAAATCATTTTTTCAGGGATTGTGATTTGAGCTAAATGATTGTAAAAGTTTGAAAGTGAAAATAGATGTTAAAAAACACACAAATACGGTTTCTCTTTGGATGCGTTAATTCAATTTGTGCGTTTAGCAATGAGCATGCTTTTTGAAACTTTAGCATGACACACAGACACGCGAACATGTAGTGTGCGCTAGCATATCAAAACACTTAAACGTAACAGATAAAATAACTCTGCTATTTGAAACGGATGCGAGACAAATAAGACAAAATATTATTTCCAATTTGAGGGCGAAATATCAAGATGAATTGTATGTCAAACGTAATCGTGACAGACAAACGAACTGATATTTGAAACTTAAGTCAAATCGATAGGCGAAAATGTAATTAAAAACTTGAGTGTAACATATAAAACATATATTAAAATAGGTATTAAATACTAGATGAAAACGAAAATTCTATTTGGAACTGATACATGTTTGCATAGAAAAACGGCTATTCTAAAGTAAACATTAAAACACTTCAAAAAATCTAGTTGAAACTTTAGAATGGAACAATTAAACGTGGCGGGCTGACTACGTTGTATTAAAAGATAACCCTCTTACCGCGGCTGTCGCAAAGTTGTGACCAATTTACCCCGTCTAATAGCAAACGATACTAAATGCGAAACTGGCTTTATTTGCAATATAAGACACAACAGATAAAATATACACAATAAATTCAATTATTGACTAATATGTATATGAGAAAATTACAATTTTTCCATGAACAGATGGTCAACCTCATTATAAATTCAAGATGGTCGCCATCACAATATGCAAATTAGTCAGATTTTACAATTTATTTTGATAGCTTTAATAATATGCTACAAGTGTGATATACAGTGTTTGGAAATACACTGAAAGGTTTTAAAAAATGTGTAAATCATTTTTCTACAAAAATACTCAGTGCTTATTTCAAATACGAATGCGAGAAAAAAGAAACAATTAGTTCAAGTTTAAGCATAGCTGACCGACGGGAACGCTAATTCAAACTTAAACGTGGAAGACCAAAGTCTTGCACCGAACAACAGGTATAAACGTTTTAAAAGTTGCTACTTACAAAATGATAGTGCTAGGTGTAAAAAATATTAAAATTTCCTCTTACAAGAATAATTCCTCCATACTTTTGTGGTATATCTTGCAACCATGTTCTCCCAATATATCCCTATTGAAAACGAATTGTATATAGTTTCTGTACTAATGGGTGAGCGCTTATTAATGAACTAAGTCCACTTGAGGATAAAGATTAATAATGTGGAGAGTTAGAAAACACCTTGGGAATTTGAAACGATGGTAAAAACTGGTGACAATTTTATCTTTTCAGAAGATAGCGCGTAAAATGTTTTCAACATTAGACTTTAAAACCACTACGTTGTAGTCAGCTGTGAAGCAACCTCAGGGTATTGTGGTCTACGAACGAGTAGTTCTTGAAAATAATTTTTACTCATAGAGGTAAAGTTCGAGGTAATAGTAGAAGCGAAAATAAATTATAGTGGTGCTAATAAGACGATTTTTGTTGTCAATCCTTTACAGAGGGAGAGGTATTGGAACTCAGTCGAACACCTACTCTGGCAATAACAAAGAGAAAGCCTAACAACATCTCTTCTGAGGGAAGAGTAGAGGATATCCCCACTAAGTTTTGACGTCGATTTTGTACTCTGTCAGTGCAGGAAAGAGTGCTCTGAACGGAACACCTTAATATGTGGAAACAGTAATGTATCTCATGAGATATCCGTTTCTCTTTCACAGACCGAGAGATGAACAGAAAAAAAGTGTAGTACTTATTCTCGTACCTCCCCACAATGGGCAAGAGTTTGTTTTCATTTTGGGGAGAACGGTTTCGAAAAAAAGGGGGAATCCGGAATAGGACATACATAACAATTACTTCAGTCTAGAAAGATTTCTCTTTTACTGGACAGATAAGATAAAGTGTATTCAGACACAGATTCAGACACAGCCTCCCCCAAGAAAAAAGAATTAGATTAGAAAAGAAAAAGGGTATTAGTCTGAAAAGATTTAGCAACACTGACCAATATAGAAACTATTAAGTGTTAGATTACAACAGATACTACACTTTTCCCCTAGCCAAAGGGCAAAGGTCTATGTGTCTGGACTTTGGGACGAATTTTACGTAGTTTTCAATAATAGAAACACTTTAAGAAATTAGTCCATGAAGGCGACGAGTCAATTGTGATGGCACTTGTATCTCTAACTTTATGATCGATTCTCCGTCTAGCAAACAGATAGTCCTGTACTTTGAAACGACATAAGAGATGTATTATCGTCAATTTTCCGGTAGCGATTCCGTAATATCATACATACTCAATCATAACATATTTCCCAATTAAGTATTTAGAATGTTATCTTGGGTGACGTTAACACAGCATACCTTTTCAAGGGGTTCGTTTGTTGTTAATATCTGAACGAAAACATATATTTACAACTAGTTGAAGGTAAACATACGTTTAAAACAGTATTGTTACGTTTGTATATCATACGTCGATATAAATGTATATTAAATACATCTGCATAGTATCTAAAATCAGAAACGCATAACAGAATTGAAGAATTAATATATATAAATATGTATATATAAGAAAATGGTAATTTGCTTGAAACATTGCTAATACACACGTAAATATGAAAGTTAGAATTCCGAGGCAGAAGCAATACAATGTTGGTGGAATAAAAATGAACAAATATATATATATATATATATATATATATTTATATATATTCATCAACAGATATATGTTTCATTGTATATGGCTAACTAGTGTGGCTAGACCTCGAATGTGTATCCACACTAAGATTCGAAACCCTAACAGCTAGTACTATTTAGATACGAGCAGCAGTCAAGTTCATTTTGCCTCAACAAACTTGATATATATATATATATATATATATATATATATGTATATATATATACATTCTTTGTTATTTAATAAAAACGATAACTCAGAAAATATATGCTTATTTGATGAAGAATATTGCTTTACGCGACGTGGAAATCTATATTTAATCAAACTTGAGGGTTCACTCTGAAAATAGGGGGCATATGTATATGAATATATGTAGATAATATAATCTCTACAGATAGTTGTTTTTGAAACACAAATTATTTTGTACTTTTATTTATTCTCTTTTTTACATTAAAATATATAAGATGTGTGTACTTGTTCCTCGTGGGGCCGGGGGAGAGGTCTTTTGAACAACATCTGATTCCTTTCGCAGACAAAACTGCAAAGGAACGTCGAGCCTCTCTTATTCGGCTACGTATCACCTTCGCTTGTAACTTCCTGTTAGCTACGTCACTTTCATGTCACGTTTTCTAACCCGCTCTCTTGTAATAAACTTTCGTAACCATGAAACCGAAGTTACAAATCTTTTGATAAACTTACTTATCCAACGTTTAGTCTGGCTAAAAAATGTTACATCGGAGGAATAACATCATAATTAAGTCAAATTTTACATTACATGAATAAACGATTTATTTTACGAAACCATTGCAAAATAAATAATTAATTTCTTACACAAATACTATGCATTATTTATTCAGATACTAAGCTTATTTATTTATCTCATTCTCTAGAGGGTAAACACGATGTAAGATGAGTTTTTAAAGTAATTTCACTTTTGCCTAAAAAAATGCCTGAGCAGCCTAGTGTGAACTTCCTAGTGCGGATGATTCATGAGATTAGCAACAAAGAAAACCATTTTTTAACGATAGAAGGTTAAGTCTGAAGGAGTGGGCATCCGTGAAATGCTCATAAACAAACCTCAGCACGATAAAACTAACTTTAAAATGGCCTAATACTCTATGGGATTGATTGTCTAGCACGTATCCCCGAATGGTATTAACATCTCGTAAACACGTGGTCGATAGTGTACGTTAATACACTCGCCAATGTATACACTAAAGTATAATGTATAATCGTTTACCGAAATAGTCACAGGTTGTCTGTAGTGTTTAATCGACAAACAATATTAAATGTTGTATGTTAACATTGAAGATCAACAAACAATTAAATACAAAATTTCTCATAAATCATATTTCAGGGATTGTGATTTGAGCTAAATGATTGTAAAAGTTCGAAAGTGAAAATAGATTTAAAAAAACACACAAATACTGTTTCCCTTTTGGATGCGTTAATTCAATTTGTGCGTTTAGCAATGGACATGCTTTTTGAAACTTCAGCATGACACACAGACACGCGAACATGTAGTGTGCGCTAGCATATCAAAACACTTAAACGTAACAGATAAAATAACTCTGCTATTTGAAACGGATGCGAGACAAATAAGACAAAATATTATTTCCAATTTGAGGGCGAAATATTAAGATGAATTGTATGTCAAACGTAATCGTGACAGACTAACGAACTGATAATTGAAACTTAAGTCAAATCGATAGGCGAAAATGTAATTAAAAACTTGAGTGTAACATATAAAACATATATTAAAATAGGTATTAAATACTAGATGAAAACGAAAATTCTATTTGGAACTGATACATGTTTGCATAGAAAAACGGCTATTCTAAAGTAAACATTAAAACACTTCAAAAAATCTAGTTGAAACTTTAGAATGGAACACATAAACGTGGCGGGCTGACTAAATTGTATTAAAAAATAACCCTTTTTACCGCGGCTGTCGCAAAGTTGTGACCAATTTACCCCGTCTAATAGCAAACGATACTGAATGCGAAACTGGCTTTATTTGCAATATAAGACACAACAGATAAAATATACACAATAAATTCAATTATTGACTTATATGTATATGAGAAAATTACAATTTTTCCATGAACAGATGGTTAACCTCATTATAAATTCAAGATGGTCGCCATCACAATATGCAAATTAGTAAGATTTTACAATTTATTTTGATAGCTTTAATAATATGCTACAAGTGTCATATACAGTGTTTGGAAATACACTGAAAGGTTTTTAAAAATGTGTAAATCATTTTTCTACAAAAATACTCAGTGCTGAGAGGGTTAGCAATACGGAACTAAGAAAATATTATTTCAAATACGAATGCGAGAAAAAAGAAACAATTAGTTCAAGCTTAAGCATAGCTGACCGACGGGAACACTAATTCAAACTTAAACGTGGAAGACCAACGTCTTGCATTGAACAACATACAGATCTCTCAATAGTGATATGAGGACGCACACCCGATTAAAAATCTTTCTGATCTAATCTAACATTCTCGACAGAATTGCAAATATTTCTAATCTGTAATCTGCTTATCGTAAGTACGCACGGATGAAAAAATGGGTCAATTTAAGGTTCACGAGAAATATGAGATCAGTTCGATAATTTCTAACAAAGGATTCGAAAACTGTGAAATCGCCATGAAAAAATTAAAGGTAAAAATGTAGGCAAACGAACAGAACAAAATAAATGTATTCTTTCAATACAGATTGAAGAGAATATTGTATATTTTAGTACACATAACATATATCTATATAAGTAGCCTTGCTTTAAAACCTGATAGACGATTTTGCAAGGAATGATGTGAGGTAAACCTATAGTGTAGCAATGGTTACATAATCTACAACTACATATTTAATAAACCAATACTGCTTGAGTCATATAAAAAGGATACTTAATCCAAATCTGAAATGGAAGAGATATTACTAGATTATCGCGGGACTGGTTTCCTGCATATTACAACATTGAAATTGAATGCGAACAACTAATTGTTATAAACCGTACTCATCAGTAATCAAATGTGTGCATTCCATTAATCATTTTAAACCCTCTCATAATATTCTTCAAAATTAAACTTGCAATCTATTTATCTAAATACCCCTCATCCGGGGGTTAGTTTTGACATTGGCAAATGGTAAATCATGAGTAAAAACAGATGATTGTAAACAATGTCAACAAAAACAGAGATAGGCTGGTGTTATTTCGGGGTTTTCCTTTTTCTAACCTAGTTTCATAACAAAGACTGGAAAGACTTGTACACTTTGGAATCATATTTCCCCAAGTGTGTTAGTGAAGGTTATGCAGTACTCACGGCAGAAGTCGAACCCGGCCCACCGAGTTCCCATCGACCATTATTACATTATACTACTTCCGTTAGAACCATTTAATATATAATAATACCTACTGTATATCATCAAGTACATTACAAATATCGTAACGCCCCATAGTTTTGGACATATTGGAACTAGTTCAGTATCAGACATCATTTAAACAGAAATAGGAAGACGAGGGTGGCTGACACATAACGAAGAGAAATTGTTTTATGCTCGAAATGTATACATAAACACGTGGCTCAATACATAAACGTACGTAGAAATAATCATTTCTAAGTGAAAGTCTAGAATATAATAAAAAGATAATTAAGACTTCAACCTTATCACGGCGGTCACAGCGATGGCAATCTCCCCCATCGATTAAATAAAACATTCGGTTCAAAATGTTATATCGATTCTCGATTTACACATAAAATATCTTGAGTTCGACAAAATGCAACTGAAGAAGTACATCGAACGAACACTGATGATAATACCATCAAAGATGAGAACAATAGTCCGAGAAATCCAAATAATAAAAATTATTAATCCTTATGTAAAAAAAAATCCGAAACATAATAGATCAATCATTCATGCGTGATAATATATACGAGGGTGAGAAAGAGGGTAATATATAAGATGCAGGAGAGAAAGTAAGAAATGTATGTGACCTATCAGTTGCCAATAAGAGAAAAAGAGAAATGTATGTGACCTATCAGTTAACAATAAGAGAAAGAGAGACATGTATGTAACCTATCAGTTGACAATAAGAGAAAGAGAGAAATGTGTGTGACCTATCAGTTGACAATAAGAGAAAAAGAGAAATGTATGTGACCTATCAGTTGACAATAAGAGAAAGAGAGACATGTATGTGACCTATCAGTTGACAATAACAGAAAGAGAGACATGTATGTGACCTATCAGTTGACAATAAGAGAAAAAGAGAAATGTATGTGACCTATCAGTTGACAATAAGAGAAAGAGAGAAATGTATGTGACCTATCAGTTGACAATAAGAGAAAAAGAGAAATGTATGTTACCTATCAGTTGACAATAAGAGAAAGAGAGAAATGTATGTGACCTATCAGTTGACAATAAGAGAAAAAGAGAAATGTATGTTACCTATCAGTTTACAATAAGAGAAAAAGAGAAATGTATGTGACCTATCAGTTGACAATAAGAGAAAGAGAGAAATGTATGTGACCTACCAGTTGACAATAAGAGAAAAAGAGAAATGTATGTGACCTATCAGTTGACAATAAGAGAAAAAGAGAAATTATGTGACCTACCAGTTGACAATAAGAGAAAAAGAGAAATGTATGTGACCTATCAGTTGACAATAAGAGAAAAAGAGATAATGTGGGAAACAGCGCGACATCAACTGTCCGTAGGATATAATCACATACTAATTGTTACTTGGGAGTTATTACGGATTAAAAACCCGTGTCTTTTTCAAGAGGCTCTTTGACAGCACGTCTTCCCAGGTCTTTAAGTTGTATTCAATTATTATTGGAACCAGCTTGGTGTCCTCGCGCTAGTCATTTACTAGTGATTTATCGAATATAATAGCCGATTTATTTCTATGAAGTATAAGTGATAATAAGGATTTTCAAAACTCCAGTATACCCAAAATTCGATAAGTCGACGTCCGGATGGTGCTATGTCGTACAGGGTATTTCAATAATCTCAGATCCCTAGACTCATTTGCCTAATACAAACGGATGTTGATGTTGGGGAGTTCTTTGTTGAATACGTTTATGACATGTCCTAAGTATCTTACAAAGAGAGTTCCAATGCGTCAGAAAACTGTTTACTCTTAAGTGGGTTTTGTGTTCTTCATATATGTTTTTGTATTGATTATCTTTCGTCTCTGTTGATTGATTATGTCTGCTTCACGAGTTCACAAGTATTGATATTGACGCGTAAGTTAAGTGCGTTTTTCTTCTTCAAGCTTAATTAAAGCTATACTTTCCGTTATTACGCATGTGCTTTTCTTTATTCCAAGCTGTTCACATTGTTCATGATAATTTCATCCCAATAAACTTATTAAAGTATCAATTCGTGTTAATTAGTTTTATAGTTGTTTGTTGCTATTAATTTCAGTTTATACAAATACACGAGGTTCCATTTTTCTTTTGTATCAAAATATATATATTCTAATATATATATATATATATATATATATATATATATAGATAGATAGATAGATTGATAGATAGATAGATAGATAGATAGATAGATAGATAGATAGATATATAGATGAAAGAAGATTGATAAACATGTACGAATGTCCAGATTTATTTCAAACTTCGATTGTTCAATGCACGGTATATTCTGTAATAAAAAATATGTTCATTATTTTCTCCTTAAGCCAAGGCTTTTCAAAGATCGAAATCTTATCATCAGAAGAATTATATGGATAGATAAGTTGGCAGTAGAAAAGCCAAAATTGAACATTTGAAAAAATATTAAGAAATGGAGAGTGAAAAAAGTTCGTGTAAAAAAGATATGGGATTTGTCCAGTTGGTAATTGTCCGTGTATAAGTTGTCCAATGAAAAGTAATTAAGATGAAGAAGAAAAGCGTTTCGTGAAGGCAGCATGGAAAAGCGTTCAGAAATGAAGTGACTCCAATAGTTAAGTGTTGAGTTCAAATCGCATATGGAGCGCACTTAAACAGAATTAATATGAGAAACGGACCATGTATTAGATGCGAGTATATAGAGGCAAAATGCCTTCAAAGAAAAAAAAACGGAAGGTATTTTGAAATATTTTAAGAAATTTTTTGAAATATTTTTTATTTTTTCTATTGATTTAATTACTCGCATGTAACACATGATTTCTTTGAAGGTCTTTTGCCTCTATATTTATATAACCATTGAACTTTCCTAATTTATAACAACCAGTGACCATGCGCAATCTAGTTCTTTTTAAAACAGACATTTTCACCATTAGTCCACAACATCGGACGAGACACTTCTACAAGACCAAGAAGGATATTATGGAAACAAGGTTATACCTTTAATTGTCTAAGCTCTGTCGAAGCCTGTTTTATCAAGCGAAATATTAGCTAAGAAAAAAATCAAGATGAAGAAAAAAAGGAAGGTATTTTGAAATATTCTGAGAAATGTTTTGAAATATTTTGATTTTGATTTTGATTTAATTACTCGCATCTATTACATAGTTTCTTTGAAGGAATTTTGCCTCTATATTTATATTAACATTCAAAAGATGTCGTATAAAATGACCTTTCCTAATTTATATATATATATATATATATATATATATATATATTAGTAGTATGTTTTTAAAAGGCTGTGGGCAATGCAAATTCCCGGCAAGATGTAAGTTGGAAGGAAAAATAACAATAAATCGAATACGAAATATGACTTACTATTTATTTTTCTAAAATCTTGCATAACAGCAAGAGTGTTGTTAGCTGTTTGTGTGGTATCCGGATGGTTAAATCATCATTTAATATTTCGGGAAAAGAAACTTCCCTTTGTCAAAAATAATCAATACCAGAAGAAATTTCTCCGACTGTGCAGAGAATCTGACAAAACAAAATGGATGCCAAAGGCAGAAGGCAGAACAGCTGCAAAAACCAGGCTCGCAGAGAACGTAAATTAAAGATTTTAAGGTTATGTTATGGTTAACGATAAACTGTGTGTTTTAAAATAATATATACATATATAGATGTATATATATATATATATATATATATATATATATATATATATATATATATATATATATTTATATTTCAATAAGTTTATATTTTGATTATTTACTTTATATTTTCAGTGTGTTATATCTTCGTATTTATTCTTCTCTTTCGTATTTTAAAAATTTTAATATAAAGTAAAGTAATTAATCTCTCACTTTTACTATTCTAGATGTTATTTAATTTATTGATTATTATATATTCAGGAAGTGATATTAATTGTGAGGTTCGTCAAATTAGTGCGATATGTACGTACTATAGGATGAAAGGAAATAATGTTGTTACGTAAATTAATTTATGGATTTTGACGGTGGAATTCCGAAATAAATTAATAGTTATATATATACATATATGCACACACACATATATATAATATATATGTATACATACACGCATATACATGTGCACCATGTATGTATTATTGTTTATTTATATATTGTTAATTTTTTCTCGTCTTCGTATTTCTTTAAATAGGGTTTTATATATTAACATTTTTAATATTAAATTTAATTTATTTATATATCTATTTATTTATTTATTATTATCATTATTTATTTATTTATTTATTTATATTATTAATACTTGTATGTTATTTGTATACATTAGTTTGAATTAATTAATTA
Source organism: Sepiola atlantica (assembly GCA_963556195.1). Taxonomy (NCBI): domain Eukaryota; kingdom Metazoa; phylum Mollusca; class Cephalopoda; order Sepiida; family Sepiolidae; genus Sepiola; species Sepiola atlantica. Next base: position 206,295,332 of record OY744520.1, on the reverse strand, counting down.
ACAATGCTAGGTATTTAGCTGACTTATTTTGGTGGGTTAGAGGAGTAGGTTGAATATGTTTTTTGGTTTGTGGCTGAATGTGTGTTGGGATGGAAGTTCATATGGGGAGAGGCATATTTGATTGTGTGGGTGTTTGCTGATTTAATATAGGAGGTAAGTAATGAGTGAAGTGGTGGAAACAGAGCATGATGAGTGTTACATATTAAGGTCGGTCAGTGGGGGAGAAGTAGATATTATAGAATGAACGGTGAGTCGAACTCGTGACACTGATTGAGTGAGGGGTTTAATCTGGAGATTAGGATTGATTCTGTGATTCTAAGGTCACCAATATTTCTGACAGATACTAAGATGAAAACATGCATATAACGCTGAGTATTCGAGCAAATCTCTGTGTGGTTATGTAAAACTTGTTGCATTTATTGCACTGTAGTATATTAACACAGTTAGTGCGATGGTACAGACCTGTGTTGGGGAAATGGCAATTGGTCAGGGAGCATGGTTCGGGTGTGTGGTTAGTATGTTTTTTGGATAGGTGTTGGCGTAAGGAAGTGGCAGTATGGGTTAGTTGTATATCAAGGTTTTCCTTATGTATCGCCTTGCGGATGGAAGTGGTGATTTTATCGCTCAAGAAAGGGAGTTTTAAGAAACAGATGTTAGAGATGGTGCGGTGTCTACGTGTTTTGGGCTTATTAAGGTGGGCTATGGTGGGAGTGGAGTAGCCATTAGTTTAGAGGGTTTGGTGGAAGTTTTTAGTGTGTGATATTTTGTCAGCAGCAGAAGAGCATTTATTTTGTATTCGGGTGATTTCATTATGGGCATAACTTAATTTGACGTTTGTTGGCACGGCAGACTTAAAGTGTATAAAGAGGTTTTTGCAGGCAGGTTTCTTATAGAAGTTAATATGTATAGAGCCGTCTTCGGTGATAATAAAGTTGAAGTCAAGAAGAGTGAGTGAGCCGGATTCGTTGGGTGTTCTATGGTAAATTGTATGTGGGGTCCGTGTTGTTGAAGATGCTAAATATTTGATGCGTTATTTCCTTTTCCCAAATGCCTTTCCAGAATGCACCAGATTTGTCAGCATCAGGTATAACGTCATTCCCTCTTTCAATTCCTTCTAGCTGTTCAAAAAAGAGTTTTTGATTGTTCTCAAACAATCTGTTTTGTTGATACTGCTCAATTCTGTCGCTGTAACGTTTAACTTTTACAGTCTTAGGTACGACATGCGGTTTCAGTTCTTCAATTACACACTTGACACCTTTTCGGTGTATGTGGAACTTACGGATTTGTCTTTCACTAGCGCTCTGACTTTTGAGTTTACCATTTTCGACAGCTTGCACTTTACTTAAATCCTATCTAAGTTGTTTTATTTGACCATTTAAATGTTTCCTCAACCAGGGCTCTTTCTTTTCTACTTTTTCCGTTTTCGTACTCCGAGTAGATTTGACACAGTATTGGCCGCAGCTTATATAATTTTGTTGCACGTTTCAAGATTATCTACGAATAAAAAAAAGTTAGACATCATTCACTTTGGTCATGACAGTTTTAAGTCTTTTTCTATTGACAAATCTCATGTTCGGCGGCTATTCTAAATTACTAGCTCTTAGCTTCTCGTCCATCAATCTGAAAATATCAATATGTTCTTCTGTCATCCCATCATGTGTTTTATGGTTGCATTTGTGGAAACATCCTGATTACCATTAGTTACAATAATTGCTCTCTCGGAGTTTGTTGTGATCTCTACCCTAGACTTTTCTTCAACTACATCAAGTTCATTTATCTCCACACGCTCATCTAAGTCTTCTCTCTCACGTTCTCTTTTAAGTTCTTCAATTTAAATAGCAAATAGCCATTCATTAGTTCTAAACAATCGGGTTTGTCCTGCAAGTTTTTGTACTGATAATTTGAACAGGCCTAGCTCATTCCAGTTTGGTGCATTCGCTGTCTATATCGTCTCTTAGAGGGGTCACTCTTCAAATAACATTTCATCACAATTTTATTTAAGGATTTAGTCGAATTAGTTCTAGTTTTAGTGTCAGGGTTTCGAGGATTTCGCTGGATGACGACTTGGGAAGCCTCGTTCGTTCCCATGACGGACGTGGGCCTGTACTTGACATTCTGGACTCACATACGTCGTTTTCGGTTTGATAATGTTTAACACTCGTGTTGTAATAATATGAGGAATGGTTTGTGTAAGGTCTTCCTTCCCTAGTATTTTTATTGAGATACAATCTCTAGGAGAGTTGCTATCCAAAGCTGACGACCCAATTCTGGCTATGAGACGCTGTTAAACCCCACCAGTTGACCCGCGGCTGGGATTATTGTTATTATCATCACTACCATCACCACCATCACCATGATTATCATTACTACTACTACAACCATCATTAAAATGTGTTTGTCTTGTTTTCTTATTAAACGAAGACCCTTTGCAATTAAATCAAGTAACTTACCAGCTGAGAGTTTCAATAGTGAGCGATCCACTATAAACAGCAAGTCGACAAATTAACCTGTGCCACATAGAAATCTTCGTGGGGAACAAGCATCTTCACTGAAGGTTTTTTAAAAATTATTATTATTATTATTATTATTGAAATCGACGTCAACACGTCTCCAAATAACTCGACTTTAAACAGTAATCTTCCTGTTAGCTAGTACGCACCCTCAATAAACGCTTTTTCTTCTTTTTTTAAAATATATTATCATTTGTTGTTGTTATTGAACTCGACAACCAAATGTCTCCAAATATCTTGGTTTTAAACAGAAAATCTATGTGAGCTTGTACGCATCCTCAATAAACGGTTTCTTTTTTAAGTCATTATTATTATTATTATTATTATTATTATTATTATTATTATTATTATTATTATTATTATTATTATTATTATTATTTGTACTCACTAGGAGTTCTCACACAGATCATCGTCAGTGATTGCTCACCGACAACAACCAGTGGTATTTCATGGAGTCTGAGTTAAAACAAGCCTCCTAAGATTTCTAGTATTCTTCACCTCTTTTCGATAAAATGCGGTATCGCAACACCCTCTTACTATTTATTTCTCGCTAGTAAGGGCAATTGGTCTTCTCTGGGATTTGGGTGGCAACACCTCCCCAAGGTCCCAGCATTATCTGCACTTTGCCAGTGGAGGTCTGGTTTTTGATGTCCCTCCTTGGTCTGCTCATCATCCTCGAACCTCTACACATAGTTTGTCTGGTGTCAGCCTAGGCCGGCACCATTTAAAAATAATTTTAAAAATACATAAATAAATAAAATGATTTTTTCAGAATTAATTTAAAAAGAATAATTAAAATAATTTTTTTTACTTTTTAAATGTTTTTAAACATTTTTGTGGGGGTTGGGAGGGAGAAGGAGGAGCTTATAGTGTTTCTTGTAATTTCTGTTTCTTTGGTTCATTTTTGTGTAGTGATAGCTGACGCCGGTGTAATTTATTGGTGGGGGGTTATGAAGTTTTGTTTCTTGCAGTTTCTCTTCCTTGGTTTTTGTTGTGGTGAACCTCGTGTGATTTTGTTTTCTCCCTGTTGTAAATTCTTTGTGACTGGTTTATGTGTGTACCATTTGTCTGCATATTCGAAATAAGGGAATTGTGCAAACAACTGAATTGTTTGCACAGTTCCATTATTATTATTATTATTATTATTATTATTATTATTATTATTATTATTATTATTATTATTATTATTATTGTTGTTGTTTTTGCTATTGTTATTGTTATTGTTATTATTGTTATTATTATTGGTATTATTATTATCATTATAATTATTAATATTATTATCATTATTATTTTTATTTTTATTTCGATTATCTTTATTGTTATTGTTATTGTTGTTATTATTATTATTATAATTATTAATATTATTATTTTTATTTTTATTTCGATTATTTTTATTGTTATTATTATTGTTGTTATTATTATCATAATTAGTAGTTGTAGTAGTAGTATTGTTATTATTATTTTTTTATTATTGTTATTATAAGTATTAATGTTATTTCTATTATTATTTTATTATTATTGCTATTGTTAGTGTTATTCTTCTTCTTATTATTATTATTAGTGTTATTATTTTTATTATTATTTTTGTTATTATTATTGTTATTATTATTGTTATTTTTATTGTTCTTGTTATTGTTATTGTTATTATTATTGTTATTATTTTATTGTTATTTTTATTGTTGTTATTTTTATTGTTATTGTTATTTTTATTGTTCTTGTTATTGTTATTGTTATTATTATTGTTATTATTTTATTGTTATTTTTATTGTTGTTATTTTTATTGTTATTGTTATTTTATTGTTTTTTTGTTATCATTATTATTATATTATTATTACTACTATTATCATTATTATTATTGTTATAATTATTATTATTATTATTATTATTATTACTATTATTATCATTATTATTACTATTACTGTTATATTATGAGGGGCCTCGTATGCCTAAAAGTGTGTAGGCCAATTAGTCTGTATTATGAGAGAGGGTGGACTTTGTCGAGCTCGGTGCAGGTCACGCTGCTACGCACCGAATGGAACCGTTATGACTCACCTGTGTTTTGAAAATCTATAACAAGGTTTCAAAAGTCCGGCGTCGGGTCAGAAAATGTCAGAAAAACATAAGTGACCGAAATTGTTTTGCATGACGGTCCCACGTGTTCATCTGTGACGTCACTCTTTCTTTGTGGGAAAGTTAGGGTTGAAAATGAGTGACTAGTTTTGCAGCGAGTGTGACGGTCGACCTATCTGAAGTGCTCAGTAAGTGAGAGCACGGCATCGAGAATGTAACCGCTCGTCATAATGGCTGTATCTCTTGGAGATCCAGCCGTAATTTCCCGTGCAGCGTCGCATTCACCAGCGAGAAGAACATGATGATCGAAAGAATGAATGGAAACAAAACCCTTTTCGCAACGCACGAATAACAGATTGAATCTCTCTAAGGAAAATCGTCTCCGCGTTTCCCTTCTGCCTGTCGATAAAATTTATCCACAAATCGTATATCATCAACACCGATCACAGCCAAGGAGACACAATAACACCGAAAGGTACACCACTGCGATCACGAGCCAGCGACGAAAGGAGACGTAAGGTAACTGTTTTGTGCATAACATTTTGGGGTCCTAATATGTATAACGGAAAGAACTAAAAATCGAAAGATATGCCTAACGAACAATATTGAATGAACTGTGTTTGATGAGTAAGAATTTAAAAAAAAACAACAATATTTAAAAATCCGTAATTTGAAGTCTTTAAAGCACAGTTGACTTAAAGAGAATTAATGTGTAATAGGTTGGCAGTTTAAAGTCTTAAAATCGCCCTAAGAAAATGAATTTAAAATGATTGAAACCGCTTAATAATCATCTCATAAACTTTCGTATTGTTTGAGTAACGAGAAGATTTAATAGACAAGCGTTATATAACGAATCCCCTTTTTGTGCCGCCCCCTTTTAATGGTTATGTAACATTACTATTACTATTATTATTATTATTATTATTATTATTATTATTATTATTATTATTATTATTATTATTATTATTATTATTATTTTTTTTATCATTATTATTACTATCATTATTATTATCATCATTATTATTATTATTAAACCAAAAGTTGTATTTTGTTTGAGTTTGTTATTTACTATGTTTTTCTTTTTAGAGTTTACCGTCCGCATCGCTTGACCAATCGTCACCAACCTTGAGGAAAAATTTCGGTGTTGGTCTAAATTAGAACTGGTTTCATTTTAGGATGTGTAAATCAAATGTCAAGGTTATTGCAAGTGAAAAGGTGAGTGTTACACTGTTTGACATAACATGGGTTCTGTGTATCGGATAGACTTGCTATTTCATCCATATCATAGACTATCCAGCTTATCTTATGTGATCCTTTCCAAGTCAATATCAAAGGTCGAGGCTGACATTTTTACGAAATTTTAACTCTTGTTTTTTTCATATTTGAGGTATATTTGATAACAGTAACCACAATGCAGAATGTAAGTCTTTTCAGAAAATACTTGTTGGGCTGTTAATTTTACGATACCATGACTTCGGAAACAAAAAAATACAATATAGAAAAGTAAGGCACAGATCAGAGTTTTGGTCATGATCTTGTTGTTATTATTATTATTATTAGTATTAGTAGTAGTAGTAGTAGTAGTAGTGATGGTAGTAGTAGTAGTAGTTGTAGTAGTAGTTGCAGTAGTAGTGGCAATATTTGTATTGATTTGTTGTTGCTCTGGTTGTTGTTGTATCTGTCACGTCTAATTTCTGAATATATTTTACAACTATTATTTGACCATTTTGTCCTTTTACCAAAACTATTATAACATTTCATATTTATTTATTGTAAACGAGTTTTCCCTTAATTCAATTTCAAAATAAATAAATTGAGACTACACCGACATGGAGATTATAATGGCCAAGCGGCATGTGACATATATCGATTCAGTATGCAGTTGGGCACAAGAACGATATAAACATCGGTTGGAAAACCAAACATTGGAACATATTAGCATTCAATTCTTGTACACGAAACCATTTTGCAGTCATTAGAGTCTCCCGAAATTGCACGTAACAAGTTGTAAACAGTTATAGAGTAAGGTGTTATGATAAACAGTGTACACATTATTTTCATAGAAGTGACACCTGTAGAAATTGCTCGTATATCTAATTTTCTTAGTCATATCTTATTTCTTGAGAACCATTGGTTAACCCACTTAGCTTGGATCGAATCATGAAAATGTGAGTCTGCAAAGCCAGATAAATATGAACAATAAAGAGAAAAAAGAAAAATAGCCCATACTTCTTTTATATATATATCGCCCCATTTATATATCTCTTTTCCTCTTTAACTACTAATGTAATAGTATTACTGTATGTGATGATATCCCCTTTTGATTATGATGAACTAGTCCAATCGTTTTATTCATTCATTTCTGACTGTTAATAAATCGATAGATAGAAATATGTGGGAGATGGAGATACAGCACCAATAGTAATAGATGGCTTTAAGATTAAAAGCGTTATCACCCAACATGTATTGAGCACGAGTGAAAGTGATATGGGGGAACGTTGTAAGAGATATATCATCTGATGAGATAATTGCAAATTACGGTAAATTAGAACAATTAGAGTAGATGGTTTTAAGCATAATATAATGAAAGCACGATATATTTAGCATGTATTTTGTGGGATTAAAATATAAAGGAAAAAAGTTAGAGAAACAACCCCTTATAAACTCAGCTTCAGTATAATAATAGATTACTCCATTGTTTGTCTACATCTGAAAATGTATATGCAAGTGGTATAATCGGTTGAATAGTTTCTGGCTTCACCAAGCTAATCGCACACCGACCTTCACATCGGAAAATGTTCATCCGTTTAATGCTAACAGTTTGTAACATTGTTTGTTTAGCAAGACTACCCAACGTAGCTCGGGCGATCTTATCAGAACACAGATGAGTTGAAAATTCTGGCTTACCAACTATAACTAGAATACTTATTTCGATCTCCTCCCCTATCTATTTTGTTATATACTATCTTTCTATCTATCTATCTATCTATCTATCTATCTATCTATCTATCTATCTATCTATCTATCTATCTATCTATCTATATATATGTTTATCTATATATCTATCTATCTATCTATCTATCTATCTATCTATCTATCCCCCTCTCTCTCTCTCTCTATATATATATATATATATATATGTACATATATATATGTATATATATATATATATATATAAATCATGTAACGACTTTGATTCTAGTGTAATATATTTTTAAAAAAAAGAGAAAAGTGAAAAGATCGTCAACCGCTAACTTCATGACCAAATTTCAGTGTTCTACTTCAAAGATTTACCAGTAACAACGAAGTACAGTAGTTTTCTGACCATCTTTTATTAATTGTTTACCCCATGAATATGGGAATATTTTATGTGAATAACCAGCTCTGAGTTGAACAGAAGAAAATATGTCAGGTGTCTAAGTGCATTTTTGTAGTTCCAAAGTTGTAACTTGACACACAGAGGGAAATACAGAAATATGATTTCCATATATATAATAGACTTGCAAAAAATATGTTTACTACGGTAGTATATCTTAGTTTAGCTGCTGCGTCTCTTTCTCCTGTGACTGAAGAGTTGCACAGTAAAACAAGCAGGTTCACTAAATTGTTTAGGTGACTTTATTTAAAGGACTGTCATAAGTCATAACGACTAAGTATGCATATCTCAGGTGCGCGGTTTTGATTCCCAGTTGTCGGCGTCAAGTTTCTTTATTGTTTATGTAAAATAAGTTTCTTACGTCCCTAAAAAATTCCGCTGACGAACAGACAGACAGAATGACAGAAAAACACAGAACAGCTCCATAATATTACAAGTAAGTAGAAAAGGATAATTTATTCGACTCGATCATAGTTTGATTGTTTCACTCATTACGACAACTAATTATGTTTATTTCCAAAACGTCACGTTATGTCTAACGATCTTATGGTTAATTATTTGTTATAAAGTATGTAACAGTGATCTATTGGCCTTTCCATAAACTTTGGCCGTTTGGCTAAAATCAGAATGCAGTATATGTTCCGACTTATGCTACAATCTGTAGACCGGTACCGGAGAGGGAAAAAAAGACTCGTTCGCAATATTTAGTAACGAAATAAATAAGTACAGTAATTAGATTAAATTAGATCGGTAGCTCAGGCGGAGATTGAATACCTGAATGTTCCGGTTTCGATTCCCAAACTCGCCGCAAATTTATTTATTGTTTATTTATTGTTTATTTATGTATTATTTTTATGTTAAGACGTGCCCTAATGTATTTCTTACGTTTACAAAAATCATCACTGGTAGACATATAGACATCGTGGCACCGTGACAGACAATGTGTTCCCTATATAACAAGTAGATAACTATTAAGAATGATTAAGTCGTTCGTCGTCTTCAAATCCAATGTCAAAAAATGTTTGTCATAAGTGATTAACCGCAGTTCACACCAGTGATTAATGTTAGTACTCCCATGATAATGATCCTGATCTTTAAGTCGGCAATTATTTCTGTCCCAAAAACCACTGCCATCGAATGTTCTTGACCTTGATAAATGGTAACTGCATCGTAAAACAAACACACGTAATTGTATTTGAAAAGATACGCCACCATTTATTAGAGATAGAACTACTTTATGTAAATGGATAAAGTGAACATCTCTAAACCCACTTTTTCTACACCAATTTTTCGTAATCGATGTTAATTGGAAATAAATGTTGTTTATTTTTAGTATATATTCTCTGTTAATCGATTATTCCGGTGTCTGTTTGATTTTCTAACAACTGGTCCAATGCATTCTTAATGTCGCCAACTCATCAAGCTCTATAGTTTTCATTAATATTTTTAAAGTACTCTGCTATTCACCGAGATAAACCTTTTGCAGTTATTTTATAGTTAACAATAAGTGTTAAGCGACAGTCTTCAAAATCACTTAAGATTTCTAAAAAGTTCTTCATTTGTGTTCAACCCTGTTTACCATGACGTTACATGAGTATTAAACTAAAAGGGCAACTGTGTCAAATGTTTTTAAGAAAAACTCTTTTTGTTCCGTATGAAATCTGAAATGTAACTAACGTCCGCAAAATGGCAATATTTTGCAAACATATCAATTCTGTTGCATTCATTTTTACACAAGATCTACCAAAAGTTAGTATTAATAAGTATTTACATTAAATATTAATAGTGAATTATTCACAAATATCTAAGAAAACACTTATTATTTGACTTCCACCAAGGTCCAACAAAATGTATTCATATAGCTCTGATCGCAACGGGGCCACCTATTTTTCTTGTTTATATATAGAGCCACTCATTGATTATTAACGAAGTTGTATGAGAATATATCATCGATGATTACTATCCGAGATTACAACACCCATGCGCCGTCCTCTCTGGTCTTGTCTGGCAACATAAACAAGATAACCTTCACTCTCTTTTCCGTCTCAATCTGGCCGCCGTCCGAATCGGAGCGGAAAGCAAAAAAAATGGTTTCCGGCGATATCGTGAAGTGTTCCAATCGACAATAACCCAAATAGTGCTTTATCTTATAACTCTGACGAGACTTACTGTTATTCGATTATCAAGTGCGAAACACTAGATATTGGCTCTAAAAGAGAAGCGGACTCAGTGATTATAGAGGTCTAAAAATAAAACTATAAGAACTCAGACATTGTGTTCACGTGGCCTGCTTATTTCACTAGAGAAAATAGGCAATCTCGGTAATTGATCCTGTGTGCTAAGTACATTTTAATGAAGCATATATTTTTCAGTCAAGTAATAGTAATTGTGCTAATTCGAATTTGCTGCGATACATCCTAGACGACTGGACGCAACGCTGGGGTTCGCGGAGACACCGAGTTTCGAACCCCTAGTATGTACACAGATTCTGACAACAAGAAATCCAATGCAAAATATACTCATCCATCAGTCTTCTTAAATAATAAAACCTTGCTGTTCCAATCAACATGCCACCAATCCTCTCATAATATTGTGCATCAGCCAACTGGCAATCTCATTAAACTTTATAAGCGGTTACTTATTAGCATAAACAGCGAAGAATTTAAGACTAACCCACGTCTTAGTCATACCGATTAATTGAAGCTTATCTCCATCTTTAAGGCATTAATATAAGCCTATCTCCATCCTTGAGGTGTTGTGAATTTAATGTGGTCAACTAAGTATCAGCTAAATAAGCTACGAGATTTTAAAATCATGTTAGATAACTATTTCATATTAACTGAATAATTCGTCATTTGTTAACACAATATAATACACATGCATATCAGATATGAAGATGACTGACTGATATCGGTCGAAAACGCTTGTGCGCATTTAATAAGAATTGGGAATCACTTTGTCGCGTGCAAGAAACATCTGATAGCATTTTAAACCGGAAAAAATATTGGTCAAATCAAACTAATCGCGTGTGAAGTTACTAGTTACTTTTAATGATAATAATGTTTGTTTGTCAGTAGCCTTGATTGACAGAACGGATATCATCGCGTACTACAGCCTATTTCGCACAGCTGAGGCATCATAAGTATATATATATATATATATATATATATATATATATATATATATATATATATATATATATATCTCTGTCTCTATCTCTTTCTCTATCCTGCCGTTATTTCTATGGAAGATGCTTTACTGATCTCCCCTCTCTTGTTCTATCTCGCAAGATATTCAAAGAAAGAACTTTTTACAGAAAAAGGCACTTTATAACCCATGTGCTTCGCGTCAGGCGAAATCTTTATGAACAAGGCTTCTTGCCTGTAAACCATAGGATTGCTTCCGTGTAGATTATTTCTAGTCGTCTTCAAATACAATGTCACCGCATTATTGTCCATAAAACCTAGCTCATTTCATTAAGTATTTTCAAAATGTAACTTACGATATTCTATATAATAAACTGTTATACTCGAGTGTCTTTTGACCTTGATATCACGTTACTTATTAGTGAAAAATAAAATATGCGTAGTTTAAATCTTATAAGAATTATTACGTTCTATTTGGCTCTAATTCACTTTCGAGAACTATACTTCCCTTCCAGATATAAGCTAACTTATAACACGTATTTAACTCATCGTTTAGATGTAATTCTTCGTCGTGGAAATCGGGGTTCAGCATTAAATAACAATAGTTTGTAAATTTGCAACGGATTTTTTGAGATGGGGATTGATAATTTGTCTTATTTGGATTGTTCAGAAAACTGTTCTCATTGCGCCTGTTATTCTCACGAAGATTCGGCCGGTGTTACATTCTGACCTTCTTCAGGTTGGAATCTTCATGTCGAATTTTAGTACCTGTACAGAATTTCAAACGAAACATATATTTGATCCCCGGATGTAGATTGCTTTCGTTCATTCAGCCATGAAGTTTAAATTAATTTATAATTGTATTCGTTAAATGCCCCGTAGCGCAATGGGTAAAATTGTTAAATAATAATCACTTCTAATTGACTGTATTCTATAGGATACAACTGCAACCTTCAGTACAGGCGATACTAAGAATTGAATTACGAATTACTTAAAATGTATATCTGGTCATAGCTGACGGAACCCAAGCAAGCTATAATTCAGATAATACAAGTTTGAAATTTAGGAATTATTCCACACGTTTTGTACTTTACATAAGAGTTATTTTAAAGGCATGGACATTTAGGTGATGCTATGCAGAGCCGGACACTATAATTGTGAACACATCACTTCATAGAATCACCACTGACACACACTGTGACAGCCACTTCGTTTCGAGAGTTTCATTCCTTAATTAACGTGATACAATTCCGCCAATCCCACAAAGAAATACAATTAAAGTATGGACAACAACTTCAGAATTCTCCACAGTATCGGGTTAAAACTAAATCTGTCTGCAAGAAAAGAATATTTATATATTTGTTTGATATCTGCATCTCGTAAGACAGACCTCGACCTAAATGTTTTATCGAAAATATGTCGACAGAAGTAGCACATAAAAAGAATGACACGTCCAAATTTACAAGATAAAATGATAAGCCAATCTGGTCTCTTTTCACCGCACATTTGGTGGCTACGTCTTTCATCTGAGGAGGAAACACAGTTCTGCATGTCTTGGAGATGCAAGTGAGTCTAGGAGAGTGGAAACAGATCGAAATTTTAAATGAAAGCTCAACATATAGATCTGTGACGCTAACATAATTTAATTACAAAACGATTAAGGACTTCAACTCGAGGAAAAAGATGCCGATAAACGAGGATGCTATTGTGTTACTCATTGCTGCACTTGAGGTCTACGATGCGACTAGTAGACAGGTAAGACGATGTTAATAAAAATATAGCCATACAATAGTGTAATTGGTCCGCCTTTTTTAATATCATAGTTTAGGATTTGTTTTGATCGATCTTGATGGAGTCATAACGAGTCTTTACCACAGGAGTTATATGCGTATTGGCAATATATGTGGATAATTACTGGTTCAAAGTAGAGTGAAAAACTTACGTTGGAAGGCTCAAAGGCGCCGCCGAATCAATATGATTAAGTTATGTTCAATCTTGTAAATACACTTGTAATTCTAATACAAACACACGCAATAAAACCAACGCAAGTATCAGATTTAAAGTTGTTCAGACACGTGTATTGTTTGCTATGTTCGACGAAACATACAACTAATCTAAAATGATGCATGAACCGTAAAGAGGTTAATTTTTTTGCAACTTTTATTTCAGAATTGTTTTTTCTAAGAGTGAAAACAGATTAAAGGAAATAACACGGGTTACGGTTTTTAGAAAACATTCTAGTAAAAAAATCCGAATATTTAGGAAGATAGGTACTGTTCGACATAAATCGAACATTTTGATATTTTTGTCAAATACAATAATTTCAATTGGCATTAATTTAGTAAAAAAGATAAATGTATTACAATTTTAAATATAATTTCAAACTAAGCGAATATATGTACGCATATATTTATAGATTTTTTTAGAAAGGATATATACCAGTCAGCGTATACTCGCTTTCGTATTCGAAATATTTCCAATTACAATCTCAATTACGCTGTGTTACAATATTCTGAACATATATATATATATATATATATATATATATATATATATATATATATATATACAGTATTATTACATTCCAATAACTATACAAAATCAATCCAAAACCATAATTTTGATGTGTTCTTTAATTCCTTTAATTACGTATTTCCATGAGTATTTATCATTACTATTTTATTTTACACAGAAAAAATATTTTTTTCAAATTTTACATCCATTCTTCTTACACGAGTTTCATGCAAGTTAGTAACATATATAGTTTTCAGTATAACCGTGGCAATCATCAGAGAATAGTTGCACATATAATATAATTGTCCAATACATATTACCTCAAAACACAGGAGAACATTACAGCGAAGTTCTATAATGAGTCCTGATAAATGTTTATTAGGCTGAAGTATATACAACCTAAAACGCACATGAAGGGTTGTGACAAACTCTAGGAATTAGTCACTATTTGTCAGAAAGAATATTACATTATGTAACATTAGTTGTGGGTGTAATAAATACTCATCGAAATACGGGAATAAAGAAAATGAAAGAACAAATACAAATTATGGTTTGGGATTGATTTTCATATGGTCATTGGAATGGAACAATAACGTATATATATACTTGAGTTTCAATCCCGGCTTGAGGCACTAACTGGTCTAGCTGCACTGATGAGCTCTGAAGCTGCGAAACAGTCTGTATGTGGATAACTATATATATATATATATATATATATATATATATATATATATATTAAATGGGTGTATTTTCACACTAAAAAAGTACCGTGAAAATTAAATACAACTTTGTTTGGAAAATAAATAATGATGCCAATTTTTTTTAATACAATAAATCCAAATATTTTTTAGTCAATAATTCCAAATATTTCGATCAGAGACAATGTGATAGTTGTGGGTTCGCTAACAACGTGTCAGCGTTTAGTGAGAAGAAATAATATTAACAATGACGGATTAACAGTTTCAATGAAATGGTCGGTCAGGATCGAAATATTTGACTTATTGCATAAAAAAAACAAATCTTGGCATATTTATTTATGAAACTGATAATCCGACATTCTTAATATTTTTTTCCTAAACAATATAATATTCAATTTTTACGATGCCTTCTAATGTGGAATCACATTTTTAATACTTCTACGCGTAATCAACACCATTGTGTTGTGCTACTACCACCATCATTTTATATTGACATTAAACTGTCTCCAATTACACGCATGATCTGTTATACATATCTAAAAATATCCTGAAGGAGGAAAAAAGTAAACAAATGAACATAGCCATGGCATAGATCAACTACAACAAAGCCTACAACAAAATCCCTCACGTATGGACAATTGAATGCTTAAAAATATACAAACCATTCGACGAGATATTTTATTTCATTAAGAAAGCAAAGAGAGCATTGATACATGAACTGATACATGGATTACGACACTTGACTGAGAAAAGACAAACAGAGGAACATATTGCGAGAAGATTCTATATCACCACTACTGATTATTATAGCCATTCTTCCACTCAATAACATGCCCAAGAAATGTAATGCCGAATAAAGGTTTACATACACAGAAAAATAAATAAACCCTCCTATGTATATGGTCGACTTAAAAGGATTTTCAAAAAAAAAGAAACAACTGGTAAAACTGATAAACACGACCAGAGTTTTCAGCCCGCACCTTCATATGTGTAATCCGATAGGATTTGAATGGAATTAAATTAACTTCCTTCGGTGTCACCCACACAAAAAATATTTATCTCTACTGCTCACTGTACACCTGCTCACTGCTTACTTTTCACTGTTCACTCTCTGCTCTCAAGAAATGAGCTGAGCTCTTTAAGATCAACAGATTAGTTTTCATAATAATACACTGACCACTTATGAGAATTGCCTACTAATACCTACCTCCTATGCAAATTGCCTACTAAAACCCACCTCCTATGCAAATTGCCTACTAAAACCCACCTCCTATGCAAATTGACTACTAAAACCCACCTCCTATGCAAATTGACTACTAAAACCCACCTCCTTTGCAAATTGACTACTAAAACCTACCTCCTATGCAAATTCACTACTAAAACACCCCTCCTATGCAAATTGACTACTAAAACCCACCACCTATACAACTTACCGACTAAAACCCACCTCCTATGCAAATTGCCTACTAAAACCCACCTCCTATGCAAATTGACTACTAAAACCACCGTCCTATGCAATTTGACTACTAAAACAATCACCTATGCAAATTGCCTACTAAACCCCACCTCCTATGCAAATTGCGTACTAAAACCAACCTCCTATGCAAATTGCCAACTAAAACCCATCCCCTATGAAAATTGCCTACTAAAACCCACCTCCTATGCAAATTGACTACTAAAACCCACCTCCTATGCCAATTGACTACTAAAACCCACCTCCTATGCAAATTGCCTACTAAAACCAACCTCCTATGCAAATTGACTACTAAAACACACCTCCTATGCAAATTGCCTACTAAAACCACCCTCTTATGCAAATTGCCTACTAAAACCAACCTCCTATGCAAATTGACTACTAAAACCCACCTCCTATGCAAATTGCCTACTAAAACCACCCTCTTATGCAAATTGCCTACTAAAACCACCCTCTTATGCAAATTGCCTACTAAAACCCACCTCCTATGCAAATTGACTACTAAAACCCACCTCCTATGCAAATTGCACACTAAAACCCACTTCCTATGCAAATTGACTACTAAAACCCACCTCCTATGCAAATTGACTACTAAAACCCACCACCTATACAAAGTGACTACTAAAACCCACCTCCTATGCAAATTGACTACCTTCAGCGCATCCTATGTTCATAGACTCCAAACAGCCAATCGACAAAGGCAGGGTAACTAAATTGGCAGATATTGTCACTAAGGATAATTATCACAGTATCAAAAACAACAATATGGAATTCAGAATAGAAGAGTGTTCACTGCTAGAAGTAAAAAGGGGAATACTAGAGATATCAGAAGTCATGGGACTGTCTAATTAAGACGAGCTGAGATCGCTTGGCGATCATGATACCTATAAATATTTGTCAGTTCTAGAAGCAGACACCATCATATCAACAGAAATGAATGAGAACATTGGAGAAAAATACATTAGAAGTCATAGAAAATTCTTGGGAAATAAATTATATGGTGAACATCTAGTAAAAGGAATACAAACCTAGTAAGCATCACTAGTAACATATTCTGGGCAATTCATAGGCCGGACAAACAGGAAGTTCGGTCATGACACTTCATAAATGAAACATCACACAAGAAAGCTAATTACTATAAACAGTGAAATACACCTGAAAGATAGTACTGACCGACTCTACGTGAACAAACAAGAGAATAGGAAAAAGGACTGGTAAGTATAGTAGACTGTATGGAAATAAAACAAAAAAGAAGTAAGAACAATACATAAGCCAAAAGACGTAAAGGCTTTTTTAACGACAGTCAGAGAAACTGTCAAAATGAACAATATAAGGAGCAGTGAAACTAGAAATTAAAATACGAGATGTGGGAAGAAAAACAGCTAAATTGACAATTCATATGAATCTCAAGAGAAAACATTCACGGAAATACATGGGGGTGGCTATGAAAAGAACACTAGAACAGAGAAACGGAATCTACTGAGAGCTGCACAAAATAATGCAATTAGAACCTGCTATACTGATTAACAAAAAAACATGTTCCCGATGAATTCAAATATGAATTCAGTTTTGCTCAATCAGTTCAAGGTTTCTTGTTTTAAAAATAGATATGCTTTTTTTTAGATATATAATTTCTTCGAACTTGAATGTGATTCCATGATAAATGCCAGTATACTGAAAGCATATACCCTTAATAGGGTAAAGATGAAAACTAATATACACTGAATGTACAAAAGCTAGGAAATTCCAAAATTGTTACACTTTTATTTTCATTAATTAAGGGTATGACTACATATAAACCAAACCACTTCATTATCACATAACTACAGTATAAATATCTATGCATGAGTGGATGAAGTGTGTGAGGTGCGCTGAAGAAAAATTACTACTAGTAAAATATATAGCCCTGTTGTGCTCGCATAACTTTAATGACAATAAAAATGTAAACATTTGGGAATTTTCTTGCTTTTGTACATTTAGTCTATATGAATTTTCATCTTAACACTATTAAGTGTATATGATTTCAGTATACTGCCATTTATCATGGAATGGCACTACTTTTGTACAATGGTCATTTTAAAGTTTGTTTTGAATATTCTGGAAAACAAAGGTATATGTTAAACTGAAATTAAAATGCCATCAACTAGACCCTAGATACTCTATCTCTGCCAAAAATCAGCTGAATCAATCAAATAGTTGATTAAATACAGGGTGGCACATACGCACGTACGTACGTACGTACGTACGTACGTACTTACACACGGATAACATGAGTTCATCATTGAACTTTCCGGATCTCTGGGTTACCTAGACTAATGATGCTGAAATTCTACACACTTATAGAACCTACCAAAGAAAAATTGTGTGCAAAGTTTTAACTAATTTAGTGCATTGGTTTTTGAGTTATGATTGATCGATGGAAATGAGATTTCCAGCATAAGCCATTCTTGGAGTCTATTAAGGGATAGAGCGCTCTCGCGCCTCCCTTGATTATTTATTTGGATACATACGTAAAACCGATCTGAAGAGTGTGGCTGTTTAAATAAACTTAATGTTGAACTGTATGATTAAAATTAGTTATCAACGGGGTCAAAGTTAGCATTGGTCTTAATGTAAACAAGCACCAGATGATCTTTTATCTTGCACTGTATGACGAAAAGTATTTATCGACGAGGTCAAATTAGCTCGAGTCCTGATGTAAAAAAACTCCTAATAATGACAAACAGTAGATATCAACTTGAAAAATCTCAGAACAACTTTATATATTGTTTGATAATTATTTAAATGGTCATGAATACATATACATTCTCAGTTCTATTTTAAAACTAAGTGTGCTATCGGTATTTGCAACAAGTTGATGATTGATCTTTGTAGGCAAACCAAGATAAAGTTTTCTTATTGATTATCTATATATATATATATATATATATATATATATATATATATATATATATATATATATATATATATATTAAAATTTAGTGTAACTGGTCGAATAATGAATTTCTATTCTATATTTGTAAAAAAGTGTATTTTTATATTATGATGAGGTAGATCGTGAGAACGATTATATATCATTATATGTGTGTGTGTATTTAAATAGGTATTTTGATTTTCTCTTGAGCTTTCAGTAGCGTACATTTGCGCTCGAAAAAGATAATCATTTTGGTGAACGCGTTCAGTGGGCAATCGATTCTCCATCCTACGAATTATCTATTTTCTGTGTGTTTTGGTGAAGCTAAAAAAATAATCATAGACGAATACAATGTTTTTCCTCAGTAATTGGATTCACACCTGATCACAGAAAAGTTGAAATAAAAAAAGAGATAAGAGATCAACTATTTTTCTTTCTTGAGATCATCCAGTAGAGCACACTACACTTACTCCAAAGTTAGAATTTTTTTTTAAATGGTATTTAGGAAATTTCTTAAAATCAGATACTAGTTGGTTTCAAGTATAAATTTTATAGTAGGCTTTTAAAAGGGTAAATTTTACAAATTAATTTAACGAAACTCGCTGATACCTGAGAGAGAGAAAAAATCAGCACTGATTTTTTCTCCCTCTCTTTTTTTTTCTTTCTCTTCTTAAATAGTTTTCGACAACAACATGTCAATTTACCCTTTCTCACGTTTGCTCTCGCTTTCTCTTCTTCTTCGTTTCGTCTTCTTCAACTGACGTTCTAAAGACACTGATTGATTGGTATCTCTTTCTTCTTCTTCCTCTTCTTCATCTTCTTTTTCTTTATCCTTTCATAACATTCCTCGCATTCCTTTTTCTCCCCGTTTTGTTGTTCTCTGCACGTGACATTTTCTTCCAATCGCATTCTCTGTATAAATTTGAAAACTTTTCCGTTTTGAAATAAAGTTTATTAACTGATCGAAAATGGTCGTATCTACGGCCGAAATATCTCGGTGGAACTTTACAAGATGAGTTTTTGAGTTTATTTTTGTTAGTTGTTTAATTGCTTATTCTTTATTCCATTTTTATTTTTACATATTGTCTGAAACATTGTTTCTTTTTTCCCATATATATATATATATATATATATATATATATATATATATATATATATATATATATATCATTATCATCATGATATTTATCATTGTTATTAATATTACTATTGTTACTATTATTGTTGTTGTTATTATTATTATTGGTGTTAGTGATGATATTATTCATCTCCATTATTGTATCGGTCCTTCCCTTGTACCACAAATCGTGTATGACTCATACCACCCGTTCCCTCTACTATCATTAATAAAAAAACAAAAGTGCTAACTGATAGCACAATGAAGACCATTGCCCACTTACCTTTTAAGGACTATAATTGGTTACAACATAATAAATTAAATCCGCCCCTTTTCTATAATATTGTCCGGTTTTCGTCGAATCATAGAAGTACTTCTTAATAACGCCAAATATGCCTCTTGCGATTGCCAAATTTCTTAAAATAGTTTTTCCAGTGAACTGTGACTGTGCTTCGACGGGGCTATGGAATGTAATTCGATATGTGGGTATGCGTGTGTTTGAGTCCGTGTCCCCAAATATAAGAAACAAATCCAACCAAAATCAGCCCCCCCCCGGCACAGCATCTAAAATAAGTAGCCAATGACCCTAACCTAAATCACCTTCACAAATATAAGTCGTCTTATCTCTATGCCATAAAGCTGTGATGTTATCGCCCAACCCCACTTTTCAACGAGTTTCAACCCAACTCGAGTTCCAATCTAAAGCGTCTCTGGTAACTCCTTCTGTAGTCCTATGGGAGTAATCTAAATGACTCTACACCCAAACTGTCCACATTTAACTTCCACCCCTAACTTAATCTTAATAACCCAAACATCGCAAACGTCAAACAATCTCATTCGAGCACTGTAGACAATAACAGTAACACTCGTTTGTTTTACTTCCACGGGAAAATATACTGTGATCAAATATCTACGAATTGCAGTTTGGAACCTAATAACCAACTGAATTACATACATAAAACGTATGTAAAAGGAAATTCTAAGGATATAAGGACTAACACCTGACGACATCCTTTTTCCAAGAAAATGTGGGTTAAAATTAATTTATTCATTACATCCAACCAATTCACCCAGGATATATATCGGCTCTTCGCAGCACAGACTCTGTTTAAATAACGCATAACTAAATTTATAACTTTTCCTGATATAATTCACCCTCCCACTTCTAATGTCATTCCAGTTGGACTTGTTGATTCAAACGCCACATTTCGTGGAAGACCACGATGAGAGATAGAGGATAATAATTTCCTCTAAAGGATGTTCTCTCCTACTGAAGAACAAACAGAATCCTACTGAAGAACCAACAGAATTAATAAGAAATTCTTCTTCTCATCACTCTTATCTCACATGTACTCATGCACTTGCCTGTGGACGGATGTTAGTATAGTCTCAATCATACTCTCATTCTATAAAATCCCTTTATTTCCTAGTCAACCTTGACCCCTCCCCCATATAATAATTTTTTTATAAGGACAATTAATTTTAGGAGGAGAAAACCCCCCTGAAATTAATTGTCGTCCATACCTTTCCACCTGCCCTCCCTCCTCCCCTCCTAATTTAATCATCTCCCTGCGAGATGTTTTCTTAAAAAACTTCTAGAAAATGAGCCATGACAATATTCACTTTGGTTCGAAACTTGTATATGCTTCCATCTTATTTTTATTTATATCTCTAAGTTCTTAATTCATACTATTATTATTGATTATTTCTTTTATATTTATCCTATATTCTCATTGTGTATTTCTTAATTTTATTATCATCTCCTCATTGGTAACTCTGTTATTTATCCATGTCATTATTTTTGATTTTTAATTATACCCTCATTATTTCTAATCTGTCCTTAATTCCAAATTATTAGTTAACTATTTTATTTTATTTCTTTATTTTTATTTACTTATTTATAATTTTATTATTTTTATAAAAATATTTTTTATATATTCTTTATATATATATATATATATATATATATATATATATATATACATATATATATATATTTCATTTCCCAATATTTCCCTTATGATACTGAATGTTATTACTTATTTCTTATTATATTTTATTTTTTAATCTTTTAAATTAAAAAAAAAAGTTTTAAATATTTTTTATCTGTTTATATTTTATTTTTATTTTTATTTTTATTATTTATTGTTTTATTATTTTTTTTACTTTATTTTATTTTACTCCTTTTATTTTAATTTTGTTATATATTTCTGATTTTTGCTTATTTATAATTTTATTATTTGTTATATTATTATCTTTTATAGTTTTCCTTTTTTTCTTTTTCATTGTATATTTTCTTTTTATTTTTATCTCTTATTCTTTTTTCTTTTCTTTTTCTTTTTCTTTCTATTACTATTTTTATATTTTACATTATATTTTACTTTATTTTATTCCTTATTTTATTTCCATTTTATCTTTATAATTTTGATAATGTTTATAACGTCTTTTTATCATTATTATTATCGGTTTATCTTCATATTTTTATTTTATATCTGTAACTTATTCATTTTTCTAATATTTGTCCCTGCATCCACTCCTGTCAATAGATGTTTCTCTAAGACGAACTTGTTATTTTCTTCCTTGAATTTTCTGTATGATGTGCTGCTAAAGGGGCTGATGAAGGACGTTCTGGAGTGGCTTTGTAAACACTTTTTTAAATTGAAAAATTAAAAAAAATAAAAATGAAAGTATTTTCAGAATGTTTTGGAAACGACCGTACGCCATACTAGACTTGTTGTTCTAATTTTTTAAACAATTGGAATGTTCTGATTCATTCTATCACCCTATATATATATATATATATATATATATATATATATATATATATATATATATATATATATATATATATATATATATATATTAATTATTCAAGTTTAAATATATTGGCATAATGAACACAAAATCAATACTTTTCAAAAGTGATACATACAACGTTAGGCTTTTATAAAATCGAACAAACATAGGTAAAACAGTGAACACTTATTCATTCGTGTTTCAACACATATGCGTCTACCCAAGACTGTGTCGGAAAAGTTAAAATCGGTTTTTAAAACCGGATTTCAAAACCGATCTGGACTTTTCGACAGTCTTGAGTAGACGCCTAGGCATTGTAACTCACTTTAATTAGTGTTGACTGTCCCACCAATGTGTATTTAATTATATATTAATATATATATATATATATATATATATATATATATATATATATATATATATACATATTTATATATATATATATGATAAAATATAATTATAAAAATATATATATATATATATATATATAATAAAATATAATTACATACATATATATATATACATAGATATGTATCTCTCTATATATACACACACACACACATATATATATATATATATATATATAAGATAAATACATACATATAGAACTATATGTGTGTATGTATCTACCTATATATATATATATATATATATATATATATATATATATATATATATATATAGTGGATTAACATGACAGCATATTTTTTTAAATCAGGACACAAACACTTGCTTAATTTAAAGCAATATATTTTTGTCGATTCCTTACATTTGCACCTCTTCTTCTTATCATGCACTCAAACGACTACATGAAATGTGTTCTCCTCTCTATCCAACATCCGCTTCCATTCTTGGTTTTCCTTCCTACTTCTGGTTTAGAAAGATCATTTATACTAAATTAATATGGTCGAACAAATGGATAGAATCATGTTTAAGTTTTATTTCCTATATAATGAATAAGTGTATTATTTATTAATTATGAATACGTAACTCTTTCCTATTAAAATCATCATGTGTATATTGCAGCAGAAGAAACCCTAACTTTACTCGCCAATGCAACTGTAACAATGGACACAAGAAATAAATTACTGAAAAGCAATATCGTGCATAGAAATGACTATACGTAACAACATAAACAATGAATACGAAAATGCATATCTAAGAACAATACAAAACACATTTAAAGCAAGAAAAACTTATCATATGATAAC
>OY744520.1:206124006-206266506 GCA_963556195.1 Sepiola atlantica | reverse complement strand
TGCCATCCGTTCAAAAAAAAAAAAACAACAACAAAATAATACTGGCCGATATTTTACGTTTTAAGCAGTCAACGTAATTAAATAGACAATGCCATTAAAAACGCCAACATAAAAACAAAAAATAGTTTTAAGTTTTAAGCAACACAAAACAGTAGTTTTTAACCAGGTGATAAAAAAAATGTATTATTTCTTCCCCTTCCCCTCGAACTGTAGAATAAAAATCTTAGAGGCTGGTTGGGATCGAACTATAAACCAGTCGGGCCGAAGTAAAAAATACCACCTCGCTAACCATTGCGCAAGAGGGATACACATATAACTATTCCTAAACGCAGGCTAGTTGAATGTTTTTAAAAATTTAGGAGCGGCACGCATGCGCATAGCTTTTGCCGGAAGCGTGACACACGAACACACACGCTAACCGTATTAATATATAGATAATAATAATACTTTACGTTGCTCTTAATCGACCTAAGTTCAAAATACTAATACAATTAGTGCATGTTACTTCATTACAAAACTGGCCGTATTTTCCTAAATACTTTGTTTCTTTCTATATGTTAAAAACTTATATTCATCCCAAACAAGGTACATTGCCAATTAGAAATTAAAAGGGCTATTTTGATTAAGGGTCAGATTCATAGGGAGCATCCTAATTTAGGAGTAGGGCAGCAAGATGTTTGTTTACATAACATCTAAAATCCTGCATGTGTGTATAGTTTGGAAAACAATGAGCAGAAATGTAATTCCAATTCCAAGCGGCCCGAGGACAAACAACTATTAGAGTTGAAAGTTATCCGGCATCTACAGACTCCTACAGGAAAAGTGAATGGAGATTATGCTGCTAGTCGCATTGATCGGGGGGATTTATGCTGATGGGGTAAAACTGAAGTAGCTTTCTCGAAGAACATTCCGTGAAAGTAGTTATTAAACAAGCACACATGTGCAACATGCCAGCGATGGTACAGGTCTGGAGCTAGTTAGACACTGCGGGACATATTAGGTTAGAGGCTCTTTTTTGCACGCTGTCCAAGAGAGACAGAAAAGTGATTGGTGTAGCTAGGCAGATGTATTTACAATATTCCATGCTTTGGCGAATGGCAGGTTTATTAAAATATAAGATACAAATAGGTCTGAGAAGTGTTTTTAGCCTAGGAGAGAGAAGCCACTTTCTCTGCAGCAGACGTGGCAGTATCCCCTGTGTATTAATACTAATTCATATTACCTGAGAATGTTAATTCAGAATAAATTAACGAAAAAAAACAAACATGTTTTTACCTTTATTTTAAATTTCAAATAACAACAAATTAATTCATTCTAAAAAACAAGAGTAAATTTAATTTTTATTACGAAAAAAAAACAAGAATAATTTTAAGGATTGATATACAATTATTTTTCTATTGAAAAACAACAGTAACAACTTTTCAAAATATATATTTTTTTATAAAAAACAGAAACAACATTATGTTTCAGAAAACTTAAAATGGGAAATAGTGGCGCAATAGATAAAAGTGCTTAGTGATAAGCAGTGCTAAGTGACGGGCTCCTTGTGGTTGAAGGTTCAATATTCAGTACGGGAGATACTAAAAATCCAATGACGAATTAATTCAAATGTCTATCTGGTCACGGCTGACGGAACAAGAGCAAACTACGCCCTTCAATTAAATAAACGGTTCTGTTCAAAATTCCATACAGATTCCTGAATTCGTTATAAAGATTCCCGAGTTTGATAATACGTATCTGAAGATGGTCGGAGGTTACATCGGCCGAAACGTTGTGTGAATAAAATCCCAGGTGAGAATTGCAGTCTAAATAATAATAAAAACAACATTTGTAAAATTTAAGTGTAGTTGAAATTTGAATATATTCATTTTTTTTTAAATTACGTTAATACACACAGCCATGAAAATAAACAACAATATTACGAAAGGAGATCCCGTCCGCCATAAATGGTAATCTGTTGGTGCGATATCTGGAAGAAAATAGTGGATGATGCCAAATGTCAAATAGATATTCGAAGATATCTGTTCATGTGTGCGATATGAAATTGTGCGTTATTATGGACAATGATTACAGGGATCAGTGTGGTACACATTTCCAAACCTTTGGGAATTCACGAAGTTTCTAAAATCAAGATGGATTGGGGTATAGATTTAATTTAATTCCGTGCTGAGTTGCTGAATACAACCGGTCGTGTTTCCATCAACAGCAGATTCAAATGCACAAGAATGTAACCCTCACGAGTGTCGTTAGTTTCGATCACCATGCATGCTAAAGTTCGAAACTCAAAACCGTGAAAAAAAAATGCTTGTACGCTCTATCTCTAGCAAAACTACCCAAAAAGTTATTCAGATTAATCATACTGTGTTACTTGAACTAACACGTTTTTTTTTATTTAGAAAAGTTATCAAAATATTATTTGCTTGAGTGATTATTAGGAATAGCTTTAATTTAGATCAATTTTAGAATATCTTAACTAAAATTTGTAATATTGATTCTAACATATTTCTTAATGGAAATCGCTCCAGACAGAATATAGAATCACTTGATTTAAAGAGCTAACAAGAACACGTATGATTATCACAAAGACAGGAGATGCCTATTGTACTTACTCTTGAAAATACCAATATTATAAGTAGGAAGAAAACAGTCAACAGGAATAGAGTTCCATAAGACGCTACTAAAATAAGAGGCTCTATTACAATGAGGAATACAAACAGAGAATTGATGGAAACATGTAGACCGAGTCAAAGGAGCTAAACAAAAATAAGCGGGGAATAGATCCATCATACTGAAGAACACAAGATTTAAGACATTTTTATATCCTATTATGAATTTACTTTTTAAAAAGTGAGACTTGATATTGGTTCTAAGCTAATAAATATTGATACGATATTAGGATAAATATCTTTTTATTCTTATCCACATACAAATTGTTTCAAGAAATATTAGTGTGGGGGATGACTGTTCTACCGGTCGCACAGTTCGAAACCATAACCTAAGTCATATCTAAATTACGAGTCCCTCTCTCTGTCTCTCTCTCTCTCTACCTATATATATATATATATATATATATATATATATATATATATATATATATATATATGTGTGTGTGTGTGTCTGTGTGTGTGTGTATGTATATATAAATATGTATGTACAAATAGGTCTGTATATATAAGGAGGGGAGAAAGAGAGAAAGAGTGGAAGTATAATTTTCATTTATACCAACACGTTCTCTATTATTGTGCATGCAGACTTATTTGAACTGTTAGATCACATTGTCAGGATAAAGCACACCAATGATGGTTTCGACTGGATGCTTTTAGGTGACTATATGACGAGAATTATTCTTACGTTTGAAAATATAGTATTGTGTAAGTTTTTCTTTTTACTTTTATTATTTTTTCTTCTTATCTCTTCCGGGGCTTTCATGCGAAAGTCTGTAACTCTCGTATACAAATGATGACTCGACAACACAACAAGATATTTAATAGAATCAGTATATAATGTCACAGCTACAATTCTTGATCACAATTTTGATCACACTCATAACATGATTTTGATTAAAATATAATGATACTTAATCTCATATCTAGAATCTTTATCCAATTTTGATCACAATCATTACACGATTTTAATCCCAGAAGCTGCCCAAGATTGAGGCTTAAGCATAATGAATCTTGAACACTAAATATATATTGTAAGAATCTTGCTTAATTGGCGTATAATAACGATTTATACAATTTAATGTAAATCAGAAATATTTAATTATTCTAATTTGAAGTGGTACCCATATTATGACTTCTAGTACACCTAAAATTACTCTAGAGACACTAATATTTAGGTGCTATTTCAATCGCTGTTTAATACCTATTGTAAACAATTCACATGAATCAGAGTTATCTGAATGTTCACGTGAGCGTTCTACCTGCTTTTTTGCTCCTCATAAAACTCAATTAAACTAAATATAGTTCACATTAACTACCATTGAGCGGAGCAGCTGTAATTCGAAATTCATATTTATTGGTTAATTCTATTAGGAGTGAATCTTATACATACGAATATATACACATATAAACATAACATCTTGCTTTGCTAATAGAGGGGTATCAATAATAAATAAGTTTTAGTTAGATTAACATTTAACTACAGACAAAGAGAGTAGGGGAGGCAGGGGTTAACTAACAGGAACACATATTTCCTTTCATGCCAGCCTATTTTTAACAGACGCATATGGAAAGGTGTAACACAATAGTGTAGACGAGTTTGTAATGTTGGATACGTGTGCTAGGATTACTTTTGAAAAACGCAAATCAGTACAGGTCAGTTTGCCCGAGGGTTTGCGAAACAAACCAGTTTCTCATGATCAACAATTGACATATCGAATCTATGAGGTCAAATTTGACTAAAGGGGGTCAAAAGAGTTGAGAATACAAACAATATGGCTGAGCCCCAGAGATTTTCTCACGCAAAGTGAAGAAGCAAAGAAAAAACTGTGTTTTTTTAATTCACACTGGCTTGGAACTGTAATACGAAAAGTTGATGACATTATGACTAAGAACTAAATACTTGGCGAGTCGCGCGAGACAGAACTGTGTTTTTCAGTATTATTTCTGTCTTTCTGTATATCTAAACAATTAATAAAGTATACAGCTCCTGTCTCTTTTCTGGATAATATAAGTGTCATTATAATTGTAAAATCTGAATACCTCTCTCTTTAATAAAAACTGATAATATAAAATATTGCTTATATCATTAATTTCTTCTTTCTTATGATGATAGAATGACATCACATATGTACGGGGAGGCTGGCCAAATCGATGCAGCGAGGATTTGTGGGAGCAGAAACGCTGCAAAGAGAGAAAAACAAGGAGACGAAGAAGAGTCGACACGGACAACAGTGGAGATTCCGGCCAGTAGACGAGAGAAAACACAGCGATGAGAAATGTAATAAATACAGCAGCACGAGGCAAGAAGGGAAAACATGAAGGTTCCCACCCACACATAATTGTTAAGGACACATCTGAGGCTTGTTGCTTAACTATTACAAACGAATAAAAGAACTACAGAAATAATAAACGTGATAATGATCACAAATTGAACAACTATTAAGTCGACGACAGCATAATAAAGGCAAATATGCAAACAATAAAATGTGTACTTCATGTTTGTTGCTTTTTGTATGTGAATCTACTTATTGTTTTCGCACTTTTCTTAGGGTTTAGAAGATAGACTACCAAAGCCATTTATAGTATTAAAGTATAGTACTTGGAAAAGTACATTTATTTTGATCAAAGGAAAGCCCAGCGTTGTAATGTGGTCTGAGCTTTCACTTGACATCTGACCTATTTCTTTTTTTTACTTTTATTCATAACTTGAAAATTATAAAACTAAATGATAAGAATAAGTGTACACAGCAAATGGCGGTGGGCCTCGAACTTGTTATGGAGTATAGAGTTACACAGAATTATTTTATTAATAACACTTTATTGAACTCCTCCAACCCAATCAATAATGTTCACATCTGAGGTGTCCAACCACATTATTAAATATTAGGAAATGTAAAAGCAAAGTTATCATGTTGTCACCACTTGCTTACAACAGGGGCGTAGGTTGTTTCATTTAAGCCCAGTTAATGACAGATATTCCTACATATATATATATATATATATATATATATATATATATATATGTATATATATATATATATATATATATGTATATATATATATATATATATATATATATATATATATATATATATATATATATATATATATATATATAGCATTAGATTAAGTGAAAGCATAAAATAAGGTGCGAATCAAATTTCATTACAATTCAAATTTTATTACAATTCAAAGTTCATGCAAAGTAATTTAAAGCCCTTCAGGAGTAACTTTATCGGACCAGGAAGACTATAATGGCCGAAAAAATCAGGTCAGCTTAACATTATTCGAATTGGCCATAGCGGCGCTTGCATCTAACCAGGAAGTTATGGTTTGCACAACTCCTATCAGCTCATAAGAACCTTTAATTGGACATTATAATATTCAACACCGAGTGAGTTTTCTGAACTTTTTCATAGGATTTAGTTTTTCTATCGGTTTATTCATTTGCATACACCCTGAATAAGTTTTTAACTGTCATCTACTGCATCGATAGCAAACAAATTTCCCGCCTGGATAAATTTCTCGTTTTTGGACTACCACTCACCACTTGGATTGTTTTTAATCAACTTCTTTGACATCTTTCTGGAAATTGTTTTAAACTTCATGATTTGGATGAACTGTATTAGTTTAACAAAAAAGTGTGTTTTGGGCCGATATATTTGAGGTGTTATATACTTTTATGTATGTTATATATTTTTATGTATTTTCAAAGTTTAATTTTATTACATGGAGTAATGCCATTGCGGTAATGGTCCTCCGAGGAGAAGATTTCCTTTGAAAACTCATCACTTAAGGACTTTAAATTTCTTTGCATGAACTTTGAATTGTAATAAAATTTGATTCGCACCTCATTTTATTCTTTCACTTCATCTTAAGCTATTAATACTCTATCCAGTATATTGAGCTTCATTTTTATCCGGATGTTCACTAATTAAAGATATTAGTTGCCTCTTATATCTTTTGTTGTATTAACCTTATATATATATATATATATATATATATATATATATATATTATTTTAAAGAATATCAAGTTAAAACTATTCTACTGTTATTACATAATAAGGAGACACAAAATAACAAATAATTTAAATTATATAAATATTAAACAACTGAAGGATTTCGAATCTCTATTATATATACGAACACTTTATGTGAACTTTAGCTCAATGATTATGACTTTAAGTCAAACAGAGCTCATATATCATGACTAAGCAACATACACAATTTATGACATAATAAATATTTTGTAATCATGCTCCAAAAAGCAAACATCAATATTATGTAGACATGTGTCAGAAATTATTTTAATAACCTATTATTCTGTAAAGAATTGCTACCACAATAATATATACTACATCTTCCGTAGTAACAACAATATGATAAGGCTTGAACTTAATAGCATAAGGCATAACCCGGCGATGCCTAAAAACCTAAGCGTAAATAATCAATAATATCGATAGAATAGATAATAGGAGCAATCGACAGAATATACCGTAAAAACAGCTAAATATAAGATATATAAAAATAATGAATGACATTATATTATTTGGTTTGAACCTCCATTTACAGACATGTAAAATCTAACATCCTTAAATACTTCTTTAAAATTATTGAGGACGTCTTAAATACCCTACATAAATACAGTGGACATTTTTAACAAAAATGCAATGATACTTTTTTTCGCTAAAAGACTGAACCTTGAAAAACGTATAATAGGATAAAATAGAGATACCATTAATAAAACCCAGACATTTAATAACGCAACTATCCTTGGCACAAGATGCAATTGTTTAAACGGTACTCCTATTGCTGACGTACCATGTTACCGGGAGTGCGCGTCGTCAACTTACAACCAATAAAGACATGCTTACAGTTTGTTTTCGGTAACATAAGAAAGGCAAAACAAACAAAAATTGCTAAAAGAACAGTTGGTGCGGGGTTTATTGTAACAAGAAAAACATTGACAAAAACTGTAAAAAAAACATTGCAAAAGTAGTAACAAAAATAAGTAAAACATTTGCTTGATAAATAAACCAAAATCATATTTTGAAACTTTGCGATACACAAATAAAAAACATGTTTTATTTCAAAACATTTGATTAAAAATGGTCATTTTACAAAAAAAAAAAAACATACACATCTAATTAATAACAGTTTTTTTAGTTATGGTTTGTTATATCTTTATATATATATATATATATATATATATATATATATATATATATATATATATATATATATATATAAATATATATATATATATATATTATTATATATATATTTATATATATACATATATATATATATATGTATATATATATATATTTATATATATATATATTCGTATATATATATATATTTATATATATATATATATATATATATTTATAGTAAGTAAAATTGTTTATTTCGAATCCTTAGGGCTAAGATACAAACAATTAACTGCACTGCCGATCAGATATAATATAAGTCACTAAAGGTAGTTGCTGTTGAGTCTGTTATGGTTTAGGTTAAGGAAGGAGTTATTTTGTTTTCTAGAGCATGAAGTTTAATTAGAGATATGTCCGCTGTTCTGATGGGGGACAGTTTATGTAAAAATTAAATCATATTCATAAATACAGGTATGCCATTAAAGTAGATTTATCTCCCTTGATGTTAAAAGCATTATACTATTATATTCTAATCAAATCTATATTTATGGACGGTTATTTTTCGAAAATCATTGGATGAATTGTAATCTGTTGCAACATGAAAATATGTTTCCTTTCTGAATCCATAGATTTGTTAAAGTTGAACATTATTTACTTGTTTATGCATTATTGAAGGGAATATACTATTTAATAGAACTTTTTAACAACTGGAAATATATGCGTATTTTTCAGAGTGCATCCATTTTCTAAAAGTTTTCTGGAGTTTGTTTGATTTTTGTCTTTATATGTTCATGATTATTCTTAATGCATTGTTTGATTTACCTGAGATGCATTGATAAATACTCTTTTATGCTGTGAGGTAAATTGTCCAAATTCTCTTGTAAATAAGTCCAACGATGCATGAGAACATTTAATGTTTTTTTGATTTTGTAGCAGGTGATCCCTTTAACCAGGAGATACGTATAATTCACATCAGATAGCAGCGAGTGACCTGATGATATTCTCCAAAACTGTGCGATATTCTAACTGACAAAGTTGTACGTACACGTGTTATACCAGTCATACGTGTTATATCCAATGTAATCCGTTATAAGCATGACATAATCGATAAGATAGTTCGCCTCCAAATTACATTTATATATATATATATATATATATATATATATATATATATATATATATATATATATATATATATATATATATATCTTTTTCGTGATGTTCTCAAACCGACGAGCTATCAACCTCTATTACAACGATCAAGTTCGATTACAAAAACCAGATGCCCCCTAACTACAAACTCGACGAAAAAGCAATACTTCACATAATACAACGATACACAACACCTTACGACGAACAAAAAAGATCAAACTAATAACTTACCACACTAAATGTAACACACATAACCTAATTATTTAAAATAACACGGTCAATACAATCACAGCCATACTAACGTTATATACATGTTATCATGCCCTTTTAAGGAATGTCTCCCTACACCATAACAAGTACATATCACCTATATTGACCATACTACAACAACTCTCTCTTTTTCTCTCACTCTCTCGACATCTAACTTACGATTTATCCGATACCGACGTCACATTACTACACATAACAAAAGACTACAGTCGGCAGATATACGGAAAATATTAACATCAAAATACTACACAAAAATAACTGCATAAACAGACTCCAAATACTCGAAGCAATTTTCATCAAAATTAAACAGCCTAATATTAAAAAAAAGCTTTCAACACAGGTTCTAACATATTAAAAGTATTCCATAATTAAATGAAAATAAAGTAAAAAATGAATAAAATAAAATAAATAAATAAATAATAGAAATAATAGTAATAATAAGAATAAATAAAAATAAATAAACAAACAATAGTAATAATTAGAATTAATAAAATAAACAAATAAATAATAAAACCAAATACACAAACAGATAGAATAAAATCAACTCAACCACTCAGCCTCTCTTTTTTTACATTCGCCCTTAAGGATACCAATAAAATATTAACTCAATTATTAAAAAAAAACTACTCTTGAAGACGACTTAGAAGGTCGAAAGCACGCGGAAAAGTGATAGAATTAAGAACCATCGGTGAATTACTCTACGGACTGCCACCTGAAACCAGAAGAATAGCTCGACGGTTTAAGAAGCTCACGAAGAAGATTTACAAAATAGAAAATTCCGTGACGTTCCACAATGCTTGCTTGGTTATATATATATATATATATATATATATATATATATATATATATATATATATATATATATATATATATATATATATATCGTACCATCAAAGACGTTTATCAAATTAACAAAGAAATAAGTTTCTTTATTCTTGTTTTTCGATGAAAAAAAAAATGACTCAATACTGGTCACCCCTGAAGAAGGAATTTTATTCCGTAATCGATAGGATTAATGTAAGAAAAAAAAATTAATCTTGTATAGCTAATTTGGCTTTTATTTCAATTTTATTAACTTTCCATGCAATACTTTAAAACTTGAACGAAAAACACACACATTACTCGACAGCGTGCCAACGCATCCCTCGTTCGACACCGGTTTTTTAATCCTACCAGCCATTTCATAACAGCAAGGCGATGACGTCGTACCATCAAAGACGTTTATCAAATTAACAAAGAAATAAGTTTCTTTATTCTTGTTTTTTGATGAAAAATTTTTTTTAAAAAATGACTCAATACTGGTCACCCTGAAGATGGAATTTTATTCCGTAATCGATAGGATTAATGTAAGGAAAAAAAAAATAAATTAATCTTTTATTGCTAATTTGGCTTTTATTTCAATTGTATTAACTTTCCATGCAATACTTTAAAACTTGAACGAAAAACACACACATTACTCGACAGCGTGCCAACGCATCCCTCGTTCGACACCGGTTTTTTAATCCTACCAGCCATTTCATAACAGCAAGGCGATGACGTCGTACCATCAAAGACGTTTATCAAATTAACAAAGAAATAAGTTTCTTTATTCTTGTTTTTTGATGAAAATTTTTTTTTTTAAAATGACTCAATACTGGTCACCCCTGAAGAAGGAATTTTATTCCGTAATCGATAGGATTAATGTAAGAAACAAAAAAATAATCTTGTATTTCTAATTTGGCTTTTATTTCAATTTTATTAACTTTCCATGCAATACTTTAAAACTTGAACGAAAAACACACACATTATATATATATATATATATATATATATATAAGAGAGAGTGCGAGAAACAGCCAGACAGACATTAGAAAAACATGTGCCCGCATATAGGGGCATCACACAAGTGAAAGTGAACAACTATTCTCCTTGTCATTTAAGTAATGATTCTTAATGAAACGATATTTGAATACGTTCATTTGTCAATGTCGACAAAAAAAGAAACGAAGTGACAACATGTTTATACGATGCATCTTACCTTTTACACTAGTAAGTTTTCGTTTCCCAATGGTTAGGGTGCCGGAGTTTTGACACTGTGGTCCAGGTCCGGAATCTAGTTACTATCAGCCCCGTCGATGAGCCGTAAAAGGGCGACCCACCTCTCTGTGGATAATCATATTTAAAAAATAGAGACGCTCCCTATATATAAGATTCCCATTTGTGAAAGGGAACAACGTTTCCCTTTGGAATTTAAATAACACTTTTCCGAAAAACAATATTTGAATAGATCCATTTTTTAATTACCACAAAAGAAACAACACATACAATGATAATTAATGTGTGTGTGTGTCTGTGTGTTCGCCTGTGTCTTTTTAATTCAATTATTCTCGTAATCAGAAACTTTAGCACCAATGTCATATCGCCCTCAACACCAACAAAGCCATTCGACGTATTCGACGTATCTGACACATTGTAAGGGCATGACTTAAATTAACGGTGTGAAAAGCGTCGGGCTTCGTCTTATCTCACATCTACCATGGCTTATATTTTATTTAATTAAAATATATGTATTTTCGTTTTTATCATTATTTTAGTTGTGTTTTCAATCATGATAGATTTAATTAGACCCTAGAGTAAGTAACGTTTTATCTATTAAACAAAGATTGCATTTGTAGTGATGCGACAGAGCAACAAACACCCACACTAATACACACACACATCTATATGCATTTATATATATATATATATATATATATATATATATATATATATATATATATATATATATATATGTGCGTGTGTGTGTGTTTGTGTGTCTGTTTGTGTGCGGTTTTTTTGACGGAAGGTGCGTGTCTTAATCAATGAGTGGTGTATAGGGGTATATATGTATATATATATATATATATATATATATATATATATATATATATATATATATGTTACTATTTCATTTATACACATGATGTTTTATAAGGAGATATATTTTTTATGTATCAGTTTTCAGTATTTACTTCAACAGTGCGTGATACGTAAGTAGAGCTATGTAGTAAGCTATGAAAATATATTTATGACAATTAAGCTACACATAGGCTCCCGCGTTTCATCAACGGGGGAATCTCTAGGCTAAAATGCATGAAGTTAGTTTTGCCAGGTGTTTTTATATACACGGATAGCTAGTTAACCAATCAGAAATTGTAATTCACCAATCAGAAATTGTAATTAACTAATCAGAAATTATAATTAAGGCACACAATACCAAAATACTAAAAGATAACAGCAAAGAGGATAAACAAAATAACAAATTACATGAAAAGTCACAAAAAATAGCAACAATAACACTAAGAAGAACAAAAATATGAACGCTAGTAATAGAAACAAAGAAAACATTAATAGAAATCACCCGAATAAAAATTAAAAATGTATCAATGAAGAGAAAATATGTAACTGCATAAATCGTACACTTTGTCGACTACAAAATAAATGCCTAACCAAAAGTATTGTATACCAAGCCACAATATTTGCCTAGGAAAGACCGAATAACAAGAAGTACTACGTGGGTATGACCTCCCTAGATTTTAAAAACAGATAGTATGACGACAACAAGCACATTTAACAACAGAGAACGTCAAATAAAACAGCACTAGCAAACCATTATTGGGAGCTAAAAGAAAATGGGCGCTCACTAATAATTGAATGGAAAATAATACGAAAGGTCAGTGCATGTATAAATTTAGACGACCCGTGTAGATTATGTCTGAATGAGAAATTTAAAATCCTAAACTTTTAAGACCCCCAAAATCTATTAAACTGTAGAAATGACACAGCAAACAGCTGCCTGGACAGAATAAAATGTACTTTAGGCTAACACTACATAAATAAATAAATACATAAATAAACAAACAAATAAGTAAAGAAATAAACAAAAACGTTAAAACAACTAAAAAACTAAAACCAAAAAAAGAAATACAATGAGCCACGTGTTAAAATAAGTTCACACATTATATTAACACAACAAAGAAACAAGATATAGGCTACTCTATAGAAGACAAAACAATAGAACAGGATATAGGAAGTAAAATTAACCAGCCCTTTATCGTGAGAAGCCCAAGAAAGAATCTGATTGGGTAACTAGCTAGCCGTGTATATAAAAGCACCCGAAAAAACAAACTCCATGCATTTTAGCCTAATCATTCCGGGGTTGAAATACGGGAGCCGCTGTGTAGCTTAATTGCCATAAATATATTTTTATAGCTTACTAAATATATTTTCATAGCTTACTAAATATATATATATATATATATATATATATATATATATATGTGTGTGTGGGGGTGTGTGTGGGGTGTGTTTATATATATATATATATATATATATATATATATATATATATATATATATGTAACAGTGGAAGACCCATAAGCTCAACGTTTCGCCCGATGTGATGTGGGCTTTTTCAAGCGCTGATGTAAAGTGTGCTAAAAATGATAAAAAACGGGAAGGTCATATAATTGGGGAATATATATAGTAGTAGAGTTTGAATGAAGGGAAATATATGTAAAGTGTGAGAAATGAGTGTGTAAAATGTCAGCATATAGTTATACATACATATATATATATATATATATATATACATATATATATATATACATATATATATATATATATATATATATATATATATATATATATATATATATTTAAAATACATATATGTATGCATAAATAAACCTGAATTTTCAAATGTACATACGTGGAGCTTATGGGTCTTCAACTGTCCTATTTTTAATTTCATCCCGTCGGATTGTTTTATCCTTTATTTCTACCCATATATATATATATATATATATATATATATATGTGTGTGTGTGTGTGTGTGTGTATATATATATATATGTTTATGTTTATATTTAGATGTATGTGTATATATATATATATATATATATATATATATATATATATATATGTGTGTGTATATGTATATGTCATAGGTTTATAGGTTCATAATTCATGTTAATCAAGAGATTATTTTTATTTTATTCCAATATTTTCGCTATGATAGTTTTATTTTGTCAAATTTATTAGTTTAA
The DNA here is from genome assembly GCA_963556195.1 of Sepiola atlantica. Lineage (NCBI taxonomy): Eukaryota > Metazoa > Mollusca > Cephalopoda > Sepiida > Sepiolidae > Sepiola > Sepiola atlantica. The sequence continues at coordinate 206,252,197 of OY744520.1, read as the reverse complement.
TCGGATTCCATCACATCTTATATTCGTAAATATCGTTCGACTTTTATATATTTTAATTCCGATGTTGGTAAAATGTGTACGAGTCTGAGAATTCTTCGGTTTTCATTTGTTTATGTGTCTCCGCCGGGACTAAGCCATCTTTTCATCTCGGAAGCAACTGTGAGACAAAGCAGAGACAAATAACATAAAAATAAAAATAAAAATGAAAATCAAACTAAATACTTTCAGAAAGTACGCATATGTATGAAAAATAACTACAAAAAAATAAAAGCTTCCCTTCTGCAACTTTTCACTATAATTGAAGAAGTCATCCCGCTTAAATGCGTTTGGCCCTCGCAGATTAATAATTACTTCGTTTGTTGTTTATGTAGTTCGACCTCTCTCTCTCTCTCTCTTTCTCTCCTTCTTTTCTTTCTCTCTCTCCCCACACTTCTTTCCATATTCGTCACCACACACGTCTTTCCCTTCATCGTTCTCTTTCTTCCGTCGCTTTACGTTTCTTCTTTTTCTATCTCTACCCTCTGTCTGTATCTCTCTCACTCATTCCTTTCCTCTCACCTCTGTACCGGCCCCTGGTCTTTCTCCTTCTCTTCTAATCACCTTTTCTCTCTCTGTGGTTTTCCTACCGTCTGTCTCTTTTTATTTACTATCCTTTCCTCTCCCTTCTATTTTCCTTTATTTACTCATTCTCTCTCCCCTCCCTCCCCACCTCCGTTTCCCTTTTATCATTCTCCTCATCCGCTCTTTCTTTCTCATCCTCTCTCTCTCTCTCTTTCTCTCTCTCTTTCCTTCTCCTTCTCTCTCTCTCTCTCTCTCTATCTGTTTATCTCTTTGTTTTCCTTCCGTTAATCTGTTCTATTTTGATTATCATCTTTCTAAATTTTCGCTTCATCATTTCCGCAATAAATTGGAAGATTTGTCATAGTTGTTTTGTTCTTTTGTTCCGGCTATATTTGTTTAATTATTATTGAAAACACATTAGATAGTCTGGACAACGTTTTCCCTATCCGGCTGGGAACAAATACATTTCAGATATAATGGAAACCAACGGCTCTGACGTATTTTTTAAATTCTAATTGTTCCAAATATAAAAGAATTATAACAAATACACACTTAAAGCATAGAGACACATACATCAACCTACACTCACATACATACATACATACATACATACATATATATATATATATATATATATATATATATATATATATATATATATATATATATAGGAGACTTTGAATTACCTACTAGACACCATCCTCGAATGTGTGCAGCCTCTCTGTAAAAGGGTTTTTTTGTAAGGAAAACCTTACATAAGGATACTTCACCTTACAAGTAAACCCTGACCAAATATTCAAAATAACATATTATTCTAAGCCGAAATAAGATCTCCTTGGTTTGGGTACACGCCTATACTGGGAATGGTGCATTTTCTTTTTGTGATGTTACCTCAAGTAACAGCACTTACTTGGATACTCCACGAGTCCAGATAGATTATTGTCCTGGAATCCGGTAAGACCAAGAGAAAAAAAGAAATATATACTATAACATAATCAACTAGTCGGTTGGAAAGAGGAAAGTTAATGTTCTTAACGTCTTTACCAAATCAATGCTTGAGAGATAAAGGAGCACTTTAATGGAACACTCGAGTATCTATGTATCTCATATAGAGATCAAGTGTTAGCCTCAGTAAAACCTATATGAAAAATAAAGAAGAAAGTACACCCTTCACCATCAAATGGAAAGTAATTGAGAGAAAACCATCCTTCTCTCAAGCCATAAACAGATGTCCTCTATGTGACGCTGAAAAATACTACATTTCAAGGGCCATCACTGATCCGAATACAACCTGTTTGAATAACCGCGATGACATTTTTAAGAGATGTATCCACAAGAGACAACCACTACTCATAAACTGGGCTGACCGATTCACATAATTAAACAAATTAAAAAATACGAACAAACACCTTATCAACCCATATCCACATTAATTTTCAAGAGCAAATACTTCGACTTTCACAAAATATTTATCTAGTCATCATGAGAATAATACTCCAATTTAACAATTTGTTTATCAGTTATTAAACTAATCTAACAAATTCATTTAAACGACTTCAAACAATTTATAATTCCAATAGAGTTACCTCCCTTAAATCCAGAGATTTCTTCATTCAAATTAGTTCGTGTTGTCTAAAGAACTTAAACCCGATATTAATTTATGGTTTTCCCTTTAACCTCTCTTTTTTCTCTCTCCCTTTTCTCCCTCCTTTTAGAACGCACATCTTCAACCCAAAAACAGTAACGGCCAATGATACAAATGCATAAATTGGCTCACGGGAATTACATAAAAACTTTTTTATTTTGTATTCTTATTTTTTTTTTTTTTTTTTTTATTTATTTATCATATTTTTTTGTTAATTAATTTATTTATGTTTTTAAATTTTATTTTTATTTAATTTTTATTTTTATTTTTAATGTATTTTTATTGTTATTTTATTCTTATTTTATTTTTATTCTCTAAATTTTATATTCTTATGTCTCCTCAAAATCCTCGTCCGATTTTAAATCTCAACCGTTTTCTTACACTAAATTTAAATTCAAACAAACATACACAACACGCTGACCAAATAACGCATCCCAACGAGAGTGTCACGTGACTTCACATTTCGAAAACAGATGACAACAGAAGATGAAGAGAGCCGGATGGCTAAGACTTTCCGTGCTTGAAACCGACGGTACGCATATTGTACTAATGTTTCTGTACCAAAATAAATGAATAAATATATATATATATATATATATATATATATATATATATATATATATATATATATGTGTGTGTGTGTATTTATCCAGTGAAATAATGTTGGACACACTGCCATTGAGGAGTGTCGACTGAAAGACGTTTCGGTGGTTTTATTTAATTTTTTTACCCTTTTATTTTGTTCCTCAATACTTGTTTTGAAAAGGAGAAAAGAAAATCCTCATAGAGAAAGAAGAAAAGATTACGAAATGATTCATCTTGGTTTCCCTTCTCCTGGGTGTGTGTTTCCTCTTTTGTAATATAAATCATGAAAAAAAATCTTCATAGATAATAATTGTAGTGCGTCCAACATTGTTTCACTGTTTATTAAAACTTTGTACCTATAAAAATCTATTCAAATATATATATATATATATATATATATATATATATATATATATATATATATATATATATCGTACATGTATTGAATTAGTTTCTGTAAATGTAAATCCGTAGAAACTCAAGTGTTTATAAGAAGTGCTCAATAAAATGTAGAGCTGTTTAAAAGTATGAATTTGTATTTATACAAACATTATTGGTTACATATGTGCATACATGTTTCGGTTGCACTTTCCCAGAAAGTCAACCTCATCAGACCAAGAATTTTCGAGTAATGGATGGATTTGAAGAATTTTCTCTCTGCAAATAAATCTTTTTGGGGTTTAGTCATTTTCTATTACTTATGAATTAGTATCTGATTACCTATTCAACTCGCTGACCTTTTTTGTTAGTGGTTGTCCTTTTTATTACTTTTTATGGCGTCTTCTTTTCCCATCCGTATTTTATTGCCCCCTACTTTCTGGGTTTCTTTAAACTCTTTAACCTACGAAGTTTTACAAAGTCACTTCAGTATAAATATTGTATCTATATATCAAGAATCACACATATATAAACAAACTCTAATAGATACGCAAATACAAATAAATAAACAGACATTGATATACATACACATCTAAACATGGACACACGCAGATCCACTATCAATCAAGTATATATTCAAAATACATACGTGCTTATAAATATATTCTAGATGTATATTTAATACAAAAATAAATATATTCTAGTAGTATATTCGATACAAAAATCCATACGTCTACACAAACACACATATATATATATATACATCTATATGCACCTACACACGTATATCTATACATACACACCCATACATATAAATACACATACATACATATACACATATATACACACGCACACACACATATACATGCACATATATACATACATACACAGACATATATATATATATATATATATATATATATATATATATATATATATATATATATATATATATATATATATATATATATATATTTGCGCATGCATCCGCCAGAATTAATAAATAACAAATAATAATATTTTGAACAAATCAGCGGATTTTTCTGAATTTACAGAAATTGCCGTTTTTGAGCCATCTCGACCCCATATAAGACCAGAGTTTTCCTTCAACTGGATGTTTAGCCCAAATCCATGAGAGAGCTAACATCGACGTTTCACCAGCTCCCATCGCCCTCTATCGGGCATTGGGAAAGCTGAAAATGCATTTTCTAAACTCACGCACACATAACCACACTGACATCGACGCACACACATACACAATGCATTAACTCTTCCACTGTCTTACGAACAAGCACACAAAAGGCGACAGATACACTGCTTGAATCCCCTTTCAATGTCGTCGATTGCAAACAAATGTATAATCTTAACCAATGCTGATTGGCTCTATTTAATAACTTTTAATGAAATGGAATTTACGTAATTGAGTGAGGAAGTTTTGATTACGATTTTTCAGACCCGTTGATAATTCACAGCCCTTAAATTATCGACTCAGACTTCCTCGATATCTCAACTAATGAATCCTTTTTGTTCTGCAAGGACACTCACATATGAACAAGTATTCTATGTTTTTCTATCTTTGTAGACTTCCACTTTAAACATATATAAAATATCTCTTTTGTGAACTGCTTTTGTAATCTTAATTTTGTTTGTTTCTCTCGTTCTCTCACACATTTGAATATCACTTAAAACTGCTTTTTTTTAAATGTTTCTAGTAAACTCGGTTCTCCCCAAATGTCACCACAAAACTGGAACCCAAAAATGGGCTCCCAAAGTGTCACTAGATACATTGTATTTACGTTAAACTTTTGAACATATCGTTACTAGTTTTTAATGTAATTTTATTTGTCGTAGTTTACTGGAATTTTATGAAGAGAGCTTCGAGTAGTTTTTTTAATTGGTTTCGGAATGTAATATTTTCGAGTTGCTGATAAAAAAAATATCTCTTAAATAAGACAGTAGCAGTGATGCTTTTTTTAAATGCTGGTAAATTAATATATATATATATATATATATATATATATATATATATATATATATATATATATGTGTATATGTATATATTTGTATATATACATAAATGTAAAAGTATTTTCACTTCCCTGAAAACTAAATGTGTTATATATATATATATATATATATATATATATATATATATATATATATATATATATAAATATATATCCGCATACGTGTATATACAAAAGAGAATAGTTACACCGTATTAAGGCTCTTCATTGTGGCTATAGACGGAGCAAGTGTTTTTCACATTAATATTTGCAATGCAATCGTCAGATCTTGTTAAACTGTGATTATTAGTCAGGAATTTAACCTGGGCTCGTGCTGACAGCAATTGAGATCATAGTTTTTGTAAATTTGTATTTCGTTTATATTGCCGATACACTAGAGGATTCTATTCTATACTGCAGTTATAATTTGCGCTAAGTAGAAAATCTATTAAGCCTAGTTTCACGTGTATATATATATATATATATATATATATATATGTGTGTGTGTGTGTGTGTGCGTATGTGTGTGTATGTGTAACTTAGCTAAAACTTAAGTAGTATTTTACGTTTCCAACAAAATACTGACTGATAGAAAAAATAAAATCATGTAAAACAAGCCGCGCGTGCGTGGTCCCCTTTGTATGTGACTCGATGTGGCGAGTGTAAAATGCAATAAATTTGGGATATTTGAGGCATTTTGACTCCCTTTTGGCCCCCTAGCGGCGCGAACCACACTTTTTCTAGGCTCAAGGATGCTCATTTTATATCCAGAACAATTGTCTCTACATTTTGGTCAAGTTTCAGAAAAATTGAATGAATGGATCAAACGTTATGGGAGAAAAGGTTCATTTTTTTGCCATTTGGGGGCTTTGACCCTCCTGCTGGCGCGAACCAGAATGTGTCCAAGGTCAGCGATACTTATCTTCTATTAGGTACAATTGCCTCCCCATTTTGGCCAAGTTTTAGAGAAATTGAATGAATGGATGAAACGTTATGGGGCAAAAAATGTCATGTTTTGCTATTTCGGGGACTTTTGACCCCCTGGGAGGCTAACCAGATATTTTACAAAAATCGGAGATTGTCACTTTCTAACCTGACCAAAGTTACAACTTCATGCAAAATTTCAGAGAAATTCAATGGATGGTTGCGGAGAAAAATCCGGACAGACGGACATGCCTCAAAACATAAGTCCCCCGATTTTATAAATCGGGTACCAATAATATACGTTATTATATTTTTACTTAGAATATGTTAAGCGGCCATCCGTTTTCCATCAAAAGGTTCTTTATTTATATACATATATGTAACAGTATTTTTACTTCCCCTAAAACTGAATGTGTTATAAAAAAGATAAATAGATGGGGACGGCTTATTCTAGATTAGTATGTAGAAAATTAAGAAATATGATGGAAGACATTCTTATCAACCCATCTGGTCGACGTGATGCTAATTAAGACAGACAGGATTCTAGATAAGTAAACGCTGAACTTTTTTGATTTGGACGTCGCATAGATTTGGCTTGGTAACATTCCTACGAATCAGTTAAATTTAGAAATCACAAAAAAAAATCTTGAAAGACGGAAAAAAGACAGTAAATATAGTAATCACAGAAAACATGCTAATAAAAAAGAGTTGGATATATGATTTTACAATCAAAGATTAAACAAATATTTAACAAAAAATGTAATTCAACTTTAAAAACTCATGAATTGTGCACATTGAGAGATATATTACATTGGCATAGATATATAACTCTGCTAGAAACTAACGTACGTCATATTTTGGATCACGCTATGAGGTTGGGTTATATTGTTAGATTAGGAATAAGTGAGTTTGCAAAGCCAGGTAAGTATGCAAACTAACAAGACAACATGTTTAATGAGTCCTTTAGTGTTTGCTATATCTACTGTTTGCTATATTCCTTCTCTATTTTACTTTAAAGCTACGGGTTAATAAGTATTTCTACCTGCTTGACATATTTGTTTGTTTACGAGAGACGATTCCAATCTTTGTATTTGTGTGTTTTGTTAATAATTTCGATTGTTAATAAAAAGAGACGGCTAGAGATAATCTAAATGCAGTGAGGTAGACGATGTATAGAATAATAGAATGGGGTCAACAACATACGGTGATATAAGGCTGAAGGGATTGATTGAAAGTTAATTAGAGATACCCCACTTGCTGAGTTAATTGCAAATTATTAGAATAATTGTAACATAACACAATTGAAAAAATAAACGCTTTAAAATACTATAAATCGCAAAATAATTATGCAGGAAGGTAGTAAAGTAAATTTAATTGCGTTGGGTTACAGTTATATGTTGATTTTTTTAACATAATGTTTTCATTGTTGACTATAATAGGCCATTGTCTTGAATTCTTATTCGCCTAAAGGGGGATTTATTTTTAATAGTGGTGAAAGGTATTAAAGCGTATTATTATACAAAATAGTGGTACTGTGAAGAGTCCACGGTTGCTCATTTAATCAATCAAAATAATTTACTTGTAATGATAATATTTCGTTTAAAATGATATTGGGTTTGCCAGAGAGTCCGTTCGTTTTTGGTCCCCCGATTTATAAAATCGGGGGACTTATGTTTTGAGGCATGTCCGTCCGTCCGGATTTTTCTCCGTAACCATCCATTGAATTTCTCTGAAATTTTGCATGAAGTTGTAACTTTGGGCAGGTTAGAATGTGACATTCTTCGATTTTGTAAAAAAATATCTGGTTAGCCTCCCAGGGGGTAAAAAGTACCGAAATGGCAAAAAATGACATTTTTTGCCCCATAACTTTTAATCCATCCATTCCATTCCTCTGACACAGGTGATTGTTTCTAATCGAAAATAAGTATCGCTGATCTTGGAAAACATCTGGTTCGCGCCCCCAGGGGGTCAAAAGCCCTCAAAATGGCAAAAAATCACCCTTTTCTCCCATAACGTGTGATCCATCCATTCAATTTTCTGAAACTTGGCCAAAATGTAGAGGCAATTGTTCTGGATATAAAATGCGCATCCTTGACCTCAGACAAATTCTGGTTCGCGCCTCCAGGGGGTCCAAGGGGGGTCAAAACTGCCCCAAATTGCCTAAATCTATTGCATTTTACACTCGCCACATCGAGTCACATATAGAGGGGGACCACGAACGCGCGGCTTGTTTTAGTGGATTTTACCGCTATTCATTTTCACGGTCGATTAAGAAATCTAGAGAATGTATGCGATTTATCTGGTTGTCAAACAGCAATCTTATTCAATTACAGCTTTCACTTGGTCACTGTCGATCATCTTTGGCCAGCCAGAGAGATGCGCGTGTCTCACTGAAATTGTCCTTTTCGGAATCGAAAAAACTATTTCTGGCATATTTGTTCTGAAACAAAATTCTCCCCATAAACAGGGCATATCTTTATTAAGCTTTCTCTAGCTTTTTCTACATTTCTGTAGTAAAAAGGTATTAAATCTCGGTAGTACTATGCTTTATCTTCCATTTCAAGCTCTGAAATAGAAGAAAAAATGTAAGAACTCTTCTGCTCGGGTGATTATTAAACAGTGACGTCAAGATACTCGCTACACACAGGAGTTGACGAATAGGAATATAAAACGATCTTTAGTAAGTCGGAAAGATAACATTTAAAAAAGAAACGAACCCTTTGGCAAACCCAATATATTTATTTAAGATGAAATAATATTAAGAAAAAGGGTCCCCTTTTTACTCCCGTAAAAATAATTGCACTTCTCAGTTAAATATTTTTAGATATATATTTTTTAAATAAATATTTTTTTATTAAAAGTTGTAACAATTTCGCACTTTTAAAAACAATAAATATTCTTTTTTGTCTGACCGTAAAATATAAATGTCAACAAAGTATTTTCTGTTAAATAAATAAAACAAAAAGGTCAATATTGTTATTAAATTCATTTATTGTTAAAATAATTTTTTTTTTCTGACCATAATAATAATTTTAAGCTAAATATTCATCAAGTAAAAAGACGAATCTCAATTAAAAATACCTTTTTTCCGTTACATCAGCAACAGTCGGGCGATCTAATGTTTTAAAATATAGAGATGATTGAGTGTACGTACGAATATGAAATTATCTTAGCGTATTACTATATAGAATGCAAGTTACCATCGGAAGTATGTGTATTAATTCATAACGAAGCTTATGGTGGGCCACAATGATTTAGCCGGTGAACAGTTTACGATGATCGCTCAGCCAAAATTCCAGTTGAGCGTACCTTTTCGACAATCAGTCGGACAGAGATTGACTATTTAAGTGGTATTTTATTTGGCGGATTGGGGTATATATATCGGATAGCCTTATGAGTTTAACCCACTACATCGTTGCTGTCTTTCTTTTGAAAGGATTTAGTTAATCGTTAACTGCCTGAGGCGGCTCTACAGGGAAATGCTGAAGGCCTGCCCAGACTGTTTAAGGAAGAGTTTGGCTCTCTCAAGTGACGCTGGCTTTTCTTTCCCGACATTGTATAACATTATATTCTAGGGAAAGTATATAAATACAGTGGGACAAAATGAAGACTGATGTCATAGTTACGTTGATCCTTCGCTATCAGTATAGCCACATGTACATACCATGGAGTGTGTTTATGCAACATAAACCCGTATAATAATAGCTTGTACTTACATAGTTACCGACCACACCTATTAAAATCAAATTTTCCGAACGTCAGGATCAGACCAACTCTAACAACGAGACAATTGTGCAGACCAGTTTCTTCTTCACGGGATTTAAAACCCTGTGTGGACCTTGTGGAGCCTTCTAGAAATGCTATTTTATCGGGATCGCCGCGAATGTTTTATGAGAATTAATTTTCCACGCTGCGTGTGACATTACTCGAAACAGATCATTAATTTAAAAAGTTGAATAGATTAACGGAATAAAGCTGGTATCACAATTTTCAGAAAATTATGAGACAACTTCAGGTGTCGCAGTTTGTGTGTGATTTAACGGACAACGACAATTTTATTATTATTTTTTAATTTATTTATTATGATTCGAATATAAAAAAAAATAAATAGAGTAACCGTAAAACACATCTTTAAAATTCTATTCAAAACATAATTTAATAACGAATTAAATCTACCAGAATTCATTTTGGTTTATGCGAAAACAAAGCATTCATTTTTATAATTGAAAGAACATTATTAACATAGTATCGATCAAAATCTGAATAAGAACCCGATGTGAAAATTCAAATACCTTTATTTTTTGTTAAATTTAACATCATTTATTAGATATAAATTATGAAATATTTTCAAGAATTGAGTTTCATTCGGGTATCGTAAAATAATGTTTGGATGCATAATATAGGCACAAATTCTCATTTGAAAATTCAAATACCTTTATTTTTTGTTTAATTTAACATAATTTATTAGATATAAAGTATGAAATATTTTCAAGAATTGAGTTTCATTCGGGTATCGTAAAATAATTTTTAGATGCATAATATAGGCACAAATTCTCATTTAAAAATTCAAACATTTCTGATAGGTATTACATTTGATTCATTGTAACTGGCCACTATTTAAGCAAGAGTTGCTGAATTTCAATTACTTTTAAAGACCTCTTAAGCCATTTTTGAATAAAACATATAATGAAGTTTTTCAAGATTAACATAATCAGATACAGTTTAGTACCATAATATGTTGATTTTAATCTTCGTAAAGGATGCTTATATCTGCAGAACTCTTCCTTTCGGGAAATAAATATTCTCCATTTTGGCGGAGGTGTTATTCCCGTATATATATATATATATATATATATATATATATATATATATATATATATATATATATATATATATATATATATATATATATATATATATATATATTTAAAGAAAGAAAGATGAAGATAAAAAATTGTACAAAATTACATAAAATTACATAAACTAATACAAATGTTATTACATCGATAGTTCAGATGCAAGGAGTTACATTAATCCTTAAACCATAGTTTCTCAAAGAAAAAACTCTTCTCGTCAAAGGATAAAATCTCGTAATATGGTATTTATAACAATTAAATATTACCTAGTTCCAATTCACTTTGAAAAATTGAAGAATAAAAAAAAAAGTTTGGGGATGAAGAAATAAATGGCCGGGAAGTAAAAAATTAGCGGTGTTGCGTAGTCATTTTCGAAGACCAAAGGGACGTTATGGTGTAGATAGTTAATAGTAAAAGTAACAGTTTGTAGAATTGAAGAAAGTTTTCTAACAAAAAAGTGGAGGGCTCAAAATATCTCACTTGGTCCGTACGGATTCGTACTCTGTTATAGTGTATTTCCGTGGAGTTACAAGTAAAAATCCTGGAGTGGTGTTTTAAATATCCAATTCGGCAATACCGAGGTGTAGATTGTCTGTTGAAAGGCGCTATGTGGAAAAGTTCATATCTGCCTTCAATTCTTGGCTTCCCGGGCATTAGTATATATATATATATATATATATATATATATATATATATATATATATATATATATATATATATATAGTGTTTTAGAAAACATTCTCTCACTTTAGCAAACATTGTTAAACACATAATACAACCGCTTGGTTATACTTTTTTAATTGTTTTCATGTTCCTAATAATATTTTCAGTTTTAAAATTAAAACGGTTAATATATTTTTCATATATATCTTGACTGCGTTCGATTCTTCATCTAATCATCTTCAGGTGACAAAAACATATCACTTTCAGCTAAAAAAGAGAATTTCAAAAACCACTGAAAACGGTGTATGTGTGGACGTTAGACGTAAAATAGAGATTTGTGTTTCCGAAAAAAGTGTTTTTCTGTTTATTTACAGAATAGTCATCACTTATCAAGGCCCTAGATTAACTCGTGTATAAGGGTCGATACGTTTGATGCATAAAGTGACTATTTAAAAAGAAAGCTCAAGAAGAATCTTTTTACATTGGACTTGCAAATTGCAATGTTATAGTCAGCAGACAAGCAGCCCTATGGTACTGTGTTCCACAAACGAGCAGTTTAAGGAAAGGAACTTTTCTGATGAAAGTTCCGCTTAGTTCTAGGCACATAGAGGGAGAAAAGAAATGTATTGACTGGATGTTACAAAACCACGTATAGTTATACGTGGTTTTGTTGCGAATCTTTCACCGAAGAAGCATAGATTGAAGCCCAGTCGAGCACCTACCATGAAAATAACGGTAGAGTAGAGAAAGACTAGCAACGTCTCTTATGTCAGCCAGAAGCTGTAGTGTGGAGGAGAGGACATCGCCCACTAAATTTCGAAGTTGGTGTTATACTCTATCAAGGCATGAAAGGCTGTCCTGCGCGGCACCTCCTCAGATGTGGCAAAAGTACTCCACATTGGGATGTATTTGACTTGTATACAGGTAGAGAATTGCTTCATAACTAATAGACCTTATGGAGCGGTAAAATTATCAAACCATTTCAGGTCTAGGATAAAGGGCAGTTCCATAAGCGTTTACATATTATGTTCTGGAACTGACAGAATTAACGTGCAAAGATAACTTTTATTTACGTTAAATAATTTAACATATTTTTACTAGTTTCCTATGTAATGTTATTTATTGTAGGTTGTTTGGTTTTATAACAATAACTTCCATATTTTAAATTTGAATTAATAAGTTTTAGAATGTAATGTGTTTGTGTTGTTAAAAAAATAATTTCTTACATAAAAGGGGTAAGTTATAATTTTTTTAAATGCTGGTAAATGTAACATGACTTTAGAAAGTGCATAATTAGTCTACGAGAAATGGATGTGATAGTAATACAAATGTATATATTTTATCATCATAAATGTTATTATTGTCATTAGGTTGTAGTTATGTAGGAGGTCTTATCTATTAGTAACAATGCCCTTTCGGAGAAGGCATCTCTAAAAAAAAATAATAATAGTAATAATAATAGTGATAATAATAACTACTATAATAATAATAAAAATAATAATAACAAGAAATAGAAGAAGAAGAAGAAGATAAAATGAAGAAGAACAAGGGGACGAAGAAGAAGAAAATGATGCAGGCCTAGACTGACACCAAATAAAATATTTGTAGACGGCCCAGCCGGATGAGAAGACGGGGGAGAGAGAGCACAACGCTACTTCCATGGACACACATCCACAATCCATTAACACTTTCACTGTCTTACGCATACGCACATTAAATGGGAGACGCACTCACTGCTTGAATCTCCTTTCAATGTCGTCGATTGAAAACAAATTTATAAACATAACCATTTTTATATTTTATACATTTCTCACTTAAAAAAAACAAATCAATTATTGACTCTATTTAATAACTTTCAATAAAAATGCAATTTATGTAAGTTTTGATTATGATTTTTCAAATCCGTTGTTAATTCACAGCCCTTAAATTATCGATTCAGACTTCCTCGATATCTCAACTAATGAACCTTTTTTGTTCTGCAAGGACACTCACATATAAACAATTATTCTATGTTTTTCTATCTTTGTAGACTTCCATTTTAGACATATATAAAATATCTCTTTTGTGAACTTCTGCTTTTGTAATCTTTATTTTGTTTGTTTATCATATGACATTTCTCTCGTTCTCTCACACGTTTGAATATCACTTAAAACTGCTTTTATTTAAATGTTTCTAGTAAACTCGGTTCTCCCCAAATGTCACCACAAAACTGGAACCCAAAAAGGGGCTCCCAAAGTGTCCCTAGATACATTGTATTTACGTTAAACTTCTGAACATATCGTTACTAGTTTTTAATGTAATTTTATTTGTCGTAGTTTACAGGAATTTGATGAAGATAGCTTCGAGTAGTTTTTTAATTGGTTTCGGAATGTAATATTTTCGAGTTGCTGATAAAAAATATCTCTTAAATAAGACAGTAGCAGTGATGCTTTTTTAAATGCTGGTAAATTAATATATATATATATATATATATATATATATATATATATATATATATATATATATATATGTATATGTATATATTTGTATATATATATATATATATATGTATATATATGTATATGTATATATTTGTATATATACATAAATGTAAAAGTATTTACTTCCCTGGAAACTAAATGTGTTATATATATATATATATATATATATATATATATATATATATATATATATATATATATATATATATATATATGTATATTTTTGTGGTTGTATATATATATATATATGTATATATATATATATATATATATATATATATAAATATATATTCGTATACGTGTATATACAAAAGAGAATAGTTACACCGTATTAAGGCTCTTCATTGTGGCTATAGACGGAGCAAGTGTTTTTCACATTAATATTTGTAATGCAATCGTCAGATCTTGTTAAACTGTGATTATAAGTCAGGAATTTAACCTGGGCTCGTGCTGACAGCAATTGAGATCATAGTTTTTGTAAATCTGTATTTCGTTTATATTGCCGATACACTAGAGGATTCTATTCTATACTGCAGTTATAATTTGCGCTAAGTAGAAACATCTATTTAGCCTAGTTTCACGGGTATATATATATATATATATATATATATATATATATATATATATATATATATGTGTGTGTGTGTGTGTGTGTGTGTGTGTGGGTGCGTATATGTGCGTATATGTGTGTATGTGTAACTTGGCTACAACTTAAGTAGTATTTTACGTTTCCAACAAAATAGTGGCTGATGGAAAACATAAAATCATGTAAAACAAGCCGCGCGTGCGTGGTCCCCTTTGTATGTGACTCGATGTGGCGAGTGTAAAATGCAATAAATTTGGGATATTTGAGGCATTTTGACTCCCCTTTGGCCCCCTAGGGGCGCGAACCAGACTTTTTCTAGGCTCAGGGATGCTCATTTTATATCCAGAACAATTGCCTCTACATTTTGGTCAAGTTTCAGAAAAATTGAATGGATGGATCAAACGTTATGAGAGAAAAGGTTCATTTTTTCTAATTGACACCCAAATCTCAATGGTCTTTACCAGCAAGAAATCAATGGTACGAAGTTGTTGCGATATCGCAAGAGTATTTGCGGTGGTTATCGAAAGAAATGAAGAATACTGAAAATCTGGGGAGGCTTGTTGTCACTCAGACCCCAGGAGATACCACTGGTGTTTGTCAGTGAGCAATCACTGACGAGGATCTGTGTGAGCACTGTTAGTGAGTACAAATAATTGTTTCATTGCTGTTACTACTACTACCTTACTATTTTGGTATATTTTGTTGTTTTAATTTGCCTTTTATTTTCATACTCGCAGAGCTACCTGGCATTGCCGTAGAGAATAGTAAATACTTTAGTTTCATAAATTTAAAAAAATGATTTCCAATTGTAACACGTGCTGTGAATCTAACTGTAAACGTGAAATTACTGATCGACGTAAAATTTACAAAAAAAACAACCAAGTAAAATAATACTTTTACAAAATGTGAGAAATAAGTTTTACTTAATAAATTAAACTAATCCGCTTTCTATCTGTTGTTAATCAGAAGAAAAAAATACATCATCTGTGTGCTCGTAGATTAATCCCAATTTTCATTACTAAAACATTACGAACAAAGGAATATTTTCGTGCCTCTTAAAAGTACCGTTATTTTTAGTATCAGTTAAGTCTCTACTCTTTGCTCATGAAAATTACATTTTCATACGTGATTATTCGGTTATTTGTTAATTATCAGTTATTATGAAGATCAAGATCAAGTCTCCGTTTTCTTTGCTAATGAAAATAAATTTACATAGGCTAATATTGAAGCTGGTCGAAAACACATAGGTTCACTTTCATTATATAAAAACTGTATTCAATAGAAAGAAGAATAAAACTATGAAGGCGCCAATACCATTAGAATCCGTCGTCTCATTATTAATTACTGACGTCACAATATGTATTAAAACTATTTTTATTTTAATAATATGTCCAATTTTAGAACTATTTTAACATGTTTTCTGATAACGTAGACTAAACAAGCAACTACCAGCTGTAATTATTGTTTTCAGATGTACAAATTAAATGTTATCATTATTGTGATTATTGGGACAACTCGTGTTGGATGTTATTCTAAACACATTTTGATCAATGGAACTTGCGACTTTTCGGATGAACTTTTTGTTTACCTTTATTCTCAACTACATATGTTATATACTAGTTGGTGTACGCACCCAATATATAACAGAGTTTCCTCGGCCAGTCGTTACTTATGAATATATGTAAAAATGAGTAGTATCTTTGTATGAGTGCATGTATGATGAAAAAAAGGAGGTAAATAATGTTTTAAGGAAATAATCTAACTCTGTATAAATGATTAAGAAAATAGGT
This sequence comes from Sepiola atlantica, assembly GCA_963556195.1. Taxonomy (NCBI): domain Eukaryota; kingdom Metazoa; phylum Mollusca; class Cephalopoda; order Sepiida; family Sepiolidae; genus Sepiola; species Sepiola atlantica. The sequence continues at coordinate 206,235,723 of OY744520.1, read as the reverse complement.
TGCACGTCTTTGTTGAATTTGCGTGAGTTCGTCAGGAAATGAAACTAAAACATTCGTCTTTTTTTATCCTCCAATCTCTCCAGCTAGAGGCTAATTAACGCAGACGCGAGAACTGATAAGTAAACCCTATAAATGTTTCAGCTGCGCAGAGATTGAGATTGATAACATTCCCACGTATCTGATAAAAGCTCAGCAAATCAGCTTAAAACACATGATTTGAAAAAGGCAACAAATGATCTGCTGCTCGCTTGTTCACAAAATTACAGACTTTTAAATAATGCTAGTAGAATGTTTATTTCCATCTTCTTACGGATATTCTCTCATCCTATCATTGTTCGGGCTTTTCGAATATCTTGCTCTATCTGTAGAAAGAACGAGCAAAACTTTCTACAATAATCTGGAAAGTTTGTTAATCGGACACTCTGTTCTCTCAGGTTGTTATGTTCTTTGACTTAACCTGGAGGTTAGACTGCTGGAATAATTGTTATTGGGTGATGCTATGCACCCCTAACATATATAATATGTTTTACTCTGAGGACATCTAGTTTATAATGTTAAAGTAGAGCGTCCCACGTCGGCAACTTAATAGGTTCCTAAATATCCACACATCTCTATCCCCTGTCCCATCGCCGCACTGTCGCATCGTTGCGCCTGTTTTAAAAGTACTTCAATTGAATGAGCTCCAAAGAAAATGCTGCTCTAGTGTACCCTCCACTTAAATACACTAGACAAACCCGACCATTGACTAAGTCTCATCTGTTCAATGTGGACGTCCGCATATGCCGGAGAGCCATCTCTTCCAATAGATTTTTCCTCGTGTTGCCGGTCTTTGGAACTCCCTCCCGGCTCCATGTTTCCTTAACTGTATCAACATGCAGTAATTAAAAACTAATGTAAACAGACATCTCGCATCAGACCTCACAGCTAAGGATGCCCTTCCTGAAACGTACACCCTTATTCCTAATAGCCCCTTACGTCTACAGTGGAAACTTGCCTTGTTTTAGGTGAATTGTGATTTAGAAATAAATTGAAATAGAATACACATTAAACCTATAATTATACACACTCGTCAATTTGTTAATTGTATATCCAGCGTCCCACCTTATATATATTCTCTAAACATATACATACACACACACAAACATATACATATATATATATATATATATATATATATATATATATATATATGCACATCTATACCTATATCGATAATCAGGTGTACATATATATATATATATATATATATATATATATATAAATCTAAAACAAATCAACAGGCTTTGATAGCCATACATATATATTCACATATATCCCTACATGTATACACATACAACCACACATATATCACTTCACACACACATGTGTGTATATATATATATATGACACATGTATACATATACATACATATACAAATACATGCACTCATCTAAATACACATACACAAACATATCATTTGAATTTCATTATCAACGTGCATATACATATATAACAATCTTAACACATAACTCTATGTATTGTTTTATTCTTACACTGTATAGTATAAGATTATTGTACGTACCGTGATAAAATACCTTCTTAAATTAAACTTTTAAATATGTATGACATTTTCCATGTTAGAGATTTGAAATTCCAGTAGCTATTTTCGGCTCAGTTCGTGATAAATAAAAACAAAAACAAATATAAAACTAAATATATGAAGTAAAACTGAACATTTTTTTTTATTAAATTGTAATACGACGACTTCATGGAAATCAAAATGAAGTAAACTTTTATAACATAAAAACATATTTTGAGGCTGAGGTGTTATTGTTTCCTTTTGTTCCCTATACTTTTTGTTCCGAACCTTCTGAGTGTATGTCTTTCGAAATGCTGGCAGTTGAGCATTGTCTCTTGTCTTACATTTTACAATGTGTGTCTTTCTTCATACCTTACAGAAGTACAATGAAATTATTTTTAACACTTTTAACTATTTATTATTTAAAGCATCAAATAAAATTTCACCAACTTTTGTAAATGTTATTATCATGAAGCTGATGCTATTACCCATTAACGTTTAGTCGTCTATGATATTAGTACCCCCCTTCTACTGCTATGACTACTAGTACTATGACTATTAATACTACTAATAATAATAAGTACCCCGCTGAATACGGAGATCACTGGGACATTGGGGAGGCTTATTGCCATCAAAATACCAGAGAAGACCAATGGTCGTTGCCAACGAGAAATCTATTATAAACGTTTGTTGTGATAACGCAAATTCATTTGCAGTATTTATCGAAAGAGGTCGCGTGCACTGGAAATCTGGAGGGGCTTGTTGTCACCTAGACTCCAGGGAACACCACTGGTGATTATCAATCAGCAATCACTGATGAGGAACTGTGTGAGAACTCCTAGTGAGTTATATAATATATAATTATAACAATATGCATTAGTATAAAGAGTAGAATGTATTGTGTTGCTGATGCTGATTTTGATAATCGCTATTTATAGAATGTTTTTAATTTGAGTATAAATAGTAATATATTGTTCAGGAAAAGGATTAAAATATACTTGGCTTTCTTCAATTTTTCCGGATCACGCATGTTATTAATAATATAGATATGCAATGATTGTATCAGCATACAACATTCTGGATGAAGTTAAATGTTTTTTTAATAAGTAAATATGTAAACTAATAAACACATATAAATGATCCCGTATAATTCTCCTAATTCCAATTTGCAGCATCCTTAGGTTCCTGCGAAAATGGTACAAATGATTCCAATGGCCTTGAGCATTTTCTGTCAAATCTCCTCCGTATGTTGCTCAGTCTCGTTTCCCGATATTCGTATCAATGAAGAATCAGTCGCCCCCTAAACCCCTCACACACCAGTCACGCGAATGTTAGCAGCCAAAAACGTGAAATTGGCTGCTATCCAGACGAGATCACGTTCGGGTGTGAACGGTTTATTGGAGATAAGTGACAGTGGCGTGCTGCGACGTAGTGACACTGAGACGGGCGGTTGTAATTGTAAAATGTGTAAGAAATGAAGAGTGGGCGAGACGAGAGTAGATAGATAAGAACGAGTTAGAGAAGAGGAAAACGATGAGCTGTTTATGATGAAATGAAGCGTGTTCGAACGACCGGTCGGTCGAGACACTCTATAATCGCGTATGTAAATTGTGGCTGAATACTTCTTATCGGCACGACAGTCGGAATATATATATATATATATATATATATATATATATATATATATATATACATACATGGCATTAAAGAGACAATATTTATTACTCATAATGAATTAAGAAATTTAAAAAAGATGAAAGGGCAGCTGACCGGTTTCGTACCTCGCTCAACAGAGCCAAATATCGAGGTATCGTATAACAAATATAAAAAAGATGCTATGAGAATTATATTTTTATATGATACCTGGATATTTAGCTCTGTTGAGCGAGGTACGAAACCGGTCAGCTGCCCTTTCATCTTTTTTATTTCTTAATTCATTATGAGTAATACATATTGTCTCTTCAATGCCATTTTAAAGTTTTGTACGAAAAAGAAAATATTTAAATATATATATATATATATATATATATATTGTATCAGCTTTGATAATGATGAAATAAAAAGTTTCTCTCAGATATTTAGAATAACTTGTGAAACTTTATTGCAGCAGTAGTAGCAATAACAATAGCAGCAACTAATGTCCCTACATACCTCTAATTGGATATTTAAAAAGATAACTCAATTTCGATTCGTTAGCGAAGTCGGACTTCAACCAATCAGAAAAAAATGCTCTTGTAGCAGAGTACCTGCAGTAACCTGTGAGAGACTTAACCTACCATACAAACCTTTGCCAGTAAAAACCGCGAATTTATCAACTTTTTCTAAAACCCTTGCGAGCGAAACAAATTCTAGCTTTGGCCATTTATTACACTAGAGACATAAACGAACTCACATTAAATCGCACGTTGCAAGCGAAACCAACATGTCTACTTAGTTTCTTCCACATATATTCTGGAAATATTTTGCCATGGCAACACTGTTCAATCAGCAGCTACTACCAAACTATTCTGTGGGCGAACTACGCTTATGCAGAAAGAATACTTCTACTAAGAAGAAACCTCAAATATTTCATTTTGCTTTAAATGAGCAAATACTCATTCTCTATTTTAATAACAAAAACGTTTTTATTGGTTTTCAATCGGAGCTTATACATGGATTTCAATGTAGAATTAATTGTATTGTTATATATTTGTATTGGTTTTCAAACAACCCCCAAAATATGAAAGGTAAGCGAATACATTGTTTCTTGTATATTAGTGTATTCTTAATTTAAATGAATAACTGCAAAAAATGTTGCCACCTTTCCTAGGTATATTAACATCAACATAGATTATGTTTATTGAATTCGAATGCTACAAACTATTTTCAATGTTGTATATATAGTAATCGGCAAGCACCTTCAATCAACTTTGGAATGTCTTTATTTAAATAAACATAAAAAGCTAATACATTATATTTCGCTATTTACATGTTTAATTAGCATTGCCGTATTTTGTTATATTATACGCAATACTTTCTTCGATAGTAAAACATCCGATGTCAATAGGGTGCTGAAAACAGATGCTACACTTTGATCTAAGCCAAAAGGCCAAGGAACCATAAAAATCATGTTTTTGATTGGTAGGCAGTTTTAAAGGAATAAAAACACTATTATTTAATCAATTATTATATTATCTTTTTATTGGAGTGTTTGATATAGTATCGGTTTTGTTGTCATAAGATCACCCCCAGGAATTAGCTTCCCCGTTTCTACGAGGCTAATCTTCGCAGGTACTATATCGTACTTTGAGGGTAAGGGGTAAAGTAATATATGTTCTGTTGTCAGCAGACTAGACTCACGGGCGGAATTGCATTCTCTTTTCATGGGTGATCCTCCTAGGTATAACCTCCTCTTTTTTGGAGGAGATGGGGCTAGTGTACTAATTATTCAGTTATTATGATATCATCTGTTTAGCCATTGCCTCTTCTTATGGGTGTCAGTATAGTAAATGTTCGTTTACCATGATATTATCACCACAGGCTAGCAAATATATGCTAGGTACTAGTAATAAAAGTGATCATGTCCCATTTATTAAATATGTATGAAGTAATACAAAGAACAATACAGTGTGAGATTATATTTATTACTGAATAGACTTAATACGATCTTTATTCAGTTGAAATAATTACGCGTATTCTATTCAACAGAAACGCGCATATAACGCAAATAAATAGATGGCATTCTAAGTGTAGCACTACGGTGGACTATTCTTTGATTCTAGTCTAACAACATATCCCTGGTCGTGGTCTTGAAGTATACATCTAAAGTATTGTTTTTTTACTTGTCGTAAGTAGTTGCTCAATGGGCAGTGAGGTCTCCCGTTTTTTTCCTCTACTTTCCAGTTGTTGTTAAACCGTCGTCCTAGTAGGAGTATATTCCTGAAAATGTTGATATTTTCGATCTTTTTACAATAGACATTCTATATTTGATCGTAGGCGCTCGACTGAGCTCCAATACCTGCCCCCCCTGTAACATTTACAGCAAAAAGGTCGTCTAGAACTGAAAATAATTTTTATTTTCTGCCTCTGTTAAGAAAATTAAACGGAACATACATGAGCAAAGTTTCTTTTCAAATAACTACCCGTCCATGGAACACAATACCACGGGACTGCATTCCAGCTGCTTTTAACATATTCGCATTAAAGTTTAATGTAAACAAATTATTCTCAAACTGTGTTTTTAAAATATCAAATTCTTCCTAGATTCAACTAGTGTCTCAGATCGTGAATGTATGGGTTCTGTCTAATAAATTAATTAATATTTATCCTCGATTACCTTTTGGGCCTTGATAAACGCTTACTAATTAGTAGAAACCTTCAAATAGACTGACATATATGTATTTTCTCAGAGTGTTATGCGAGTCCTTTTCACTCGTCCATCTTTAGCACCCTTTCTACTCTTCGACTTTTTTTTTGTCCAAGCGTAACGATTTTAAAATATTATCAATACAGTAATAAACATGGTCAACTCATACGTCAAGAAATTCAAGTAAGGACTGCCAAGTGAGCAACACTGGTTTTATTGCCGCTAATTGTCTCGCCAATCACAGTAAACGATTTATTCACGGTCGTTAATTTAGCGAACATTTCAGAATATATCATATCGTTACACACGGAAGACGTGCATATCGTTGACCAAGTTCAATCATGCGATAGTGTAGTCAATAAACCAAAACAAACCTAGACACAAATAATAGACAATGATGACCCAATATTTCAAACAAGATATTGATAGATAAGGTATATGTAACATCGTCAGTTATTACTTTTATGTTTATGTGTATTTATCCGGCATTTTCCAGATAGACCTCTTTAACGGTTTTAATTTCCTTTTTAAATGTCTGAACTATAGGAATGAATGATTATAGCTATTATAAGTATACTAAAATCGAATGTTAGTCTTATGATAAAAATACTAAATTAATTTATATTTAAATAAAGTTTTGAATAACACTTTATTTTTTGTGCATCACAGATTACTGCTTAGGAAGCACTGTTCCATCATCAGGAGGAACCACTGAACAGTTTTGGCCCCAACTCTACGACTGATTTTCTGAAGCAAACTTTTCGTCAGGGGTGATTATGTAACACTAGTGTCATTTGCCGATAAATCTTGTAAAGCCAAATTTGTTTTTGTTTAACCTGATCAACGGTAGAATGATTCCCAGTCTGGTTTACATCCTTACGGTATCTGCAAAACGTGTTATGGTCGATCGACCAGAGCTGTTGAAATTCCCTAAAATAGTAAGTCAGGAAAATAATTCAACTACTTCAAAAATGTGTTCAGTGCCTTTTCTCTTATTAAATAATAAAACTACCATTTTCTTTCTATTCATTTTTAATTATATATTTATAACTTACTATCGATTTTATATTTTAGGATTTTTTTATTAAATAAAAATTTCATCGATGTAGAAATAAATGAAAACATTTAATTTAATAAGCAGCAACTACTATTGATATAAATGTTATTAAGTAGTAATATCTTATGTTCATTACTCTATCTGATATAATCGCGTTGCCACACACTTTTTTGTTTGATTACAAAAGTTAACCAAAACTGAAACCTGGCTAGATCGGTATCGATTTGGCAATACAAAGAGCTATATGTGGAAGTACAGAGACACCTCCCTACGAGAAAAAAAAACTAAAAAGCTAATGTCGTTAAAATTATCTTGGGTGAGCAGTTTCACGTACGACTAGCAGCCGCTTGGGAATTTGGTATTCATCGGAAACTCCCCCTTAAGAGGAAGCCAGCTATATCCATCAAAGATGCGTGCCGCACGTAAACAAGAACTATCCGGGGTTGTCTGTGATTTTTTCTGTTTCAAAATAGTTATATAACTTTATTATGAAACAGTTCTTTTCGAACGTTTGCTTCCCTTAAAAATAGATACACTTTGAATATGTTATAGCGATGCAGATTTGTAAAAGGGTAGATTAAATAAGAAAACGTACTTCTCAATTAGATATTAATTTAGAAGTTAGGTTGACGTGTTTTAGAAGTTACGTTATGAGAGAAAGTACGTGGTAAATAACGAGATCGAGTCTTGTATTTGGCTGTTCTGCGTAAAGGCAAAACGACGTGGATTTGCAAGGTTTTTTCCTTACCCGACAGAATTATTTTAATGTACTAACGAATCATCGCTTATAAAGGCCTTAAGCTCACTGGAGGATTAGATAATGGGTTTGTCAGCTCGACGGTTATATAACACAGTAGGGATTCGTTACGATTGTTGAGACTGGCAACAATTTTATTATTTTATAGGACGGCTCAACAAAAAATTAACGCAACACAACTTTAAACATTATAATTAGGTTAGGACCAAAACAAACTTCTTATTGTGTAAAAACTATATTTCTAAATTGTACAGAACACAAACAAGCGTTTGTATTTTTTAACATGTTCCTAGACTTGGAGTTTAGTCTAAATGCATGTTATATAGCATTACAGTTAAATCACTAGCAGACTCATATCTTGAAAAGTAAATTAACGAAATCATAATTATTCATTTTAAATATCAAACAATTACTAGATCAGTTATTAAATAAATTCAGAAAGCAATGACTACCATCATATGTCTATATGTTATGTGCAACCATTCATTTCGAAGCTTCTGGCTTATCTGCTTAGCACAATACACTGTAGGTCAGCAGAAAAACGAAATACAATCGAAAAGCTTTCTCTTAACAAATGTCATGGTTACAACATGTATGGCATACTATCTGTTAAAACAGCGGATTTTAAGAAGGAAGATGCACAAATACGTTTCTGTGATAAATAGTGTAACAAGTTTATCCAGCATTTCACCGCAATTATTAGCACAACTTCTCAGCGAGTGACTTTGTGTATGTTAAGATGTTTTTGGCACATATGTTACTTATTTAATAATGTATAGCATACAATTAGAAAATATAGAATTGTATTTACTTTTTACTGTAAATAATTTTCATGATTCAATTCTGAAAATTAAAAAAACAATCACTCTATAGCGAAATGTTTAGAAATTTAAAAGCGATTGGAATCAGAATCGATACTTGTATTAGAATCGGGGATTGAAAACAAAATCAGTAATTGTATCGTGATCGGGAAAACAATTGGAATCATTCCATCACTAATATCTATATATATATATATATATATATATATATATATATATATATATATATATATATATATATATATGTTTTGAAATATTAAAGCGTTCTTTCATCTACAGACGATACCGTTTCGTGTGTTTACCCTCATCGTATGTGATCGAACGCAGTGTGTAGATTCAGGCTAGAATCACAAGACGAACACTAAATACAACACGACCGTCGGCAATCGACACATGCATTAATTGAAGTTGGGATACATTTACTCAGGGAGGCAGGGGAGTTTCATTGTTTCCTACAGTGTTCAACGGAACTCTTTTATATATATATATATATATATATATATATATATATATATATATATATATATATATATATATATATATATATGTGTGGGGTGTGTGTGTGTGTGTGTGTGTGTTAAATAATAATAGTTAATATATGCTACATCCGGAACATTTTGCTAGGCTGGGATGAAATCGTGATGGACGAACTACATACATTGGCCAGCAAAGGAAGAGGTAATAACGAACATATACTACACTAATTCTAAAAAGAAGGCGTAATGTATGTTAGGATGGTATCCTCACAAAAGAACAGGTACTAAAGTACCCCTTCTAAAAAGAGGAGGTAATAGTTTGGAAAATCGCACCATAAAAACAGAAGGTAATGCCTATGATATAGTATCATTGCCACAGAAAATATACTACACTACCACGTGCATCCCAAAAAGGTAGTGGGAAGATAGTATCATGACACAAGAACATATACTACATTAATCCTCCCTCACAGTAGGATCTAACACCTGGAAGGATTATCTCTATCCCATTAAAAAGATGGAGGTAATCCACAGCAGACGATCTTATGACTACAGCACTGATACAAAACTAACGTATTCTCATTAAATAATAATACAATAATAGATAAAATCATTTTGGGTGGAAGGGAGTGTTCATTTATAAATGCCTAATCATGAAAACAATTTTTATAGCTTATTTCCCATTTTTCTCTAAGACATTTTAATCTAATGAATATCTGTAAATAAATGTATTCATGAAAAAAGATTGGAGATATTTTAAATAGGATCTGTGGTCACTGAGATGATTCTAGTTAAGAGTAAGATAGATATTCTTATAACGTTTGACCAAGAATGACCAACGACCTCTATTTTGCCCAATACTAATTTGTTTGTTATTTACATTTTTTTTATAATTTGTGCAAATAAATAATTTGAAGTGTAGTATCTGTCGTCAGCATCTCATGTAACTTTTTACTATCGATGAAACTTGCTTCAAACAATAAAAAACCCTAACAATAATACGGCGTCGTTAACAGGAGAGAGAGAAAAAGGGAGAAGGAGAGGGAGAGACAGGGATAGACAGATAGATCGAGAGAAAGAGAGAGGGAGTGAGAGATCAGCTTTGTTTATTATCTATAGTAAAACTTATCTCGCGTTTTTTTAAAACTTACTCGTGTAATTCTTCATTTAGTAAAAAGATAAAACTTGCGGTGTCTTATAAGTTTCACCTCGATTAGTTGTTTTCGGTTTGTAGAGTGAGATTAACCTCCAGTGTGACAACAGTAGAAAATCAATTCTCATTGATAAAAATAAACTACTATTCCCCCGGGTAATACCGTGTAGCTCTGCTACTTTTAAAGAATACACTTTTCAAACACAAACCGTTAAAACTTCGGTTATTTCGAAACATATTTAAATGTGATTGAAAGAAAAGAAAGAAAGCTGTCGCTCTAAAGAGTGACCGACCCGATTTTTCTTAAACATTTGAACGACGTTTGAAAACGTTTGAACACAAATAATCTATGTGGTTAACTAGCGAGTGTGTCTATGAAAACACCTGGCAAAACAAACTCCACGAATTTTAGCCTGATGATTCCCTTCGGGGATTAAATGCAGAAACCTCTGTGTAGCTTAATTGCCTTAAATATATTTTCATGACGTACTACCTAGTTGTACTCACGTTTAGAGCACTGTTGATGTAAATACTAAAAAATGGTACATAAAAAAGTATATCTCCTTATAAAATTTTATGTGGATACATGAAATAATATATATATATATATATATATATATATATATATATATATATATATATATATCTGTGATACAGCGGAACAGTCTGTCTGTGGAGGAATATAAGCTCCCCTTCCTGCTCAAGCACTGTAGTATAGTGGTGTCGCTTACTGCGCTTAGAAAGGTAATGCTAATCCAGTTGTAACTAACCAATTGAACACTGTAAAGCAGCGGTCAGTGTTTTTATAAATATACATTGTCGATATCTTTTAAGAGCGCTCCTCCTCTAGCCTAGTGGAAAAGTCCACCGACTATTTACAAGATGGTTGAAGGTTTCTCCATGACTTGGGAATGGTGCTGGTCTAGTGACAGGGAAGAGCTGTGATACAATAAAACAGTCTTTCTGTGGATGGTTATGCATATCTCTGTTGATTCCTCTTCGTATGAGAGTTTCTTAAAATACTTCATATCTGTAAACTTTATTTGAACCAAGTTAAAGGATTTATAATGAAAATGTTGAAATGATAAAAATAAACATTCCGCGGTACTATGTCAGATTTATAAGAATCGAAATACGCAAAAGGCAACTGTATTTTAGAGGACATAATCTTATATTTGTATACTACTGGTCATATTTATGAAATATAAAATGTGAAATGTATATAAACTAGCGATACCAGTAGACATTCAACAGGTTTATCTTTACTCTATTGTCTATTGCTGCCGTGCTGAAAAAAATGTCCATTCTATAGAGGTGTGTCGCGAACATGCACCCTGCAATTATATTGAAACATACTTATCTAATAGTCTGGTTAATATGTTATGAGAACATATATATATATATATATTTAAATATTTTCTTTGTCGTACAAAACTTTAAAATGGCATTGAAGAGACAATATGTATTACTCATAATTAATTAAGAAATTAAAAGGATGAAAGGGCAGCTGACCGGTTTCGTACCTCGCTTAACAGAACCAAATATCGAGGTAATGTATGAAAAATATAAAAAAAATAGCGATAGAAAGGGGTTAAAAAAAGAAAACAAAGTTCAATCAAATAGAACATTTATATATATATATATATATATATATATATATATATATATATATATATATATATATATACCTATGCGGTTTTATGTACAAAAGAATCGTAAGAATATCTGATATATTTCCATCATATCGATGTCTGTCGGAAACGCTGCCACATGACATTATTTTAAAATCTTTGGATAGAACAGATCAAAAACTTACATCCTAGCTAGAAAGTCAAGAAAGTATATCTGATTTTGAGTTTCAAGTTCGACATCAAATGAAGTTTAAAAAAAAATATTTTTAGCTTTGAATCTACGGCGATTGGGCGATCTGATCTTTTAAAAATAGGTGGATGGTACTAACATACTTACGCGCATGATATTGCATTAGCTTTATAGTTAAAATTACAAAAGATGTGTTCCTTTCCTAGAAGAATTAACATTCCCTGTAGTCTCCGATGCGCTTTGTAATATAAACAATGACATACGTTGTTATTTAGAACTGTTATTTATTTCATATCATACACGAAAACTGCCGCGTCCTTTTTCTTGAAAATAAATAAATACTTATTTTTATTTTTGTAGAAATGAAAAGTAAATGCTTATTCTATTGCAGAAACAATTGTTTTTTTATTTCTTTGTTCTAAAAATGGTTCCAGATTGTTTGCATAATTCTAACGAAACTGACATATTTCATTTAGTTTCTAACAACACTTTTATATTTGACAGGAAATCTTGCGTCTCATATATAAAAGACGTAGAGATATCCGTCTGTCAGCCTGTTTCTTTGTCTGTCCGTTAACATTTGGCTAATGAGACTTACGCAAGAGTTTTTGTAAGAATAATTGCGTATGCATCTTGGTTGTCGTATATGAGTTACGTTTTCTTTTTTCCTTAAAAAATACCGTAAAATTTGATTCAGAATGATTTGAACTATCAAGACAGTTCCCGGTATTTCGCGTTACCTTCTGGGCTTCTCTCCGTCTTTAAGACTCCGTCTGTCTTTTATTTTTCCCGCCTTTATATAACAATCGATTACAAAATTATACATCAGCTCTTTTGTATTGTCTGTCTTTGTGCGTATTTTTTTGAGATCTGAGTTTAAACATTCCACCGACTGTCGGATGAAGATTTTAACATTAGTTTGAACTGCACTTTTTTTCTATTTGTTTATAATCTTAAAACATCTTATTTTATTCCATGTTCTCTTCAGATTTCTTTTGAAGCATTGTTCATCCGAAAAAAATGGAAGTTGTCATTTAATTCTACTCAGAATTTAAGTAATTTTTCTCATTATAATGAAATTACTTTTTACATTATATTTCATGAGATTCAACCCCGTGTTACATTACATTTTCTGGGAATGGCTTTAAAATACATCCGCTGGTGAGACCACAGTTTTGGAGCTCAGGCGAGTGTACAATAGAATGTTATTTACTCGCAGATCACATTATGAAATGATAATAGCAATCAGGGATAAATAAACGTGTTTAATATATGTGTTTTAATGTCACAAAACTATTAAAACAATCGAGCATATATAAATAAACAATAGTACCATAAATTCCAGTGATCACGTCTTTATTCATTGTTCAGATAGAACGCTCGGTTAGATTATTCATAAAACACACAGTAAAGTTATTATTTAAAACGTTAATAAACCACACCGTGATTATTATAGCTTGTTATGATACTTAAATAAACCGTAAAATAAAAAAGAGGTGGATTAAATATCAGCCGAAACCCTATAGTTGAACCGAAATGTAATAGTAGAAATGTAAATGAATGCTCGCTAGTGTATAACTCTCAATATATAGTATATTAATGCAAGAAATATTATGAGGTCAACAAAGGGTTGTTTTAAAGACAAGTATAGAAACCACTCGTATTCTATTAATGTAAAACCTTATTCGGATCAAAGAGACATCGCAACATCACTAGCTTAATATGCTAAAAAAGAAGGAAAATGTAATGCACTATTCGAATTGAAATAGTCCAAGCTAAATGCAAATAAATGCACTATTGTAAGGTTAAACAATATAATATATACCAACCCCGAATCCTATCATATAAAATTGTTCATAGAAAATGTATTTAATAAAAACAAGAAATCCTACAAAATTGTTTTCATCGATCTAGATTTAAGGCCTGAATCATAACCATGAAATGTAAACATACACTGGACAAATAAATAGGTATATCATTACACCATATACATAGCTGCGTCATGTATACACCTATGAGACCACTATTTCAGTAAATAATAAAAATAGTAAGCATACTGTCTTAAATAAAACATAAATGAACATATAGTAATTTTCGCAGAGGCTGTATTATTTATAATACATATGTACAGATTGATGGTGCTATTTCCCTAGTAGAACATATGTAATAGTTTATTTAGTTATCTGAGTTATTTGATCCTTAGTAATCAATTATTTCTGATAGACAGGGAAATACAAAAAAAAAAACATTGAAGATTTTTAATAATTCTTATTGTTGTTTTTTTTTGTAGTACTTGTATATTTGCAGTTGTTGCTGTGGATTGTTTTTAGCTGGAAATGGTAATAAATAGACGTTTTCCACAAATAGATCTAACATACTGGTGTGATGAACATTTCTTATGTTGGTTCCGAACGGTTTTTCGAGGTGTTTATCTTCGTTGGTAATTGGATAGACTTAGTACTACAATAGTAAATTTGATTGGCTAAATTATGCGTCCCCTAAAACTTTTGATAACTATAACAATTAATAAATTATGAGGGTTTTACCGAATTTGAATAAGTAAATCATGACTTGATTAAGAAAAAAAAATGTGATTGTTCGGATATCAGAACATGCCACTTAAAACGACCTTAAACTTATCTAAGAATAAAGTGTCTTCACTGGCAGGTGAATACTCCTATAGAATATTGAAATTATTTGTAAGTATAGACTCTGCTAATTAAATTCAATCAAGTACATTTGTTTGTTACTACTTTTAGATATTTTGATATGCTCTTTGGTTAGATTTTAAAAAGTAATGTGGTTATGAAATTAATTAATAATGTTCTACGACCACATTTTACTTGCATTAAGATTGATTTCTTTTAAATAATAGTGGTGTATTTACTGCGATTAGATTCGAAGCTATTTTCGTCTGTGCTTGTTTCTTTTGTATTTTGAACATCATTTCTTCGATAAAGTTTCGGAGCTTTGCATCTAAATTTTAACTGGTATTTCTAGCTGCCCTCTTTTGACCTAATCAATCACTTTATCAGTATGTATTTTTAATTAATAATCTCTACTTTAAACCTTTTATATACATCAACTAACCTCCGAAATGTGTTAATATATTTTTAAAGTATTACTAAAGTAAGGTAGCCTATATGTTTTGCTGGCGTTATTAAGTATTAATTCTGCCTTCGTTCAGTCAGTCTATTTTCTTGTCTGTATGCTTAGAACAAAATGTTTTATCTTTTAAACTTATCTTTGATTCTATATTATCGTTTCCTTCATTTATTTATATTCGTAATATGTTATATCATTACTGCATTTCATTAATTAGTAGTTGGCCAAATGTAAACTGCTTGTTTAGAGTTTGTAATGTATTTTGCTTCAGTATTTTTCCTAGAAACGACTTCTAATTTTCTGATAAGCTGCATAGATTAAACATTTTTGAAATAGACATCTATACCTGGTTGCTTATATATACAAAAAGCAATTGCATTTTCTGCATTTTGGAAATAAATAATAGAGTGGTGGGCACTGGAATTTAGAGTACTATTGCTGATGTACATGTATATATATATATATATATATATAAATATATATATACATATATTATAAAAAGTATTATTTATACAAATATATAATGGATATACATCCAGAACATAGTTTAATTGTAACTTTAATAAACTTAATCTGTTTTAGCCAAAATAAACACCGGTCTGAAAGGTTTTATTTCAAAGAATCATTAACAATGAAACCATAGAAGAATATACCCTGTTGGGCCTGAGTAAATCGATGTCATCAAAGCTACGATTGAAATATATATATATATATATATATATATATATATATATATATATATATATATATATATATATATATATATATATATATATATATATATGGGAAGAGAAGGATGAAAGTAATCCGACGTGATGGGAAAATGAAAAAGGAAAACAAAAAAATGGATGTTTTATGAATAAAGACGAAACGTTGATGTACACATAAAAAACATCCATTTTTTGGTTTTCCTTTTTCATTTTCCCATATATATATATATATATATGTACATATATATATATATATATATATATATATATATATATATATATATATATATATATATATATGTGTGTGTGTGTGTGTGTGTGTACGTGTATACTGATAATCGGGTTACACCGCATAGTTAGCAAATTAATTAAGAAAAGCCAAATAAAACATGCTAGATACATGGTTATTCTTGAGCTAACACATCGAAGTACTTCTTAATAAACTTTATAAGTGGGTGTTTCTCCGTTTAAATGATAAAAACGATTTAGGAGAATCAGAAACTACTTTGAACTGTTTTATGTATGAATGAACTTAAAAAAACGTGAACTTTTCTATGCGTTGTTATGTACTCAACTGCTAATAATAATATCTCATTCTCTCAGCCACTCTGAACGTTTGGTTGTAATTTGGTATATTGTATTGTTGGAACACCTAGTAATCGTATCGTCAATACAAAGGCAACCGAAAGCAACATCAGGATCCATTTTCTTTATTTCTATCTGGTTTTCTGTTCATCCCATGTAAGACTTCATCCCTTCTTTTAAATTCCAGCGTGATCAATGAATTAAATAGCATGGAATATTCATAGATTCTTCGATATCTATTGTGTGAAAAATATTACAAAGAAAGTATTTGAATTCTTTGGATGAATATAATTTAAATGTTATTATTTTGAAATTCTTTACTATAACTGTTTACTATCCATACGGAAACACGCAAACACACTTTCAATAAGAATACATTTAAATATATACGAGGCATGTCTAAAAAGTATCCAACCTTAGGCAAGAAAAACTATTTTAAATACGTGAATGGTGTTAATCTCCGGCGTCGCGTTAGATTCAGCAGATATTTTGAGAAGATGCGATGGGTAAAATAAATTAAGGAGTGGTTCAACCGATTAAACATTAGGCCGCATATCAGCCAAGAGTAGTCAGCGTTCTGGCTGGCCCCAAACTGCTCGGAGTGCAGCTCTTATTGAGACGGTTCGAAAAAAGAGATGATGCTGAACGCGACTACGGTGATGACCACCACAACATAAGACTTCCAGAGGTGTTTCCGGAACTGGATGGATCGGGGAGCTAAGTGTGTGCAAGCGCAAGGGGCTTTCTTTGACGGGGATTAGTGTTCCAACCCCGTAACGTATTTCAAATATCTTTTTCTGGACTAAGGTCAGATACGTTTTAGTCAGGACTCGTATATATATATATATATGAGTATATGAAAGGATAAAAATAATCCGACAGTATGAAATTAAAAATGGAAAAGCGGAAGACCTTTTCGCTCAACGTTTCGCCCAAATTTCACGTGGGCTTTGTCAAGAGCGGACGAAGAATACAAAAATGACTTTTGTCATTTTTGTATTCTTCGTCCGCTCTTGACAAAGCCCACGTGAAATTTGGGCGAAACGTTGAGCGAAAAGGTCTTCCGCTTTTCCATTTTTAATTTCATATATATATATATATATATATATATATATATATATATATATATATATATATATATACAGGGTGACTAAAAAAAAAGAGCCCCGTGTACACTTTATGTGATATCCCCTTTATTTATTCACCGATTGCCCTTATTTTACAGAACATGGCAGAATCAACGGCCGTAAGTACACCAAGACCTCAGTGGTAGCTGGGACAAACATTACACTGTGTTAAATGTTACTACAAGACAGGCTCATTTTAGAAAACCCAGGACAGTTACATGCATCAGTTCGGATGTGAAAAAGCTCCACCCAAAAGCAGAATTCAGAAGTGGGTGGATCACTTCGAGAAGTATGGGATCGTGGAGAACTTCAACGCTGCCAGTGAGAATCGTTCAAGCCACTCGGCACGTCCCAAGAAGCAGACAGCCGAGCTGGTCGAAAGTGCTTAAGCGAAGTCAGTCCCTCGGTATCTCTCGTGAGACTTGCAGGAGAGTGCTGGTGAACGATATCAGATCTTACCCATACAGAATACAGACGCTTCAGACCCTTACAGCCTCAGACAAGAAGCAGAGGAGCGCTATGGCAGTCAAGATGCTCGATAAGATCGAGGAGACACCAGGTTTTCTTAACCTTCTTGGACCTCAGATGAAGCCCACTTCCATATTGACGGAAAGGCAAACTCCAAGACAAATGTCTTCTGGGGGTCCTCCAGACCCAATGAAGTAGCCACCAAGCCCCTGCACTCTCCTAATTGCACGGTGTGGGCTGCAATCTCGGTCAGAGGCATCATCGGACCAATCTTCATCGAAGAATCTTGCGCAGCAGTGACAGTCACCAAGGAGCGGTATGTGGAGATCCTCAAAACCTTCAAGAGTGAGCTCCAGACCCTCTACCCGTCGCTCATGAGCAAGTTCCGGTTGCAGCAAGACGGAGCAAGTTCTCACACCTCAAACTTGTCCCGGGAGTGGCTGAAAGAGAACTTCGGAGGCCGAGTGATCAGTCTCAAGACTAATTTTGAGTGGCAACCCCATAGCCCAGACGTAAGCCCCCCCCCCCCGATTATTTCCTTTGGGGCTATCTTAAGGACAGAATGTACGCCGGGAAACCCAGAACCATCACGGAACTCAAGGAAGCCGTCAGGGAGGAGATGAGAGTCATTACTGATTCAGTCTTTAAGAACGTCATGGACAACTTCGTTCTGCGCCTCAAAAAATGCACGGAGTTAAAAGGAGTCTATCTAGAACACATGCTGTAGAACGGAGAAAAAAAGGCCAAATACCCTAGTGTTTTGATATGATGTTGTGAATATAATAAATTAGTTATGCCCCAAAATGTATTTCATTCGGACGAAACACTAAGAAACGGGGCCGAATAAGATTTGGGGCCCGTTTTTTGGGGTCACCCTATATATATATATATATATATATATATATATATATATATATATATATATATATATATATATATATATATATACATATATATATATATATACATGCAGACAACTAAAGTGAATCAGTTTAAATTTGAAAGTATCCTAACGAGACAAAGAAGCAAACACATTAACGTTACTGATATGAAATATACTGCACGTATTAACTAAGCCTTATTGATCAGACTATTGTACTAATAATATATTATTATCCAAGACATAACACCCATTTTAAATACTACCAGTTTCCCTTGTTTGACGATCTCCTACACCAAAACAGTTTTAACAATTTCATATTACTCTATAATCAATAATAATTTTCACAGTAATCAATGATATTTTATCATAATTATAATGTGAGGATAGTTACACTATATTATGGACCGATATTCGTATATTAATTGTATTTTATTCTACGGAACTAATATAAATATATCGTGTGTCTACACCTCAACTGACATTATCATGTCCATGAGAATTATTACATAAATTCATAACTTGAACAGTTTTTTTAATTTTCGAATTAATTTAGATATTCCGGTTATGTAACTTATAATTCTATTTCATATAATAATTAGTAATGCTATTTAAAACTCACTAATACCTACTAGAATCATGTATCATATTATAAGCACGTCTAATTTTACTAAATAAGTTGATAAGTCTTGCTATTTTGAAAGTTGTAATAATCTCCCTATCTTTCAACTTTTGCATTTCTATAAAGAATTCTCTCTTTGTTTTTGTTTGGCCATGTTTAGTTTCCTTTGACTGCCAGTTTGTCTCTGTATATTTGGAGATTTTTGGACGCTTTGACTTGTTTCTGGGCTATTATCGCCTATAATTCACAGGAGAGTGTCAAAGTGTTATATCTTTATATGTTTACGGATGCGGCAAAGACATTTTTTGTACGAGGCAGGTGAAGTGTTATTATTCTATGTGGGAGATTTTCAATAGTGAACTGCACGTATGGCTGTAATTAGAATATGCCGGTTTTCTATGTGTTCAAAGAAATATGTTTAAACTGCTAATTTTACACTTTAATATAGGCACGATGTTTCAATGAACTAGTTTATTTATGATGATGATATCCAAAATCCTTATAATATATATATATATATATATATATATATATATATATATATATATATATATATATATATATATATATATATAAAAAGATAAAATAAATAAGAGTGATAGACATGTTCCAATGTCCACATTTATTTCAAATTTCGATTGTTCAATGCAAGGTGTATTCTGTAATAAACCAGTGTTTATTGTTCTTTCCTTAAGCCAAGGCTTTTCAAAGATCGAAATCTTACTATCAGAGGAGAAATACAGTAGATAAGTTGGCTGTGGAAAAAGCCAACGTTCAAATAATTGAAAAAATATTAAAACATTATTAAAAATGGGGTGAAAAAAGTTCGTGTAGAAAGGATATGTGGTTTGTCCAGATGGTAATAGTCCGTTGAAGGAGTGTACGTTTAGGAGATTTTTGAGAAGACGAAAAAAAAAAGAAAATTTTAC
This sequence comes from Sepiola atlantica, assembly GCA_963556195.1. Taxonomy (NCBI): domain Eukaryota; kingdom Metazoa; phylum Mollusca; class Cephalopoda; order Sepiida; family Sepiolidae; genus Sepiola; species Sepiola atlantica. The sequence continues at coordinate 206,215,309 of OY744520.1, read as the reverse complement.
CGTAGGAGCAGTTTGGAGAAAGTATTCAAAAAGAAATAAATCCAAAAGTGAAACGTTGAAATCTAAAACGTAGATGGAGCGCAGTTAAATGGAATTGAAGTTAGAAATCCGGCCATTTATTGCAACTTCCTGTGCCATGGTGGAACAAAACTGGAGAAATAATTCGAAAGATATGCTAGCGAGCGAATCCAAGTATTCACTATAGGTCCTTTTTTACTAAAAGTTTACTTTTGGTTTATATTGGATTATATATATATATATATATATATATATATATATATATATGAAGATTAATTTCTTCCTTTAAATCCTAAAATATATTTCATTAAGCCATACTTTCAATAATGAAACTTTTTTATTGAGACAGTAATATTTATATTGTTGCTCAATTTGTTTTTATACATTTGTGTTTTATTATGGAAACACTGTCAAACTGGATAATTAGCGAAATGTTGACAAATTATTTTATTTATGCTGATGACAAAACTTAATAGATTTGTCTCTGAAACCTAGGTACACTAAAAACTTACTTGATTTTTTATTGGTCATCAAAATATGGATCGGCCAAACACAGGGTTATCTAAACAGGGTTGACGAAACCACATATATCAACACCGACTTGAGAGTCTATCATATATATATATATATATATATATATATATATATATATATATATATATATATATATATATATAGCTAAGTTAATTATCGTTTTTTTTACTATTTTTCATTATAAATGTGATACTAAGCGAATAGCCATGCTTCTATCGCCAGTAAAAACAATGACAAAAGACTATATATATATATATATATATATATATATATATATATATATATATATGCAAACTTTGTTAAAAATAACAGATTTCGTCTATTTAAGTATACTTTATTCTTCATTTCAGTTTTTCTGATGGTCTTTTTTGTATTAAAATAAATAAAATAAAACATAAATGTTCCATAGGTTTAACAACATATGAAACCAGTGGTATATTTTAAAATGCTTAACGTAATGCGATTTTGTTCTGTGTGCCATTCAGCGTTGATAGAATTTAAAATCGCAAACGACTTCCTGTAACAATGCGGAAAACGTTCTCTGCGCGTTTCTCCACCGTCTTTTAAAAATTATCTTCTTTCTCCGGCTTTGTTTGTTCATTTGCTTTTAACACGAAGAATCGAAAACGTTTGTGAAACATGATAAACCTATGGAACATTTATTATTATTTTTGATTTCAGAAGAATTATATATAGAATTATTATCATCATCATTATTATTATTATTATTATTATTATTATTATTATTATTATTATTATTATTATTATTATTATTATTATTATTATTATTATTATTATGCTTATTATTATCATTATTATTATATTAAAGTATTATTATTATATAGAAGTATTATTATTCATTTTTATTCTAAAATAGAAGTAAATAGACTTGTTATTTTCCATCGCATTTGACTGCGTACAGACACGGGTATGGAATTAAGATGGTGAGGCTGAGAAAAGCGTGTAACTTATTCTAAAAGCTCGCCGAAAAATTTACACATATAAGAGAGTGGTTGTATTAACATAGAGTGGTAGGTCAGATTAATACATAGTTAGTTAAGAGAGAGAAACATGTGTATGTGTTTAGTTTATCATAAATTACGACAAATTAGAACACTTAACTCAATTTGAAACTAATGAATTTATTAGCATCGATTATGTGTTATTAAAGTATATAGGATAAACCCTTACGGAAACTAACGTTGTTTACTCACATTTAGTATAATAATGGTTTTCTTTAATATAAAAAAAACTGGTTTTTTTTTGTATGCAAAAAAAACTTGTCTAGTGTGATTCTAATAAAAACTTCTCCAACTGGGAAATACAATTCATCGCGTTTAATCATCGAACCGCAAGAATCATGATCGACCTCTGCCGATGTTTCCATATATAACTTTGCCCTGTCATTTATTATAGTTTCAATGTGTTTTCTCCGCGCCTTCTGATAATCCAAACCTCACCTTAATTTCAGCGATACGTGGCAAAGGTATGAGTCCTGCCTCTTAGCTCAAGGAAAAGGTCAGTTTCGCGCCTATAAATTAATTTCTTATCTTTGTAAGAATTTTGTAATATTAAGAATTCCCACCTGCTTTGCAAATTGCACGGAATTGGGTCTCCCGTGCTTGACAGTTCTGTAGCATTAATCATCAAGTTGCATTTATATGTTTCAGAAAAATATCGTCCGTTTCTCAAACTAATCAATCGTTTCGCGGTAATTTAATACTGAAACACAACACCAGTTGAGACAATTTTTCACTTTTTCAGTGGTCGACTATTACCAAAAACATTACAAATATTTGTTTGTGAAAACCATACTTCTATTTAGTTATGGACGGCGCAAATTACCAAGAAACCTCTTCTGAACACTTGCTTATTGATAATAATAAACCAACAGTAACAATGTTATATATATATATATATATATATATATATATTAATTATTTTAATACCTACAGACATCGATGTTTCATGCTAACGCAATCTTCAGTGTAGGAAGCTAATTCTCAACGGTCGGCGGGCGCGAACCCTGATCACAAATCGGCACTGATCCGTAGTCAAGAGTCTTATCCCATCGGCCATAGACAATTAGTCAGTAAATAGAGAGGAATTATATATATATATATATATATATATATATATATATATATATATATATATATATATATATATATATATATATATATATATATATATATATATATATATATATATATATATATATATATATATATATATATATATATATATATTAAAGTAAATATTAATTATGTTTATCTACAGAAATAGATGTTTCATGCTTACGCAATGCTTTCTTCGTTCTACACCCAGAATTTGAATTGATAACCGCCAACGTCATTGGCGTGTATACATCATAACAAGGACATTTATCAAAGAAACAAAAGTAAAAAGTTCGTTTTCTTTTGTTTTTGTGTTTTTTGATGACAAAAAATTAACTAATACTGGTCAACTCTGATGATAGAATTGTATTCCGAAATTAATAAGATTAAAGTAAAAAAATTAAAAAGAAATGATTAATTTGCATCGATAAATGCTTCTATTTTCAATGTCATAATGCTGATCCAGCAATGCTTTAAATGAACGACCCATTTTATTATATATATATATATATATATATATATATATATATATATATATATATATATATGTGTGTGTGTTTTTGTATATAAGTATATAATTAACCGCGTTAGCATGTGTAATATCCAATCGTACATTTGGAAATGACAACAGTTATCTCCCTTGCACCATAACAATAGTAATGTGTAATTATCCCCCTTTGTTCTTTCTGATTGTATATATAAACGACCCTGGACACGTCATCACTCTCTTGATCGACCGGGCGAACTACAAGTAACACGTTGTTGATTGTTGTCCTTGCTTTGACCTCTGTTCCTCATTGCTTCGTATCACTTCTTGCTTTCAGCGTATAACCAGAACACAACAGCATGAACTTAGACACAAGTACAGTTGTTATTTTAACATCCTCATGTATATACACACACACACACACACACACACACATATATATATATATATATATATATATATATATATATATATATATATATTAAGGTTATAAATAAAATGAATATAAGATGAGTATAGTTATAATATCAGTTATCCTCTAAGTTCAGCAGCAAGCTTGCGAGCAGTGCAAATCATCAGTGTGCGGTGAACAAGGGTTTTGACCAAACTGATCTTTCTAATCATGGGGACAAACGAATCCAACTGATATACAGGCCTGTAAACGTCGGTTTCCTGTATATAGTTGTAGTGAATTTGTTCCCCGTCCTTTCCACTAAAACGTCCAGAAATGGTAAAGAGGCATTCTCCTCTTCTTCCATGGTGAACTGTAGTGCTGGGTCGAGCGTATTCAATTTCAGGAAAAAATCACTTGCACTGTTACGGGACTAAAAAATAACAAAAGTATCGTCCACGTAACGCCAATAACAAAAGAGTCTAGTCACCTGGGATTCTTGTTACTTGCGGCTGAACTTAGAAAGATAACTCATATTCTTATTAACAATGGTTTGTCTGAGGGTCTAATTTCCAAATGTATCGATCGAAAACTAATTTAAAGCGAAATTTAATGCCAACATGTTCTTTGGTCCACCCACATGTTCCGTCTATTTCAAACTTTCTTTTATTGGTTCTATCAGTAAAGGTTTTTCGGATAAAATTACATCGGTTGTATCTCGTTGTTTTTATGCAGTACAGCCCCGTGTTGTGTTTTGCACCAGAACTGCTTTCCCCGCCTTTCAGAAAGATGTACTTCCAACACTACAGAAAAGTTTGATAATATATAAATTTAAATGTCAGTGTGACGCTGACTATGTTGGTCGTACTCTTCAGCGCTTGAAAGCCAGAGTGGCCCAGTATATCCATGCATGTTTTCGCAGATCACGTGTCGTAAAGAGGGGTATATCGACGGACGCATCCGGGCGCTCACAAGTCCACGAGTCGTCCATTAGACAGCACTTGTATTATAATAAAAAGTGCGGTGAGGCGTACTCCGATGGATGTCTTCGCATTGTACACAAGGCCCATTCAAAACAGCGTCTCAGGCTGTTGGTGGCAGTGAGTGTTACAATGCGAAAACCATCGCTCCGTAGGCAAAGAGAGTTGTCTCACAAATTCGACTTATTTAGAGACTTCTAAAAAAGAAAAACATAATTTGCCTATTATGTCCATATTTTCTTTTTCGGTTAATAATGGCGATATTCAATCTCCCTGTTTTTTTTCTCTCCACGTTACTCTTTTCCCCGTTTTAAAGCGATATTCACCGACGTTTCTCTTGAGAATGTTTCGGTTGAAAGGTACCTTGGAATTTAATCTGTTCATTTTAGTCGATCTTTTTCATTATTTTTAAAAGTTTTTAGTCGAATGTGTTCCGACGATTAAATATATTACTATAACTTTCCTCTCTTTTTTTATTGTGATATTGTAAAAAAATCCTCGACAATAATGCGATTTCAAGTTTTAGAGAAGTCAATAAGATAATCCGGTCCTTGGTGAAATTCTCAGCAATATTCTTAAATCCAGACCAAAGGTTCGAACGCAAAATCTCTATGCACGTTCATAATGGATTTGACCTCATAAGATATGCATCAGTGGGGAAATTTATACTGTACTTATGGCACTGATAAACTTAATATATTTATCATCATGACATGTTTTTATTTATTCTAGTGATTACTATCAAGCTATAATACATTTTATGTACAGGCAATAATTTCTTTCAATATATGAGAGTCTTACGAGCTTTATTTTTTATTCCTACACTTAAACCTTATTTAGATTTAATTTTTAGTCGTTATTTACCATATTACTTCATAAATTTGAAAAAAAATTACCAGCCGGTGTGTTTCTTCAAATATGTTTCTGGCATTTAATTGTTTATTAATGTTTCCTATTGAAATTAGGAACGAAGCGGCATACTAGCACCCGTATCCGAGTACGATTGTTACTAAGTCTATGAAGTTAACTAATTTAATATTACAACCACCTTTGTTACGTAAACAATCACAAGATTTGCAGAGCCAATCACGGCTTCTTATTTCTGAGAGCACTCAACTCACTTTAACTGGATTGAGACTATCGGCATGTGCGCTAGTGTATATAGACGTTCGGCAAACCTGTTATTGTTGAGGAATATGCTTAGCAAAAATAAATGCAGCACGCTCAGCGAATTCAAATGCAGTTGCCATGGCTACGAAAACAATTTCCGGTCATCGAAACGAGTTATACGATTCTAACCGTTGTTTTCCACACGCCTTCGCCGCAAAGCGCAACGCAAACATGAATAAATTCATAAAGAAATAAAAAGGAAAATAAGGAAATACAATTCGACGTTTAATATATACGCGAATAAAGCGAGTTACGTTTGTGACGATGCCAACATATTTATTGCAAACTGTGACAATTATATTTACTGTGCATTTTCTTTCTCCAGTCACATATGGAATCATCCCTTTTAACGTTCGCCATATTTTAGGCTCAACTCAAGTAGGGGAGAGAGGAAGATTTGGCAACGCTTATATGAGATAGTTTCGGAATAGGAGGGCAGATGATAGGCACACTTAATGTTTGTTAAAGCATTGATAGGGTATATCTATAGTGTATATATATATATATATATATATATATATATATATATATATATTTATATATATATATATATATATATATATATATATGAAGAGAAAGAGAGACAAAGTGTTACAAAGCGGAAGAATGATGTTGAGAAACCTGATTATAGTTATTTTCCTGTTCTTTCGCCTTGTGTGCATCACATTAACTTCGTATGCTTATCCATTCTAATAAATAAAAGGGTGTCAATGAAATCACAGCCTTCTTCAATAGTGATAACATTTACTAAACATACAAAATAGCATATATATATAAAACAGAACAATAGAACAGGATATAGGAAGTAACATCAACCGGATCTTTGTTTGTGGGAACCCCAACTATTGGCCGAGAGAACAACAAAGAATCTGATTGGTTTACCAGCTAGCTGTGTATATAAAACACCCGGCAAAAATAATACCATGCATTTTAGCCTGAAGATTTCCACGTACATGAAACGCGTGAGCCTCTGTGTAGCTTAATTGTCATGAACATATTTTCATAGCTTACTACTATATATATATATATATATATATATATATATATATATATATATATATATATATATATATAGAGAGAGAGAGAGAGAGAGAGAGAGAGAGAGAGAAAGAGAGAGAGGCATACGTACAGCACGGAATAGTTTTAGTTAATTATTATTTTTTATATTCTCGATTTTCGGATAATCCTTCGCGTCTAATTGTTCCGTAGGTGGTTTATTCCATTTTTTTGTCGCGAGTACTTTCGACTCAATAGTTGTAAGACGTAGGGTTCGACTTGTTTATTTATGTCTGCTGAGTTCGAGCTGTGTGGCACATTAATAACTTTTTAAAAAGTGCTTATGTGTCATGTGATACCGTATTTGGAATGTGATCACGTGTAACAATACACTTGTTAGTAGTAGTTGTAATATTTTCATCATATAATTGGTTTATATATTTCTTGTAGTAAATCGTGGTCTGCTATATTCATTGATAACGCACTTTGGCCCACGTCGATAATAAGTGCGTTGTATGTATCAGTTTGGTACAATATTGAAATGTAGTATCTAGTTTATAAGTGGTTATTATTATTATTATTTGTACTCACTAGGAGTTCTCACACGGGTCATCATCAGTGATTTCTCACCAGCAACAGGCAGTGGTATTTTCTCGAGGCTGAGTGACAACAAGCCTCCCCAGATTTCCCGTATTCCTCACCTCTTTTTTATAACTACCAAAAAAAACCTTGCGATATCGAACAGCCTCTTACCATTGATTTATCGCTGGTAAGAACCATTGGTTTTCTCTGGGATTCGTGTGGCAATAAGCCTCCCCAAGGTCCTAGCATTCTCCGCACAGTTTTAGTTGAGGTCTGGTTTGTGCTGTCCCTTCTCGGTTTTCTCATCTTCCTCGACCCTCTACAAATAGTTGTCTGGTGTCGGCACCATTTTTTTAAATTAATTAATTATTGTTTGCGGGTGGGAGGGAAGGGGGAGAGCTTATAGTGTTTCTTGTAATTTCTGTTTTTTGGTTCATTTTTGTGTAGCTTTTCTCCAGGTTTTTGGGGATCGTTCCTTGTGATTCCAGGTTTTTGGGGATTCTTCTTCTTCTACTTCTTCTTCTTCTTCTTCTTCTTCTTCTTCTTCTTCTTCTTCTTCTTATTATTATTATTATTATTATTATTATTATTATTATTATTTCATAGTTGTCTCAACTTTTGGATGTTTTTAGTTGAAGTTTTCTTTTTTTTGAACATCAATTCAATTCTCTTGACTTTAAACATTCAAGCTGTACCTTAACACTTTCGCTGTTCCTAACAGGCAAGCTTTTTGCAAGATTCAAAATAAAAATGGTCTATTATTATTACTATTATTATTATTATTATTATTATTATTATTATTATCATTATCATTATTATTATTATTATTGGAGGTAACAGTAAATTTAGTATCAGATATTGTTTTATCATTTACACAAAGTTTATTAGCAATCTAACTACTTCAAACTATTTTTATTGTCATAAATAACAACATAACTAGTGCTAGAATAAATATATTTGCATAAATTACACCGAATCGTAACATTATAATAACACTGTTATTAAGGAAACATTGATAATTCGTTGTAAGGAAATCACAAACGTTATTATCCAAGCCAATAATTTATATATTCTCACAATTATATGATATTTTACTGAATACAGCTCAGACAAATATCTGGTCAAAGCCTCCACATCGCCTTACAAACGGAACCTGATACTAGAGCAAGCTGTTTTCATGGTTTCTTTTGGAGGAAGCCTGAAAACCAATTTTATCCTAGTAATCGGCTTGTTCTTGCTGTTGCAAGCGGTACGGTTACTGTCTTTCCGAATATCGCCCCATCAAATAATTGTCTATAAAGTTGCAATCAGGCGTATTATGGGTCAGATGGGAACTGCTGAAGTTGTGGAAGTTGTCTAACAGGTTTTCTTTTTGTGACAGATATCGGAATCCTGCAGAAATCCTTTCTACTCAGTGTTTAGCTAGTGTACACTACAATTGTTTGTTGCAATCTACATTAAGTCAGATACTTTTTCCTTATCTTTAGGGAAGTATGAAGTGATCTTCGCTGGAAACACCCAAATCAACAACAGTTTGAGGGAACTTTGTGTTTATGACGGGCGGGATTTTATGCGGACTGAAGAAAAGTTACCTGTTGCTCTGAACGTTGTGCAACTGGTTCTGAAATAAGTGAACATACAATCGACTGGACTGGGTGTTTCCCCTTGTTAGAGGCGTTTTTGACTTTCGTAATGCATTTCTGTGAAACTTTGTCGCTGAGTAGTTGCCCTTCCGATTCTTGTATTTTGAATAGCAAATATCCTCGTTCATTGTAAGCTTGTCTTGCCGAGGTCCACTTTGCCTTGCGTTGGTGTTGTCATATTTTCGCAGCTCTTCGTTCAATTCCGTTGTGTGACCAACGCCAGTTATCATAATTCCAGCTAGCAAATTATTCAACATCGACGTAATTCTTCAACTCACACGACAGGGCCTTCAAGTAATTAAAGGAGCAATAATATGTTACTACGATTTTCGATGTTTATATACCGCGAATCATGATGATACAAGTAAATCTCTTCCAATCTAACAGTGCTTTTCACTCAGTCATGGTCTTCAGCTCTCAGAACCACCAATAATAGAGCAAAGCAGTTATACATTTTACTTTACCGCTATTAAAAATATCAAACGACTAAAAGCATATTAAATAATTATTAAATTAATTCGAACCCTCTGTGTTGTATGTGTATTACATATTTGTGTCAGTCTAATTATTATTAGTAGTTCGTGTAATGTTGACCGTAGTAAAACACACTGATTATAATGATCCCTTTTTTACTTGGCTGTAATTCTTCTAATTCGTCTTCATCATTTTCATCATCTTCATTAATTTCATTAGCTTCATCATGATCATCTGTATCATCTTCATCATCTTCAGCATCTTAATCTTTATTAGCTTAATCTACATTAACTTAATTATCGTCATATTTATTAGCTTAATCTTCATCAACTTAATCATCTTCATCAACTTCATCATCATTATTATGTTCATCATCTTTTAAATCATCATCGTCTTATCTTTTATCTTCATCTTAGTAATCATCGTCATCATCGTCATCATCATCATCATCATCATCATCATCATCATCATCATCACCATCTTCATCTTCAGGTCTGTTACTTTATTATTTTGACTATAATTATCATTAGTACTACGAATATAAAAATTGTCGTACGTGAATACCTTAAACACCCAAATATGCTTAATGCAAATTTCTGTGCAAATCTGATCATTTATTAAGTTTCCGATAAATCATCAAAACCACACTAATACAACGAATGATAACTTACAATATAAACCTTCAACTATGTAATAAAATGAATGTGTATTTATTTGTAAATTTTTATATCAACAAATAGTATATATCCGTCCAATCACACAAAAGTTAGTGAGGAAAAATAGGCCTTTTTACCGCCTCAATCCGAAAACCTTGTAAATTGTGAAGGGAGGGGAATAATCAAATAGCAAGTAACACAACTCTCGCTGTCTAATTGAATTTGGAAAGAGATTTTCTACTCAAAGTAAAACACCAATGGAAGTTATTTTAGTATCTTAGTCATCAGAAATGGTAATAATAATTTTTTTCTATGAAAAATTAGATTATTGACGTAATTCTATCACTTTATATGATTATGAGTGTGAAAACATACAATAACTGATTACTCTTCCGTCATTTGAAACATAGTTAGGGATTTATCAATCCCTTAATCAATTCCAGTAACTTCAAATGCTTCGGACAATCAACAACAAAATAATTCAGGAAGAATCGGGTAAATCATAACCTTCTTAATTTAAGTAATAGAAGAAAAAAGCATTATTTTTCGCGCGCTATTATCCGCAACTTTTCGAACGGAAATCAATCAATCACAATTTGTCATTGAACGTGGACAATTAATGTTATTGCATTTATTCCCCACGGGTTGATTTTATTTAGGTAATTTCTTTATGAAAAAATCTGTTTTAAAGTTGACACTTAACAAGTGGGAATATGACAAATAGTCTTCTACGACGCCGAAAGCTAAATGGAGTTTTTCAGATTTTCGAAATTGTTCCCCGACTTTATAATTGTTTCGTTTTCTTTTATTCCCTCTTCCTAATGTCGTTCATTTCAAGAAGTCATTGTTAAAGTTCCGAGTTTAATTTGAGAAATACGATTTTTGGAGCATTTATTAGGCACGAGATGCCGATTTTCAAATGGGTATTCCCATGATACTTTAGCATAAACACTATTTTTTATGTATTTACTTCGTCCAATAATATGAGTACCTACAATCAAACGGAATCTCTATAAACGATTTCTTTTTTCAAGAACGTCTAATCTCTGGGAAACAGTACTAACGGACTGCAACATTTGATGGAATCAATACAAGCAGATTTAAACAAAATACATTTCAGCACGATTATTGTAGGAGATATCTATTGAATCTGTTAGCAAAATTCTTCGAAAAATGGTTGGATCATTCTACTGCTCAAGAAAATACATGACTCCCAATTCAGTCTTATATAAGATCCATGTGTATCTTAAAAAAGTAGTTCTGCTATATATATATATATATATATATATATATATATATATATATATATATATATATATATATATATATATATATATATATAATCTAATAGGTTTTTCGCTACTCGGTCGTTATTTCTATGGAATGTGCTCAACTGGGCACCAATCTATGAGTCCATCTTCACAACCAAAACTGGTATTTCTACCACAACTTCAAAACATATTAATTCATTCCTCACTCTGTATAGTGTCAGGCGGTAATTCTATGAACAGAGTTTTATTGAATAATACTCTGGTCAGTGAAACACCTTAACACTCGACTGTTTCCCTTTATGATACAACAGTGTCGTATTCAAATCCAATGTAAACAAATACTAGTCATAAACGATCTTAAGTAATCAAATTGTGTGCATCTCATTCATAAGTTTCAATTGTTTTATAATATTCTTGATTATGATTTCATCTTCTCACCATTTCGCCTCGATAAGTACTGACTCAGTAATAAAATGCACATAAACATACAGCCACATACATTATATATATATATATATATATATATATATATATATATATATATATTAGTACTTCATGTATCCACATAAAATATTATAAGGAGATATAATTTTTTATGTATCAGTTTTCAGTATTTACTTCAACAGTGCTCGATACGTAAGTAGAGCTAGGTAGTAAGCAATGAAAATATATATGACAATCAAGCTACACAGAGGCTCCCGTGTTTCATCCCCGGAGGGAATCGTCAGGCTAAATGGGAGCCTCTGTGTAGCTTGATTGCCATATATATTTTCATTGCTTACTATATATATATATATATATATATATATATATATAAAGAACAAGTAATGAATGCCTTCTCCCTAGAATCACCATTACTTGAATAACATAAATAAGCACTAACGAAAAATGGTTTACTTTTAGAAAAAAGAACTAATGAATATATTTTTAGAAACTTGCGGAATTTTTTTTTTTGACAATTTTCCGAGTTTAGTCTTGTTGTGTTTATTTCATGTAAATATCTACGAACTTTCAAGTTTTTAATTTAATACTATAGCCGCATGTTTAATAGAGAAATGACTTAAATGTAACTGCGAAAAAACTTTCCAATCTTTATCAATCGAATGACGCAAAAATTAATACTTAATTAACAAGATATCTATTTTTACATGTAGGAGTGAATATCAATGAACAGGATATATATTTTCACATCATTTCTAACCTGTTTAATTGGGGTTGGTGTGTTTAGTCAACTGGCAAAGTCTTTAATTGTTTTCCCCATCCCTTGATAAATATGCATTACAGAAATTAACTAAGATTTTTAATTTAAGAGTGAATAAAATTAATAATTAATTTAATATTTTAAAAATACAAACAATATTTATTTACCCTTATGTTATCTTGAATGAAAAAAAGGTTTGACGTTAATATGGAACTTCTAAGGTTTTAGATATTTCGGAAAGAATGCTTTAAATGTGACATTAAATAAATTGAATTGTAAATATATGATTGTGGTAGATTCACCAATCTATTTACCTAGTAATATTAATTAGCGGAAACAATTTTAATTATCTCTTATTTCGCGTTCGATTATGTCGCAAAATCTGATCTCATATTTTTTGCTTATTTAGAAGATTTGAAAGAACAAATATGGTCTCACATTCTAAAATCTAAAGTACGATCATTCATTACTAATACATTTTTTCATCTTAGCTAATATATGAGATTCTTCCCTGGACAAAATTTAAGGCTATACCTTAAAAAACAAAACATGTGTCTATTAATGGTTTATTTATATGATATAAATTAGCCTCTCTGCAAGGGAAAATCATTTGAAATGTCAGGAAAAGAGTGTTTATATTAGATGCTAATATACGAAATGCTTTCCTAAAGAGCATTGTATCATCGACATAAACCGATTAGCGTAATTAAATACAGTGACTGTTTCTTACATTACACCGACTAACAAGCTTGCCGAAAAAGCTACAATTATGGATTTTCACAGCTATTGGTGACTAAATGTAAGAGGTTCTGTTATCTAAGTTGATGTGCTGGTTTGATAAGGTCATACTGATGAGTGTTTAGGATATGGAACCCGTATTTTTAGATCTTGATATATATATATATATATATATATATATATATATATATATATATATATATAAATATATATATATATATATATATATATATATATATATATATATATATATATGTGTGTGTGTGGGGGGGGGTGAATGTCGCGTACCAGAAAATCGTAGGATAAATTTCAGACGAAACATTTTCGAATCAATGAAACGGGCGGGGAGAAAAAAAAGAAAATTGCTAAAATTTTACTTATGGCCATATCGTCTGACCTTCAATTTATCACTCATATCTAATTCGATGTTCTTTGCTTTTAATTTTTCATTCTGATGTTTCCTCTTAGAGGGTGAGACGATAAGGCCTTAAGGAACATTTTAGCAATTTTCTTTTTTCCCACCCGCCCGTTTTATTGATCAACCAATGTTTACTCTGAAATATATATATATATATATATATATATATATATATATATATTTATATATATGTATATATATATATATATATATATATATATATATATATATATATATATATATATATATATACATATCTATTGGTGTACTCCTTTTATAAGGCAGATGATACTATTACTCCATTTATCCAGGAATTTGTTGTTTTTTCGCGAAACTTTGCTCTGTTTGGATTCATATTTATCTTTCTAACATGATTACGTGTTTTTTTGTGAGGTAATAAAATGCGTTAATAAACATACACAAATAGGAACACATTTTAAACTTTTTTGGAATAAGATAAAAATTAGAGAAGTCTGGAATATTTCCTCGTGGGTCTTGGTGGTTTCATTTGAACTCTACCGGCTAGAGCAGTGTTGATAGCCGTTATATAGATTGTCTTCCGCATTTGACACAGCCTTGAGATTATGACAATACGTAGCGTTCTAATCAGTAGGTTCACGGAAAATTAGCAGAGCGAATTGAATGTGTGACGTGAGATTTGGGCAAATCTTTAATTCAAGTTGTGTTGTTTTGAGATGTTATGATTTAGGAATGTTCGTAGGGAAATTTTTTATATAGTATATGTGATATGTTTTTGAAAAGATAATGCGTCAAAATGTGTCATACAGAAACGAATATGAGTCTTTACTCTCACTTGTGTTCTGTCCTCCTCGAGAAAAATACTTAATTAAATAAGTAGATGATACCCTGCTGAAAGGTACCAAGTAAATGCAGAATTTAGTTATCCTTAATGTTGCAATCACAATACATGCGAATCCAATCAACAGAAAGTATCTGCCACGTGACACCTAACCATAAAAAGTACTGTCAAGCATAATGATTCTAATCGACAATGCACTACTGAAAGTTGAAGGTACAACTTCGTTACAAACTTATGTAAAACCCATTGTATAGAATATATATCGTAGGCAATATGGTGAGCACTATGGGCATATTATGTTTTGTAAATATTACAATTCAAGGATTTGTTTCACAAACTGACCCACGTAAAACTCTAAATAAGTGAGATGCAAAAATATTAAAATAGAAAAGAATGGCTCTACATAATTTTGAATTATAAAACGTAATAATTTAACTGGAGCACTGAGCACGTGATTGAACGTCAATATGTATGTCTACATACAAAGGTAAGATTTAGTACCCGCAAAAGCATCCTGCGTAAACACACCAACACCAAATGTGGTGCATGTCCCAGCCATTGCCCTCATCTTCTCTACTTCAGAATATGCAAGCCGAGTTTGCGAAAGATACACACATGCAACTAAAACTCGACCCCGCTCTTAACGAGAGCGGAAGATATATCACAGGGTGCATGAGACCTACTAACGCTAATAACTTGTACATCCGGACAGATATCGGCTCTCCAGACATCAGAAGAGCGGTAGCCAACAGGATAAAGCGGTACTGGCAAGCCACAGATAAAGGGCTACCCCTACATAACCATATACCTACCAAGATCGACTAAAATCACGGATAATGTTCCTGACCAGCACTGCTCAACTGTAGACAACAACATCTGAAGCCGCCTTAAAATGTGAAAGAAAAAACTGTCCGATTACTCACACAGCTTGATTGTGCTCATCAGCCTTGCTTGAAACCTTCCCTCCAGGATGTAACAACTGGGCAAGACTTGAGTGTCTGAACTGACTGCGCTAAGGTGTCGGTCGTTCCAGGGAGGCCCTCAGTAGATGGCGCTATCTTAGTGGCCCAATAACGTGCGACTGTAAGGAGGACCCTGCATAGCGAAAGATCGAGCACTCAACAACATCAAGTTACAGTAATGTACCAAGCATGACTGAACGTTATATAAGCCGAATAGTTTTGTATATGGACACGAGGAGAAGAATATGTATGCATCGGATAAACTCCTAAACTAATACACTTATAATTATGAATTACGGGGTACGTATTCTAGGCAACACAGTTATTACCGTGCGTATATGATTTTTTCTAAACTTTGCTATTGAAAGAAGATGCCTATGCAAGCCTACACCCTCAACAATAAAAGAGAAAAACAAAATTAAAAAAGTAAAACTAATGCTCTACATAATGTTTATACCTGCCTTGGGACGAGTATGCTACTATTTCGTCATATACGTGTGTACTGGGTTGATTATCTTTTTTCAGACTTTCATTTGTTTCTAAGATAATACTCTTTTAGGAAATCTTTTACATTGATTCGTAAGACATATCTTCACAATACACCTAGTACGTTCTTCATACGTTAGTTGATAAGCAATTTTAATTGGGACGGCATCTTAATTTTAACGAAATAATATCTTATTTAATATTCAGAAGAGTCCTTCATGGAGAGAAAAAGAGTGGTATATCTTTTTTTACTAATGAATCACCACTTAGAAAGGCATCAAAACACTCAAGGATAAAAAAATAATAAGAACGATAGATTGTCAGTTGAATGATGAAGAATACTATAAAAAGATTAGAAATTTGAATGGAAATAAGGAAATTTGAATATATATTAACACGGTTTATGACAAGTATTTGTTGGAGTTTATATAGAGAATTAGCAACACCCGCAACGTACCAGGAGAGAGGGGAAATCCGTAGGCACAGAGTCGCTTCTTTCCTTGACACCTCACTGTAATTGAATCTCCTGTCGAATGAACTTGTTATTATTTCCTAATGCCCTGACACATGACTCCTACCTGGCGTCACATTATAATTAATTAGTTGTTATTATTTTCATTATTATTTTTTTCATTCCGTCTGTTTCTTTCTGAAGTATTTCTTCTCGTCCTCTGTTCATCTAAATACTTGGTCTATTTAAATGTTAACTGGACCTTGTATATCCGATGAGTTTCCTGATATTTCACTGTTTCCTCTATTTAACCTCATTCTACAGAAATTTGTGCCATTCTTGTATCCATAGATAATCAGCTATGCGTGCTTTTAATGCATCTGCTCGCATGACCGCTCTGATCTTATCTCCAGGAGACGAAAGGTTTCGCTTTTATATGCCGTTTCGCAACTACATACGACATCTGAAAGAATGCAATAAGATAATTGCTTTTCGGTAGATAAAATAAAAGACCAACTATGAAATTCTCAGAATAGGTCTTACTATGAACAGGTACCAGACGAAAGTATGCGGAGTAAAGTGGTTGGAATGCCAGAATAAGATAATAGTTTGAGATATGTAAATTATGTAAACTGAGAAATGTTGGCCTCCGTTCAGCCTTGGTAGACAATTGATATTCTATGTAAGTGTGCTCACGCAGAAGCGCTATACTGAAGCAAGTGTTGCTTTATCTCGAACCACATTTCTCCTGACTCGGTATTACATATGTATATTGGGCAGGAGAAATTAAGTAGGACTGGAGACAATACAAGACATCGCAAAGAAAGGGTGGTATTATGCCGGAGGTTGTCTTACTAGACTAGTTCCACAACCAGATAATAAGTCTTCTCAACCCTACTATGTATTGAATTAATGGTCGGGGGTAAATATATGTATGCATATCTCTCCCAGGTGTAGTATTGAAAATGACGCAAGAGCCACGTTCGAAATTAAACTGGAGACGTGAGCAAATAGTCGGCACCTGTAACTACTTCCTCAAGTAGGGGTATAGTGTTTTATTTATTGCAGCTTGAAGTATAAGGAATTATATTAGCTTAGCTTTTTTCTGTTAAGATATTTAACATTAAAATGACTGACAACATAAGATCCGGAATTTTAGCTAGGATCAAATATCTGTTCAGTCTCAGTAGGTCATCCTCACATACAATAATTCATCCTTTGGAGGAGATGGGTGTATTGTCAGTAACGTGCGACATCCTAATTTCTAACAGAGTGCTAACGTAAATATGAAGATATATGTGTTGACATCGACTGTGTGCTTCTTACATGAGCTGAATTTATTCAGAACTAGCAGGGCTACCCGGCGTTGCCCGGTGCGATAAAAAACAAAGTAGTAGAAATTTAATAGTGGGTGTAACATATTTATATAAAAACTTCAACTCTCTTCCTTTCTCTAGCCATCTCTCATTCCCTGGGCCCCATTATTTCCCTCCCTCTTTTAACCCTCTATTTCCTTTTTTCCCATATGATTCTTCTCTTGTTTAAATGTGTTAAAAAATAATAATAATGTAATTCATTCCCCCCGGAGTCATCTGCTTTAAATGTAATAGTGTAATGTTACATTTATTGCTCCGAGACATAAATAAATACAACTACCATGCCTGGGTCATATACTGCACAAGAACCATGCCCGGGTCATATACTTCACAAGTACCATGTCTGGTTCATATACTGCACAAGTGCCATGTCCCGGGTCATATAGTGCACAAGTATCATGCCCGTGTTATATACTGCACAAGTACCATGGCCCGGTTCATATACTGCACAAGTGTCATGCCCCGGTCCATATACTGCACAAGTACCATGCCCGGATCATATACGGCACAAGTACCATGCCCCGGGTTATATAGTGCACAAGTTCTATGCCCCGGGTATTATACTGCACAACTGCCATGCCCCTGGTCATATACTGCACAAATACCACTCTGACGTCACGTACCTATCACTATGACATCAGGGTCAATGATAACTTTAAAAAATAGCGATCACATTAAACGAACTGAAAATAATGGAGATTGAGCAATCCTTGCCTCACTATGCGTCAATCTGCTCCTCCCGCCTCTTACAATGGCGTCATTTCCAGTGATTCAGAGTTAAAAAAAATTAAAAGTTATTTCAAATTATTAAATTATGACTCATCATTTTCATTAAAAAACATAAATTGTTTTATGTACGTGAGGTGTAATTTGTCGGACAACGCCGAATACTTTTTTTGTGTGCGTACAGAGTGGCGGGCAGTGGCGGCTAGTTGCAGACCTTGGCATAGTTTCTTACCTACGCCATGTAAATAGAATTGACGCTAAGAAACCTTAAATAAAATGTAAAGTTATTTCAAAGTATTACGTAATTAAATTACAATATGACTCAGCAATTTTAAATTACTATAAAATATAATGAAAATAACTGAAAAGAGCCCCTCTGATGAAATATGCCTCATGGGCCTCTAAGGGGTGGGTTTATAGATTCGGAGATACTCTCATCATCTTACTCTGTGAATTTTAAATAAGAATACACTTTTATATGTTATGTATATTCTTTAACCTTGTTTCAAAAACCAAAATTGTATTTTTAAACATGAGTTATTGTTCTT
This sequence comes from Sepiola atlantica, assembly GCA_963556195.1. Taxonomy (NCBI): domain Eukaryota; kingdom Metazoa; phylum Mollusca; class Cephalopoda; order Sepiida; family Sepiolidae; genus Sepiola; species Sepiola atlantica. The sequence continues at coordinate 206,196,264 of OY744520.1, read as the reverse complement.
CCTTAGCTATCCTCTAACAAATAAATTACATTAACATCCATAAAATGTTTTATGTACGTGAGGTATTATTTGCAGGACAACACTGAATACTTTCTTATATCAAATATTATAAAATGTACAGGTATTTATGTACGTACAGAGTGGCTGCTAGTGGCTGACCTGGGCGTAGTTTCTTACCCCCCCATGTAAATAGAATTGACGCTAAGACAGATTTTAAAAAATTAAAAGTTCTTTCAAATTATTACGTAATTAAATTACAATATGACTCAGCAATTTCAAATTCCTAAAAAATATAATGAAAAATAACTGAAAAGCCCCCCCTGATTAAATATGCCCCTTGGACCCCTAAGTTGTGAGTTTATAGATTCAAGAATACGCCAATTAACTTACTCTGTGAATTTTACATAAGAATACACTTTTATAGTGTATCTATATTCTCTAACATTTTTTCTATAGGGCACACACACAAACATACAGACATTCAATTTATATAGAAGACTTGCAGAGCTAACCGGCGTTGCCCGGGGTGATAAAAAACAAAGTAGCAGAAATTAAAGAGTGTGTGTAACTTCTTTATATAAAAACTTCAATCTCTCTTCTTTCTCTATCCGTCTCTCTTTCCCTGGTCCCCATTATTCCCCTCCCTCCTTAAAGCCTCTATTTTTCTTTTACCCATATGATTCTTCTTTTGTTTAAATGTGTTAAAAACTAATAATAATATAATTCATTTCCACCGGAGCACTCTGCCTTAAATGTAATAGTGTAATCTTACATTTATTGCTTCGGCACATAACACAAATAGAAGTTAAAATAACATGTGTAACATGTTGATGTTAAAACTTCTATATACCCCCTCTCTCTCCCCCTAACCGTCTCTTCATCTTTCTCCCTTTATCTTTAAATTTAGTAATGTTTGTAAAGAGGTCTTAACAGAACTGCAAAAAGTATCGGTAAAATCAAAGTATTAAGACAAATAATGTTAATAATGATTATTGATCTCGAACAATGCCGAGTAGAACAAATAGCCCGGTCTATACCTAATTTTTGCCCCCCCCCTATTTCAGAATATGATGAAGATAAATAGTGTTAATGAAGGGAATAGTCTGAAGAGATGTAATACATACCAGTTTCCAAAAGTAATGCTTTAATCTTAAAATTATTGATCCCGGACAACAACAAGTAGACCAAATGGTCCCGTCAATACCTAATTTCTTACCCCACTCCATTGTAACATATTAAAAAAATACGTAATGTTGATGAAGTCAATAGTCTTAAAAGCGTTTTTCATAGGTGATGTAAACTGCAGAAGCACCTGAAAAGCGTTTTTCATAGGTGATGTAAACTGCAGAAGCACCTGAAAAGCGTTTTTCATAGGTGACCTAAACTGCCCGAGTGCAGAATCGAAAAGCAATGTTTGTATACTCAATTGGTTGGCAGATTGAGTTATCACTTTGATCACTGTTCTCACATCACTTGCTTTTATACTCTTAAAAACTCTTATCACCTAATATTTCCAATAGTGTAGGTAGTGCACACATGAACAAGCAGATTACACTCGCATAGCTCAATAGTAAGATTAGCATAGGATCGTTCTATGTACAGGTGGGTGGGGAATTATTTATTCCCAAGACGAATAAACCACGTAAAGTAAATAACTTTTTAGCTCCTTTTCTTTAACTAAAAATCACAAAAACATAATTGTCGATTATATTATTTTTATTACATGGTATTACAACTTTACTAATTCAGAGGATGATTGCTATATTTTTATTTTTATTTTAGTGTACATTTTTAAAACATGCTTCACGTTAACAAAACCAAATACACAAGTGAATAAAATGAAATGATGATCATATATTGTTTTTGAAAACAATTAATTTATAAGTCAATGATTTAAACTGATATGGCAAGTTTCAAAACTTGAAAGAAAGTTTAAGGAAATACAAACTGCAATCATTTCATAATAATAAACAAAATCATGTACACGTATTTGTGTACGTACAGAGTGGCGGGCAGTGGCGGCTAGTGGCGGACCTACGCATAGTTTCTTACCTCAATCCATGTAAATATAATTGACGCTAAGAAACGTTAAATAAAATTAAACGTTATCGCAAAGTGTTACGTAATTAAAGCAAAATATAACTCATCATTTTCTAATTACTATTAAATAGAATGAGAAATAACTGAAAACGACCCCCCCTTGTCAAATCTGCCCCATAGACCCCTAAGGTTGGGTGTAGAGATTCGCCAATACTCTCATCATCTTACTCGGTGAATTTTACATGAGACTACACTTTTATAGGTTATATATATTCTCTAAACTTAAAAAAAAAAACTAAATTGTGTTTTTAAACGTGAGTTATCGTTCTTCCTTAGCTATCCTCTAACAAATAAATTTAATTAAATACCATACATTGCTTTATGTACTTGAGGTATAATTTGCCGGAAAACGCCAAATACTATTCTTATATAAGATATTATAACATGTACATGTACTTACAGAGTGGCGGCAGTGACGGCTAGTGGCGGACCTTCGCATAGTTTCTTACCCCCCTCCATGTAAATAGAATAGACGCTAAGAAACGTTAAATACAATTAAAAGTTATCTCAAAGTATTACGTAATCAAAGCAAAATATGACTCATCATTTTCTAATTACTATAAAATAGAATGAAAAATAACTGAAAACGACCCTCCCCCGATGAAATCTGCCTCTAGACCCCTAAGGGGTGTTTTAGAGATTCGGCAATACGCCAATCAACTTACTCTGTGAATTCTACACGAGAATGCACTTTTAGATTTTATCTATATTCTCTAACTTTTTTTCTATAAGCAACACACACAAACACAAACATACAGCCATTCAGTTTTATATAGAAGATTAAAACTCTACTTTGGGTTTAGATTATTTTCTGAGAAAGTCGAGTAAATAACGATCTACGATTTTAGTCTCATAGCGTATGGGCATGAGTTGATAGGGGATGTTAAGTCTTATTGGTTGTTTTTTTACGGCATATCAACTCTTTTCAAGTTATTTAATGCCAAATCCGGTCATTTTATGTATATGTGTTTATGCTTCAAGTTCTATAAATCTCCAAATATTTATTCATGATATTTGGTTTGATTTTTTTGTTTTACGGAATATCAACGTTTTCCAGGTGATTTTAAAGGTGAATCGGATTATTTTGATAAAAGTGTGTAATGGTTCAAGTTCTATATTGCTTCAAATGTGTATTCATGGTGTTCGGTTTGATTGTTTTGGTTCAACCTATTTCGGGTTATTTAGTGCCGTATCCGATCATTTTGGACATTTTTACTGCTCCAAGTTCTCAATATTTTTAAATATTTATTCATAGTGTTTTGTTTGTTTTTTTTCTTTTGGGAATTTTTGTTTGGTTTTTCTGTTTGCAGAACATTATTGATTTTTGAAAAGGAAATAAGAAAAATAATAACATCAATGTTTGGCGCATATTTGGTGAGGAAGTCAGTATCTTCTAACAGCCTAATGTGGTAGCACCAGGGATGTTAAGTCAGCTATTTTTAAAGTCATCCACAGGGGATGAATTACTGCTTCATGAGGCGAACTGAATATAATATATTAATGTACACCTCATAAAAAATGTCGGAAAATAATGCTAATATGAATATAAAATTTTTAAAATGTTATTCATTGCTGTTGACCTAAAGAATAAAACACAAACTGTTATGTTTTTTTTAAAATTAAGGGTGGATGACGTCTTTCATTTCAGACGGCGGGGGTTGCTTGAATTGTTATTTGTTGCCCAGCTTCCCTCATCACTTGTAATCGTTTCGTCCAGAGGCATTAACACGTCACCTTTTTTTTATACGCCAACTATTGTGTGACGGGGCAGATCTATATTTATTTATATCCAAATAATTACATATTAGTCATTTTTAAAGAGCGGATTACATTGAAACAGTCTGGAGTCAATTCACCGTATAGAAAATTGGATCGGAGAAGTGTATCATATTTGAATTAATAGGTTGTTTGCATTTAAAAACATTCTCTTCATGTAGGATATTGAGTACGGTGTACCCATCGTTTTTAAAAATGGATGGCCATATAAAACTGCAATTATCTGTTTAAAATGACTACTAATTTCGAGCGAGATGAGAAGAGATTGGGCCAACATTGGATAACATATACACAATTTTCATCTGTGCGCGTTCACTGAAAAACCTTACTATTTAAAATATTTTGAGAAAATATAAATGCATACTTGACGTAAGACATATTATTGAATAAATAATTGATTACCCGAACAAAAAAAATGTTAAGCTCCGTCATTTTCGAAGAGTGGTAATTTAGTAACGGCGAAAATAACGTCAGTTAGTATTAAAAGAAGGTGGAGGTATTAAACGGACCAAACACTTCTGAAAATAGTCAAACATAAGTAAATAAGTCAATCAATAAATTAGTAGATAAGTGAGTAAACACATATAATCGAATGTATTAAGTGAAAACTGTTTTTCTTGCTGTAAATGTCTATGAACCGGGAGGCGAACGGAATATCAGTTTTCATCAAAATAATTGGAACATTTGTAATATTTAAATAAAGATGAAAGCAGCTTTTCCATACTCTGTTTTATTGAGCATAACTCGAACAGTTTTCATTGAAATACATCTATTCAGATGTTAACCCAACTGAGCAGTCTATCTGGCAATTTTGACAAAGAAGTTCAATACTTTTAGTGATCGAAGCCCTTGCCGAAAATTACCCTTATTCGAACTGATTTCACCAAAACATAAAAATGAAAATAAAAATATGAAGTTTAGTAAATAAAAATAGATATAAAATCCGATAATGAAAAAAGTATCATTATGTATGATATGAAAGGTTAATGAAATACTGGAACAAAATTTATACATTCTGAATTATTTTGTATATGACGCAGATGAAATGAATCTATAGTATCATTACACTGTCGTCTTGTAACATTTACATTACCTATTGATATCGAGTTAAACCCTTATAACGCCTCCCTCTAACTCCAGCGAACTATTCAATATGTTTTAGTGAGATAGTACTGCAACGTTAACAGTATTCTCGATCGTGAAAATGATTATCAGAAATATTGGAATATAAATGATTTTGAAGACAAAAAGCATTATCACAGATTCATGCCGACCTTTATAAAATACCCTGTAAATGTTTGCTGATATATGTTGGAATTACAAAAATAAATCGAAACAAACAGTTATGACAAAGATCAACAACGATTTCGAATTTGAGGAAATACTATCAGCAAATATATTCAAACAGACACACCGCTGTTCATGTTTGTTGTCGGTATATTTATGGAACAAATTAGAATTCATATTTGTGAATGACGAAATGTTAGAACGAAATTTTGATATGGTCGAAAAAAAACACTAAATTAGTCAATGGCATGCTGAGCCATTGCCTTTCTTTTTCTACTCATCTAACTTACCTGTTTCCGTCTCTATTTTCTCTTTTCTTCTCATAAGCTTCAGGGAAAATGACATTGAAGCATTGTCTGCAAAAATATATCACATGACTTCTGAATAAATACGTATTTAGCTCGATAAGAAAATAAAAGCAAAATACCTGTTTTTACCAACTTGATACAATTAGACACTTAATCCCACCAAGGACAAACTTCGAGATACTTTCCACCCCACTTCACCTTATCCCTCATGCTCATACTTATTGTTTAGTTATTCTATATCAACTGGTCTCCACTGACATATGTGTGTTTCGATTTCTATGTTCTTTTTCCCCCCTTTCTCCTATACTCACTTTCTCATGTCTACCTTTCATATTATTATTACTTGTACTAGAATTTGCTCAAGTCTTCAGATAAAGAAAAACGAATATGAGGTATATACATTAGTTTGGCTTGATAATATTTTTATTGACATTTTCCATACATTGTGTTCACATTTTTGCCGGATGTGTTACAAACAAATAAACAAACAAACAAACAAACAAAAAAAATACCTGCCATCCGGCGACATTTAATTAAACTCAAATTATTCTTTTTGAAAGTACAACTGAAATTGATTTTATCAGTTTTACTTTTAATTACTACTTTAAAAATGATAAAAAATTATTTGAAGAAAGGTTTTGTTATAGTGTGATAGTGATCTACCCTATATCGGGTATAGATGGACTTTTTCAGAAACTATGAAGAGGGTTACGTCTAAGTGTCGTAGCAGACGTGGCAGGCGTGACGGCCTTCCTTTGCCGTGTGTTGGCGCCCACGGTCACATGCCAGTCAAGGATCCGATCTCGACAATCAGTCCGTTTGAAACTGGGTTATTTCGGTGGCGTTTTACTTGTCCGGCTGAGGTATTAGTCCTGGGAGATGCTTGGAGATTCAACTTCTAAGGCATAGCTTCAGGTCATTGGGGTGAAGTTTGTTTATTGCAAATTGTCTGAGGCGCCGCGACCGAGAAATGCCTACGAGTCATCCCAGCAAATGTTTAGTAAGCCATGGCACTCCTTCTTTAGGGGCGTTTATTTTATTCTTTTCAACCTTACAGACTTGTGCCACATATTTATGCGTTGGGCAGGGAGTAAATATCGACGTTGAGACATTTATTTGCCGTACGTTGACGTCACATATATATCGAGAATAATATCTCGATAATCAGTACAGAATAACACTTTTTTCTGTACATGTCATATTCCATAGTGTTAACAGGGCTTCTCCTCAAGCCTTGTCTCATGTCATCATGGTGGAGTTTGTTTATTGCTTACTGCTTAAGGCGCCCCGACCGGGGAATGCTAACGGACTGTCAAGACAATGTTCAATAGGCCATAATACTTTTCTTTAGAGGTGCTGGCCTGATTCACCTAACCTTCTGGGCTAGTGTTACATTTTCCTGTGGTGTGATGGAAGAAAATGCCGTCATTGGTGGCTGTCATAGCATCAGTCGTACGCAGTAAATATACCACCGTGTTGTCTAAATTATTATCAGACCTTCAAGGTCACAACACTGGCGACGAGAATTCGAAACGATAATCCCAAAACACTCGTGAAAAAGTACTCGGACTTATTCCGACCAACATTTCTTTCCGAACGTATGTCGCACAATTATCACGAAAACAAATTCGGATGTATTTGGACACGAAAATAACCTTGACTTATTTAGCACACAATACTTGCAACGAAAACTTGGATTTATGTAAAAAATATAAACGTTGGACTTTAATAGAACAAAAAGAGGATGTGTGTATGTTCTGGATATTTGTAAACAATAGTTTAAGCGATTAAAATAAAACTGAGTGTATACAATAAAAAAGTGTGTAAATCCTGCGAAAAACAATACACTCTAACGTCGCAGAAAGGATTCAAAAAGTAATGTTTGTTTTAGGAGTAGGACGAAATCTTTAAATCAAAGTTTGGAAATGACAGGTCGTTTAACCGAGCATAGTGTTTGTCAATTTTTCGTTAATTAAGAACACATTAATAACTTTTGTATGCACTTATGTATTTTTCCACTGAAATGTTACGAACATATACCCCAGTGAGAAAAACTACGAGTAAGTTAACAAGTAATATATATATATATATATATTTATATATATATATATATGTATATATATATATATATATATATATATATATATATATATATATATATATATATATATATATATATATATCAAGGGAGGCGCGAGAGCGCTCTATCCCTTAATAGACTCACGAATGGCCTATGAATGTCCTATCTCTCTCTCTCATATATATATATATATATATATATATATATATATATATATATATATATATATATATATCAAGGGAGGCGCGAGAGCGCTCTATCCCTTAATAGACTCACGAATGGCCTATGCTGGAAATCTTATTTCTTTGATCAATAATAACTCAAATACCAATACACCACATTAGTTAAAACTTTGCCTAAAATTGTTATTTGATAGGTTCTATAAATGTGTAGAATTTCACCATCATTAGTCAAGGCAACCCAGAGATCCAGAAAGTCGAATAATGAAAATCATGTTATCTGTGTGTACGTACGTACGTACATATGTGCAACCATGTAAGCCATCAACTATTTGATGGATTCAGATGATTTTTGGCAGAGATAGAGGTTCTAAGGTCTAGCTGATGGCATTTTAATTTCAGTTTACAATATACCTTGATTAGTCAAACTACCAACTATATCAGTTATGAGAAGGCATTGTATTGAGGCATATCCTTTACAAAAGTAGTGACATTCCAAGAAAAATGCCAGTATACTAAAATCATATGCCCTTAATAGGGTTAAAGTGACAATACATATACACTAAATGTACAAAAGCAAGGAAATTCACAAATGTTTACGCTTTTATTGTGATTAAGGGTATGCGAGCACAACAGGGCTATGCATTTTACTGGTAGGAATTTTTCTTCAGCGCACCTCACACACTTCATCCACTCATGCATAGAGATTTATACTGTAGTGATGTGATAATGAAATGGTTTGGTTGATATGTAGTCATACCCTTAATGACAATAAAATTGTAAAAATTTGGGAATTTCCTTTCTTTTGTATATTTAGAGTATATGAATTTTCATCTTAACCCTATTAAGTGCATATGATTTCAGTATACTTGCATTTTTCATGGAATATATATATATATATATATATATATATATATATATATATATATATATATATATATATATATATACATATATGATCATTTTATTTACACAGACATGTACAAAATTTGCGACACTGGCATGTCGATGTTATCGATCAACAGTTACTATAAACTAAGATCTGATCAAGCAGAGTTAGAATCCGATCTTAACCTCAGATCATATTTTGAGAGAATGAAATGGGGGGATAGAGAAAGAGAAGAAGAAGAAAAGAAATTAAACATTTCAAAAATTAAGGCCGTTAAAAAATTAAAATTAAAAATTAAAAATCTAAAAAATCTAAAAACAAAAAAACAAAAAATCTAAAATCTGAAACAAACAGGGCAAATAAATAAATAAATAAAGAAATAAAAATATAAGGTGGAAAGAGGGGCATATAATGAAGGGAGAGGTGATGGGAAAGTAGACACATAAAGGAAAAGAGGGAGAAAAAGAGAACGTCTGTTGATTCAGATCGAGAGAGAAGGAGGGGGTAGACATGCACGAATCAAGTGTCAAAAAAACAGACGTTTTTATAAATGTATTATTCCCAGTGAACTGTAATATTGTGTATATGTATGTATGTGCGCGTTCGGGCAAACCGATCAGACGTGTATGATTGTAGTGGTGGTGGGGCGGTGATCAAATGTGTCGCCGATTCTAGATTTATATTGTCTTTATAATTAGTCTAGAGTTTATTTGCTTACTATGAATAAATTAATAAATTGAATAAATATGTTCGTTAAGTATAACAGGATTAGTAGTAGTAGTAATAATAATAATAATAATAATAATAATAATAATAATAATAATAATAATAATAATAATAATAATAATAATAATAATAATAATAATAATAGATACCCCTAATAATTTAGGGGAAATAATAAACGAATAATAAAAATAATAATAATAGTTTAATTTAATTTAAAAGTACTAAAAAATATAACTAAAGAATAACTAGAAAGTGCCGGTGTTATTAATAATAATAATAATAATAATAATAATAATAATAATAATAATAATAATAATAATAATAATAATAATAATAATAATAATAATAATAATAATAATAATGGTAATAGTAATAAAAATAGTAATAATAATAACAACAACAACAACAACGATAATGGTGGTCAATAATATTTAAGAATTTATAAAAATAATAGTTTAGGAAAGAAATAGAATAATTAAGAAATATTAGGAATCCTAGGAGGTAGTGATTATCATAATGATATTGAATAATAAGATAATGTTTGCCAATGTTATGATATGGGTTAATGGTTGCAATAATGCTAATCATATAAAAAAGGTAATAATAGTTGTTTAACCGACGGCAGTAATCAGAGTGGTAATCCCAGTAATCTTAACAATAGTAATAATGACAGTGATAGTGAAACATTAATAAATAATAATAGAACAGTACAAATAGTAGCAGTAGTCATAATGGTGACAATAATAGTAATAAAGATGAAAACAATAATAATAATAATAATAATAATAATAATAATAATAATAATAATAATAATAATAATAATAATAATAATAATAATAATAACTGAAATAAAATAATAAAGTTATAGATAATGACATTATCATTATTATCATCAATGGCAGTGGAAGCAAAAGTCACGTAACGGTAAAACATGGCAATATCAATATTATTAATAATAGTGATACTGTTAATTTCACTGCCGCAAATAACAATAACTATGATAGTAACATCAGACATGATGCCACCACTAACAACAATAATTATCTTGATAAAATTACAGAAATGAAAAATAATTCAATGTCAAATAATAATTAAGTTTAAAATATTAATTATAGTAGTAATAAATAATTGATAATGATAATCTAAAAATATTCTGAAAAATATAGAAATATTAATCAATAAATGGATACACATATAAGGGGGTATTTAAGGGTAAAGAAAAATACAGAAGATGACAATTAGTGTTAATCGTTGTGGGGGTGATAATAATAATAATAATAATAATAATAATAATAATAATAATAATAATAATAATAATAATAATAATAATAATAATAATAATAATACCACTAACAGTACTGCTACAAATAATGCTACTGATAATAATACTGCAAACAATAAAGCTACTGCTAATAAAAATAATAATAATAATTAATAAAAATGTATAAGATAACAGGTGTGTTGACAAAATTATCAGTTGATGGGTAGGTGAAGTTTTTTTGTTTTTTTTTGTATATAGTAACAGCCTAAGGGGTTATAAGTGGATTACTAAGAAGGTGTAATCTATTATGCCTACAGTTAATAGATGTTTTTGTTTCTTGTTTAGAAGTTTTCCCCTGTCACTAAATTTAATTATTTCATGTTTTTCTGTTAGGCAAAGGTAGCAAGGTGAGTTTAGGGAACCACAGGGGCTAGTTTTTCTAATTGTGTTCTAGGTTACTGTTATTGATAGATTATTGTTGTATAGTTCCCAGTAATATATAGAAAGTGCGGTTCTTTTTTGATATGTAGGGTTATTAAAAGAACACTTATGTCCAGTATATCTTTCTTTGAAGGTATTACCAGCCATACATATGTATAATTTTTTCAGCGTTGGGTTTTCTTTAGTAGAGATGGTTGCCTGATATACTGATTGGGTTATTTGGCAATTATGTTGTAATGGGCATTCTTTTTTGTTTGTGCAGTTACAGGCCTTTGTATTTGCTGTTTTCGTTGCGGTAGTTCTTTCATTTAGAATTTTATTGTTATGTTTTTTTATTATTTTTTCCTAACTTTTCGCCACAGCTATAGCTTAATTTGAGGGTGTTTTTATTAAAGATGTTATGCAGTATATTGTTTGGAGGGAAGTTTAGATTAATTAAGTCTAAAACATTTTTACCGAGTTTGGTTTTAACCATGTTATTATATGGGGGTGTGAACCAAATAATTTGTCTACCCCTATTTATGCGTCTGTTGTTGGGAGGTGTAGGTTTGGTGAATTTAATTTGGGTGTTTTTGTATCCACTTTGCTTTAACGTTTTATTGTAAAAGTCCTTATGTTTGTTAAAAATTTCTTCATTGGAAGAGTTATCACTAATTCTTTTTTCGATTGATCTGGGGATGTGTTGAATAATGGTTTTTGGGTGGTTAGAGAGTGGGTGGACATAGATCGGGTTGGCATTGCCTTTAGTATACGGTTCATAAGTTTCTATATTTAAGTTGAATGTTACGTCTAAATAATTAACTATTTTAATATTAGATGTTATTTCTACTTTGAGATCTAATCTCTAAGAATAATTTTTTTTTACTCTTTTACATTTTTGTCCATTTGAGTTTTTACTATTAGTAATCCGTCATCTCTATATAGGCCTATATCTTCAATGCTAATGTTTTTTGTGAGATTATATAGTATGTAAAGACCAACTAGATCAGTGACTTCTGTTGAGTCCAGGGAGCCCATAGAAACATCAAAAGATCCAAATTGATCGATATTTGATCTTATATATATATATATATATATATATATATATATATATATATATATATATATATATATATATATATATATACATATATATATATATATATATATATATATATATAAATATATATATATATATATATACACTCGGGTGATGATTGTGTAAAATTGACAGAATACTTTTTTCATTGCTTCAACTACTCGTATAATTCAATAGCACGCATTTACGTGTTTTAATATTGGTCGGATTAAATACTTTCCTTAATGAAAAAAGCGTCGTCAAGCGTAGACTGGCAGATAGGCAAACAAGCTTCATTAAAAGAAAGTGAGTTAAAAAATTAAATACCTACAATACATATTATATGCACTTAGAAAAAACACACAATTGTAATCCAGTTTACATGAAAAACCATACGATTATATTTCAGCCTAGCTGTATTAGCTTCGGTATGTACTGAATGAACTACTTAGATTAGTATAAAAGGCTAATGGAATATGTATATATATATATATATATATATATATATATATATATATATATATATATATATATTATTATTATTATTATTATTATTATTATTATTATTATTATTATTATTATTTCTATGTGCAAGATCATCTCCAAACCTTGTGAACGGACCGTTATAAAGTTTCGAAAATATATTATACTAATTACATAAGTATCAAACACGAATGAATATCTATTTATACATAACGATATTGAGAGATAGAGAAGACACACACACACACACACACATATATATATATATATATATATATATATATATATATATATATCTATATATATATATATATATATATAAAGACAAACAGAAAAAAGGTTACAATGCAAGAAATAACAAACACAAAAGATTTGACCGGTTTCGTTTGTATTAAGGAACGTCTTCAGAAAAAGTGAAGATTTGAAAACAGTTTTATTTTGAAGGCGCACACATGGGAGAAGGAAAATAATCTTATATGGTTACATCGGATCATCTTTTCTTCAATACAGAACGAAACCGGTCAAATCTCTTGTTTTTGTATTTCTCTTGCATTTTAACCTGTTTTCCGCTTGTCTTTTTTCACCAATTTTGTCTACCACAACATTTCATTTTCATGACTTATCGTGCACCTTACCCCCACCCATATATATATATATATATATATATATATATATATATATATATATATATATATATATATATATATATATATATTTACACGGTATGTGTATTAATTTGTATATATATATTTATATATATATATATATATATATACATGTACATATATATTTATATATATATATATATGTATGTACATATATTTATATATATATATATATATATATAAATATATTTCTATATACAGAATAATCGTCTCAACTGAACGAGTGATTATTATTAATTTTCAAATATAGATTCTAGGGAAAACTGTGAGTAACATGTAAACGTTTTATTTGTAAACTTAAAAATTTAAAGGAATTGAAATATATAAAGTTTAGTATGTGTATATGTTTATATACATATATTTGTCATTGTACAGTGTAAACTCATAAACTAATGAGCCAAACATTATTAATATTTAAATACAACTGATGTATACGGAACATATTCTTCCACTAATCTTTAAACGCATTTACCATACACTTGGCAAGGCAAGTGAGCCAGGACAGTAGCGTTTCATATATCCAATGCATTTGACAATGGTCTGACTTTAAGGTATTCTTATGAAAAGTTATTTATATGTTATTACTGGTCGAATATTTAACTTGTATATATCTTTCTTATTCAATAGATAGATACAGGTTCCCCTCGATGGGCGTTCATCCTAACAACATGACATACATGCAGGTGTTCTACATGGATCGATATTTGGACCTTTATTATTCCTTATTTTCATAGTCAACCTCCCCGATGACATCGTGTTTGAGATGGGTATTTTTTTGCTGACGACAGCACGCTCTATTCTCGCCATGTGACCTCCAGTCTGTAGTGGAATCGGGTTCCAAATTGATAGTAATATTTAACGCTGCTACGACAAAGCTTTCCTTCAACAACTACAATAAACCTCTGTAACTACTGATTGCCACGGCAAATAACACCCTGAGAATCCAACGTTCAAACCTCTCTGCCGAACATTTAAAAGTAACATGAATTTGAAAGATTACGCAGAATATTTTGCCTTCGTGGCTGAAAAGAAAAAGGCAAGAAAACTTCTCACCCATGATTGTATCCTATATATCTTCAAACTCACCATCTGCCCATGCATGGAGTATTGTTGTCACATCTTGTCTAGTGCATTATCCATGGGTCTCTCCCTATATACAAGGTAAAAGAAAGCGTCCCTAATCTGATAAGTCCTTCACTATCTATTAACCTTCAGCCTCTGTCCCATCGCCGTAATGTTGTATCCTTGTGCATGTTTTACAAGTTTTTCAATGGAATGAGCTCAGCTGAATTTGCTGCTCCGGTACCTTTTTAACGTGCATACACTCAACCAACCAACATCTATTCAATATGGAGGTTCCCAGATGCTGGGGTGCATTCTACTCTAATACCATTCTTGCTCGAACCGCCGTCCTTTTGAATTCCTTCCCTGCCCCCTGTTTCCCCGACTATACCCACATGTAGAAATGTAAAACTAATGTGAACAAGCATCTCGCTGCACAGCTCCCAATTTCGGATGACACCTAAACCTTACACCCTAATTATCAGTATTCCTTTACGTCTACACTGGCAACTTGCCTTGTTTAGTGTGACCTAACTTTTAAAATAAGATACACATTTTTAGTAATATTAAGTAACAAGCGTCAATGATATGTAGCTGCTTGGTGAAATCCTACACTATTGGACTAATCATTACAAATCATAGAGCATGTATTCTAGGCAACAAATCGTGTAACGTTGACACATTATATTTAGCTATTCTATGTAGGAGAGTATCACCAAAAGCGTACTATACTCCCTCCAAGAAAAAAAACATTTAAAACGAATGCTACATTTATAAACTATAAATGTTCTGGGCCGACTATTCTACTAGAATATAATAAGGTAAAGAAAAACCCTTACCCTAACCCTAATCTTAACCCCATAAGATATCAAAAGGATAATAACGAAAACTGTAATATGCTAATCTGTTCCGCCATTCATTTATGCTAAGGCTTTATGCGCGTTTCCCTGCATTCATTTCATCTTCTATCAATAGTTATAATATTTTCTCAAGATTACTGGACTCACATAAAGAAATATTATTAAGAGAAGGTTGTATTTATTTTTACCGCTATTATTTATCATATTTAACGACCAGCAATTACACTGGTTATTTTTCAAATAGGAGGAAACTTTTGTGAAATAACCGTATTTTCTTTTGTCTTTTAGAAAATCATTTAGTCCTGCGCTCTGTTTTATTTTTATTAGTTCATTCATAAATATGAATAACTATCAGACTATTTACAAAAGTTAGTATTTACAACATATTTCATCATCATTTGTGGAAACGTATTTTTTCTATGGTGAAAAAACGTGATTCTTATCAACGATTTACATTCGCATTGCTGATAAAACACTAAAACAAACAAATGTACTCAACAACTTTACACGTCTGCTTTTTCTATTATTTTTTTCTAACTATCAATTATCTTACTATTATTCATCGATTTCATTTGCTTGTCAACAATACATAGTTAATCACAACTATTAATTTTTCTTCTTCGAATGTTTATGTTCTTTAACTCTAAATCTGTTGTTACATTTTTATTCATCAATAATTCAGTGAGTAATGCAAATATTTTATTTGATAAATTAAAAGTGTCATTAATTATTTATTTCACAACAAATGATACTCCGAATTATGAGATAATGGGAAAGATACAACACTTTATGTAAAAATTTAAATGTTTTCACTATTTTCTTAAACATATGTTGCGAAACACATTAATTATATTTTTAAGCAATAAGTTTATTTTTAAACATTTTCATTTTAATTCAATTTGTATAAGTCACTAACAGGATTTACTTCTTTCCTCTAACCTGATCGAATGAGCCATGTTGTAATCTACGAAATAAGCCGATAACACTAGCAGATTTCCTCATTTAAAGAAGTGTTTTTCTTCCGATTCCATATGTAATATTACATTGATTTTACCAGCAGCGTATTTTCATGCCCGGTACTGTCTCCCTCAAAATACCTTCGATTTAATCATTTCCCGATTTTACATTTGTTTTGTTTTCGCTCAATTTCATTTTTTGTTTGCTATTCTAAATAGAATTCCTCGGTCAGTGAAGGAATAATCCTTTAACACTGGGAAAAAAGGTTATAATAACAAACCACAGTATTTTACATCAGTATGTATATTATAGTTATGTACGAAAAAACATATGTGTATTTATAGTTATATACGAAAAAACATATGTATATTTATAGTTATATACGAAAAACATATGTATATTTATAGTTATATACGAAAAAACATATGTATACTTATAGTTATATACGAAACACATATGTATATTTATAGTTATATACGAAGAACATATGTATATTTATAGTAATATACGAAAAACATATGTCTATTTATAGTTATATACGAAAAACATATGTATATTTATTGTTATATACGAAAAAAACATACATATACTTATGGTTATATACGAAAAACATACGTATACTCATAGTTATATACGAAAAACATGGGTATACTTATAGTTATATACGAAACACATATGTATATTTATAGTTATATACAAAAACATACGTATACTTATAGTTATATACGAAAAAGATAGTATACTTATAGTTATATACGAAAAACATATGTATATTTATAGTTATATACAAAAACATACGTATACTTATAGTTATATACGAAAAACATATGTATATTCATAGTTATATACGAAAAACATATGTATACTTATAGTTATATACGAACAACATATGTATATTTATAGTTATATACGAAAAACATACGTATACTTATAGTTATATACGAAAAACAATACGTATACTTATAGTTATATACGAAAAACATATGTATACTTATAGTTATATACGAAAAACAATACGTATACTTATAGTTATATACGAAAAACATATGTATACTTATAGTTATATACGAAAAACAATACGTATACTTATAGTTATATACGAACAACATACGTATACTTATAGTTATATACGAAAAACAATACGTATACTTATAGTTATATACGAAAAACATATGTATATTTATAGTTATATACGAAAAAAACATAGTATACTTATAGGTATATACGAAACACATATGTATATTTATAGTTATATGCGAAAAACCATATGTATACTTATACTTATATACCAAACACTATGTGTATACTTGCAGTTATATGCAAAACAATACAACAAAATCAACTTATATTGTGGGATTTTATATTTCGTCTTTGTTATAAAAAGACGTCATCCGAAATAAGTGAAAATATGTTATTGTCAAAATTTACAAATATTATTATTAGTAAATAATTACAAAAAAATCAGAAACACACCCAATTGATATTTAATGATAGAAATGTAAGAGACAACCCCAAAAACCTACATAAATCCTCGAGATGGTATGAAATTTTGCCTATTCTATGCCTATATTAATACGTACTCGACTACCGAGTCAAATAAATAGACAATGCTACTAAAATGAAAAAAAAACAACCTGATATACACCCACTTTCGAAGTTTTGTGTATGATATTAATATACGCTCTGGCCTACTCTTGATGATAAAGCGAATTGTTAATCGGAAAATATCGTCATTTGTGTATACATAAATACTTATGGCTTACCATTAATAATATAGGTATGTACTGGAAAGTAATCCGGAGTTTTTACCTGAACGTTATGATTTCGTGTTTGTTATGCAGATGCAAGTTGCAATTGCCTTTAAAACATTTTGGCGAGCTGGCTATGCGAGACAACCTTCCACTGTAACTGTCGGTTTAAATAACTTTACTTTAAGTCTTAGAAAGTTTTAGAAGGCAATCTATTATTTTGTTATTCTTCATTGAAAAAAAGTGTTTGTGTACGTAGTACATCCATTTCCAAAATAGTCACTCTTATTCACGGGGTTTTCTCATTGCAAAGTATTTGCCCGTGACATTGAGCGTTTCATTTGGCACGTAGCGTACATACATCAGGTATGTTACAGTGGCACAGTCTCTTATTTGTATTAGTTGCTACGTTAAGTATATGGGATTGACATCCTAATATTATATCATATCGCCGTAAACACAAAAGAAAAACATGTTTATGTGGAGACGTGGCACCCTGTATGTAGCAGCGCGGACCTTAATCATTAAGAAATTGTATCTTAGCAAATATGCTGAAATAGAATACGCTTACATTAGAATTATTAGATGTTTAAAAAAGTGAAAACAGATAACATATCGAAACGTGGAATAAAGGGATACGGCATGCATATGGTTGAAGAAAGAATGAAACGTTGTTTAAAAGTAACACAATACATTTATATATGTACACATCTTACATAGTAAAATGTTAGTTTAAAATGTTCGTTGGAAGTAAGTTCCGAGAATAGTAGAAAGCCGTGTGTGCGACCATGTTAGTATTTATGTGTGTAGTGTAGCCGTTTGTGAATATTGTCGGTAATACGTCAAAGTGGGTGAATGTGCGTGTCGATTTTTGTTCGTGGTTGTAAGAATGTGTGTGCGTGCCCGTGAGTTTAAGTCGTTTAGGCATTTGTATGTGTGTGTGTCTTTGTCAGCAGTATGAGGTTGCGTGCGTTGAAGAATGATAGGACTGTAGGATTTTGTGGGTGTGCGTGTGTTTAGTAGTCAGCCGAAGCGCTGGAAACTCTCGATCAGAGGCGAAGGGTAGCCTAAGTTGTATTCTGTTAAGCGTCCGAGAGGCGGAGAAAGAGGAAAATAGAGAAAAGAGGCAGATTTTGTGCGAAGTCTGCTTTTATATTGGTTGACCAGTGGTTTGGCCGAGGTAGTTGGGAGCACGCCACGTGATCAACATGTTTGCCTTTTGTGCGCATTTTTCTTAGACTGTTTCTGGGAGCTGTTTTTATTGCTCCAGTTTGAGCTGTTGTTGCGGGTTGGTTTCTGTTTACACCGATTATATATCATTATGATGTCAACCCCATAAGTATACAGTGTATATTTTTGCTATTTTTGCGTTCTAATCATGCTGATTCCGCAATATTATTTATTTTCTTCTTTTTATCCTGTCCCCCTTCTATCCCCTTGGCTTTCTAGTGTTTTTAGATTTGTTATTTTATCTCGAGTAAAGTAGTCAAAATATTGTGAAGCGAGAAGAATCCAGCATTAACATTATTGACGCGCGTCTTTCATGCTTACAAAATAGAGTAGAATTGTCAGATTGTAAACCCATTTCCAGAACCGAAACAAGCGTGTAAGGTCATAATAAGTATTACCATATACGTGTGAAAGTTTTCTGTAATTTCTTAATCTTATACCATAGACTTCCCACGCATCTATCGCTCCAGTCAGACATGATGCTCATTTACATTCCATTCTTTCATACCAGTTTAAAACTATAAAAATGTCCTCTTTTTATTTCTTGTTTGTTTCCTACTGACTAAGCCTTTTTATGTATATGCTTTTTTGTGAAGTCACACGATATGTTTGTTATTCTTCCAATTGTAAAACAATTAATTAACATGTGTATCTTTGTTTCTTTAACCGCTTATACGTTCCCACTTTCTATTTTGTTTGTACTAAGCCATCGCTCATGATTATTTCGTAAACATTGTAGTTTGTATCTTCTAATTAATCTAGCCACCAAGCAGATTCCATAATCATATAAACAATTCACACGTTACCGCCATTTCCACGATTCATACAAATACATTCGGACCAATGATTAATACTTGATTAACTATCAGTAAAGACTTCGCTATTTAAATATAAGAAAAAACAAGAACAACATTCTGAGAATTCTTAATTTCACTTCCAAATCTCAGCGTCTAAATAGAAATAAAATGTTTCAAATATTATTCCAATCAGATTGTATGAAAATTATAATTTAGTTTTCACTTGGCTCTTAAAAGATACGCCGTTTGTGTCGAATTTCGAAGAATAGTAATGTCTGAAATCTATAAATAGCTAATATATCCTCCTCCGCGTTCTATCATCATCATCATCATCATCATCATCATCATCATCATCATCATCGTCATCATCATCATCATCATCATCATCATCATCATCATCATCATCATCATCAGCAGCAGCAGCAGCAGCAGCAGCAGCAGTAACAGCAGCAGCAGCGACACAAGCAGCAGCATCGTCCAAAGGTGTTGGTGTCACGGATCTTCTTTAGACATTCCAAAAAATAACATTATCAATATTAAGCAAACATCCTTTTTTTCCATGATCAAGGTTAAGTTCTGATGACGGTGTCCGTAGACCTCATACCTGGAGGAGTGCTGCCACAAAGAAGAGTTAAGAACAGCTCTTAGCATTCTAGTATAGAGACTGACTTATTCTCTAATAGTTGTGTTAGAAGTCCAAGTGCTACTTTCACACACACACACAATAAAACACATCTAACAATATTCTTGGAAGATTAGACTTCCATATAACGTTTACCTTGCAAGCAACATATATAATTATTTGTAAGTTATACTTATTCTGAAAAAGACTTATTTTTACTACATCAAACTCGTCTATGCAGTACGTGTTCTGTGAAATGATACCATGCAATAAGAAAATGTCCCTCCCAGTCCCGTGACAAAATGCTATTACCGATTGGTACCTTAAACACGGAGACAAAAACATGTAGTTTTTATTTTGTTCATTTTTATTGTTTATCGAAGTCGTTCCAAACAAAACATGAATACACTTGATGTACGGGATCGAATAGAGCAAAAGATGATTGCATACGCAATTTAAAGAAAAATAAAGGAATATAGCATGATCTCACAACAAAGTACTCTGATCTTAATTTAGCTAGGGTCAGAATAATAGAATGTAAAACAGAAATATTAGCATGGCAGTAACTGCTCAAGACATTCACGCCGGAAATACTTTGACATTTACCCAGTGCTGATTTAGAAGTCTCTATATGGACTATCCATGAGTTAGGACTACTGTAATCACGTCCAGATAAGTGCCAACCAGAAAAGCACTATGTTCTCATCCTCTCCCGAGGATGCTTGACTCTCATAATTATATCTCAGCTATCAAACAAAATAGGCCTGAAAGAGACCCGACACTAAGCATCTAATTCCCTTGACTCTAAATAGACAAGCCTAAACGTAAGCCTTTCAAGAGCCCAATATACAAGAGAGGAGTTACAAGAATGGCTGACAAAAAGACTACTCATAGAATTGACTCTAAGAAGATAAAACTCTTTATATTAGGTAAGTGCAAAAGCATAGTTTACATTTTGAGAGGTCACAAAACGAAGAAATAATTTCAGAAAGACCAGTTGTTTATGCACATTCATTTATAAACTGCCATCTCATTCATGAAACCGAACAAATATTCCCAAACTGCCAAAAGAATATGCAAAAGTGAAAACCATTTGTTTCCAAGAATTATTAATTTTCCTAAAAGTATTTTTTACTTAACCCCACCTAGTTCCTAACAAAATTATGACACGACATACATCTTCAGAAAAATATTTTGGGGGTTAAAAATTATTTAAGACGCTTAATATTTGGATACCCCTACGTCAACATTCTATGTACAAAAATGTTTATGCTAACCGACACGTCTTTCGTCTGGCTTTGTACATGATTATCTATTGAAATAATTAATCGATCCTTAAACATTTAGAAACAGAGACGATTAAATAGTTCGAATATTGGCCATATTTAGTTTAATTAAGTTTAAGGGTTAGAAGCAATGCGTGAAAATTAAGATAACTCTGATATGTGTGAAATTTTAACAGTATGTATTATTCATCAATTAATAAATATTATCGACTTATCGTTTTCTGGATCATTTTTAAAAGATCTTTCAAATATATTTGCAAAAGTGAGCTTGTCAAAATCTATCGATTTTCTCGAATCTATTTTTAACATAACCCTACATAATACCAAAGAAAACTCCCCCACAATTTAACTCGTTATCGACATCTACCTTTCGTCTAAACATCTGTAAAAAGCCGAACATCTAGCATCTTTTATATCGACCATTTCCTCGCCGCAAAATATATATTCTTAGTAGATACGTCTTCCGTCTAGTTGTGTTTCCAACAACAAGACAATTAAATCAACTGAATCGTAGAACATATTTCTGACATAACTGTAAAACACTCTTACATAATAAAATAACAAGAACAACCTAAGTATACGTGATGCTAAGGAGTAAAAAATATTCTCAAGTAATATAGAAGAATATATCCTATATGAGAAAATATACGTTAATGCAAGAAACCCAAAATGTAATTATTTGAAATAGTCAAATCCAATAACATCGTACACTTTCTTAATAAAATAAAATTATACATTAAATTTTAAAATAATATAAGTACAAACACAAAAATACAAATACTATCAAAAGAAAACATTTTTTAATATTCAGCTCGGTCACACGAAGAGCTAATGCACAATGACATGCAAGGAATCCATATTGCCCACGAAGTCTAACAATCAAAATCTGCGATGGTGCGATCCCCTATCGGTGTTTACCTCCTTGTAATACTCCCTTCTATAACATATCAACGTTATTGTGTTAGTTAAAAGGTCATAGGGGATGATAAATTATATCTCGATGAGTTTAAATTGTCTGGGTTATGAAAAAACGTATAATTCGTGCGAACGGCAGTAGGTATAGTAGAAAAGTTAAGTGACGTAATAGGAAGAATTGTTCTCGCGAAAAGAGAACATCAGTTTAGTTGTGGCCGGTTGAGACACAATTATTAGCAAGAGTAAGCAAAATATACCTCTCCGCTCTCCCCTAACTCCATCTATCTCTATCACTGCATGTGTCCGTAATATGCCATACGTGTTTATCATTCAATTAAGCAGCCTTATATCAAAACATCTTGTGTTTTTATTTCTTTCCTTCACTGAAAGGAGACCTACCCCTCCATATGAAGTATTGTTTCAGATTTCTGGGGTTCGAAGCAGCGATATTACGCTATCAAGAATAGGCCTCACACGACTAGAGTTCAACTCACGACAAAACTGCTATCAAAGATGGCTGCTGAAGTCAGAATGCCCGGATGTCGGGGAGCATAAAATGTAGTTAGAAGAAACGGACAGACACATGAAAGCAATCAACTAATGCAGACGTACATGAATGACGTTACACTTCATTCAACCAAAGTTTGTGCCACTGCGTTTTTTTATGGGAGTCAGATTATCATTATTATTGTTGGCATTAATAATAATAATAATGATAATAATAATAATAATAATAATAATAATAATAATAATAATAATAATAATAATAATAATAACAATAATAATCATAATAATCATAATAATAATAATAAAACTATCATCACTAAAAGGTGATTGTACAAACCTCTTCTGATACCGAACGGAATAGTCGTAAAAGGTCAAGGCGGATGGAATAACCGCTGACGGCAAGCTTGAATCAGATCTGAACATAAAGTTTACAGATTGTACTGGGACATTATGGAAGCTTATTGACACTCAAATCACAGAGAAAACCAATTGTCGCTGCCAGCGAGAAATCAATCGTAGGAGGCTGTTCTGATAACGCAAAATCATTTGCAATTGTTATCGAAAGTAATGGATACTACTGGAGATCTGCAGAGACCTGTTGTCACTGAGACTCCAGAGAACACCACCGGTTATTATCAATGATCAATTACTGATGATAACATGTGCCAAAACTCCTAGTAAATGAATAATAATAATGATGATGATGATGATTAAGTTGATGATTATGATGATGATTATAATAATAATAATAATAATAATAATAATAATAATAATAATAACTAGACCACCCGTGACCCGTTGGGTCAGTTTGTTATATTAGCTATGGAATTCATGTATGAGCGTGACACTTGTGGCATAAAGAAAATAGTTTTTTTTTACATAACAGAAGCATTTCTATGAAAGTATATTAAAATGAAAAAAGAATATAGATTTCTATGAGTCGTTCTGTTTATTATAATTGTTTGTTTTTTTTAAATTACAGTTACTGAATTATAAGTGGTTGGTTAGGGCGATTTGAGAAAAGAAAGGGGGTACAGCCGTGGCCACCGAGAGACAGCAGGCTTTCTCGCGTACGTAACGAAAACAAACGGAGTAGGAGTGGTGAAATCTATGAGAGGGAAAGTGGGAGGTGGTTTCGTTCACCGACCGCTCGTATGGCTGATATTAATAATGAGTGTTGTTTTTTTGTTTGTTTGTTTTTGTTTTTTGAAAGGGAGGTGTTTTTTGAAACTGCGACAGACTTTACGAAGTCTTCCCGTTGAATGTTTTTAGCCGTGAAGAAAACAAAAAAACTATTTGATGAAATTAAATGAAATTGTTTATATTAAAAGACTAAAACAAACATTGCTAAAACTCTCAGTATTATAAGGTCAGGATCAAGGACAATGAAGCAGTCCTGGGAAAAGAGTGGCGCCCTCCCCTACATCTTGGGTTAGCCGATAATGTAAAGAGATCCTCTACTGTAATCGGGCAATTTAGCCTTTTATAAAGTCTGAAATTAGCGACCACCTCACCTAAAATAAGCGAACGCCATTTTTGTTTGACGAATTTGACAATATAACTAAATAAATATTTGAAATAAAAAAAATTAATTTCTCAGATGTTAACCATACAATATCATTGCCCTTGTCTTATTTTTACGTCTCTATTTGGTACTTTGTTACATGGGGACCCGGGCTAACTTTGACCCTGACCCTAACTTTAACCCTAACCCCCAATGACCCTGAACTTTATAGGTAACCCTACCCCCCTGCCTAACCCTAACGACGGGGTCAAAGTTAGCGCGGGTCCCAATCTAACGAAGCACCATCTATTTGTTAGTAAGTTACGCTTGTTTTATTATGAGCACCCCCCCGGATAAGAGTGAAATATTTTTTTAAAAAATTAATAATTTGCCTTCCAATAACGCGTGTACGATGGACACTCTACTAAAAAGGGTTGATATACCGTAAAAACTGGTAGGCTTCCGATAGTAAACGAAATTATACTTGTTACTTTTTTTTCGATTAGATTTTCTTTTTTATTTTGATTTGAATCACGACTTTCCTCACTTTCGTTTTTGTTAAATATTTTTTTTTTTACTTTTTGCGATTTATTTATTTGTTTTTATTGCGTTTTCACTTTTCAATTACGTTTATTCTCTCTCTCTCTCTCTCTCTTTCTTTATCTTCTCCCTCTATCTCTCTCTTACGAACACAAACTTTCTCTTTCTTTCGTACGCGCTCTCTGTGTTTCACTGAAAAAAAAAAGGAATTCCACAGTGTTTTCTACATCAATTTGTATAATTTACTGTTAATAAAATTATCCGGTGGCTAGAAATATGCACATATCTTACTCACCAAAATTTTGCGTGACGGGATGGAAGTATATATATTTATTATATTACTCGGTTGTCGGGGTAAAAGCTGTCTCTTCAGCAATCACTATCGGTCGCGACTCCCCTCCCCCGTTGTCAGGGGCAAAAGTAAATACTAAATCTTATTAAATGAGAGTGTCAGATCGTGACACAAAATAAGAAACTTAACTTCTCAGATGTTAACTATACAATATCATTGTCATTGTCTTATTTTTTACTATCTCTATTTGGTAGTTTGTTACATTGGGACCTGGGCTAACTTTGGCCCTGACCCTAATTTTAACCCTAACCCCCAATGACCCTGAACTTTATAGCTAACCCTAACCCCTCACTGACCCTAACCCTAACGACGGGGTCAAAGTTAGCGCGGGTCCTAATGTAACAAATCACCTTCTATTTGTTAGTAAGAGACTTTTTGCGATTTATTTATTTGTTTTTATTGCGTTTTCACTCTTTCTCTATCCCCCCCCCCCTCCATCTCTTACGAACACACACTCTCTCTTTCTTTCGACCACGCTCTCGGTGTTTCACTGAGAGAAAAAAACAAAACAAAACAAACATTGCTTATTGTCCGTTCAAAACATTTAAAAAATAAATACTGGTTCCTTACCATCCAAAAATAATAAATAAATGTTTTAACACTTTAAGAAGTGGTGCAAATAAAAAATAAATACTTAGTTCAAACTATCATTGAAAAAAAAAACATTGCTTAACGTCCGTTCAAAAACAACAACAACAAAAAATAATAGACATGCCCTAAAAACGTCAAAATATAAAACAAAAAATAGTTTTAAGTTTTAAGCAACACAAAAAAGTACTTTTTGACCGGGTGATTAAAAAAAATGTATTATTTCTTCCCCTTCCGCTCGAAATGTAGAAGAAAAAATATTAGCGGCTGGTTGGGATCGAACTATAAACCAGTCGGGCCAAAGACAAAAATACTACGTCGCTTACCGTTGCGCTAAAGGGAAATAATTAAAATACGATGCAGAAATTAGGCTAATTAAATGTTATTAATAATCTAGGTGCGGCACGCATGCGCAGAGCGTTTGTCGGAAGCGTGACACACGTACGTACACCTTAGCGTATTAATATATAGATAGTACTTCTTTTTCTGACTGCAGCGTTTTGACGATGCCACATTTTTTACGTTATTGGAATTGGCCATGACCTCCTTACATGGAAACCTATTTGGAAAAGTGAGTCGCAGACAAACTTACATGCATTTACCAAACATTATTCATATAAATATTCTCAGAAATAAATGTATCATGTCATACTGTAACCATCCAGGGATCTTTGAATGGCTGGGAAGGAAAACTTCCAAAAATGATCTCTAGTCTTGCATTGATCAAAACATCACGATTTCACATTCAGTGTCCGTCAACACCTGCGCTCATAAAAATAGATGCATGACAGCTTCAAGAAAAATGTGAGCAAACACATTATTTTATTTCAAAAAAAGACAGATATAATAATGTATATTAGACTTTATTTAAAATATTTTAGATATAAAATAAATACTATATAAACTACATAGTCGAATCAAATGAAAGTAATCATGAATGATGAACAAGATAAGAGTTATTCTTCAAAATTTGAATGATAAAATCAAAGCTTATTAAAAATTTCACAAATGTTTAATATACGACTGTCTCTTCCGGGGTTATTGATCGTTCAGATTCGAGATGCAACCTTCCTTTTTGTGTTTAAAGTAATATCCAAATCTACATTGGCGTTATTGACATTCGAGAGCCCTGCCTCACAAATGAACGTTCCACATCTTATTCCGCTTGTGAAATTCAGTCAATGAAAAATCGTATATTTCATTATATTTATTTTACTTGAGTTGAAACAGAAAAAGTGGGCGAAGTTTTTTCAAGCTTGGATAAAAAAAAGGTTTTCCACTTGCAATACTATTATTTAAATTAAATGAACAATTGTTATTCTATCAACAGAGAAATCAAAACATCTCTATCTATATAAAGCAACGTTTTCTGCATGTTGGTATATGTTGTGTATATGTGTGTATCAGCATCTCAGTTAAACACATTTTATATCTACGTAAAATAACATTTGAAACAGATGTTCCGACATTTTAGCCTTCACTCTAACCAAACAACATATTGATAGTAATCATTTAAAGTTTTCGGGTCAGATCATCAGACATAGTTGAAATATTTTCTTTACTTTAAATGGAAAACATTTCTCCCTTATTATTATTATTGTTGTGAAGTTGTTCCACAGTAAATAATAAATAAAGGAAGTCAAGTCGAGGGTTGGTTTAACAAGTGTATTAACAAAGTAAGAAAAGTGTCTAGCTCTTGGCTAGACAGTTACAAGACTGCGATTTGTCTTCTGGTTTCTCGCACTATTTATAGTGACAACCGTTGTTGTTTCTCCTGTGTAAGAACGGCCGGTGTAACAATTACTACTACTACTACTACTACTACTACTACTACTACTACTACTATTATTATTATTATTATTATTATTATTATTATTATTATTATTATTATTATTAACAACAACAACAACAACAACAACAACAATTTATATCGCTTCATGTGTATTTATTTCAGACAATTGAACTACTTTTACTGGAAACTTCGACTCTAAATAAGATACAGCATAATCACGTTGATACACCGGTTCTCCTCAAATACCCGAAGCTAACTGACGCTGAACATGGTCAGTACGAGGTGAGTAACTACTTCGGAATATCAGATGCTCCATGTAGGATTACAGCGACACCGCCCTGCTAAGATAGAATACAAACTAGAAAAACTTACGCTGCCACCTGCACTGACTGGGATGTACATACAATTTGGCAATGTGTAATAGTCCTTACAAACCCTCGCTTCCCTTATGTTGCGCTTTTGTTCCCATATTCTATGTGCGATTTTTCTGACAAAGGGAGAAGAATCGCTGTTTTCTGGCTCGGCATCTATCCACCTAAAACTTATCGTTTTATATTGTTTACGTTGAAGTAACATTTTAGCTCCTTACATCAGGTGGCTTCATGCCTTGTCTGAAGAAATGTCCATAAAAATATTAATAAGGCATAGGTGCGCAAGTGTTTCCAATAAAACGTCACCGCTCAGGAAGCAGAATATTCCGAGACAACCCTAGCACTAACCCATACCCTAACCGTAACTTGAACGAGTTCGTACCTACAGTAAGAAGAGGGGCACTCAATTCCATCAGTCAAACATAATACATTGAGATAGACATTTCCAGAATGATGTACGAACTGTTTTCAATCTGAAACAAGTATTTAATTAAATGGTTGTGTGTAAATATCGTTGTAAACGTGTTTTACATGATAATGAATAACTTAAAAAAACAATTATTCTATATTTTGAAGTGTTTGGTAGCATTTTCTTATTATATAACTATTCATTGAAGCTATTTTTGTCTAGTTTCTTTCATCTTTTTATTAGATTTTTAGACTAGCTCAATAATTTGAAACTGCCGATTTAATCCCATCATTTCGTCCGACCGCGATGAATTTCATCGACTGATAATGGAATTAGGAATGACTGATAAAGTGATTAAAAGAAGAACAGAATTAAAATTGCAAACAAAGTAAATTGTCGACTTTAAATCGATCAGACACTTTTTTCTGCTACGAGTATTTTTAATAGGATTTTAGATTATTTTCAGATTAAGAAATATATCGAAATAAAATATATTAAATGATTTATAACAAGACGTATGTGCTCACATAAAGTTGCGACTTCTTTCCGATGAAGTTCAAATATATATTTATTTTTACTACCGAAATGTAACTTATGAAAGTCGAACGACATAAGATGGCAAGTGTTAATTAGATTGACGGATTATCAGTTGTATGACGAATAATACTATGAGACGGTTGAACACGATTCATGGTAGGAACAAATATGAATTACTAATGTGGAGAATTTATGAGATTATTGACATTGGATTTGCATACGACGATGTGTAGTCTGCATGGACGCCGTACAATGGTAATGTTTATAC
Organism: Sepiola atlantica; assembly: GCA_963556195.1. Taxonomy (NCBI): domain Eukaryota; kingdom Metazoa; phylum Mollusca; class Cephalopoda; order Sepiida; family Sepiolidae; genus Sepiola; species Sepiola atlantica. The sequence goes on along the minus strand of OY744520.1, from coordinate 206,166,667 downwards.
AAACTTGCTAGTTTGGAAAAAAAATACATTTATGGAAATTTTGTCTGACGCTAAGCACATGACAGAAAAATAATTTTCTTGTTTTTGCAACATGAAGAGTTCTTGCTGCGAATGTCTTAGAAGGCGGAATCAGAGATTAGAGGTGAGTCAAGCAACTTCCATAGAATTGACGATCCTACATAGAAATTTTTTTTCATTTTTGGACCACCCTTCACCATTTGAATTATTTCTTAATTAACCTCTTTGATATCTTGCCTGGAGCTATTTTCAACCTGTTTATGTGGATGAACTGTATAGGGCTATAAAAAAGTATGTTTTGGGCCGATATATTTGATGTTTTATATACCTTTATTTATTTTTATATATATTAATTTAATTATTTTCAAAATTTAATTTTTATTACCTACAGTAATGTCATTGCGGTAATAGTCTTCTGAGGAGAAGATTTTCTTTGAAAACTCATGAGTTAAGGACTTTAAAGAACTTTGCCTGAACATTGAACTGTAATAAAATTTGATTCGCACCTTATTCTATTCTTTAACTTCATCTATTGCTATTCATGATTTATCCAGTATATTAGGCTTTATTTTTATCCGTATGATCACTAATTTAATATATTAGTTGCCTCTTATATATTTTATTGTATTAATATATATATATATATATATATATATATATATATATATATATATATATATATATAATTATGAAGGTAAAGGTTCGTAACAATTGTTCTTAATCACATAAAATATCTTTCGGTGTTCTGCAATGTTTAGTATTGGGTTCTTCGTTTTTTTTATATTCATAAATGACTTACATAATAATTTAAATTCAGAAAATGGAACTGTTTGCTTGTGATGTTAAACTACTTCTCATACCTTTATCTAGGGAATAACACAGATGGATCTAAATCAACTATCCTATTAGTAAGGCATTAGGTAATTGGGATGAAACGTACCCACATTTAAAGTACTACATGTAGGATCCAGGTGTGTGAGAGTTGAACATGTTCTTCACAACAGAGAAAGCAAAGAAATAGATGGAGAGTGCGATTTAGGACTGGGGTTTGATTATACATGTAGGGCAAATGATTATATTTTGAGCATTGTATCGAGGGCAAATAGAATGATCCGGTGGATGGTTAAGAATATTATTTCGAGGAAAACATATATTGTGTTAAAGATATATAAAGCTTTAATAAGACCTCATACAGAATACTTATTCCAGGCCTGGACTCCAGCGACTAGACATGGACATTGGAATGTAATATTGAAACTGGAAGGCGTATAAAGAAGGGTGACAAAACTAATAAGTAAAGTAAAAGAGTGCAGTTACAGGGAGAGATTGGACAGTTTGAGATTGACTACTTTGCTGGGGAGAAGAATGAGAGATGATATGATTGAGAGTTACCAGGTAATTAATGGCATTTCTAACTATGGTAGCCATTTTTATAGTATTTCTCCTAGATCTAGAAGGTTATTGTCAAGGCAGTTTTCAAAAACTCGATATGTTAACCTGTTAGTTTTCTTTTGCTCACAGAGTAATATATTTTTGGAATAAGTTGCCAGATCAGATTAGAACAGCAATACCGTAGATCAGTTTTAGATTAAGTTGGATGGATTTAGAGAAAGTGGTAGGAGGGAGAAATTAAGGGGGTACGTTTGGGAGTTGTCAAATAAAATATTTGACAGAATTTGATCTGCATATCGATACTGATCTAAGAGTTTGTTATTTTTAACAGCTGAATTGAGAAGATAGTTAATGTGGAGATGCTTTAGGAGGAATAACAAACATATAATAATTTTTCTAGCAACCTTAGCAACAGATTGTATATGTCTTCAATGTTCGATCCGGGGTGAAAGTAAGTCTTAGAAGTATATCAAAACAAAGAGCTTCGTTGAGGGTGGATCCATTCATTTTGACTACGGAAAATCTATTAAAACAAGGTAAGAAATTAGCTTATGCGTATACATGAAGAACCGAAAATGACATTCAACTAAAGCATATCAATGACCTGCTTCATAAAATCTCATTAATTTTTTTATATTCAGATTTGAAAGAAAAATATGAATTTACTTTTCAAAATCAGGAGCCTCCTTTGTACACGTTACACGTGTATATTCTTTTTTATTGAATAAGAAATATGTTCCAATATAATCAGCTTATAAATGTACATGTAGTCAAAAACCGTGTAACCTCTTGTACATAATGGTTACAACATAGGCCTACACTTCTTTAAAAGGATCACGGCTCGAAGAAAATGTCTGGACATAGAGGACGAATTTTCGGTATGTAAACAAAACTTCGTAAAATATCGCACAGTTCCAAGGTCTGGATTACTTTCGGAGTGTTTCAATGTCAATAAAAGTAAATAAACTGTAACCACTACATGTTGCTTCCATGTTTGGTCCTGGCCTTTTGGCGAAGATCAAAGTGTAGCATCTGTTCCGATGGATACTGCACCCTATAGACTGTTATTGTCTTGGCCTTCGAGGCTTGATTTACACCGGTCTATGGGTCTGTCCTGTGCAGTTCTGGGAGGTCCACCCTCCCAGGCTTCGCTTCCCCTCTTTGGGGAGGAGTAAGTTTATTGCTTACTGCCTGAGGCGCCCCTACCGGAGAATGCCGACGGGGCTGCCATGGCAATTTTTAAACCCCACTTTCCCGACTCGACCTTGGGTCACATCTTACTTGTGGGAGTAAGATAAAAACTGGCCTTGTGCCTAACTCCCGGAGAGGAGTACTTCAATACAAGTGAATAAACTGAATATATAACACGGATTTTGTATTAATATATTACTTGTTCATCGTTACTCGTTGTTACATAGTGGAAGGGTAAACAATGTCGATCCACCTTTCAAAAATTAGCCCAGAAATAATGCTATAAGTTTAAATAAAAAGGATATTAACAGAGAAACGTCAGCGCCGAACGTCATCAAAGGTGTTATATACTGACGATTTAATTATCCAACACTCATATGTGTTAACATCATATATTGTGTTCTGAATTAAATCGAATAACATTAGAAAATTCAGTTTTTATTTCTATATAAACTGTTATATAAAGTATATACGTGTCGCAGCTGAATAATGAATATTACGAAAATAGATTCCGATCGAACTGGTGAATTCCTAACACAGTTAGATGTATTGCAAGTACTTATAATATATAACAACCTACGCAAATTTCCATGTGTTGATTAAGATAATTTTGATCAAAACTAAAAGCATTATTCGTATCAATCAGCATGTTATAACGTCGTTACTAAAATTACCGTATCTTCTTTGAATCAATTACTAACTGAATGTACCACGTGGATTTTGATAATATCCGTACTGAAGCAGATGCTGCTATTCATTTATTTATTTTTATAATTAATTGTTATTCCTTTTTTAATTCAAACCTTACCATCCGTTATTTACAGTAGTATTCAATATGCATATCACGCAATATTTAAACTTATAGCATCAGAACTACTATTTTAATTATCGTCAACCATTATTTGTAAACAGCGCTGATTCCATCTTAAAAAAATTATATTGTTTCTCAATCTGTTCTGACAATGACATTGTCAGTATACAAACTGATTGATATTACGTTATTTACTATTCCATCATTATCTACCGGTGAGACATGAAGTCGTTTTAATGGCACTCCGGATCGGACCAAACTAAGAATTTCCCTAATCGGAAGGACTTCTCCTTTACCGTCCTACCGAGGATAGAATAAATACTACCTCGCCTTAAAGTCATGCTGCTATTTGACAATCTTCATGTTTCTTTTTTATATCTTAATTTTTTGAATAACTTGAGTCCCATTCTTGATGAATGGAAAATTGTGCATATCATCGAATCAAATACGAAAAGCGCAAAGAAAAAGTTTAATTTCTTGATAAACTATACAATTTGGAAACCTAGAATTGGTTTACTGTTGCTAAGTTCTTTGAGACAATGCGTAAAAAGATTAAATGAATTTAATTTCATAGCGAAATTTTGTTTTCATTTCAACTATTTTATATACTACGGGATAGATGTTAGGGTTGCTGGTGGAGTGAGTCTGATGAGTTAAAACCAGAAATCTTCAGTAAAACCAGTTCATCATTTTTAAAACCAGTGTTAGCATTTTTCTCGACTTTCGCCAACTTTCAGGCTTCAATAGTCAAATAACTCTAGAATCTGAGGAATCCGAGCCGTGCACGCCCCCTTCCGACACAAAAGGCATACCAATGTCGATTATGTCTTAAAAAATCTGCAATGACATTAGGAAAGTTATCTTTTTTCATGTTCTTGGTTATTTATATGGTTAACTTTATCTGTGAATTTTTTTCCAAAAGTATATTGCTGCAAGATAGCCCCTAAACATCTTTAAGAAAACTACCGGTTTCAAAAATCGTCTGGAACACAGTGGACACATTTTCGGTATGTAACCAAGTATAGCCGGTGCTGGTTGTGTAGCGTTATTTGTGTTGTATTGTAGTGTACGTCGTAGCAGGTGTAGCATAGCGTCTCTCTTGCATCTTATTAATGTGCAATAGCCAAAACATATTATAGTTTACGGTTTATTATTTAGCTTAATTTTATTTGTTGTTCCTCTTAAAGGATTACATATCATTATTCGTCCTTCAACCCCACCATCGGTAGTGAAATGGAAGAAGTCCTTACAAACACGCATGTTTCATTTCGCAGACATGAGCAGAATAGAGATTTACGTGTTATCTTGTTGTGGTCACATCATTATAGTTTTTATATAAGATGATTTTGTACCTGAGTTCCTTTATCCTGGACTTGGTCCCGTTCACTCAGTGTCAGCATGTCTCGGATACACTTACGCTAATTTAATTTCCCTAGCTCCGATTCCCTCTTTTCTAGCGGGATAACGGATACTGATGGGATAATAAAGACCGATAAATAACTCATCTTCGCATTCCCTTAAACGAAGGTAATTAAGAATCGCTTGATTCTATTGCCTTTTCGAAGTCAAATATCCGACAATTTTGAAAATGACGTTAAGGCGGGAATAAAGATAAAAATGCGATAAAAACTTCAACAATGAAACGCAAAATTCTTCAGCAAAAAATACGAAAAGAAGAAAACAAACTCATAGAAAAACAAAGGAAATAAAAAGATAGAGAAATAAAAGACGCTAAAAAGTTGATTTTTATTTATTTTTTTCTTTTGTATTAGTTGTGTTACGCTCACAGGAGAGTCTTCATGAATTGAGTTTTCTTTTTCTTTATAACCTCCATTGACGAGATGACATCTCCATTATTTGATAATCAAGCCATCGCTGCGTCACGCGACGGGGTTGAGCCTTGCTGATCTCGGAAGCGCTTTTCTAAAGTAAAAAGGGGAGATAATCAATGAGCCATATGAAAAGGCGACGTGTCACGAAAACGAGGCGAAGCAGCTGGAAAGATGAAACGAAACAATGAATCGCAAATAAATGATTGGGTGGTGAATGAATGTAGTGAAAAGGCCAAGCGTAGAAGATATAACAATGTATATATTCATATAAACATATATTTATATATATATATATATATATATATATATATATATATATATATATATATATATGTATATATATATATATATATACATGTTTAACTATATATATATATATATATACATGTTAAACCATATATTTATATATATATGTATATATATATATATGTTTAAGAGACTTCACAATGCAGTAATGTGACATTCAACAGATGATATATATGTAAATATAGTTTTTTTCATCGTGAATCATTTAAATGCACAATATTTCGAGGTATATTCCTTCTTTATACCCGCGCATACAAAAATAATTATGCTCAAATCTGAATGAATAATTGCCATCGGTTTCACACCTATGGCGACATTTAAAAAACTATATTTTACTAACAGTTACATACTCTGTGTCTATTTAAAAAGAAAGTCGATTTGAAATAACTTATCCAATGGCAATGGACACGCAAAACATTACGACGCCAATTCTGAATTTCTTATGTAGAAAATAGATCATTCTCCAAATAGCATTGAGAATACATACAAATAGGTAATTATACATTTTGCATTTAAAAAATTAGCTTACCTAGACGGGAGTCAGATTAATGTGCTACTCCTGTCGTTCTACTTAATTTGTTTTGTTTATTGCGAAGGGTTCGAGTAAATATACTTTGGGATAAGTATCGATTTAGCAGTATTTTTTATGTTAGATATGCATTTTGTTTCTGTGATAAGATATACATATTTCAGAGGAGCTTCCTAAATAAACTAGCTAATGGTATGTATTAGACGATGTGGGGGTTATTATCAGAGGAGAAGCGTTACATACATACACGCATACATACATACAGAGAACTGGGGTTTATACAATAGATGAACTAACAATGGTCATCTGTTGTAGTTGCTATTTAGCCCTTTATCGGCTTGTCACCATTTGGTAACTGGTAAATTAAAAACCCACCATATATCTGTATACGCATTAGAACGGTCTGACAGGGCAATACATCTGAAGGTCTATGGATTTAAACTCGGCGCTTTCGATTTATTAGATAAATACGTAATGTGTGCATAGAAACCACATTATCTACATTTCTAGTGTAAACTATACTTTTGGGGAGAGCCAACCATTTTACTAATACATGCTAAACGTTCGATATTTAATATTGATTTAATAATTTAAAAACTTTGAATGTCAACTTTATAGAAAGAGAGTGACTATGTTATAAGAAGTAGAACATAATCGAAAAGATCATAGTTAGACATTATTTAATGTAAGTATAGGATTAGAGTATAGGATTAGAGCTAGGGTTAGGGTTATACACATTGGTTTAAATTATTTCCGTGAGTTTTTGTTGTACAAACAAAAAACATGCTGCCATGAAGCAAATATTTATTATTTGTAGCTCATAGAAAACCCGACATGGGCACTGTAAGTGTAGTATTAACACAGCGTGACGTCGCTAGCTATATGTGTATCGTTCCTTTAATTATGTAGTACGCTCTGATGACGTCAAGCCGCCGGATAAAATGTTCAAATTATCACTTTTTTTCGCTATTAAGCATTGGACGAGTGGTTCTTGATGTCGGGATTTAAGTTGCAAAATACTCGGAATGCGAAGTTTCGAATCGCAGTACCAGTAGTAAATAGTTATACCCTTATGCTGATGAGTCCCAATTATACAGGACGAAATGTATACGTACGAAGATAATAAACAAAACAAATATTTATTATATATATATATATATTTATATGTATATAAATATATATATATATATATATATATATATATATATATATATATATAGATAGATAGATAGATAGATAGATAGAACAAGAATTCAGATGAGATGATATATATGTATATATATATGTGTGTGTGTATGTAAAAAAGACAAGCGTAAAAAAATTTCAATACAGGACAACGCCCTATAGAAACGAGAGATTTAATCGGTTTCGTACGGATAAACGAACATCTTCAGAAAAAAGTAAACATTTTGAATTTACTCGATTATGTTCATTTTATTTTTGTTCATTTTACTTTGTTTTTTTTTTCAGTTTGACTTTTTCACACATCTTGTTTTTCAGAGCATTTCATTTTATTATTTTATGTGCATTTTTTTAATATATATATATATATATATATATATATAAAGATAGAGATATAATAAATAAGACTGATAAACATGTATGAATGTCTAAATTTATTTCAAGTTTCGATTGTTCAATGCAAGGTGTATTCTGTAATAGACTAGTGTTTATTATTCTTTCCTTAAGCCAAGGCTTTTCAAAGATCGAAATCTTATCATCAGAGGAGAAATACAGATAGATAAGTTGGCTGTGGAAAAGCAAAAGTTCAAATATTTGAAAAATATCATTAAAAAATAGAGTGAAAAAAAGTTCGTGTAAAAAAGATATGTGGTTGTCCAGATTGTAATTGTCCGTTAACAAGGTGTCCAATGAAATGGATCTTTTGAAGATGACGAAAACAGTTTTTCGTAGGGGCAGTATGGAGAAAGTGTTCAAAATGAAGTAAATCCCAAAGTAAAATGTTGAAATGAAATCGTAGATGGAGCGCACTTAAATGGAAATTATGTAAGAAAGCTGGTCATTTTTGATAACTTCCTGGGCCTTAGTAGAAAAGTGAATTGTATTATAGGTGAGATATTCAAGCAAGCGAATCCAAGAAAACGCTATGCTAAATTAGGAGGTGGGTTGGAAGGGAGAGTGAAATATGAGGGAATACACTGGTCGGGTTAGTTGGAAAGCCGTGGTTGCAGCTGGAAGGAAAAAAGAGGGGTGGATGGGGGAGGATAGGTTCAAGTGATAAGGGATTGGTTGGTAGGAATACGGGCGGAGATTAGTCAAAGGTTAAGAAATAAGTCATTGAGTGTAAATATTATTTGAAGAGAAACAGAAAGGGAAAAGGGATCGTAGATAAAAACCGGATTTAGGGTGGGAACAAAGGATTTCGAAAGTTTAAGCTGGTTACTGATACTAAGATTAAAATGTCAATGTAGTTTAAATGTTATAAGCAACCTTGGACCGCAATTCCGAATTATTTAGCCCCTACCACAAACCTCATCTAACCCTATTCTACGTACATAAGCTATCTACCAAAATCAATCATTAATTCAATAGTCTCCTCAGTTTCAGAAGGGAATCTCAAGAATTTCTGCTAATAGATCCATCTTCGAACAAAATTCCAGCTTCTATAATAATGCACTCCTTAATTCGAGATACACTGATGAAATTAAATATGAAAATAATCCCCCTTTCCAGAAGATCAAACCTTTAAATGTAATTACTTACAAAATGGCAACACAGGATAGACAACGATCCAACACCACGCCACCCAAGAAACCCAAGACATGTATAAATAGACCCACTAAAACTATCAATATTGACAAACTTGCTAGCCTTCAAGAACGCAGTAAAAATGATAATCAAAAATCTAGAAGAAAGAATAGTATTTGGTTTAACCACCCTACAATTGCAATGTAAAAACTAATATAGCTAAGGATTTTATCAAAATTTTAGACAACTCTTTCAAGCATTCACATAAATACAGCACTATTTTCAATAAGAACTGTATTAAAATCTCCTACTCCACAATGCCCAATATAGTGCAAACCATCATCACATCTAACACCAACAAAATTAAAGCTGGCCAACAACCAGCACTCACTATGCATCCCACTAATAACTGCAATTGCTAAAAATATAGAGAATGCCCATTAAACGGTAATTGCATACAAAGTAACGTTATCTATGCCTGTACTGTTAAACAATTACCCTAACACACCATCATACCAACTAATACCAACATACAAATTCCACACTCTCCCTTTAGCTCTCCCCATCTACAACTCCCTGCATCAAATGGAACCCTAAATAGCACCCCTCACATTAACAAACAATTCCCGCTAACTAATAATGGATTTGATCTCACCCCTCAAAGTATCCCAATTTCCTCAACTAACAATCCCGACTAAAATTTGGCCCAGAATTCGAGCATACAAAACCGAAGCATTCCCGATACTATAAATAACACAAACACTATAACAACAACCCCGCATAAAATGCACACCTATATTGGAGATAGTGCCTACCACATTAAGACGCGAATCACAAACCAGATCTACTCCTTTAAACACAACAATAATAATAATAATAATAATAATAATAATAATAATAATAATAATAATAATAATAATAATAATAATAATAATAATAATGCCACTAGACCTCTTTATCCAATCTAATAAAAAGTTTTAACATTAAAAACACTGCCTACTCCCTACGATGGACTATATTAAAAAAGTCTAACTCCTACACTCCAGGATCTGCTTTCTACCAACTATGCACACTGGAAACTTTTATGATAGCTACAACACCTAAGAACTTAAATGCTATTTACTCTAAAAATAAGCTCATTTCTAATTGCAGACACAAGCGAAAATTTAAATACATTAATTTCATTACTCCCTCTGACACTTCTCCTCTCAGCCAACAACCCCCTCTCTAGCATCAGAAAAATTTATGAATTCTATATTTTGTAAATGTACTTAATTTTTATTCTTAACTCCCCCAACTTCACCAATAACGATCCCAATAGCATATCCTCCCCATTACACCTAATAACTTTATCAACCCATAGCACTTATTGTAAATTGAACTAAAATCATTCCTCCTGCACCCCACCGATCCTTAAAAAATCTAATGTCATTACCATTATCCCTACTCAGCATTATAGCTCCTATTCCTCTTACTTTATCTTTACTCCCAACTTCTTGTTCTCTTCTGTTTGCCAACCTGCCTATAAACTCTTCCATTGCCTATTAATTTTACTTCCTTCTTATTTCCCTGTATACAGTCTATCGACCTTGTATGGGCCACTCTCTACTGACAATATCTTCATCGTAGTTTCCATTTATCTCACCTTTAACTACACTCCTCGGGTTCTCCTCCTAATTTGTCCATTTCCTTCCCTTATAAAACTACTTACAACTCCAACACACTAACTTTATATTTAAGTTTACTTGATTCAACCCAACCTCATCCCATAATACTTATATTGAAATCACTTGTTACAAGCGGTTTTACCCTATCCCTTTAATAGCCGCCAACCCATATTTTTATATAATAGAGAAAGACAGGATAGATATATAACTATACATTTTTGCTTGCCTTTAAATTCTTTGACAACTTTATCATATAATTATTTCTTTGGGCCTCATTAAATTACTCAATTACTCATCTATTTTTATTCTGATTTATTTTTACCCTCATTCATTTATTTATTTAATTATACTCTTAAACTACTAGGAAGCCCTTTAAAGTTTTCCAGAAAAGTTAACTTGTTTACGCTAATCTTATCCCGATTTACTTCTTATTCACGATTTAAACTATAGATTCCTATTCATTGGATCCCTAATCTCCGCAATGGTACCCCTTTAAACTATCGATATTATCTTATCTTCTGTTCAAAACCCCCTTTAACTACGACCCCTATCCCCATATTCTTCAAATTATACACACATTTTTGTTCACTTAAATCTTCACCTATAGCTAAACCTAACCCACATATTCCTTTTTTCCTTGCTTCTTATGCTCTCTAATTTCACCTACTCCTTATCTCCCCTTTGTATCTATTCAACCGACCTGCATATGCCTCTTTCTACCGACAATATCACCTTCTTAGATTCCACTTATCTCGCATTTAGCTACGCTCCTTTGTTACTTCCTAAATTGGTCCTTCTTTTTCCCCCTTATAAAGCCTTTATTACTTCAAAGCACTGGAGCTACACTTAAGTTTAACTTGAATAAACCCACCCCCACCCCATATACTGATAATGGAAACCAATTGTTACAAGCAACCTAACCTTATCCCCTGAACTGTTCCCCTGCCCTAAACTTTAATATGACTGAGTTGGACAGGCTATATGTATAACTATACTTATTTATTCTTTAATTATTTAATTCTTTAATCTTTTAATTATTCATCTAATTGTTCATTTGGGCCTTATCTAATAAATTATTAAATTATTTTAATTATTTTTTTATTTATATATATATATGTACTTTTACTTATTCTATTATACTTTTTAACCAATTATGTAGCCTTTTTAAATTTCTAGAAAATGTTAGCTAGTAAACGCTAGTCGTCGCCCAATTCTTGCTTATTACATTTAAACTACATAATTCCATTCATTAGAATTCTAATCACAGCATCGTTAACCATATTAAACTATCGAAATATTTTGTTCCCACCCTAAATCCGGTGTTTATCCCTTTTCCCTTTCTTTTTCTCTTCAAATAATATTTACACTCAATGACTTATTTTGTAACCTTTGACTAATCTCCGCCTGTATTCGTACTAACCAATTCCTTATCACTTGAACCTATCCTCCCCCATCCACCCCTCTTTTTTCCGCCCAGCTGCAACCACGGCTTTCCCAACTAACCCGACCAGTGTATTCCCTCATATTTCAATCTCCCTTCCAACCCACCTCCTTATTTAGCAAAGCTTTTTAACTTAAGTCTTTTTCTTGGATTCGCTTGCTTGAATATCTCCCCAATAATATCATTAACTTTTCTAGTAAGGTCCGTGAAGTTATCAAAATTGACCAGCTTTCTCACATAATTTCCATTTAAGTGCGCTCTGTCTACGATTTCATTTCAACATTTTACTTTTGGATTTACTTCATTTTGAACACTTTCTCCATACTGTCCCTAGGAAAAACTGTGTTCGTCTTCTTCAAAATCTCCTTTTCATTGGACACCTTTTCAACGGACAATTACCATCTGGACAAACCACATATCTTGTTTACATGAACTTGTTTTTCACTCCATTTTTTAATAATATTTTTCAAATATTTGAACTTTGGCTTTTCCACAGCCAACATATCTATCTGTATTTCTACTCTGACGATTTGATTTCGATCTTTGTAAAGCCTTGGCTTAGGGAAAGTACAATAAACACTAGTCTATTACAGAATACACCTTGCATTGAACAATCGAAACTTGAAATAAATTTGGGCATTCGTACATGTTTATCACTCTTATTTATTCTATCTTTATAATTGCTCTATCTCGTATATTGAGCTTAACCTTTTTTTACTATAGGTTGTATCTACTAAAAGTTTACTTTTGGTTTATATTTGATACTTTATATATATATATATATATATAAATATATATATATATATATATATATATATATATATATATATATATATATATATATATATATGTATATATATATATATATAACGTCTTTTGTATCAAAATTGTTATTAGGATTATTTTTCATAAACGTCAATAGCTACGACACACGTTTTCCAAAATAGTTTTCTCAATTTCTATCTATTCAGTAAGCTTAGTTGTATGTCTTATAAAGATATATCCTATATTTCAAATATATTCATTATCATGCAGCTATAAAAGTCACACATATGGCTGAATATATGTTGTTTTTTCTTTGAGTCGAACCTTACTATGTATAAAGTACGTATTTCATCTTCCTTCATTCCTTTAAGTAAGGATCATAACGTTTTTCCCTGTCACTTAAACATACGCACTATCGCTTGAGGTTTCGTAATTCAAAGATCTCAAAAAGCCGCTTTGAGATGGCGCGCTTTTGAATGTATCAAACGATTTGGGGCAAAATAATGAATCTAATTTGGCACAGCGGCCCTCCATCTTAAATAAGATTAAACGTTATGATACGATTCAAGGTCAAAGAATATGATAACGGAACATTCAATGTCACGTGTGATCCACACATGGATTCATAATTCATTTTGGCATATTAGATTATTGTTAGAATTTCGCGATCATCAAATCAAATAAACATGATTCAAAAACATACTTTTAAATGAAATTTCATGGAATTTCTATCTACATCATATACGAAATTGAAAATGTAATTTTCGAAAATACATCTTTTAAATTTTATTAAATTGGATATCATCATCATCATCATCATCATCATCATCATCGATTTAACGGCTGTTTTTCATGGAGACATGTGTTCGATCGATTTTAGAAATTGACTTCTAAACTATTGTAATCAGGTTTTAATGTATCCCCCGTTCTCTCAAATATGCCCTTCTTGCCACGATGTTTCTTTTACCTTCCTCATGGTAACTGAACATCTTCGAATCCATGCACACCCATCCATTCTATAATTATTATCCGTTTTGCATGCTGCTCTGTGTTGGGGTGCTTCTACAAATTGACATCAACACAAACCTATCTCTAGCAGGGTTTCATTAATCTTTATTTCTTTAAACTCCATCCTTTTTTTCTTTCTCCCAAGTTTTCTCTTGTCTTATTTTGCACACTGACGATGTTAGCTGAACTGTGTTACATCTACTAACCAAAGCATTCTCATCTATTCTGGCAACACCATAGACAGTTTAACATACATTTTAAATGATGACATTCATTGTACGACTTTTCGAAATTGACTTCCGAACTAACCAGGAGCTTATTCATCCCTCTCTCTTTGATATTGTAATGCTACGATTTACTGCAAAATAAGATGCTGAAAGAAACATCCACTTTCATGTGACATCCACTACATCGATTCAGAATTTGTTTTATGCGTATTAAATCATGTTAACGGTGTTCTAATCATCAAATCAACTAAGGACTATTTAACAATCTACTTCCAAATATAACTTCTGGAAATGTTTACTTAGGTGAGATGAAAATTTGAAACTATACTTTTCGAAATTCCCTCTTTTAATTTGTATTTAACTGGGTCATCATGATGGTTTTAAATATATTCAGTTAACATATGTGTTATATGTTGCATTTGATTGACGGCTTTTAGAAAATGACTTCTGAACCGACCAATGTTCTGTTCAGGTCTTTATCTATCGCCTTTCCTTCAGAGCCGTCCTTATCACTTATCCGCAATGTTTTATTCGGCCGTCTCTTGCCAACGGACAATACTATCTACACTGTTTTACATCTACTAATCCAATCACTCTCAGATATTCATATTTCATCATCATATTCGATTTTTTAACATGAAAGAATATGTTGGCTTTCTAAACAAACCTCTATCTTTCTCTCTCTCTCTCTGCCCATCTCTTAATTTATAAATATTTGTCTTAAATCTACACTTATCACTTCTTATATGTTATTTTTGCCCTCACTCTGTCAAATGACCTTGTTAATCTAAATTCTATACACGTGCTCACCAAATAACTCCCGTCCATTCTTTGAATCTGACTAAACGAACGATGTTTCTTGTTCTACACACACCTTCTCTGTTACGATTTGATTAAAACAGAACATTCATATGAATCAGCAAAGTACGACTTTTCATCGGCTCGAGTCTATTGTTGACATTTGTTTCCCCAATAATTTCTAGAATTACGTAATTACAAAACAGGCTGCGTGAAGGTTGCCAGCATCTTCAGGTAAAAGTTGTGCTATGAAACCAAATGGATTCGAACTTTCTACAGTCAGATACTTACAAGAGGGACCAAACAAAGGTTGCAAACATCTATAAATACATATGGCGCTATGGTACCGATTATATTTTAACTTAGGACCACTATGTCGTAATCTATTCCACTACCGCCATTAATGTTAGTAATTTAGTATATTTTGAAATGGGTGTTAAATGGCTATTATCATTTTCTGACGTAATTCAGAAGTAATACATAAAAACCACAACAGCTTAAAATATATTTTAAGATTAATTAAATACGAAATATCTTTTCTTCTTACCGGTTTGAGTTGGTATAGTTTAGTGTGCCCTATTTTATGGCATACTAGCAAGGCTACCCGGCGTTGGCCAGGGCAAACGTGTAACACATTTCTATTAAAACTTTTATTTATTTACATCTATCTCTCTGTCCCTATAAACTTCTCTCTCCACCTCCCTCGTTGTCTTTTCCTTCTCTCCCTTTCTCCTATGCCCAGTTTATTGCTCTCTAGATAGACATACACACACATACACACAGCCAACCCTCCTTTATATAGATCCCTCGAAGAATGAGTCGGCGTAAAGGAATTTAGTTCTTGATAAAACATTAAAGTGACTTCCATTTAGTAAAGAAAATGTCTTAGTAAAATGACTGCAACGTAACCTGGGTCAGTTGACACCCAAGAAATGAATTCTAAAAAGGTTCAATTTGTTTTTTATGTATGTTATATAGTTTTTATAGGTTATTATGGTATGTAACTTTCTTTAATTATATAAAATCCGCATCGATTTTAAATATTTTACAATTGCGTCAGATTTTTACTTGTGGACTGGCACTACATCATTAGTAATATGTATTCTGCCTATTCCTTTTTTGTCAACCAATGACATATTTTATGTGCGCATGAAAAGACAAATATCAAAAACACCATAATCTTTTTAAATATATAGAACGACTATTATTTGTATGAATAATGAATATTCATTATACAAGTTAGTATTGCTTACTCTGGTGCCCCCTCGACGTAGATTCATTAGATCAACTCGAATCAGATAATTTCAATCAATTCACTGTGGAGGTCCCAAGATGCCGAAGAGCTTTCTACCTCAATAGCTTCTTTTTTTATGCTGCTGGCCTCTGAAACTCTCTCCATGCCCCCTGTTTCCCCGACGGTGCTGACATGCAGAAATTTAAAACTAATGTAAACAGACATCTCGCTGCGTAGCTCCTTATTTAGGTTTCCCCCCAAACATGTTCCCTTTTCCTCAGTAGCCCCTTACGTCTACAGTGGCGGCCTGCCTTGTTTGGGGTGAACTATGCTAAAAACAAAAGTATTGGTATTATTATTGTTATCAGTATTATTATATTTACTTTAGTTAGAAAAGTCATTATTAACATTATTATTACAGAAAAGCTTTCAATTATATTATGAGTAATGTTATTAGTATTATTACGATTACAACGTCATTATTGACCGTATTAGTTCAAAACACCAATTACGAAGTTGATTCTTTGCAGAGCCCCCACATGTAAAATTGCCATCAGCTCACTTCGACGCAACTCAAATCGATAACATGAAGATAGTACGTTTAATTGTTTTTACTTGGCAAACAGTTTGATACTATCTTCTCAGCTCTCCTAAATAGCTGGCCTTCGGTCATGAATTATTTTACAAAAGTTCGAGAGAAACGAACGGGTACATTTTACTAAAGAGAAAAAAACATGATATAAAACTCATTAAAACAAATACGAAAGCCTTTTACGTCAACCATTTTTAAGCATGTCCCTTGTGTCTCATGTCGCTTGCGGCATCAAATTACGCTACTGATAATCCAAGTCAGATTGCTGCGATCCCAGTGGCAAGCGACCAATAACAATTTGTCAGATTCAACAACGTTTTTTTTTTGTTAGAGTAAAAAAGAAAACAACATTGATTTCGTTCTTTTAACAAATCCATTCCAGAGGTCGGTCGTCAGTCCCTTTTTTTCTTTTCAATTTTTACCAAGCAATTATTATTTTATCTTTAGATCGCATCTTTTTAAGCAGAGTTGTCATTCTGTCGAGCGGTCACGTTTTTGTTTTAAATAGAATTATAGGCGCTAAACACGCAAATTGATAAGGCGCATGTATGTAAGAATATATGTCTGTCACCCAGTCTGTACGCTTATGACTTGGATATAATTGTCATCAACATTTCACGCTTAGGAATTAAATAAAATATTATCTTATTTGGTGTAATTCACTTTAAAATGCGTAATTCGATAAGCAGACCCAAAAATTGTGAATAGGATTATTGTATACAGGCGATAAAGTCATACTATCCTAATTACTGTATAAGCCAAACGATTCACATTAAATCTCTAAGAATTATAATGGGTTATTGGCATGGATGGCATTTTTTACATCTTATGACGCTTTAGGTTTTTCAATATTTCTAAAACCCCTACCGTCTCCGCCATTTTGTTATGATGTTAAAAGTGTTGCATTGCCGATCGTTGATAATGATCCAATATTTCTTGTTGTCCAGGTCTCAGCTATCTCATCCATGTTGATCTTGACTCTACTGCTGCCCAGATACATCATCACTGTCTTTCAAATTTTTTTGCTTCGAGTGACATTATCAATTTCCTGCCTCTATTTCTTTTCCGTTATTTTTTATATTGTAGATTTGGTTAAAGAAACACGACTTTAATTGTATAATTGTTCTATCTGTTTTTATTTCCACTTTTTGCCATTGTTATATTTTTTGCCTGTGTCTACTTTCTTAATTGTAAGACCCACCATGAAGGTGACCGGCCCCTGACAAAAAAATATATGGTTTACTTAGGAGACACGCTAATGGTGTATCCGATTATTGTATACAGAAACGTAGAGGCGATGAAATCAGGCTATTCTTATTAGTGTATTAACCAAGTAAACTATTTTACATCTCACGGAATCCGGCAAGTTTTATACCATATGTGGATTGAGGGGACTATCTCTATTTTATGAAATTTTAGCTTTTTTCAAACTCAAGAGAGACCTTATCGGCACACAATGTTGTCATTTATTTCAAAGTACGTGGTTCACTTAGCAGACCTATGAACGGTTGACAGGATTGTTGTATACAGGCAGTTGTAAGCGATAAAACCCGGCTACACTGATTACTGTATTAGCTAAGAGACATTCTTAAAATCTCGGGGAATCCGACGAGTCCCATGCCATCTGCCGATGTATGGAATATTCTCCATTCTATGCAATTTCAAGTTCTGTCTAATTTAACCCAAAATGTTATCGGATCCGTTATTTTGTTATTTAATTCAAAGTATGCGGTTTACTTAGCAAATAGGCTAATGAGGTGACTGATTATTTTATAGAATCTACTATAGCCGATAAGGTCCGGCTCTGCTAATTAGTGTATTAGCCAAACGAAGCACATTACATCTACCAAACTATAAGTGGTGTTCACTCCATGTGTAGATCCATTGCTTATTCTTCATTCTATGCCTCTCTCTGTGGCCTTATGTGTATTTCGACTAAGAGGGACTTTGATCTAGCAAATCATTATTTTGCGTTTGATGTTTCATAATTCGACTCTTCACAAAATCCTTGATCATTTGCTTTTACAAGCTTACGTTTGAACTGGACCGAGAATTACCTGTGACTTGGTGAGTCACCACCTCTGCCAGTAATTATACTAATTAAATTTCATTTGAAGAGTCATATCCTGTGACAGTTATTAAGAGAATCTTTATGCATAACTGAAAATAAATAAATGTCTATTTCCTCCTATATTATCCATAATTATAACATAAAACTAAAGAGACTTATTATTTTTTTCATCTATTTTACATACGTGTTTGCGGTGTGTACACACACAATGTAAATGAAATATAACGCTGAAAAATATATCAGACTGTCTCTAAATTCATAGAGATACATTAAGAACTATTATATAGTAGTGAAGTAAACAAAGAGTGAGTGACCGCGAGTTAAATGCATAGAGAGTTATGCAAGAGTGTCTTATTTTGTCAGTTAATTAGGAATTACGATTAATTTGAAACTAAATTAGGTATTTCTCAAGCATTTCGTGTCCATTTAATTTGCATGCGTGTTTTTTTGGGGTGTACATTAGATGGCAATGCTCAAACACAGAGTCTCTCTTTCTCGAAATGATCGCTGATATATTAAGAACTATTAGTAAGTGGTATTAATTAACATACACCGAATGGGTAACTTCTTCACTTAATTTTAAATTACGGGTAATAAAAACAATTAAAACCTTTTTTTATCAAACAAATCTCAATCCTATGACTAAAACTGGTTTGCATGTATTGTGTATTATTAAACTATGTAAAAAGAACAAACTTATGGAAATAAAAGTGTGATAGATACTGATTAGATAGTTGCTCAATTTGAAACGCAGCATTAAATGAAGGGCGATACGTTTTGGGGGCGTGTTCTCATCACCATGGGATATTACGTTTTTCATTAATTTGTTACGTTTTCTCATCACCCTGTGATAATATGTTTTTTTATTAATTTGTTACGTTTTAGTTTGTAATAATATTTTAATAACTCCCCTATGCTTAAGTTTAACAGTTTTTCATGGCGATGTTAGTATTCAGCTTGGCAGATCATTTCCCTCCCTAAACGCACAGATTGAAATTATTTGGGTCAGGAAAAGGTGAATTTTGAAAACCGGCTTTTTCTTACATGAAAACAAAAACAATTCAAATCAGTATCTGTCTTTGTCTGCCTCTCTCTCTCTCTCTCTCGCCCTCTCTTTCTTTCTCTCTATCTCTCTTTTTCTCACTCTCTCTCTCCCTCTCTTTCTCTCTCACTCTCTATGTGTACATCTTTGTCTCCTGGTGTGTCTGAAATAGTATTTCTAGTGTTGGTTACATTCCCTTTGACAATACCAGTTCTCTGTTGTACAGTTAGTTGTATTACGTGTGGCAGTTATTGAACACAGAGTGAGTGAGACGGAAGCGAGTGCAATAGAAACGTTATGAACTACAAACGGGGAAAGCAAACAAAATATAAATAAAGAAGGCGAAAATAATAAACCGAAACGTAAAGATCGATTAACTTGATTAGTAAATCGAATATATCAGCTAATTAGAATAAGTAAAATCGAGTTATTTTTAAACATTACTTAATCCCCAAAACTAATGGATATTTAAACATTTTGTGGAAATAGAATATATAGGAAAAGAAAACCTTCAAGAAACAAACTTTTTTTTTTTAACTCAGCTTAAGTTTAATAAGTAATTTTCCCCCTGGCTTTGACTTTAAACACGATCAAATACCAATTGGTTTTAATGCTTTTTACATAATTTCTGTAAGACAAGTCATCTAATTAACTATTAATCAACCTTTTCAACCGCTTATCTAAAACAGACAGCTGAAGGACTTGTATACCCAGAGTAATACTTATTGCAGTATATAATCTAATAATGACAAGATCGGGTTGTTCATGATATGGTACATATTTTTCAATATTGGTTGAGTAAACAGAACGAGTATAATGTATAAATGGTTTAGATGAGAGTAACAGTGAAATTTCAATCAGAATGAACTTGCTTAACACGAGGTTATTTTTTTACTCGGCTGTGGGAATTGATGGAAACGGATGTGACGTCACATGATTCCACGAGAGAGTAAAACAGAGAAGTAAGCAGTTAGTTGGGATCACTACGCCTGATAATATGTTGTTTTTAAATGCTCTGATCGGATATATTTGAATATTGAGTATCAATATCCCCCTGTCTTGCCCCTCGATAATACGGGTCAGTCGTTTAGAACGAAGGTCAAAGCGAATAAACCTTTTCTCTCTTCAACAGTTTGCCAACCGCTATCCTGTAGTCTTGATAGATGACAGAAAAAGCGTGTACAGGAGGAAGCAGCTAGCAAAGACTATGAACTTTCATTAATGCACGGTGACGATGAGATTAGTTAGTGAGTGCAATGAACTATTAGGAGTTGATCAATATTGAGAGGCCGTGTTCTGAAAAGGGTTCTCAAATTTCAGCTTATCTTATGATTCTGTTAACAGTTGGGGACCGTGACGAGGTGGATTAACATTGACAATGCTATTTGTTACGTTTTAGTTTGTAATAATATCTTAAAAACTCCCCTATGCTTAAGTTTAACAGTTTTTCATGGCGATGTTAGTATTAAGCTTGGCAGATCATTTCCCTCCCTAAACGCACAGATTGAAATTATTTGGGTCAGGAAAAGGTGAATTTTGAAAACCGCTTTTTCTTACATGAAAACAAAAACAATTCAAATTAGTATCTGTCTTTGTCTCTCTCTCTCTCTCTCTCTCTCTCTCTCTCTCTCTCTCTTTCTTTCTCTCTATATCTCTTTTTCTCTTGACAATGCTATTCGTTTTTTTTACTGTTCGGGGCACTCTCACTTGTCTTGACAGAGTGTGAACGTACGTCTATGGGCGTTAACTGCACATGCCGTAATCTTTCCATCATTGTGTTTAAAGGGAACTTCTGCATGGACCGCGGCAGTGATTCTCGTCCCTGAAAGGACCGTGGCAGTTCACATTTAATACTCGTCATTTTTAAAACATCATACATCACATAGTTAATATATTGTTTGCATACCTTAGATTTATCCCTCGCCCTGTAAAGGGTCGTGTCGTCTAGTGGTTGAATTCTTTCTTCTCTTCCGCACTGCCGTGGTTCCTCGACGCTGCAAAAAAACTCCATCATCGGGTCAGACTCCGAAGACAAACAATCCCCTTAACTTTGAACTTCAGTTTTTATTTCAAGCGTTAGTTATCAAATCAAATGGGAGATATTCACTACGTTGCGAGAGAGCAAATTACTACTTTATCGTCGTTAGTTAACAATTTTTATCTAATCACTCGTGGAGGAGGTGGGGGGAAGAGATCTCTCGCTTGTATTTTCTTGGGGAAATATTTCCCTTATCTGTTGTGAATTACATTTTAACAATCACGTCTCCTCGGGTTGCTTCCAAAACCCAGACTGACGAAACTCGCTTCTCTCGAAGAACGAGTTACGTCACGGATCCCTCTGTTTCTCACGCAAGGCCTGTGTCGTCACAGAGCATCTCGCAGGTACACATCCACCCTTGATCCGGGGTCTCGTCACACGGCGACCTTGTCACGTCTGTGATTTCCGCCTGTGAGAATTAGCCCTATTCTGCACTCAACTGCCGGTCCACCCCGCGTTAATTCGCGCAAGTCAAACCAACGATTTCCAACAGATACGTCCATTCCCATAGGGACATTATCCAACAATTGTGCTGTTCTAAAGTTGGTGCTCGATTCCGACACTGGTCGGTCACAGTGTCAATTGGGTGGTCTCGGTACGTTCTAAAACTGAGGGTTCCTCCCTCCAAACAAAATTACCACTCCAGTGTAAAACAAAGTTGTATATTTGAGGTTACAATGACACTTCTTTTCTCTCTTTAACAATAGGCATGCAAATAAAAAACCTTAAACCTGATCAAATTAAAAAAATGTTCAGCCGAACACAGTCCTCTAGGTCATGGCACAATGCCCCATGTCTCGATGAGACTCACAAAAATAGCAACTGACCACCTTTATGTCTATGCTAGAATATATATATATAGAGAGATATGTATTGTTGCCCTTTGTGGTAGATAACCCAATCATCTAGTTGAAAATAATGGGCATAATATAGATACTGCCAAGAAGATCCCATATCTAGATGGACCTTTATATTTCGAGTAATTTAAGTTTTTTTCAATCTCAGCATTAATTTTAGTTTAAAGAGGGAGTCACTTTTCAGGGTAAATAGAATTATGAGTGCTCAAACGCCTAAACCAGACATATTTCCAATTTTCTGTTATTTTTATTTTTTTGTTTGTTAAATATCCAACCGATAGCAAGTTTGTTTTTTCCGCTTATAATGAAAACTATTCCACCCAATAAACATGTAGCATAAAACATGTTTACAAGAATACAAAAAACTTTGATCCTTTCTCTTTCCTACACTTTTTTTTCACAAGAGACACTGTGTTAGCATTTCTCTACACTATCGGCATTTTCATGAAGTACGCATGTTATAATATAATTTTTTTAAATAGACTGAGACAACGTTTGTGGACGAAAGGCTGCAGAAAAGATGAAAGGGTGGGGGAAAACGAACTGATACGCGTCTGAACCTTATGAACAACCCATAAATGGGATAGAGATTTACAATACTCCATACACAGTTTAATAGTAGGGGTGTTGATATAGAGAAAGTTTTGTGTGTTAGAAGATGATTGGAACGATAGAGGGAACAGATTATCTGGAAGTAGGAAAAGCAATGGATCTAATCTACAAACTCAATGAAAGATTAGATGAGAAAGCAAGACCAATAAGTTTCCAAGTCGATGTCTGCTCAAGAACAGAATCATAAATACATTTTTTTTATTAATGTTAATTATATATATTTTTTATTTATATTTTAATACTTAATCTACGAATATGTCTCTATATAAAAATAAGTATATTGTAATAGGTTATTACTTTGTGGAAAACGAGCATAGTGATATTTATATAGAGAAGTATTAGAATGCAAGACATGGAAATATGTCGTCGTTGAGACGTAAGACAAAATAAACTGATTTTCTTTTTTTTATATAATTTTTTACATTTTTTAATGGCAAATCTTCATTGATTAGGCAAAACCTCAACAGTGTGATGTGATGTGTGTGACTGTGTTCCATAATATATTTCGAGGAATTATATTTGATGAAATACACATTAATATATGAACACATACGTACGTATATACTTTTACATAACATATATGGGGATATTTGTCTGTATCTTTTCGTACGCCTTTCATTTTGAGCTTGTATATATGGTTCCACCCTATAAAACATTGACAGAAATATCTCTAGTTTAAACCACTGAAAATGAGGTCCCTTTCTTCCTTTGTGTACTTACAACTAAAAAGAAGCTACCATAAACAAAGTTTCTTTTCAAGAACCTAGCATCGTAATACAATATCATTGAGATACTTCGCAGCTGAAAACAACATAGTCGTTGTTAAGTCCAATCTTTTGTCGAGGCTGCGACCACTTTAATCATAAAATTCTGACCATTTAATCCATCGTTCCTAATCCTCTAACTGGTGTGATTTATAACTTCATTAATAATTATCCCGATCACAGGTGACCTATGTGTACTAAAAATGTTCTTCACTGGGATTACTTTCACAATTATTTACAAATAATCGATAAAAGCAGGTGAGGGTTTCTGGAATAAGAGTGACAGCAAGTTACCCCAAATCGTTAGTAATATTTACAACTTTTCTTCGTGCCCTTCCAGTAGAGTTCTGGATGATGATTTCTCTTATCGGTGTTTCAATACTCTGAAATTATTTTCCAGTATTTTCTGTAGTACTAAACGATGCCGTGCCACCGTCACTTTTGTGTGGTAGCAAGAAAGGATTATATCATCATTTTTATTTTTATTTTTTATTTTTTATTTTTTTATTTCTAAATTTTAAAAATGTTATCTAATCACAAATAAAAAATGAGAAACAAATATATTCCACTGATCCATTCACTGGATAAGTAAACTATAAGATTCATAATTCAATAAATAATTAATAAATCCCTTATTTGTCACTTGTTCATGTTTTAGTTCAATATCGAGAAATCCTGATACCTTATATATAATTGTATCACAGTCCATAGTTTTCTCTGAATGTCTGGCTGACTTGGCAGGCCGAGAGCAAACTCAAGGTGTTTCCACGAATAATGGCGATAGAAAGGCGCCCGTAAAGCTATTTGTATATTATAAGTCGACATTATCTGGGTATGTGAGTTGGGTTCTGTCTTTGAAGACTTTTCTGAATATTTTTCTTCCTATTAATTATTATAACTTCTGATCATTCTCGGGAAAGTAATATATATATATATATATATATATATATATATATATATATATATAGAGAGAGAGAGAGAGAGAGAGATTTTGTTTTGGCAAAAACTGATCTAAAACTGTTGATACACCCCTACCCCAAAATATAACGTCGGCATTATTGTTCACATTTTAAAAATTTCAGGAATGAAGAATTTTTATTATTTATAATTTTCAGGAACAACTGATTAGAAAAGCTTCCATTTAAATATTTACAATTAGCCGCCAAATTTTACGCCGACCAATTTACCAGTTTCTAACCGGAAAATCGATAGATTTTAATAATTAACTATGCAATTAAAGAAAAAGTAGCGAAACCTATCGTTGTTTCCATTTATTTGTACTTCTTCAATTATTCAAATAACCAGAAATCAATGTTTACACGGGGATCTAGTGACAACAATGCTTCCTAAAATGTAAAGATAATCTGTTCTTTTAATCTACTTTATTGCATTTTCATATCTTATTTCCATCTAATATTTATAAACCACTTGCTAATATATATATATATATATATATATATATATATATATATATATATATATATATACATATATTTATTTATTTATAAAATACAGAAATTCAATGTAACATCAGTACCGTCGGTTTCAAAGCGGGAGGTTGATCCCGATTATCGTCAGCTGATAAACATATTCAGGAATGGTGGGATTTATTCGGTCACGTCTGGGATCACGTAGGACGTGATTTGTGTAAGATGGGGGGGGGGGTTACATATGTGTGCATGAGGGGTTAAATTTAGATTCTAATATTTAAATTGTTAATGTATATAGAATTGTTATTAATTAAAATAAAGCAGAAGAAAAAGTTTTTTTGTAATATATATAAAAAGTGTAAGAAATTCTGTAGGGTAGGGGTCGGGGTTTGGGGGCCAGGAAGTATAGGGGAAAGACGAAGTAGAGATGCAGGGTAAGACACCGAGGGGAGGGGGGAGAGAAGGGAGGGTCTAGGTGTGGTAAACATTGATAGCCGTTGGTTCTAAGGCTCGGCACCGCCGCTAACTTTTCGACCCCATATCGTAGCATAAAGTGTAAGAGTGGGGAAGAAGGGAATAATATTACTGTTAATAATAATAGTAAAAATAATAATAATGGTGGTGGCCCGGCGAATTTAAAAGATAAAAATAAAAATAAAACTAAATAAATAGATAAAAATAATAATAAGAATAAAAATAAAAATAAGAACCCCGCGTGGTAGGGAAAAATACTGTAGGCATAAGCGTGTTATTAAAATAGCACTGGCTATTTGGTGTAACGGTTTCCGGGTGTCAAGCGGGTCCTAAAATGTAATACTGAGTGAAGTGTGGAGAGGTATAAGGGAATGAATTTGGGGAGCTTGAAAATTTTAAAGGTTAGATGACTTAAAACGGAGGTTATGGAAAGTAAAGGATATGGAAGTACTATAGAAAAATGATAGAACGATAAATGAGCCTCGGATCTAACTGACCGATTCACTATCAACAGGTTCGGCTGTTGACGGCCCGAAAGGGCCTGCTACGAATCTGTTGATAGTGGATCGGGCTCTAAGGGTGTATTAAAAAGATCAATTATTTAAGGGGTCCGGCACGGGAGAAGTCTAATGGAAATTGGATGTCTGTCTAACGGCTGTCTATGGTATTATCTAAAATCGGTGTTTACAAAGGGGTGATGTTTACAAACCAGGCAGTTCTTCGTCGTCGAGGGGGGGGGGAGATAATTAATCGATGAAGGTAGGTGTCTGATTCTAATAATTGGGGTTGCTTGGGGTGGGTGGATAACTTAATAAGAAATATATAAAAAAATATATAAGAAAATAAAAAAAATAAAAAAAATATATATAGAAAAATATAATAAATCAATAATAAAAAAACACACTAATAAAAAATATAAAAAAATATAAGAAGAAATAAAAAATTAAAAATTAAAAATAAGAAATGTTAAAAATATATAAAAGGGTATTAAGAAAATAAAATTGAAAAATTGAAAAAATTAAAATTAAAAAAATTAAAAAATAAGAGATATAAAAAATTAGGGAATTGCGTTTATATCTAGGGTTAGGTGAGGGGGTAAGGGCCATATGGGGTTGAGAAATAGAGTGGTGGGTCAAGGCAGGGTGTGCGAGATGGGTTTGGCTTAGTAATTATTGTGTCGGTCAGTCCAGTTTATGAGGAGTGCTTTGCGTCTGTGGATACAGCCCCGGAATACCTCATCTCTTGAGTTTAAGCAGGTGATATGCGGGTCCATAATGGCTCGTAATATGTGGTATTTTTCCGCATCGCACAAGGGGCACTTGTTGATGGCTGGGGAGAAAGATGGTCTTCTCTAATATAATATTATTCTCTTCTTCCCCACTCTTACACTTTATGCTACGATATGGGGTCGAAAAGTTAGCGGCGGTGCCGAGCCTTAGAACCAACGGCTATCAATGTTTACCACACCTAGACCCTCCCTTCTCTCCCCCCTCCCCTCGGTGTCTTACCCTGCATCTCTACTTCGTCTTTCCCCTATACTTCCTGGCCCCCAAACCCCGACCCCTACCCTACAGAATTTCTTACACTTTTTATATATATTACAAAAAAACTTTTTCTTCTGCTTTATTTTAATTAATAACAATTTTATATACATTAACACTTTAAATATTAGAATCTAAATTTAACCCCTCATGCACACATATGTAACCCCCCCCCATCTTACACAAATCACGTCCTACGTGATCCCAGACGTGACCGAATAAGTCCCACCATTCCTGAATATGTTTATCAGCTGACGATAATCGGGATCAACCTCCCGCTTTGAAACCGACGGTACTGATGTTACATTGAATTTCTGTATTTTATAAATAAATATTTACGCTCTTAATCCTCCGAAATCTCGGATTTCTTAATTAATCGAGCACTCTGCTGGTTTTTCCTGCCCTACCACACAGCACTTATATATATATATATATATATATATATATATATATATATATATATATATATATATATATATATATATATATATATATATATATATAAGGATGTACTAGCTTTGAACCTAAACATTAAAAATGGCAAACTAGTGAGTTTCCCTACATGTGAGTTTGCTTTTTCTGTTTTTAACTTGTGTTCTCCAAAAAATGACCCACTGTATAGTGTAGATTTTTTCAAGACATTTCAATCTCAGAACTGTTCATTTTTTGTGGACTTTGCTGATGATTTTGTAGTGTTGCAGAGACAATATTGACATACAAATGTTGTGTGTCTCATGGCCAAAGAAACTGACCGTAAAAATACATTTCACAGAAATGGGATGTTTTTTTTGGAAATGTTAAAAAAATAAAAAATAAATAAAAACATGGTTATTGAAATATAAAATTTTAATAAATTAATTTTAGGAATAATTATACCACATAAGATTACATATTAATGAAATGAATAAGAATTAAGAAATGTACACTTTATATATATATATATATATATATATATATATATATATATATATATATATATTTATAACCTCTTAATTTCCCCCAATATCCCTTTTCATTCAATTGAGTCTTGTTCTTCTTTAGATGTCATAATTCTTACCGTTTATTTCACAATTGATTTCAGTTTTG
This sequence comes from Sepiola atlantica, assembly GCA_963556195.1. Classification (NCBI taxonomy): domain Eukaryota; kingdom Metazoa; phylum Mollusca; class Cephalopoda; order Sepiida; family Sepiolidae; genus Sepiola; species Sepiola atlantica. The sequence goes on along the minus strand of OY744520.1, from coordinate 206,138,232 downwards.
TATTTAAATTAATTCTTACCAGATTCTTTTTTCACAGTTGCCCGCCCTTGACCGTTAAATTTCCTGTAACATATTAACGTCTACAATTTATCAAATTTAACATTTAAATTAAATTTAAAAAGAAAAGGAAAAAAAATTAAAAATTAAAATAATAATAAATAATAAATATATAAATAAACAAATATTAATAAGATGACTAGCTTTAAGCTGAATAATTATACAATTAAATTATGATAGGAATAATTAATATTGATGTCCAATTAGCTTATCTAAACTCATTTTCTGCGAATCTGCCTTCAATTCTCTGCGGTATTTCATCAACAGTTGTCTCCATCACGCTTTTCTGACCACTCAGTCATATTTTTGACCTTTTGATAATGAGAGGTTTCGCACTCGAAAATCAAAGTTTACCTCTTCCGGAACTTTTTAAATTGCTTGACAGTAAACTTGTTTATATTTACTGTTCTGAAAAGATATAAGCGTAAACTAATATCTTATAATTAGTGAAAACATCCGGAAAAAAATGAAGCTCAATATACTGGATAGAGCTTTTATATCATAATATAAAATGAAATAATAAAATAAGTGTTGTGGGTGAACCTACCCGCCCTTTAATAAGTAAATGGTAGCAACCGGCTACCATGAATACCGGGAGAACATTTGTACCACATTTTGGCACTAGCACTGCCAATACTGACTTGTGTATAATTTCTCTGTTCAATACAATACATTATTATTATCTCTAAACCTGTTGTTCTTTTATTTCATTGCTGGTACCCCTAAACAGGTCCACAACAACTGGCGGCGAGTGATTCGTAAAGGACTTCGTTGGAAACACCTTGGACCTTGCAACCTGTGAGTGATAAACCAGTGTCTACAACACGGTCAACTTTCAAAAAAAAAAAATTCTACCCGTTTTAAAAAAAAACCCAAAAAACCCTGTGCTTTACAATTTTCCGGAAGATATTGAAAACATCGAATACATTCAATTTGGGGACGAGTCTGCCTTACAAGAAATAACCAGTTTAAACAATTATTGGACGAAAAAAAAAGTAAGACAGATGTTACTATTTGTGTTCTTCATTTTTCAAATCGGGATTTTACCTCGTGCAACAAATAAAATTGGAATACCATGTGCTTAAAACTGAAAGGTTTGAAAAAAAAACTCCATACTACAAAAAACATTTTTCGTGTCTGATATAGTCAAACGTATTTTGCGAACAGACTTGTCACTGTAAAATCGTATAGTCGGAAACAAAAATCTGACAAGTAAAACAAAGTTACTTTCTTGAATAACTAGTCAATTTTTTATATAGCCATTACTTGCTATTTTTCATGTTCAGCTTACACTGAAAGGCAATGCGAACAAATATACAAATAATTTGTTAAACTAATTACCCAAAAAGCCGGATTAATGAAATCGTTTTTTTTTTCTCAAAGAACTTTGAAAGAAGAAAAAAAAAGATTAGCAAGTGCCGGTCGAATTCGAGACCCGAATGACGCAGTGATGAGAAGGGGTTGAGTTTGTTATTAAACAGTAAGCATTTGAAAAGAAAAAAAAGGTGAATGACTATCTGTGACTAATTCTTTTTCAAGAAAGTATTTATTTAATCCTGGAAGATTTTTCGAACAGATATTGGAGATGATTAAATTTAAATCACAACAACAGAAGGCAAACGATGAAAAACTTCCGTCTCTACAGAAGGAATTTCAGTCGCAGCAAATACGTTTGTTGAAGTATTTTTAGGAAAAGAATTTAGCACAAAAGCGAGAAGATAGAAAATCTTTAGACGAACAATTGATTGGGATGAAAAAATTTACAATAAGAGCAACAGACTCAATCAGAGAGAAAAGTTGAACAGCTGACACAAGCAATGATAAATACGACGAATGCCGACAGCGACGTACTCAACCAAAATCCAATATGGTAAGCTATAGAAACCTTCAACTATGGGCCTGAAGAGGACCTAAACTTCGAATCATGGTACCGTCGATATCAGGATTTTTTCGACATTGATTGTAGCACATGGTCGGAAAAGAAAAAGGTTCGTTTAGTTTTTCGTAGACTAGGTACGGCAGAGCATATACAATTAGTCGATTTTATTCTGCCGAATAAAACAGGCGAACTATCTTTCAATGAAACCATTAACATGTTAATGGAACTATATTGCCCCCAAAACAAGTTTATTCCACAAAAGGTGGAAATGTATGAACCTAACGCGAAAAGAAAGCCAGGATTACTCAACGCTTGCTTCGATCGTCAATAAACATTGTGACGACCATAAGTTATCATCCTTGACAGCGGACAATTTCAAAGTATTAATATTTGTTCAAGGGCCCGTCTCGCAAAACGATGCAGAGTTAAGAAGACGTGCAATAACCAAACTTGCAACCAAGCCAAATTTAACATTGCAACAACTGGCCGAAAGCTGTCAACGACATATTTCCGAGAAAAAGGAAGCTAAAGAAATAGAGGAAGCAGCAAATTCTAATATTAAAAATGTTCGTCATTTTTCAAAAAATCATACTTTTCGAAGGAAAAATTCAGGAAGGATTTGCCTCAAAGGTCGGATGAAAAATTGCCAAACCACTCTTGTTGGGTTTGCGGGGACCTACATTGGTACCATACGTATCCTTTTAAACGAATAAAATAGGACACAAAGCCTCACATTGCAGAAGTAACACTAGAGAAAAAAGTTACATAAAAACAACCAGAATCAATGTTGGCAACCTAAACATACGAAAGTATGTTACGGTAAAAATGAACAATCAAGATGTTAAACTACAGCTTGATTCAGAGTCTGACCTATCAATTATTAATATTAACTAGCGGGACCCGTGTAAATTACACGAAATTATGTTTTCAATACTAATTATGTGGTTTCTAACCTATAAAAGCGGTTTCGTGTCTGTCCGTCCGACTGTCAGATTTTTTTTTTAGACTTTAGATTAAATTAATTTTTTTTTCAATTCATGAGTAACGTACACATATTCGGAAGGTCGTTGCTTTTGATGTATGTGTGACAAAAAATAACAGACACGTTCTCGTATCAATATGTGTTATCCTGGTCGTCCTCTCTCTACCCCCTCCCCTTCGATGTAGAAAACAAATCTAAGAGGTTTGTTGGGATCGAACTATAAACCAGTCGGCCCGACGTCAAAAACCGACGTTAAAATCCTACGTCGCTAACCGTTGCGCCAAAGGGAAATACTTAAAAATATTATGAAAATTAGGTAACTGAATGCTGTTCCAAATCTATGTGCTTTTGATGTAAGCGTGACACACGAACACACACGCTATCGTATTAATATATAGATACCTGGAAAAGGATCGGCAGACCGACTATCCTACGCACAGATAAAGTGGCTCGATCGGTAACCGGAGAGAAAATAAACTTTGAAGAGGGAGTCATTTCAAAAGTGACACTAAAAAATAAGTCATTAAAATTACGCATGTTCGTAATGAAAGATACAGGAAATTTGTTCGGTTCAGATTAGATTCAGCACTTCCAGCTCTGGGATTCGTCGATAAGCGCCTATTGTCAACGAATAGAGAACTTTTCTGCTGAAGCAGAAAAATTGAGGAAGGATTTGAAAGAGTCATTCCCCAAGGTGTTTTCTAATGAATTAGGACGCTGTACTAAAATGAAAGCGAGTTTTGAACTAATTGAAAATAAGAATCCCGTTTTTAAGAGAAAACGAAGTGTACCATTTGCCTCTCTTGAAAAAATTAATGCATAAATAGACCGGTTGGTTGAGAAAGGTATTTAAACACCAGTTGACTACTCGGAATGTGCGGACCCAACCGTCTACGTGAAGAAAAAAATTTGGAGAGATAAGAGTGTGTGCCGATTTCTCAACCGGTTTGAACGATGCGCTGAAAGATTATCACTATCCTCTGCTGACCCCAGAAGAGGTTTTCACAAAATTAAACAGTGGAAAACTGTTTTCAAGAATTGACTTGAATGAGGCCTATCTGAAAATATCCGTAGAGGAAGATTGCTCTAAACTTCTCTGTATTTCGACACACAGGGGACTACTAAAGTTCAATCGTCTCCCTTTTGGAATTAAAGTGGGCCCGTAGATTTTTCAGCAGGTAATCGACACGATGTTGAGCGGGCTCAATTTTTCGATCGGCTACCTTGACGATATCTTAATGAAAAGTAGGAAGGTCGGGGAGCACCGTGAGCACGTACACAAAGTATTCGAAAGGATAAGCGATGTTGGTTTTACACTCCAGGAGTCAAAGTGTGAATTCTTTCTAGATCAGATCAAATACTTGGGACATGTCATTGATAAGAATGGAAAACGTCCCGACCCAGAAAAATCTGTAGCTATCAAGAATATGCCCGAACCGAACAATGTTACCCAACTACACAGCTTCCTGGGTCTCGCAAACTATTACGAAAAATTCATTCACAGTATGCATAAATGGCGAGCCCCCTTAAATGAGTTACTTAAAAAATATAGTAAATGGGAATGGTCCGCCGACTGTCAATCTGCATTTGACAACCTAAAAACGAAGTTAACTTCAAAATTATTTCTTACTCATTTTAATCCAGAGCTAAAAACTAGTGTTGCAAGTGACGCCAGCTCCTACGGCATTGGGGCGTGCCTTTTGCATAAAATGCCGGATGGCTCGATGAAACCCATCGCGCACGCTTCAAGAACTTTACTTCCTGCAGAGAAAAATTACTCTCAGATTGAAAAAGAAGCGTTGGGTATTGTGTTCGCAATGACCAAATTTCACAGGTATCTACACGGCCGTCATTTTATCCTACAAACAGACCATAAGCCCCTTATCACCATCTTTGGATAAAAAAAACTTGCAAACCTACACAGCAAACCGCCTACAGAGATGGGGTATAATTCTGTTAAATTATGACTTTGAGATGGAATTTGTACCGTCAAAAAGACTAGGACACGCAGATGGTTTATCGCGGCTAATCCCAAAGTACACGGAACCGCTCGAGGATACAGTTATAACATCCCTTCGGTCTGAATATGACAATAGTAAAGTACTGTGTAACACAATAAAAGAGCTGCCAGTCACACTTGGTGATATACAAAAAGAGGCAAGAGAAGCTAATGTTATTATCGAAATTAAAAATAAATTACAAACATACGATGAGCAAACGGTGTAAGCTTTTTCAGTCTGTTGCGACACATTATTATACCGGGAGCGAGTAGTAATCCCAGCTACGCTAAAAAATAAAATCCTGAAGGATTTCCATGAGGGGCATCCCGGAGCGACACGCATGAAGAGCCTAATGAGATCTTATGTGTATTGGAAAAACATGGACAAGGACATAGAGACGAAGGTGAAGGTCTGTGCGGGCTGCGCGTCGGCAACTAAAGCACCACCTATTCAGTACTGTCCATGGCTAAAAGCCAGAGCAACCATGGTCCCGGATTCACATAGTTTTCGCGGGGCCATTGGAAGGCTTCTACTATTTAGTTATAGTCGACAGCTACTCTCAATGGCCAGAAGTTGTTAGATGTAAAAACCCAACAACGGATGTCACGATATGCGCGTTGCATGAACTGTTTGCCCAATTCGGAGTGGTGGACATTGTTGTATCGGACAACGGTACACAATTTACTTCACGAGATTTCAAATAATTATGTGAAGACTTTCAAATTAAACATATCACCACTCCGACTTTCCATCCGAGGTCAAACGGACAGGCAGAAAAATTTGTTGATACATTGAAGAGAGCGTTGAAAAAATCGACGGGCACGCTGAGAGAAAAGGCACTCCAGCAGTTCCTTCAAGTGTATAAAATTACACCCAACGAGAACACAACAGCCCAGGTACCACCGGCGGAAGTAATGTTTGAAAGAAAAGTAAAGTCAGTATTCGACAAACTTTTACGAAAACAGGTGAAATCGACCAACATTACGGCACCAAAGAAGAGTTACGAGGATGGAGAGAAGGTGTTCTTTCCAGGAACACCATGGTAAAAAAAACCGTGTGGGAAATGAGAAAGGTACAAACAAGATTGGGGCGGATGCTGTACATCCTAGAGGCACCTGTAAAACACACATTAACCAAATGCGTCGTCGCATGTCGGACGACCCAGGGGAAGGCCCATCGGATCAGAGTGAGACCATCATGGAAGATCTATGCGACGCATTTGAGCTGCTAACACCAAAAACGCCTCCGGAACAGAGACGTTCACCAAGAAAACGTAAATTAACCGGGAGTTTCGAGGTGAATCCTAGCAAAAAGATATACCTTGAGATTCCGGGGGAATGAGTTCCGAAAGGGGGTGTTGTGGGTGAACCTACCTACCCTTTAATAACTAAATGGTAGCAACCGGCTACCATAAATACGGGCTTTTGCCGTGAGAACATTTATACCACATTTTGGCACTAGCACTGCAAACACTGACTTGTGTATAATTTCTCTGTTCAATACAATTCATTATTATTATCTCCAAACCTGTTGTTCTTTTATTTCATTGTTGGTACCCCTAAACGGGTCCACAACAATAAGGTGTCAATCAAATTTTATTAAAATTCAAAGTTCAACCAAAGTATCTTAACATCCTTAGCTCATGAGTTATCATTGTCTTCCGATTGTCTGTCTAACGTAAAAACTAACCAGAAACGACGAACACTCACAAAAGCAACACGTTAACTAACTAAAGAAAATAACAAAACACCTAAAATCCAACCATTCTTCACCATGGAACGTGATAGTATCAGCGTTATCCGGCTAATAGGGATGTAGTGAAAATCCAGGCGAAGAACTCAGCAAAATTGTATTTTATCACTTGGTCCCTTCTGTCTCCCAAGTAGTAAATAAAGGCGTGTCCGGAACGGAACCGCGAATCAATAGATCAGCTACGTTATTTCTGCATCATTCCTTTGTCTGTACTGGGTCAACCCCTTCCCCGACTTCGCATGTAATGTTGCTTTTTTCGGTGTCGAGGATAAACACCTGCAATCATGAAGTTTAACAAATTGCAGCAGCAAAGGAAAAGGACTTCATGCAGACCAGCTAATGCTTAGACACGATCTTCGTGAGCTGTATGCAGAAGTCCGACCAAACGAGAACAAAAATAGAACCATGTGCAGCAGCTACAGGATGACGTAGCTACGTAAGCAAACAAACTTATAAGCTACGGATAGCTTTTCAGATTCTTAATTTTTTTCAGAAACACCACGCAAATATACATTTAAGCAAAATATTTGAGAGAGGAGAAACGAATATTTTTGTTTAATTATTATTACGATTAAAATATGTAAACATAGTCTTGCTCTTACTGTACAATAATTGTTGACCAAATATTTAAATAAATAAATAAAACTAATGTCATTTTTAAATTGATGACGGCGACATGATGCCTAATTTTCCTTTAAAACAATTTATTTTTAAATGGCTGAAGTCTTAATTTCTGGAACAGCGATATAAGATAATCATGAATTGCTTTTTAGGGATTTTTATCTTTGCCGATCAGACTAGTACATGTTATTTACCGGGTGTGAAATGTGAAAACGTACCTACACATAAAAGTGCATGAGTATCAATATACAGTTTTGGCTAAGATATTACGGAGAAACAACGAAAATCCTATATAAGGATGATCCGTGCTTATCCTATAAATATCCCTCGGGGAATAGCGGCATATACGTACTGACTGTAAGCGAGGTTCGGGGTTAAGAATCAGGGTTGCATAGTAAGATATTTCCTTTCCGTGTTAGTGATCGATTGGATGATGAAAAGAGCAATGGCGTCTAATGAGAATAGAAGAACAATGGAACCCAGTTTACATTCTGGTTTCAGTTGGATGACCTCGACTTACGAGATGGCCTGGCATTCATTTCAGATAGCGATAATCACATCGAGGACAAGAAGAATTGTGTTGGTCGCCGGGTTACCGATCAACAAGAGTGAAGCATAACTGTATGGCTAACTAGAGTTCGGTTATTGAGCAATATATCACTGACCGCATTGGTAAGCTTCACTCAGTCTTCAATATGCTGCATCTACATTGAAAACGATATAACTGCAAAATCTCTTATCTTTAAATCCTATCCCAGATAATGTTACGCTTCCTGATAAGAACGGAGAGGGCACATGCAGTTTTTTAACATGTAAATTATATCATTTTCTTTAATAAAACCATAGTTGGTGCTTCTGCATTATGGCAACAAAATTGCGACGAACAAAATTCCGTGTCTTATTTCTAGAGGAGTGAATCGATAGGGGAGATAATTCGAATTATTTTTTTAGGGGGGACTCATAACGAATCGATCATATTCGAGTTTTCTCGTCACAGGAAACCGTTACACAGATAGATAATCACAATACTTTCTCAAAAGAAACACTTAAAAAAAGTAGAATGAAAAGTCACACATGAAAGCGTTGATGAAATGGTAATAATAAGGAAAATATTTTGAAAAAATGTGTCAAAACCTGATCAATGCATTTAATTATGTTTTTTTAAATAAATTGTTTATTTATCTTAAAAAACTTGAGCACTGTCAGTGATATATACCCTAGTCAAATATATAAGCGTTTTTTCCTTTTTTTTTTGGTAGAATCCTTCTTATTTGAGGCATATTTATCGCAGTCAAGTTGAAATTCGTCTTGATGTTATCGACAATTAATGATAATATGCCTGTGTGTGGCACGCGATTACGTGAATAAAGTAGAATGAAAAGTCAGACTTGGAAGCGTTGATGAAATTGCAATAATAGTGTGACTTTTCATTCTACCTTATTTACGAAAGCGAGTGCTAGACACAACGGCATATCAACAAAAGATACTGATAATCGATCACACAATTTAAACGTTAATTAAACAAGTACAATCATAAAATATATACAGATTTTAAATATGAATAAATAATAGGCTAAAGAAATAAAAAAACTAACGAACACAATAAAATATGATTTTTAGAAAGTCGTGAAAAAAATATTACACTATTGCATGAAAGCCAAACTTTGAGATAAATAAAGTCGTGAAACAATAATCTTACGCTATTGCATGAAAGCAACACTTTGAAATAAATAAAGCCGTGAAAAAATAAAATAACGCTATTGCATGAAAGCCAAACATTGAGATAAATAAAGTCGTGAAAAAAATAATATTACGCTATTGCATAGAAGCCAAACTTTGTGATGAATAAAGTCGTGAAAGAATAATAGTACGATATTGCATAAAAGCCACTTTGAGATAAATAAAATCGTGAAATAAATAATATCACGCTATTGCATAAAAGCCAACCTTTGAGATTAATAAAAGTATTAAACTTTGAGATAAATAAAGTCGTAAACAAAATAATATTACGCTATTGCATGAAAGCCAAACCTTGAGATAAATGAAGTCGTGAAAATAAATATCACGCTATTGCATGAAAGCACCACTTTGAGATAAATAAAGTCGTGAAAAAAATATTACGCTCTTGAATGAAAGCCAAACTTTGAAATAAATAAAGTCGTGAAAAATAAATTATTACGCTCTAGCATAAAAGCCACACTTTGAGATAAATACAGTCGTGGAAAAATAATATTACGATATTGCATAAAAGCCAAACTTTGACATGAATAACGTCGTGACATAAATAATAGTTAGCTATTGCATGAAAGCCAACCTCTGAGGTTAATAAACTCGTAAAAAAATAATATTACGCTATTGTATAAAAGCCAAACTTTGAGATAAATAAAGTCGCAAAAAATAAACATTAAGCTATTGCATAAAACCCACATTTTTAGATAAATAAAGTCGTGAAAAATAATATTACGCTATTGCATTAAAGCCATACTTTGAAATAAATAAAGTCGTGAACTTTGAGATAAATAATGTCGTGAAAAAATAATATTACGCTATTGCATTAAAGCTAAACTTTGAGATAAATAAAGTCGTGAAAAAATAATATTACGCTATTGCATTAAAGCCATACTTTGAAATAAATAAAGTCGTGAACTTTGAGATAAATAAAGTCGTGAAAAAATAATATTACGCTATTGCATTAAAGCTAAACTTTGAGATAAATAAAGTCGGAAAAAAATAATATTCCACTATTACATAAAAGCCAAACTTTGAGTTGAATAAAGTCGTGAGAAAAATAATATTACGCTATTGCATAAAAGCCACACTTTGAAATAAATAATATTACGCTATTGCATAAAAGCCAAACTTTCAGAAAAATAAACTCGTGAAAAATAATAATACTACGCTATTGGATGAAAGGCAAACTTTGAGATGAATGAAGTTGAAACTTTGAGATAAATCAAGTTGTGAAAAAAATAATATTACGGTATTGCATGAAAGCCAAACTTTGAGATGAAAAAAGTCGTGAAAGAATAATATTACGCTATTGTATAAAATCCCAACTTTTAGATAAATAAAGTCGTGAAAAAATAATATTACGCTATTGAATGAAAGCCAAACTTTACGATAAAGAAAGTCGTGAAAAAAATAATATTACGCTATTGCATGAAAGCCAAACATTGAAATAAATAAAGTCATGAAAAAATAATATTACGCTATTGAATGAAAGCCAAACCTTGAGATAAATAAAGTCTTTAAAAAATAATATCACGCTATTACATACAAGCCAAACTTTGACATAAATCACTTATAGTTGACACTGAAAAAATATTATTAAAATAAATTCGCCCCTAATTAAAAGACAATGACATCTGAATATCCTGCGCACTCGAATGAACCTATGAACGTGTATGTAAATGGGAAACGTTCTTTTGAAAGCATCTTTTTAGAGACTATGTGCTAATTCGTTCTCTGAAGATTGATATATCATCCGAAATTAACAAGATAAAATCAATCAAAGAAAAACTGAATAATATTTAGTAAAACATATGTGCCTCTTATACGTCATTACTAAAGACACCTTGCCTGATTTTCAAGTTAACATTTTAAAAAGATGCTTTCAAAATAATTATTTCAATGTTGTATATCTTTCTTGTGCCCACGTGCTAATAAAGTTCTATATTATAAGTAGCTGTTTCTAAATTGTTAAAATAAAACGGACGCTTACATAACAACAACAAAAAAGACGCTACTAATTACATGAAAAATATTCGTAATACGTTGTTTTTCATGTAATTAGTAAGGTAATCACATTACTCTTACTATGAAACATTTGTTGTCGGAATATGGATATGTTATCCAAAAGTAATAAGATAAAAGCCAAGAAAAAAAAATTGAATAGTGTGTAATAAAAAAATATTTGCGTCTCATACGTGCTTTCCAAAATACTTTTACCTTTTCTTTTTCATATATATAACTATCTAAAGATATACATATGATGGACACCTCGCTTTTATATTCGTCTACTTCGACAAAATGATTTAAAAAGTGATTAAGTTTGTTTTTCTGTCTTTTCCTATCTCATATTTTATTCAACTCTTTCTATCTTTTTCTCTCTCTTACTCTTTTTTTCTCCTTATCTCTCTCCTTCCTTCGCTCTCTTTTTTCTCTCACGTTCTATAACAATATGTATATATATATATATATATATATATATATATATATATATATATATATATATATATATATGTATATATATATATATATATTATGTATTTTTATATAGTTATTTTAATCGTTGTTTTTTTGCTTACTATTATTTCGATTGTCTCACTTCCTAAGTGATTAAGTAATCTATGTACGTATAACATTAATAAAAATATATATATTAACGAAAAATCCGTCCTATAAAGTTATGGGCGACTAATAATGCAATTTCCTGCATCTTTATCACTTAGGAAGTGACACAATCGAAATATTAGTAAGTAAAAAAAACAACGAACGCTGCAATCACCAATAACAATAATTACCTAAAAATACATTAAATATTTAGGTGATACAAATCGTGCATATTTCTAGACAGGGCGTCTTGGTCCAGTGGTAAATACACTGGACTATATATATCAATATCGAAGGTTCGATCCTTGTCTAAGTTAGCCATGCTGATGACAGTTGTGATCCAGAAACACGTGTCCATGGATTACTTTTATGTACGTATAAAATTAAGTATTATTATATATATATATATATATATATATATATTAATTAATATATATATATATATATATAGAGAGAGAGAGAGAGAGGGAGAGAGAGAGAAAGAGAGATAGATAGACAACACACACAGACAGTCGGCGGACAGATAAGACACAGTGTTTAAATTATATTTATAAATAACATGGAATTTTTCATTAAATAAAACTTAATACAGTCTGAGATCCTGAAAGCCATTTTCTTAGATAAATAAAACAATATATATCAGTGTTTTAGATTGTGAAAAAAGATTTGGAATTATTACGTAATCTTTTTCTGCAAACAGGACGTCCATTCGACTTCATAGAGACACCACATCTTAATGATTAAAATAAGATAAACGAGATGAGGTCGCCTATGCATTTGGCTGGGTATTAATTCATTGTTTTCAGAATTCGCTTTAATATCAGCGTGCTTTATTACAGCTAATGTCTCTTGGCAAGCTGACAGTTCATGCGCCGTTACATCCGGCATTCTGGCTCGCGTGGGAAAAATCACGACGCTCATTCTGCACGCCTGTACACATCGGTAATTACGCCCGGCGTTGCCACCGCGGGCGCGAAGAGAAGAATTTGATCCGGGCTTCTTCTGGAATATTGGTTTCATTTTGTTAGTGGGTAAGTTGCTGGAACGTGTGCCGACTTAAGCAATATGGCGGGTGTAAAGATTGCGCGATTCAGGTTATGCGACGGATAGCCCAGGTCGGCTCGCTAAGCACAGATAATCAACAGAACACTGATTTAAAATGGTGGTTCTCCTATCGTTATCTGAACCTGACGCAAATTTATTGCACAAAACAGACGCCGACACGTACCTACATATATTATACATACATACAAACATATGTAAACATGTATCTATACTTATATAAGTAATATATTGTATTAATGTGTTGCGTTTCTTTTAATTCTCAGGGTATAATATATATATATATATATATATATATATATATATATATATATATATATAAGTCAGTTCATATGTTATTCCAATAACCATGGTTTTATTTTTTATTTCTATTTTTTCACATCTCCAAAAAACATAATATTTCTGTGAGATATATCTTTTACGGTCCGTTTCATATGTCTTGTGCCAAACAACATTTGTATGTCAATATCGTCTCTGCAACACTACACAATCATCAAAAGTTATTTGATCAAAGTGTCTTGAAAAACCCTACACTATACAGTAGTTCATCTGTGGGTGAAAACAAACAAAAAACAAATAAAAAGAGAGCAAATACTCACACATGGGGGAACCCAGTAATACGCCATTTTGAATTTTTCGTTCAAAGCTAGTACATCTTAAACATTGTGCGAACAATAATACATTTTAATTCAGTAATATTTCTTAAAGTAGTTAATAAGTTCTAAAATTTATTTATAAAAATTCTAATTCAGTTGAGGATAATTTTTTCCTTACTAAAGTTACATCAATGTCTATTTGGGTTATTTGGATACGAATATATTTGCTCTGTAATCAATAATTGACAATCATTGAGCTGAATCTTTTAAGGAGACTACAAAGTAAAAGGAACTGATAGTATATACTAATACATATATTGTCATTAATAATTATATATATACATATATATATATATAATGTATGTGTATATGTTTATATATTTGTATGTAGAGTGTTAAAATATTAACTATTTAACCGACCATTATTGATTTGAGGACAAATCTGATATGCGTAATAGGTCCGAATGTGGGTTATATTTCGTTTAATTAAGTTTTATACAAAATCGGTAAAAGATGGTGGAATTTCTTTAATAAGTAATAGACTTCAATAAAAAATAGGTTCTTACAATTTCAGTTTAATTTGAGAATTTTAAAGGATTCCAGTGGGCATAACATAGCCACAATCTTCTATTTGAAACTTAAAATATTTCTGATTTACATTGATTTTCTTTTCATTGTATTAGACATCAACGCAGAAAGATTCCCTGGCTTTAATTTTTACTAATTCTCTTACGCCATATTTTTTAGGAATTTTCTAGAAAAAAAATAATGTCATGTATTGTAATCAAACTTTAAAAAAAAGTATTGTAGACATAACGTTTAGTATTATTATATGTTGATATTAATATTTTAAAGGGAGCATAAACGTCTTTAAACACATTTTTGTTCGTGAAAAAAATGTGACCTGTACTCAGATGGTTGGTATTTTAGTATCTTAATGAACTT
>OY744520.1:206104006-206119006 GCA_963556195.1 Sepiola atlantica | reverse complement strand
TGCGACCGTCTGAGATTATCATTCCCTACACTGATGAGAGCGAAAGCTTAAACGCTGGCGTATGTAGTTAAAAAAGTATTTAATATTATTTATTTAGAATTAATATTTTTAAAAGTCTATTTATTTGAAGTTGAGCCCTGTTCGGAGTAGTTAAAAAAAGACTGACACGTAGCAATAAGAGATATTCCGACAACGTTCTTTGAATCTCTAGTCAGTATTTCTATATGTGCCTCCCTTCGCATAAATATAACTTAAATTCGATTGTTGACGTGGTAATATCTCGTGGGCGACTGGTTATTATGTTTGCTTGCGGCGTCTAGGTCGATTCTATAGCAGGTGTTCGAGCCTTGCGACCGTCTGAGATTGGCATTCCCTGCACTGATGAGTCAAACGCTTAAAACGATGGCGTATGTAGGTAAATATAATTTGATATTATTTATTTTTTAATCATATATATATATATATATATATATATATATATATATATATATATATATGTATATATATACATATATATATATTAAAGACACATTAATTCAAGAACGTTTTACTTTTTGTGAATTTTTCTGATGATTGTATAATGTTGCAGAGAATATATTGAAACAAAAATGTTGTTTGGCCCACAACAAATGAAACAAACCGTAGATTATATATCTCACATAAATGTTATGTTTTTCGGAAATGTGAAAAAATAAAAATAAAAATACTAAAATTAAAACATGGTTATTAGAATATAAAATGAACCTGACTTGTACGTTTCCATCCAAAGACAAAAATAAAGATCTATATGCAAAAAAAAACCCAGATTCATTATTCTAATATTTCGTTTAAATTCGTTAACTTTTTTCGAATTTAGAAAAACGTATTGAATGTTACGCTTAATTTTTTCATTGTGTTTTAGGTTTGAAGTTGTTTTATACGGCATGACATTTCTTGGTCATAGATATTCGCAGCACGAAATAATGTTGGCTTTCGTGCTCGTAAACCGTGCTAGAAAATGGACGCTCAAAGTGCACTTAACAAGACAGGATATGAAATCCGGAGAGAAGAGGTGAAAGAATAAAGGGAGATAACTGCGTATGTTAGACGCGTTCTATGGAAGACGTAAGTTGAAGGCAAAAACCGAGGGTAAAACAAACAAAAATGTATGTGCGTGAAACATGGTAGTGTCGGTCGTAACCTGAGCAAGCTTTTGCGATATCATCTTCTCAAACAGTAAGGCAGGAGCTGCACTTAAGAAGAAACATAAGTCATGGGGTCATATATATATATATATATATATATATATATATATATATATATAAATGCCCTCCTCCGTGACTTGCATCACTATATATTATCAGCCCAGATATATATATATATATATATATATATATATATATATATATATGTATGAATCTATGTATAAAATATATATATATATATATAATATATATATATATATATATGTATGAATCCATGTAAAATATATATATATATATAATATATATATATATATATATATATATATATATATATATATATATATATATATATATATATATATATATTACTATTTCATGTATCCACATAACATTTTATAAGGTGATATCATTTTTTATGTATCAATTTTCAGTATTTACTTCAACGGTGCTCGATACGTAAGTAGAGCCAGGTAGTAAGTTATCAAAATATGTTTATGGCAATTAAGCTACACAGAGGCGCCCGCGTTTCATCCCCAGGTGAATCTTCGAGCTGAGATACATTTTAGCCTGAAGATTCCCCGGGGATGAAACGCGGGATACACTGTGTAGCTTAATTCACATAAATATATTTTCTATAACTTACACTCTCTCTCTCTCTCCTCCTCTCTCTCTCTTTCTCTTTATATATATATATATATATATATATATATATATATATATATATATATATATATATATATATATATATATATCAATCCTTCTTTTCTTTCTTCACTTTCTCTCATTCCATTCTCTATCTATAAATCTATCTGGGCTGATCACATATAGTGATGCAAGTCACGGAGAAGGAGCATACATATATATGTATGTATATTCATATACATAATTACATGTATGAGTATGTGTCTATATGCAGTGTACATATCATTCTCTTCGTCTTTCTCTGTTTATCGCTCTACTATCTATCTATTTACATATCTATGTATCTATCTATGAGTGTATCGCAACGCGAATCGATAGGTAATTCAGCAACACCTGAATATGCAATGATTGTATATCGATCTCCCTTAGACTGCAATATCGGTCAAAACCTATGTATCTAAGCAAGGCGAGTCTTCTGAAACGGATTACGGAGATAAAATACGTGGAAGGACATTTTATTGGACGACACGTCAAGCTAGGGGCCACTTAAGGTTATCGTTGCAAATAAAAGCAATGCTTTCTGATACGAGGAGAAAGAAGATCCTACTTTCGAACACATGATTATCACACGCATGTGCGCGAGACTAAAGAAGAATCTTTACTTATTAAAGCGAAGAAAGATGCACATATTAGCATTCGTATACATGCGCGTGTATTATTATGAAGATAATCTGATGAAATAAGTTGAAATGGCGGTGATATGACATCAATTTTCCTGATGCCCACCATGTTAGCAACATGTCAGTCTTATCAATAAGTGAACGTTTGCATGTGACAGTTTCTATCCATTAATCTATTAGCACAATGATCATGGAAGGTAAATATACCGATCTGAGGGCTTATCAGATCCCAGCCCAGTAAGCACAGCTTCGTTGTGATACAAATGGGTCCTGCTCCCTTATTTTCCTTTATTTTTCGTGTCACAGGTCCTTCGTGATGCCATTTTTATTTTGCCCTTCCCCGCCCAAAAAATGATACTTGTCTTGGACGACGCAACACAATCGATGCCCCTGAATTCCATCCAGCTCTTTTCTTTATTACCACCAATTATTCTCCATTTTCCCCCACTTAGAAACGTTCTCGCTTGTTTTCGGACCTCGAAACAACTCGCAAAACATAGATAGGTTTGGGACGGGCCTACTAACCACCATCCGTAGCATTTAATTTTTTAGCAAGCTGTTTATTTTTAGTACCCCCATCTTTAACCGATGGATTTGTACATAAAGTATTTTGTAAATAAAAACGTTTAACGATTGAGCATAATGATAATTAGGATTTACCCATAGAGTAAATGTGGTATATTTGTAATTGAAACTAGTTTTTAGAATAGACAAAGACGGCGACAGCGTACAACCTAACCCATTTTGGCTGCGTACGATGTTCTATTATGTTAAGAAAATGTATAATACTGTGACTCGTTTGTAACATTTTAAAGATTGACAAGCCGCGCATGCGTGGTCCCCCTCTTTATGTGACTCAATGTGGCGAGTGTAAAATGCAATACATTTGGGCAATTTGGGGCATTTTGACGACCTGGGGGCGCGAACCAGAATTATTCTGAGGTCAAGGATGCTCATCTTATATCCGGAACAATGGCCTCTACATTTTGGCTAAGTCTCAGAAAAATTGAATGGATGGATCAAACGTTATGGAAGAAAAGGGTAATTTTTTGCCATTTTGGGGGCTTTTGACCCCCTGGGGGCGCAAACCAGATTTCTTCCAAGGTCAGCGATACTTATTTTCTATTAGGAACAATTGGCTCCACATTTTGGCCAAGTTTCAGAGAAATTGAATGGAGTGGGGCATTTTGACGCCTTGGGGGCTAACCAGATATTTTTTCAAAAATCGGAGAATGTCACTTTCTTACCTGACCAAAGTTACGACTTCATGCAAAATTTCAGAGAAATTCAATCGATGGTTGCGGAGAAAAATACGGACGGACGGATATGCCTCAAAACATGAGTCCCCCGATTTTATAAATCGGGGGACCAATTAAATCAAGTTCCAAAGACGGCTTTATTTGTGTCCATGGAAGACTTGGCGATTCCATTAGTCCAGTCTTCTCTCCGCTTTCTTCTACTCAAATGTTACTTAGAAATAATAATTAATTGCAGTGTCTTGTAAAGCTTAAATTCAGACATAACACTAGTAAAATACTCGTCCCAGCACGGGTATAAACAGTTTATATAGCATTAGTTTTAATTTTAAATGCTGTTTCTTTCTTTAAAGGTACGGTTTCAGTGGAACTCGACTAAATGGTAAAGTGTACAAATAATAAAATAAACAAGCTGCCAACGTAACTCACTCTGTAGCCTCGAATACATATTCTATAATATTAAATCATACGTTCAATAGTTAAGGGTTTTACCATATACATACATATTGTTGTGCTTATGCGTGTGCACCAATCCTTTTTAAAATGTATTAATCAATAAAACTCAAAATTTGATTTTATCTTAGGCAATTATTTTCTGTATTACTTTTTTTTGTATCGAACTTATTTTAAAAGGTTTAGTGGCGGGGGGATGGGGGTAAAGTTTATAAAAATAGTAATGTACTCATATTACTCGCAAGATTACTGAAAATATATATTCCTAAATTAATAATGATAGGTTAATTAGTTAAAGTGTTGATACTGGACAACGGAATAAATTACCTGATTTCATATATATATATACATCCTTAAAGATTAAAAGTTAAACAAATATATCATGCACATGTTACTTAAACTTTTGCCTAGAAAATATATGCCAAAATTCATAATAGTTCGTTCAGGAGATCACCTTGCAATATATATATATATATATATATATATATATATATATATATATATTATATACGTATTATTATTATTATTATTATTATTATTATTATTATTATTATTATTAATATTATTATTTTATGTATCCACATACACATGTTATAAGGTAATATAATATCTTATATATTAATTTCCAGTATTTGCTTCAACAGTGCTCAATGTGTGAGTAGAGCTAGGTAGTAAGTTATGAAAATATATTTATGGCAATTAAGCTACACAGAGGCTTCCGCGTGTTATCCCCGGAGGAAATTGTCAGGCTAACATGTATGTATTTAGTGTATATATATATATTTAAATACATGTGGGTAGAACCTTTCACACAAAACACTACGCAATGATGCACAATGTAGGGCATATGCATAAATAGAACTGCGCCTAATTCTTAGATGAAACAAATAATCGAATAAGAAAACAATCTAAACGAATAGTGAATAAATGGGAGTTCATTTAGAAAAGAAATATGCAAATTAGTTTTCCTTTGAGGATTTGGTCGCATATCCACGTCTAAGTATATCCTGAAGTTTGTTTTACTTTATAACAAGAAAAGTGGGCGTATAATATCCAAGTCAATGAGACAAATAACTTAACGTTATATGTATATATTTAAACCTTTGTATTATTACATAACTAAGTGAAGCCCCACAACAACAGGTTTGCGTAAAGGCAAGAAGTTTACCCCCCCCTCCCGCAAATGAAGTTAAGTACACCACTCCGTGGAGGAATGTAACTTTAAATACTAATGTAAATGTAGAAGTACATGTATTGCAGTAACAATTTCACGAACCGTAAATTCGGGAGGAAATACAAAACCCCAAAAGACGGAAACTGTGCGCGCGTGTAACGTTAAGTTATAATATTAGGGGCTGCTAAAAATCAATATACCAAAATATATCCTGATCGGTCCGTTCGATATTCGCGTAGATAAGAATGCATCAGGCGGCAATCACGAAACGCATCTCCCTTCCGAAATAAGATGGTGATGATTAGGAGGATCGAATCCACTGAGCAGCTGAGATGAATTCTGATAATTACAAGAATAGTGTTTCTTTATATCCACTAACCACATACTTTACCTCAATTGGCAATAAAAATAGAAACAAAAAAATAGGACACGGTGTGCGTGCACTCGTACAACGATAACATTGAATGTCAACTAGTATTTTCGGCGACCTAAAATGTTACTGTCGGCCATGTTGACACTCTCTTACGGATAACAAGCTACAAGCGACATACAAAAATTCTCATTTTCTGTAGAAGTTTGTGATGCTTGTCCCATCGCTGCAATGTTGCATCCCTGTGTTTGTTTTACAAGTACTTTAATGTAATGTGCTCGAACGAAAGGGCTGCATTAGTGTCCCCTCTACGTAAATAACCCCGATCAACATGTCAGTCAGCAAAATCAAACTCCTACGCTTTTTAGCTCCCCAAATGTCGGAGAGCTTTCTATCTTATAGCTTCTCTCTTCGTTCTGCTATTCATTAGAATATTTTTCCTGCTTCCTTGACTAACATAATATACATTTAAATGTTATGTGAGCAAGCGTTTCGCTGAAAAAAAACCCTATCTAATATTTCCCGAATTGACAGTAGCCCCCTACGCCTCAGTGGTATCTTGCCTCGTTTGGGGTGGGCTGACGTAAAAAGAACAAAAAAGAATAAGTGCACGCTAATTGATCGTGCTGGAACTATAGTTTGAGAATCGAATAATGTCAATTTCGCCCGATAATGGAATTACCGGTTATTTTACTGAAGTCAATGAGTCCTGCAGTCAAATTGTGTTTACAGAATATATGTTTGTTTAGCCGATAATTCTCTTTAGAATAAAACTATATATATATATATATATATATATATATATAGATATATATATATATATATAGATATATATATATATATATATATATATATATATATATATATATATATATATATATATATATATATATATATATATATATATAGATATATATATATATATAGATATATATATATATATATATATATATATAGAGAGAGAGAGAGAGAGAGACGGAACAATTATGTTAATGCTATTCTGCTATTCCGAGAATAAAAATATTTCGGAAATAAATGAAGTTCTTCTCACGAAAGCATCACTGAAAATAAGTATCCTAATCGAAAAACGATCCTTAATTTAGGATTAGTTTTATTTAACAGAAATCCTATTGTTCAGCAAACCTTAAATCAAAAGTAAATAAGTGTTTTTTTTCTTTAACTGGGTTCACTATAAACAAGGCAAGTTGTCCCTTTGAACGTAAGGGGCTACTGAAAATTAGGGTGATTTATTAGGTGATCGTCCTAAATTAGGAGCTGTGCAGCTAAATGTTTGTTAACATTAGTTTTACATCTCTGCATGTCGGTGCAGTCGAGGAAGCAGGGAGTAAAGAGGGAGTTCCAAAGGCCGGCAGTTCGAGGTATGAAGCTATTGGAGTAGAAGACTATCCAACACATAGGGACCTACAGAGTGAATATATGAGATCTCGCTGATTGCCGGGTTGGTCGGGTGTATATACATCAAGGGGGAACTATAGAAGCAAGTTCATCGGAGCACATTCCATTGTACTACTTGTAAAACAAGCACAAGGATTCAACATTCCGGCGATGGGACAGGGGCTGGAGCGTGGTGATAGCGCGGGACCTATCAGATTATACACCCTTTTTGGGACGTTGTTTAAGAGGGGGAGACTAATTGATGGTGCGTCAGCCTAGATGTGACAACAGTTCTCCATGCATGCTCGGATGGTGGCTGTGTCGATGGATAGGATACTGTCAGCTTTGACATTTTTTGTATCACGGTAGAGAGAGCAACCTTCTTGGCAGCAGCATTAGCAATGTCTTCTATGCATTTGTTATAATTCATGTTGTCTGGGAATAGTGACTGGTAGCCCGAACAGTTTGAACGGTGGACTCTCAAAAGGGTGTTTTTTGACATGACAGTCGGTGTTTGAAGTAGTTTCTTGTAGTTGTTAAAAACAAGAAGCTTTGTCTTAGCAGCATTAAATTTTACAATCCATGTATGACCCTATTCTACTACAGATTGGAGGTCATTTTCTAAGGATTCATCTATTGCCTTGGATATGTACGCGCCCTTTTTACACACATCACGAGAGAAGAGCATAGTGTCGTCCGGCAGACACTGCGCCATTTCGGTGGCTTTTATATGTCGTGCTGATGGATTCGTGATGAGTAGTCCTAAGAGGTCACCCCATCAAATGCCTTAAAATCTCTCTTTCGGGTTGAGTCAATTCATTGCTAACTGCCTGAGATGTTTCGACTGTGGATGCTGATGAAGATGTCTAGCCTATTTTTAGGAGGCCAGAGTGCTAGGTTTTCAGCGGTGCTGGCTTGATTCTCCAAACTTACTGACCAT
Organism: Sepiola atlantica; assembly: GCA_963556195.1. Lineage (NCBI taxonomy): Eukaryota > Metazoa > Mollusca > Cephalopoda > Sepiida > Sepiolidae > Sepiola > Sepiola atlantica. Next base: position 206,110,912 of record OY744520.1, on the reverse strand, counting down.
TGTGCTACATTTTCCTGCAATGAGAAAGTAGAAAATACCATCGTTGGTTGCAGTGATAGCTACAGTCTCGGATCTAACTTACTATTCTGTATTTCTGTAAATATACTGCAGTAAACATACCGCAGAGACTACGCTTTTTTGCCAAACGATAACAATTACGTGAAACCCATGTAATGTTAATCACTGTTTTAATCGTGTATTCACAAAAGAAACGTTAGAATGAAATATTTACTATAAAACTTTCGGTTACAAGTATTTCAAGTGTCTTATTTGGCGAAACGATATGACAAGCCAGCAAGTTCTGAATTTTTATCAAGTTTTTGAAATCTAATCAAGACTTATACTTCTATACCTTTTTAGTGGATCGTTTCACTGCATTCATTTGGGTGTGAATACCTCAATCTTCCAGAATGCAACTCTCAGGTGATGTATCGGGTGATCCATCTGGATATCCGAAGTTGTAAAAAACTTCGGATGTCCGTGGATTTAATAAAGGGTTCCGTTCGAAAGTCCGTCCAGATTCCCGAGTTCGTCAGAAAGATTGCCTAGTTCGAGAAAGTACAACTAAAGAAAGTTGGAGGTTACATCGTCCGAAACATTGTGATAAAAACACCCAAGATGAGAACAGTAATCCGAATATATCAAATTCTACGAATAAATATGACTTATATATATATATATATATATATATATATATATATATATATATATATATATATATATAAGTATAATTTTTTATTCATACAAACATTATTGGTTACATATGTGCATACATGTTTCGGTTGTACTTTCCCAAGAAAGTCAACCTCATCAGACCAAGAATCTTTCAGGAATGCCATTCCTGAATGATTCTTGGTCTGATGAGGTTGACTTTCTTGGAAAAGTGCAACCGAAACATGTATGCACATATGTAACCAATAATGTTTGTATGAATAAAAATTTATACTTATATATATATATATATATATATATATATATATATATATATATAAGTCTGTATAAATAAAAAATTATACTTATAAACAGCTGTACTTGGTATTGAGCACTTTTTATAAACACTTGAGTTTCTACGGATTTACATTTACAGAAACTAATACAATACATGTACGATATTCATATATATATATATATATATATATATATATATATATGTATATATATGTATGTGTGTGTGTGTGTGTGTGTGTGCGTGTGCGTGCAAGCCGTGATCGTCAATATCTGATACCTCAAATTTTTGTGAAATTTTTACAATAGATATTATACATCAATTAATAAATAATCCTGGTAATTTCAGCTACTTTGGAATATTTTAAGGATTTGTTATAATATAGGCACACAATCTTTTTTGAAAATTACAAATGTTTCAGATTAGACACTAATATCGGAAATGAAAAAGGAAAAAACAAGAGATGTTTTTAATATATTCATCAACGTTTCGTCATTATTTGTAAGACTTCATGCAAGTACATCGAAATATTGGGTAGACATGATGGGTCGATGAGAAAAAAAGTAGTAGCCGTGGCTGCTGACAGCACTGGACAAAGGCCCGGGCTGAGAGAAGTCAGTGGCAGGCAGTGAAATGAATGAGGATGGATGTGATTGAAACAGGTTGAGGGTTGGGGGTGTTAGTGAATTTGTCTTAGGGGAAGAGAGAGGAGGGGGTGCTGAGGTTTTTGTTGGTGTATGGTGTAGCATTGATTTTGAATGGCTGGGGAAAGGGGAGGGGAGGGGGAAACTCTGTGTCTTTGGTATGTAGGTAGTGTCATAGTTTTTTAAAAAGATATGAAGAAATGAAGATAATTTGAAAGAAGGCGGGGTGGGTGGGTGAGACTGTTAAAAAAGTAGTCGAAAGGGTTAGATGAGTGTGGGGGAGAGGGGATATTTTGTTTTGGTTAGGTGTGAAAATTTTGGAGGGTAGGAGTATTGACCAGTTGTCTATGTCAGGAATGTGTGAATATGAATGAAATATTTTCCGTTAGTGATGAGGATTATTATTCCTATTAATTCCAATAACACATCCATATGCAACACACTAAACAAACTAGGCATTTCAACAGTACAAACAACATCACAAACCATAAAACAAACATCACACACAGCAAGACATTTCCAAAAAAAACCAACATCCTATGCCGGCGTATATACTGTCCCATGCAACAACTGCCATCAAATTTACGTGGGGGAAACACAACGTGAATTGAAAACAAGATAAAGCGAACACAAAAGGGGCATAAACAATAATAACTCTCTCAGTGCACTTTTCTCTCATGTATTAGAGCACGATCATGCTTTCAAATTTGAACAGGCTCAAATCACCAAATACATTCATAACAAAGCTCGGCGAAGACTACTGCAAACTGCACTAATCACAGCCTCCAAAACCATCAGAGAACGGAATGGCTTCTACTACTTTTCCCTCTTAATAAGCAAACTTATCTTGACCGAACAAAAACAAAACCTAGACCATGGCTAACCTTTCTTCTCTTCGTTCTCAATTGCACTTATTTACAAGTACCCGCATACACACTCACACAAAATCTCCTCCTCACATACATTTCCATTCACCACGAATCTAAACCACTTAACCACAAATAACAGCCTAGCATATAAACACAATCTAGACATCCTCACAAATATTTAGATATTTAAACCCCTTTTGTCCTCAATTAAACTTCAAACCATCAACACTGCCTACACAAAACTACGTTTCACCTATTTCTCGCCAAAATTAATATCACTTTTTTCCTTCTCTTTCTTTATTCTTCCACTCATTGTCATATTCACAGCACATTTCAACACTTTCCTTCTTACTCACTTATATTCACACATTCCTGACATAGCCAACTGGTCAATACTCCTACCCTCTAAAATTTCCACACCTAACCACAACAACATCTCCCCTCTCCCCCCTCACCCATCTCACCCTTTCGACTCTCTTATCAGCCACAATCACTGCATTAAGCTCTCTGCATGTTTATGTTTTTATATACTATTCCCTATGTAATAAGTTTGTAAATAGTTACGCTTTGAAACGAAGCTAATTATCTTGTACATTTCAGATAGGTTTTCTTCTATATAAGTATGTTAAAATGCTGATCATTTTACTATCAGTAAACTGAATAGTTATATGTGTAAGACGACAATACTTTGTAGGCGTGAACTAACAAGCAGTTTTATGTGACAGTTTGTTGAAGGTTTAACCTTCAATTCTCACTATAGGCGTTACAAAGTAAATATTACTCAATAATTCTACAGTGTAATGGCTGGCAGAACAAGAATAATCTACCCACTATCTTTCCAGTTAAATAAAGAGTTAGGTGTCATATTACATGGAGTTTCTTAAGTTCGACATAAAGATTTGCGAGTTTGAACAGATAGAGCTGAAGAGGCTGGTCAAGATAACATTCAAGATGGAAATCGAGGTTCGCATTATCAAAATCATTATCAATCATCACTCAAAAGAATTGTTGTTACATAATGCAGAGTTTATATTTTTCGGAAGGGAAGAGGATAAATGTTGGACAAAAAAATTAACAGATTTTATTCAGTTGCAGTCGCAGTTAAGTAATCGAATATTAACAACCAACTAACAAGTTGGTAATATATTATTATAATAAGGCTAACTTAATCAACGTTTGTTTCCCTCTTGTTGTTTATATATTTTTTCATCACACACAATACATGCTATAACATTCTTTTGTTTAGGGATCGAGCTATGTTTGAAAAACCTCTATTTTAATTGTTTTCATTTATAATTAAATAATAGAGTAATCCATCTCTTATTTTTGTATGATCTGTAATGGTTTATCAAGGCTCGGGACTACTCGAGGATAAAGGATAAAGAGATTGTCAGACGATGATTGCCACCACAAGCGGATTAGAAATAATGTGTGGAAACGGTGTTTGAAATAGGAAAACTATTACTTTAGAAGAATTGATTATCAAAGATGACGTATACAGTTTGTTGTTTATAATATATCTAAAGACCACCATTCTGTAATAAGTTTGGGAATCAGCGGTTGGGTATTTTGTTCAACATATAAGATATTATTATTTTTTAATGGAAGTTCAGTTTGTTTTTTGGTAGAAAGAAAATGAAAGGAAAGTACTTTGTTGTTGTGCTAGCTCTGTGAGTTCTTGCTGTGAATGTTTTACCGAGAGGGGCCAAAGATTCAAGTTCAGTTGAGAACCTACCATGAACATAACAACGCAGTCGGCAGAAGTAGCAGCATCTCTTCTGTCTGAAAGAGGCTGTAGGAGTTATTTATCTTCCTCCCACAAGGTAAGGTGTGACACAAGGTCAGGAAAGTGGGATTTGAAAAACCAGCGCTCGAGAATTTGAGCACTCCGGCCATTAAAAATTGCCTGGGCAGCCCCGTCGGCATTCCCCGGTAGGGGCGGCTCAAGCGATTAGCAATCAACAAACCCCTTCTCAAAGGGTGAGAAGGCAAAGGATGGGAGGGTGCACCTCCTACTACTGCACAGGACAGACAACAAATTGACCGGCGTAAATCAAGACTCGAAGGCCAAGACAATACCGGTCTATGGGGTGTGGTATCACTCGGAACAGATACCAACCCCGGCTGAAGGAAATTAAAGAGATAATCCCCAACTATGTTGCGACATTGGTGGTGTACCCTGTCAAGACAAGACAATAGTTCTACGAGAGGCACCGCTCTAGATATGATGATAGAGCATATCAAGCCAGGAGTGAAATACTGTATTTTTTAGAGAAATAGCACCCGACATGGCATTACACCACCTGGTGTATAGATCTAAAGTATTTACTACTTCCAGATCTAAAACTAGCCAACGATAAGGGTTTGATAGATAGATTCCGACACAGAAAACAGCAATTATCTCCTCTTCGTGAGAAACATCGGTCATGGAATGTGAGAGCTAAAAGACAAAATAAGGGGAGCGAGTGTTGCTAGGCTGCCGAAAGTTAAGCCAAGGTCCACTTTCTACTCTAGCTATTATTATGATGATTATTAATTAATTCATTTGTTACTCTCCTCGAGCGTAAGAATGGTTCCTTACTAAGTGACATATGTCACAGTCACCTTCTCCCACACACCCGCGCTTATTTTATTCGCTATATTTCTTTATCTATATATCTATCTATCTATATATATATATATATATATATATATATCTATCTCTAAGTCTAACTGTTTCTCTCTAACCATACTTAATATTTTTGTCAAAAGTTGAAGGTAATAAAATAATGAAAAGAATAGAAAGATTATAATATTTCAGTATAAAAAATTAAAACTTATAATATATAAGACGTAGCTATAGAAGGAAGGAGAGAACAAATCAGAGTAAACGAAAAAAGGTAGTAGATTTAGCGAGCAGAAAACGACTAATTTCAGATTTAGCCCTTTGATACTTTTCAGGAATAAGCACCCAAGTAATTCTCAGTACTTATGTCATCAATTCCTATTTTTTTCGAACACATCCAAGACTGGCACACCTTAAGGAACTTCACCGAATAATCTGCACAATACAAACCAACCTGCGTTTTTTTAAACAGTGTTACTCTAACCCTAAACTAGCCCTAATCAAACCCTTAAATAACCCTAACATTATCTTAAACAAAGTTGTCTAATTAGTTTGCAAAGTCTGTTTAGTTCGGTTTCTATTGCGATGAAGCATGGTAATTCGATTCGGCTTTCTCTGTTTGTCGTCGGACCTGCTTACGTCCAGACTGCAATATTCTGGAGATCTATTCCTAAAAAGTACCGGATTTTTTGTATATAAAGGATTTAACTGTGTTTAGCAAACGTATTATTTAAATGTAACTCTTTATATAAAGTTTTACTGCTTACAAAATAGATTACATCGATTCTAATATACATGAAAGCTAACCGCCATTGCATTTAGAACTTCCTTAAATATATCCACCAAATATAGAATGTAATGATTTTATGAGAGCACGAGTAATACCAACTGAACTGTGTAATGTTTCAAATTAATTAAAAGTTAGATGTCTACCTTTTAATTAGTTCATGATAATGCCATTAAGGGTCACCAGACCACAACTTCCCCCTTCTTTTATTTTCACAGATCAGGAATCGATCGTTTTTGTCTAATTAAGGAAGCCGGCTTATTGGAAGAGGAGCACCACCTAATTCCCGCTACTGTTTGTTACCAAAGGCAATTGGCGCCAGTTCTCCAGTAAATATATGTGAAAGAAAACGGAGTCGGAAACACTAGTAATTCCCTCGTCGCTATCAGCAATTGTATCTGTCTTGACACACACGAGTTAACGTTGTGTTGCTTGCCACGGTAGATCGAAGTAGGTTAAGTAGGTTATGGAGATAGAATTCATGCATTAAAATAGAATGAAATGACTATTGAGATAATATGCAAACTTTCTGTCGTTCATTCATTTCAATAATCATACATATACAAGCGGTACCCATGGAAAGTCAGCAGTTGTATTATTTCTAAGTAATCTGATCAAAGTAGTTTAAGAATATACTTGATAATGGGGTATGCCTCCAAATGGCTTCTAGGAATGTCCTACACATACTTTACGATATTATTGTACCAACTTTGGTCAGAACAGATACTATATTTGATCCTAACATGAATGCCGGAAAAGTATATTTAGTTAGGATTTTACGACACTACAGCAACATTAGATTATTCTTTTAATCGGGCCATGCATTCCTTTAATATAATATAGAGAGTTATAACGTGTGTACGAACGGACAATTGCCCAATCTTAGTAGTATATAAATATGAAAGAAGTAAATTGACAGCTTTATTATCATTAATAATGAGAATTGCTGTCAGTGAGGTCCTTGTAGATTCAGACAAGATAATATGTATATTTCATTAACGCTGATGAATGATAAATCAATTATTAAACAGTGGAAATTTAAATCCCGAGGCTAG
>OY744520.1:206091506-206099006 GCA_963556195.1 Sepiola atlantica | reverse complement strand
ACTCTAACCCTGTAAATTAAAACTTTAAATAAACTTCAACCAAAAAGACATTAACACATGCTAACAAATTAAATAAGCAGTTAACGTAGGCAATTAATTATTAGATAAGAGCAATACAAAATATAATCAGATAGAATAAATAACTCATTTTTTTCTAATTCCTCATTTTGTTCATTTTTTAGAATAGTTCATCTAATATTTCGGTCAAAATGGTGCATGTAAATTCCCTGTATTTTCTGATCCATTTTTATTTTATTTCGCGAGTACTTTCGATTATTTGATCTATCAAATCATCATCAAGTGGGGATTTTCTTGGTGTATTTATAACTATGTCATAACAGTTAGTTTTTCGTATTTGCTTGTTATTAACGACGTTAAAATCATGATGAGATGAGATGCTGTAATTACCTTCTAAGCGCGTGCAAATTTCAAAAAAGGATGATTGTTTAACGGTTAATGATGAGTTGATTTGAATTACTAAGTAAGACACTTTTTAAAAAGTGTGACAGGTGTTATGATTTACATTATTGAAAGTAAGATATCTGGTGTTTCTGCAAAAGGCTTCAATATTTGTTCAATTATGAGATGTTAGTATCGTAGAGTATATTATTTGTAATCTTAACTAGGATGTGTCGATATTAAGATTAGTGAAATTATTTTTCGATGCGTTTGCACATTAGGCTAGCGCCTGAGTAATGCAGGATGAGTCTTTGGGAAAGTGTTGTGGTAGTGATACCAACGTAACTATTATTTTTATTATCATTGTCGGAGATACAATTTCCCATAAGGCATAGGAACATATATATTACATTTGCATAATAAATGATGAATCTTATTTTATTATTACAGTAGATAGGGCATACAGTGACGTATTATTGTTTGATAACATTTTAAGTTCGAATGCAATTGTATACAGTAGAATAGATTAATATATCGGGAATCATTAAGCTTATATATATATATATATATATATATATATATATATATATATATATATATATATATATATATATATATATGTGTGTGTGTGTGTGTGTGTGTGTGTGTATCGAGGCAGCATTTTTTCTTTAAGACACGTATTATTAAAAATAACCGACAATTTTTGTCTGGTTATTTTAGTGTTGATCCCTTCAATTTTTCGGATTAAAATCTTAATCTCGGAAGGAAATTGGGTGATGAAACTGCCATAGTGTACATGTTGGTCCAGAGTACTTTCTGACCCGTCTGGGTCCATCGTCAGTAGAATAATGACAAACAGGTAAAGACCTGGAGTGAGATTTATAATTAGTTATGGCGAGAAGATTTAACTATGTTTATTAGACTTAAATATATACTTAAATGCTTATAACAACTGTTTTCTCTCTGTTGTGAGAAAAAATATTTACTTCCCATCGATTACATGAATTTTTGTAAATGTAATGCTGTCAAATAGTTCATTTTTAGTCAGATGTATAGCAAAGTAGCGGCGTTCTTAGTCACTCATTAAGATCTACTCTCATTCGCCCACTACATATCGATAACACATTTTAATGAGACACTATTTAAAATATAAAAAGGATTTTTGTTTATTAAGGGTGCTATTTAAACAAATACATTTTCTTTACTAAAATAAAGACAATTACACTTTTAACATTAATAACCATCTATAATATGTTTAGGTGATCTGAATTGGTCTTTATGTGTCGATCACATGTTTTGTTTAGAATGAAAGTTGTTGTTATTACATCAAATGAGGCTCTAAAAAATATTCTGTGATGAAGACCAGCTGTGGCAGAAAGATGTTTTGCAAATGTGGGTATATGAAAAAAACTTTTCTATCTATCTATCTATCTATCTATCTATCTATCTATCTATCTATCTATCTATCTATCTATCTATCTATCTATCTATATCCCCCTCTCTCTCTCTCTCTCTCTCTCTCTCTCTCTCTATATATATATATATATATATATATATATATATATATATATATATATATATATATATATATATATATTATTATTTTAATAATAAATATTTAAATATTATCTACATACGTTTAGATTTTATTCTTCCGGAATTATTATTAGTGTAGAAATAACCATTCCTGCCAGTCTCACGATTCAAACCCCGGAACAGGAGTCATATTAAACTCACGCTCCGAGTGCGCTAACCAATGTGGCTAACGTAAATAACTGCAGAAATAAGAAATACACCCTATATATGTCAAGGGCAGCGGGCAGCAATAGTTGGCCGTCATAACAGTGTTCAACAGTAAGAAACATGCATTATAGTTTTAGACGGCTTCGTTTATTTACTCATTAAAGTTCGCTGCTGAAAAGGGACTATAAATAACTTTTAAATAAGAAATATTTAAATATTATGAATATACGTATATGTTAAAAACCCTCAAATTATCAGTGTTAAAGTAACCATTAATGCAAGTCATACTATTCGAACCCCGGTAGAAGAGTCATATTTAACTCAAAACAAGAGCGCGCCACCAATGAGCCTGACGTCAATAGCTACAAACGACATGAGAAATTCATCTAATATATGTGAAAAGAAGCAGACAGCTATAGTCGGCTGTTAGAACAGTGTTCAACATTGCGGAGCACACATTATACACACAGCCACACACCCACACACATGTGTTAATATGAAACAACTCAATAATAAATAAAGCTGTTTATCGTATATTACATTTTTAATTCATACAAATAGTATTTGCTTACACAGTTGCAGCCCTATTTCGATCACATATATTGATAGCTAGATTTGGGAAAAACACCTGTTACTGCGGCTATATACATACTTATGTATGGTGTATATATATATATATATATATATATATATATATATATATATAATATGTATAAATAAATATTAAATTATTAATACCTACGGACGAATGCGGACCAAGCTTATTGCTCTCATCAGTGCAGCAAATATACAATTTAAGACGGTTGAGAGGCGCGAACCCGATTCACAAAGTCAGTCTAGAATCTGCAAGCAGTCGCCATATCCACTCGGCCGACGACAATTAATGGAAAGTAAGATCAATATAAACGGGCAAAAATAGAAGACTAGTAGAGAGTGTTCTACGAACGTATTCGGAACTTTGCATTAGAGCTATTTTTAATATCACAGAGAGTGTCAACTTTAATTTTTAAAGGAGCTTAGTATAATATTTATGAATAAATATTACATTTTTAATACCTACAGACGCTAGCGTTTCAAGCTTATTGCTTTCCTCAGTAATATATATATATATATATATATATATATATATATATATATATATATATATATATATATATATATATACAGGGTAATTCGTGAGTCACTTAGCTATTTATTTCTGAAATTCTAAAGTTAAAATATACGGTAATACAAAGCAGAAAGTTTATTCAACAAATTCATTTATGGGAGTTTAAAATTACAGCAAATTCTCAAAATGTCCACCATCGTTCTGCATGCAGAGCTCCATTCTTTTTTGCAAGGAATTTACGACTCTTTGTAGCATATTTGATTGATTATGAAATAAATATGTATAGAAACAAATATATAAACGAACAAATTTAAAATAACAAATAGCAGTAATTAGAGAGTAAGATAACAATCATCAAAAGTTCCTAGTATATTTGCGCTTCATAAAGTAATCATTTTAAATAGCTAAGTGAAGTGACTTATGAATCACCCTATATATATATATATATATATATATATATATATATATATATAATGCCATGAGTTTACGTTTGACTTTATTTGTCTTCAAGCTTTCTTTAAATGATACGTCATCTTAGATAAGTTTCTAAATATACTTAATGCGATTTATTTTTTTGAGCATAAATCTACGACTTCGCCATTCCAGGTCTGATACCAACTCAAGTTTTAGGAATCCTTACTGGAAAGGTTTTAAAGTATTTTTCTCAGGATTATTGTATAGTGTTTCCCAAATAAAATTATATTTCCCCCAGTAAAATATAAGATGACAAGACATGTTTGCATGTGAATTATTTGTCGAATCTCAAAGGAAACGCTATCCAGACGGCGTGTTTATTCTCTGATGTAACATAAAAAATATAACATCAATTTGTTTAGTTTACTTTCATTTATCTCATGTGGATCGTAGAATTCAATTAATTTCTCATATGATCGATCAATCTTCGAAATTCAATTTCGTAGTTATATTTTTCCATGTTTATTTGAGTTGTGGTAGTCATTTTAAAAATGTTATGCACACATAAAATATTCAAACCCCGTTAAACAGAATGAAAGTATAAACAAGACATCTACAATCTGAAGCTAACAGCCTGGAAAGAATATAGAAATAAAAAAATAAAAAGTATGAGATTTCTTTCAGAATATTCGGTCATCGAAGAAGAAAACACACTGGAGAAAATAGAGAAATAAATAGACTTCACTTTGTATATTATTAGAAGAATACCCGTCCCAAGGCAGCTAAAATAATTATCAGAACATAACAGTTTTTAATGACATGTATGCACAATTACGAAGACTAAAATGTCCCCTTACGAAGAATGTTATACATATGCAAAAATGTGTAACCTTATGTCCAGAATCCTAATTGCATTACATGATTTGATTCTAGAAACTGTCTAAAATTGAAGGTTAAAGGTATTCAGAAGAAATTGCAATTCGTGCAATCTGGCGAAGATTGTTTTCACTCAGAGTACACCACCGGTTACTGTCAGTGAGCAATCACTGATGATGACCCGTGTGAAGATTTCTAATGAGTTGATAATAATGATAACAAGCCGCGCGTGCGTGCCCCCCTCTGTATGTGACTCGATGTGGCGAGCGTAAAATTCAATAAATTTGGGCAATTTGGAGCATTTTTTACCCCATTTTGACCCCCTCGAACCAGAATTTCCTTGAGGTCAAAGATGCTCATTTTATATCCAGAACCATTGCCTTTACATTTTGGCAAAGTATCAGAATGGTTGAATGGATGGATCAAAAGTTATGGGAGAAAAGGGTAATTTTTTGCCATTTTAGGGAGCATTTGACCCCCTGTGGACGCGAACCAGATTGTAAATGTCAACATTTAAGGGTTGCATAGATTTAATTAAACAAATATATTTTTATTAATCGATAATTAAGAATTATGAATTGATATTTGCAAACGATTGCGTAACATGAGCACATTCTTTTAAAACAAACTTTACCATTAACTGGAGTGCGCACATCATTATGAATAATCGAATTTGTATTCTCTGGCAAGTGGGTGGGTAACGTGTGTACGTAGTTTTTATTCGTAAACTTTACTATAGCGGGGTGTGCCACCAGAAATGAACCTTGCCCCCTCTCCCTCAAGAAAGAAAAATATTTAAGTTTTAAACATCATATCATATCCGGTAATATCCTGCAAAAGAATCTTCATTTGATTTTTACCATTATTACCATAACAAATTCCGTCTTCAAATTTTCACTGCTATGGCTGTCTTTAATCTTAACTTTGTTACTTGCTACAACAATATATTACTATATGAAGAGAGTTTTTTTTAAGTAAGGACAGCTTTCCGATAAAAAAATAGGTTGTGTCTTAACAAAGAGAATATAAGCAAGTAAACAAACTACGCGAACTTATTGACACGGAAACATGACTAAAATGTGTATTGATTACACTATTTCGACTAGAGTTGTCGATTCGCAGACATGGAATAGAACACTTATGAAGCTGAAATTAATTTCATAATAGAACGCTGAAGAAACATAAAATTGAGACAGAGTGGAGGGTATCAAAAAAGGGTTTGGAACAATGTAAATGTGTAGCTAATAATCGTTGGAGAATGAAGGAAGAGAAGGAAGGCGAAATAATGGAGTTACATGAAGAAAAGAAAAAGAAGATACGTGGAAAGAACGCAGAAGAGAAACACTTGTACAAGGTGGCTACTATAGTTTAGTTAACAGGTGTCAAATATGATAAGTTACAGTACGTTTCGAATTTTCTAGCGATGGCAGAGAGGTTGGCGAACCTTATTCGTGTTTTTGTGTTATTGAAGTGGTGCTGTATTTGATTCGACGTGTTAAGTCTTATTTTGTGTCGGTGTTTAACTACTCATATATTTTGTGTGTTAACATTTTTATTGTGGGGAGCATATGTGTAACGATTGCACTCTTCATGTCGTTCAACATTATGCACCTGGTGTACTCATGTTTTATGTACGAGACGATTGGTTTTGCTGATGTAACATTTCTGTCGGTGACGACGTAGAATATAGGAGATGTCGGCGTATGTTGTGGGGTGTTATCGGTGTTTTGTGTTTGCTAAGTATATTTTATAGTGAATAATATGGATTGTGATTTGGATAGTGTTGGATAAAGGTAGTGTCTGTATGATTTTTAAGAAGGATCATACGTTTTATTGTGTAGGTAAGGTGGGATTTTGATTTTGCAATGTAGGGTAGGGTAGGTGCTTTTTTCTTGAATAGTTAGGAAGGATCTTAAAGACGTAAAGGGGGATTCTATTATATGATACTCGTGTATAAGGTGTTGAGGGTTACACATTATTCGTGTGCCTTGGGGTGTACTTATTAAGAGGCTTGTCTTGCTAGTGTTGTGGTAGTTCGGGTAAGAGTGGATATAATATGACAATGACTCGGTACCTGGAGTCCAATATATCGGAATCAATGAACATTTTAAGCATGCTTCTGTGTAAATATTTTGAATTTGTTTGTTTACGTCTCGCCTCATTCCATACACATATATTTTCATTATTGCATTAGCGAAAATAAATTATAAAAACGATTTAGTCTTTTAAAATCAATAAAAGTCCATATCGACAAAAATATTCTGAAATGAATAATCGGAATATAAAAAAAATGTAATAACAGAATCAATTTCCGGAATAGTAGTGGGTGGCGCGTTAAACAAGCTACCTATCGTGTATCACATGCAGCAGGGTTCAAACTTGTGTTTCTAAATAGCACATATACAAACAAAATACAGAAAATACGAGAAAAATTCTTCAAAGACAACAGACTGGCAGTTATACGAAAGGAGTATTGACCGTTGAGGTCGGCTTCCTGTTATTGAGATTCAATCGAAGCGTGAATTAAAGCAACCCCAAATCGATTCATCGATTGCAATTCGTCTGGCCTCTCGCATGGGGTGTCAAGGGATATCGCACTCTTTAATACAGATGGAAGGAAAACTAAATAAAGGTTTATCGACCCAGCTTCAACAGCGACGGCCATAACCGCAATATGATAATGGAAAAGACTTAAATAATTAGAGCCATGTTGATAATTAGTATTTGAATAGAACGCTTGTTTGCTATTCGTATCTCTGTTCTCTTTACAATATGGTGGAAATCTATCGATTCAGGAAAGTTTACTAGACGATTAATTTATGTTATAATACTAAAGATTAGTAAATAAACGGTTTCTTTGTAGTTATAATAAAGTAAAATACATTAAAAATATTCATTGGTTTGAGGACTTAGTAATGTTTTTGACATAATATCCATATTTGTTGTTATATTTAGCTGTA
>OY744520.1:206066506-206084006 GCA_963556195.1 Sepiola atlantica | reverse complement strand
GTTTTCTCCCTGTTCTAACTTCCATGTTTACCATTTGTACAATTTGTAGCTTATGCGAGTTGGTTTCCAGATTCAAGCATTTTCCTTAAAATTGCAGCTGTTTTGATCATTGCTGTCATATGTATGGTCTCAATGATTCCTTTTATTCCAATTTCTCACAGTCGTTTCTCCAGGTTTTTAGGAATGTTATAAGTGCTCCTACGATTATTAGTATTGCATTGACTTACTTCATGCTCCCTATTCCTGTCAGTTCTCTGGCAAGGTTCGGTTTGCTTCGATTTTCCGTCTCGTTGATCCTGCCTGTGTGGATTGCTGCACGGCGAAGTCTACGATTTGGCAAGATTGTTCCCTCTTATGCATTATAATAACATGCAGAATCCTTGCTTGTATGAGTTTATCTGTTTCTACATCCATATCCCAGACGAGTTTGTGTTTTTCGTTCTAAGTACTGTCAGTTGTTTATGTTTGTACTATTTGTCTGTGTATTCGAAATACAATCGTTTGCACAGTTCCAAGTGTACTGTTTTCCCCACGCAGTCATGTATGTTCTTGTATTATTCTTGATTATTATATAATTTACTGTTTCGTCTCTTTTTCTATACAGTAAACGTTTACTATTTTCATGGTGTATATCTATTTTAGCTTTGATCTAATCTGTCTTAATCGCATTGTGCTGTGGAGCCGTCAGTACAGATTTGGTTTCTTTTTCTCAGCGATCCCACGCTTTTTTCGTAGGTTTAATCTCTTGTCAGTCGTATGAATGGTCTATAAAGTTGTTTATCTTCTCACTTTTCTTTTTTTCTGGTTTGAGTGCTTCCAGAGTTGTTCGTTGGGACGGTGTACCTTGTTACGCTGATTAGCCTTTCCGTGTACTTGGTTATATATTTATCTATCTATTGTTTGTGTCTTCCACATAGTATTTTATACTTACCAGTCCTTCTCCTCCTTTGTTTCCTTTCATGTAGTGTATATCCGTACCATCTTATAGGTCTAGTGTGTTGTGCATTGTCATTAATTTCATAATCGTTTGGTCAATGGGAAATTTAAAAAAAAAGATTTTCAAAAAACTCTTTTAAAAATTCCAAAATAATAAAAAGGTAAGAATTTACAAAAATCGTTTAAAAATGCCTTATCTAATAAAACCCTCCATATTTTAAACTCGCGTGATTGAAACCGCAAGCAATCAGGCACCCACAATAAGGTGAGACTTGTTAATGGGGCATGGTGCATGCGTGATTATTGGTAAACGAAATGGACGTCCAAAATATATACGATTCACTCCACTTGAGTCAAATTACATAATTAAAAACTTTCAAATGTGGAACGTTTTCAATAACCCTCCTCAAAAAACTAAATATATATATATATATATATATATATATATATATATATATATATATATATATATATATATATAGTCTAAAGAAGCTGTGAGTCATTTTAGACAAAAGACAACAAAAAATGCAGTTTAAATTCCCAGAGAAACTAACAAAATCCAAGATATCGCAGACTTAGCATTCTTTGCAAAATTCATGAAAAAGAGGATTCAAGTATCTAACAATGAAACAGAAACAGAGGACCTTATATATATATATATATATATATATATATATATTGAAAAGTCACACATTGGAAACGTTGGCGGAATGGCAATAATCAAGAGAATATATTTTATAAAATATTTAGAAAACCTTCACACCGCAGATTATTTGTTTTTAAAATAAATTATTTATTTACCTTAAAAACATATTTTTTTAACTTGAGTACTTTCAGTAACATATACCATCTTCAGAAGAATAAGCATATTTTTTTTTTCTTTTTTGTCATTTTTTTGTCCCTGACTTGGACAAACTTATCGCAGTCTGGTTGAAGTTTGTCTTGATTTAATGGACGAAAATATTGATATGGCAGAAGAATAAGCACACAGCCATATCAACATTTTCGTCCATGAAATCAAGACGAACTTCAACCTGACTGCGATAAGTGTGTCCCAGTCAGGAAGAAAGAAAATGAAGAAAAAGAAAAAAATATGCTTATTCTTCTGAAGAGGGTATATATTACCGAAAGTACTCAAGTTCAAAAAAAATGTTTTTACGGTAAATAAATAATTTATTTTAAAAACAAATAATTTGCTTCGTGAAGCTTTTCTAAATATTTTATGAAAAATATTATTTTTATTATTGCCATTCCGCCAACGTTTCCAATGTGTGACTTTTCAAAATACCTTTCCCACATAATTACGTGATGCACACATCCATATCAACATTCTCGTCCATGAAATCTAGACGAACTTCAACCTGACTGCGATAAGATTGTCCCAGTCAGGAAGAAAAAAAAATAAAGAAAAAGAAGAAAAATATGCTTATCCTTTAGAAGATGGTATATATTACAGAAAGTATTCAAGTTAAAAAATGTTTTTAAGGTAAATAAATAATTTATTTTAAAAACAAATAATTTGTGTTGTGAAGGTTTTATAAATATTTAAAAAAAAAAAAAATCTTTGTTATATATATATATATATATATATATATATATATAAACTGTGTTTCTCGCTTCATTGCAGATCATTATATTGTTAATAACTTCAATAATATAAATCGCACAAGTTTGAAAGTTTGCACATCGAAAGAGTGCTCCTAAGTAGGTAAGATACCAAAATATTTTGCAAACCTATACTATATTTCTAAAGTTATAGACATTTATGCATTTGTTAGGCACTTTCACTGTTTCTCGCTTCATTGCAAGTTTGTAAAAATGCACAAAAATCGACGTTTGTCTGCTACTGAAAAGCAAAAGGTTGTAGCTGGCCTTGCAGAAGGACTGACACTTCTTGATTTAGCCAAGGAACTGGGAAGGGATAAGGGAACATTGGTTTCTTTTGTGGAGAAGCCCAACACTGCATCAAGGATAGATTAGGGTACAAGAAGAAGCATTTCCCCTCGCGATATGCGAAAAATACGCAGACAGATCATTAGGGAACCAAATGGCACTAGCGCCTCCATTTTTTGGCAAATCTGGCGTTGTTCCGATGTCCGGGAAGACCAGATGCAGTGTCTTGAATGAGATGGCCAGGAACGTGAAGCCCATTTCCAGGCCTTCCTTGAACAAAACTTATATGGGAAAACGCATTGCGTGGGCAGAAAAATACATGAACACGGACTTCCAACAGGTTCTATTCACAGATGATTCTAGAGCCACACTTAATGGTCCGGATGGATGGGCTAAAGTTTGGAGTCCTACCGGAACGGCTATCTCACATCGCGTTCGTCGCCAACAAGGTGGCGGGGGAGTTATATTTTGGGCAAGCATCATAGGTGATAAATTAATTGGACCTTTCCGAGTGCCAGGGGGTGTGAAACTCATAAGCCATATACATATCGTTCTTAGATGAGCATTTGTCACCCTGGCTGGACGACCTGAATTTACTTCGTCTACGTCAACTGATAGTTATGCACGACAATGCTCCATCTCATGCAGCAAAGGCTACGACTACATTCCTCGTATCTCTGGGCATCAAGGGAGATGATCTAATGACTTGGCCGCCTTGTTCTCCTGACTTAAACCTGATTGAGCAGCTCTCGTCAATTTTAAAGAGGTAGGTTTATGAAGGAGGACAACAATTTACATCAAAACATGCCCTCTGGAATAAAATTGTTGATGTTGCTAGAAGCATAACACCTTCCCAAATCGACAGATTGACTTCATCTGTTGATGGGAGACTGCAGTGGGCAATTTCAAGAAATGGGAGATTTATTGATAAATGATTCAATTTTGTGGTGCATATCTGGTGATTTCTTACTTACATTTCATTCATATTGTTACTTATGATTTAAATGATTAAAATAATTAACCCCGCTAAGTTAATTTATGTTATCACCTTGTGACTGTATTTTAACAAAACTGCAATAAAGCGAGAAACAGTGAAAGTGGCTAACAAATACATAAATATCTATAACTTTATAAATATGGTAGAGATTTGCAAGATATTTTGGTATCTTACCTACTTAGGAGCACTCGTTCAGTGTGCAAAATTTCAAACTTGTGCGATTTATACTATTGAAATGATTAACAATATTATGATCTGCAATGAAGCGAGAAACACAGTTTATATATATATATATATATATATATATATATATATATATATATATATATATATATATATAGTGTACACCCTGTGCAAAAGTAACGGGAAATATAATTTGTCAGTATTCGAACTGATATTCATATTAAATCATATTATTACGTCAGTAATTCAATTTGTAGTATATAAATCATCAGTAAAAATGCTGATTACTTAAGGAAAATATACTTACCATTTATTTTTTTTCATAGACTAAGATATTTCTTTTTAAACGCATTTTAGGAGACAGGGGCGACTCTCGTCTTTCTTACTTCCATTGAACACTTGAAATAATTTTTCCGGAGAAAGAGAAATGTTGTGGGGAGGGGCAGGTTTGGTATTTATTATACAAATAAATATACATTGGTCTTAATTGTGTGTGGATGATTTGCTTATATCAAATTATTTTCGGCCTATACGGCGTCTATAGATTCGGATTATCTACTTCGCGCTACGTTTGTATCGGAAGGATAAATAAATTCTTGCCGGAAGTGTATATGAAATAAATAACCCATATTTCGTATAAATGTTACCTATAATGATTTTGCAGTAAAATATGTATTTTATATTCGGTTATGTAAAATCCAAGAGGAAAAAGAAGTTGCATGTATAAGCTAACTTAATATATCTTTTGTATTTATATATAAGTTAGGTAGGTGTATATGTTCATATTTTTGTATGTACATATTTAACTTTTAAAATAATTAACCACTCAATATAAACTTTAGAATATATTTTCAATGCGCAA
This sequence comes from Sepiola atlantica, assembly GCA_963556195.1. NCBI lineage: Eukaryota > Metazoa > Mollusca > Cephalopoda > Sepiida > Sepiolidae > Sepiola > Sepiola atlantica. The sequence continues at coordinate 206,079,135 of OY744520.1, read as the reverse complement.
GTGTTCTGTAATGCTTAGTGTAATGGGGTTTTACGCAAAAAGAGCTAAAAAAGCGTGGGAACCCTTTGTGAAAATGTAAATGCCTCCAATTGTAGTGAAATCTTAAAATCAGGTTGTAGAAATCAATTAATAAACATTCCGGGCATTCCAGTCCATTTGGAGTATTTTAAAAGGGTTGTAGAGGCATAATATGGGCAGAATTTCTCATTGCAAAATTCAAATATTTCAGATTTGCATGGAATTTTAGCTATTTAAAAAAAAATGTTTTTTAACATAGTTCACACCAAACAAGGCAGGACACCACTGTAGACGTAAGGGGCTACTGAGTAAAACAAAGAGAGAAGGTTTTGGGGGGGTCAACCTAAATTGAGATCTGCGCAGCGAGATGTCTGTTTACATTAGTTTTGAATTCCTGCATGTAAGTACCACATCGGAAACAGGGGGCAGGGAGGGAGTTCCAGATGCCAACAGCACGATAAAAGAAGCAATTGTAGTAGAAACTTCTCTCGCTTCTGGGGCCTCCACAATTAATGGATGGGATTTAGTTGATTGTCGAGTTGGTCTAGTGAATGTACGTCGAGGGGAACCAGATTTTCATTAGACGACAATAAACAAGATTCCATGAATGCCAATTTCGTAAAGAACCCTTAAGCTTAAAAGCTGAAATGTTTTAACGTTTTCTGGAATTAAAAATATTGAATGGATGTTGATCAAATTTAGAATTAAGTAATTAGACATCTCTTCATGTTTATCCTCGTAAGGAGGCAATAATTTGGTGCATACTTATTTGTTCTAGAGATTAAATTTATCAGTTCTTTTTACACATTATTCAAGAAGCTCCAGGTCTGACAAATAGATGGCGACCTTATTAAAACCACTACAATTTTATAAAGTACTAATCTTCAAATGGCACGTGCTAAAACTGAAGCCAAATAGATTATTTATAGTTTTAGAACTATGTAGTCCATTCATAAGTGTTTGATTAAGTATTCCAAACTAATCCGTATTGTGTGTCTACAGTTAGTTGCCTTTCCGCTTTTTGTTTTGCATCTTTGACATTTTAAATGCTTAATTGTTCGCCTACTTTTAATAAGATGCAATGTAACAAAAACGTAGACATGTTGCTTCTTAGTGTGTCATAACAAGCAACTATTTATCCGGGTGTTTTGAGAGCGAGCGGATTCTTACACATTACTTTATCAGCGCAAGTTAAAAAGTAATTGAATTTTTTATGCGCAACCGAGTGCGCTCTATTTTTTCACAAAGAGTTTGGCATTATCGATAATGGTACCGTGCGATCTTCTTTACCAGAATGATTAACCCACTATGACATCAGGGGGCCTTCTTATCCAATCGCGTAAACTGCGTAGTAAGTAAAAAAAAAAATGTTTACTTTTGTAGCGCTTCATTGGTCTCTCACCTCATAAATGTACCGATCGAACGATCGGCCGATTGGCTGATTGATTATTGTTTGCATAATTAATCTTCATCTAATTATGTAAGAATTATATTGATTTTATTGGGTATTGATAACATTAAACATTCTGAGTCTCCTTCTCTCTCTCTCTCTCTCTTTTTATCTCAAGCTCTAACTCTCTCTCCCTCTCTCTGTGACGGACCCACTAACTGGAAATCATGTTGGTGTTTCGGACGTCGACTGTTAGCTCGCCTTGCCATGTTTAACCTTGTCAGAAAATTTCAAAACTTTAGTAAAATGCTATTTATCCATATCCGAATATGTAGGTCGAAATAGTAGGATAGACGAGACTGGCAAGCCTAGCTAAGACGACGAGTCGCAATAAACAACATAAACAAATGTTATAGAACCAGGAGACACCATGAACTCTCCGATTGCATCGTTACTAGTTACTTATAATAGTCTTCTTGAAATTTGCAGTTCAATAATAATAACTGAACATCATAATTCGTCTTTCATTGTCGGTCGTATTGCGTGCGTCTGATCAGTATATTATGCCAGACTGGGGGACAAGCACTAGCTGCAATCAAAACCAGCTTATAATTTTCTTATTATTTATTCAGATATTTTCTAAGAGGAATAGTTATTCAATCGGCTTAAATTTGGTTCAATGCTACAATAGAAAAGCGTCCATAGACATAGGTATACTTAAAATATAAGTGCATGGTTTTATTTCGAAATCCGCTTAGCGCATTTTAATATACGCCTTTTAAGACTGAACTTTGAAGCTTACATCTGATTTCTATTGCCTCTTTCTGAAAGAATCATCTGGCTGAGTGTATTATTTTTAGAGCAGACCATATTTCCCGATAAGGCGCCAACTTTATCTTTGACCCCTGTTTAGAATAAAACGGGAATGTTGACAATGTACAGAGTAATGTACAGAAACCAGTGTCTACCAAGGTTGTATCTCCCAAGAGGAACAGGGGGTATGGGTCTCTCAGAAATTGGCCATCAACATCGAGCCACTATTGTGAGTACCGGCCAAAATCTGATAAGCTCCCAAAACCTAAACCTTATGATGGTATGCCAGCATCAAGAAACCAGAGCAAGCAGAACAACCTCTATAACAAAACTGGCCAAACATTTTGGACAAGACTGTCTTACAACTGAGCCAGAAACAGACAACAATCCTGCCAAAGAAATAGCTCGCAAAATCTGTCAGAAATACAACAAGACCTTCCATTCCAGAAAACTGGAAGAATGGGCCAACCAACAACGTGCTAAGTATTTCGTAAGTTAATTCTCCCAGAATGTATAGATAAGCAAGGCTCTTAAGACTGGCTGAAAACAGGATCTCTCCATTATAATCAGGAGAGAATGATAATGGCTGCTCAAGATGAAGGCTTGATGACCAATGTCTTTAAAAAGATGAGTGGTCTCAGCAATAATAACAAGTGACGGTTCTGCCACACAGAAGTAGAGAGTGTGAGCAACCTGACATCCAGTCGTAAGGTTCTCCTAGGGGATGGCTATTATACAATGCAAAACAACGGAGTCTGTAAATATCTTATTATTATTTGAAAATACGAAAACACGAGCTAATAAAAATATCCGACATTCCCCCAAACCTATTACATCTATCTTGTGTTCTTTACTAAAAGTTTCAAATATAATTCCATAGGTAGCGTAATGATTTATACTCCTAGAATCCATTGCGCCTTGGCAACCAGAATGCATTGCTCTAAGATAACTAGAATACATTGCTATTAATTAACCAGAATACATTGCTTTTAGATAACCAAAATACATTACTCTTAAATAATAAGAATATATAGTGCTTTTACATGATAATAATAAACTGCCATTAGATAACTCAATTGCCTTTAGAATACACTACACTCAGAATACATTGCTCCAATAATATATTTCTCTAATAATACATTGCTCTTAGAATACATTGCTTTTAGAATACATTGTCTTAGAATACATTGCTCCAATGATATATTTCTCCAATAATATATTGCTGTTAGAATGCATAGCTCTTGGAATACATTGTCTTAGAATACATTGCTCCAAGAAGACATTGCTCCAATAATACAATGCTCTTAGAATACATTGCTCTTGGAATACATTGTCTCAGAATATATTGCTCCACAAATACATTGCTCTAAGAATACATTGCTCTTAGAATACATTGTCTTGCAATACATTGTCATTGGAATACAGTTCACAATTGATGTGACAACATTACTCGTAGAACAGAATTCTACTGAGAGAGGGAAGCATAACTCTCAGAAAACAGCTCTTAAAACAAACATTACTCCAAGAAAACATTACTTATTTGAAGAAAATACTCTTTGAGATTGGTAATCTTTTTTGTTCTCAACGTGATTTACACTCAACCATCGCCTTCTAGTATCTATTTGATGATACAAGTACACATAAAATACATAGGAGAAATATTTTGTTTTGACTTTTTAAAGAATCAGATCGAATAATACGGTTGAAGATGCACTTATAGATACTTGGACATGACGTGGTAAGCTGATGAATCGGATCGGGCCTCGCTGACCTCCCGTCTAGCCAAAGTAAGGTCCGAAGTAGACGAATGCCTAGCTAACAGGATCTTGTCATACGTCATTACAAGTCGCCACCCATGGCCAACAGGTGGTCCTGTTTACGAGGCGAGCAGATGGAGCTAAGCGCTATGCATGAAGTTGCAGTCTGTGAATTCGTGTCCCCGCCAACAGAGCGTTCTATAACTATAATGTATATATTTTTGTTATGTAGTCACTCAAATATAGCACTCGATGGATATTAGAAATTTACAATATTGTATTCTAGACTAATTATCATTTGAGATATATTTCAACAAAATGAACAAAACCTTATGAAAAGCAAAATTGATTTTATCTAAAAAAAAGTTAAAGCTGTTTCATCAATTGTGTATACCAACGAAACATTTGTAAAAAGTAAAGCCTGTGTTTCATCAGCGAACCAATCTTTAGGTTTAAAAAAAAAAACGAATTAAATGTTGATGTTTGTACAAAATCTCATCTCATAATTTTTCTAATAGTTTTCCTTTTTCAACACGATACATGCAGTTAAGAAAATGCTATATATATACGGCATATTTTAATGTTCAGGTTTAAGTGTTCGTATATTGTTACAGTCAGAATCATGTTATCTTTCCTGTAAAAAAACTTACTAAACTTTCAACCCACTTACCCCACGATGAATTATATATATATATATATATATATATATATATATATATATATATATATATAGGGTGGGCAAAAATAAGGGTCCTATTTTTAAAAATTCATAACTTTTTTATTTATTGATCTTTTTTTTTTTTTTTAGAATAAGTAAAGGACCCCTTCCGAAGCAAGCATGAGCCGTATTAGCCCTAAGGAACGTACCCTCATTTAGAAAACATTATTTTTGCATAAAAAACTCAAAACAGTGTAAAAAACAATACTTTAGTTTTTGTAAGTTTTAAGAAGTGTTTTTCGGCTAAAATTTGTTTTGTTTATTTCAGAAAATCTCGGAAGGGTCAGTCTACACACACAAAGTTTGGTGAGTTTAAGTTTTATTTTGTGGAAGTTATTCAAATTCAAGTTATTCAAATTTAAAGATAGGACCCTTATTTTGGCCCACGATGAATTATATATATATATATATATATATATATATATATATATATATATATATATATATATATATATATATATATATATATTTGAACAGGTCTGAAAATAAAATACAACGGCAGCAAAAACAAACAAAATCTAACATTTTACTAATCGCCGTTTCCCTTTTTATTTTTTATTAAATATTCTGACATCTGTTTATCTAATGTACTCGCTGTTGTAGTGTATTTCTTATTAATTTCGAATCTTGTCTTAATAAAATAATTCTTTATTCTAGCACTACTGCTAAAGTGTTTCGAATTCTCTCTATCCCGCAGTAACGGAACAAAAATCATAGGAAAATCCGACAGATAATATTTTATAAGTACCTTACTCGTTCACACCTAACGATTCGAAATCTTCCACCTCTGATATATGCATATGAAGGCATCTGCCCATTAGTGTAATGCTTACCAATACTCATCACACATTTGTGTAACTCTCTCAAATAAAAATGACTAAATACAATCTTTCCGCTTTGCTTTTTCAAAAGAAAAACACAAAAACATTTCATTTTGTTTTTGTCTGTTCCTTCTTTTTTCTTATTTCTGTCGGTCTTCTTTCACACTGTACGTAGCTTCAAACAAGAATTACAAGACACCATTGCATTTCAAACCAAAATCAACATTACAAGACACCATTCCATTGCATTTCAAACCAAAATCAACGTTTTACTCTGAGCCAAACATTACTATCTTTGTCTCAGTCGCTTTTCTTCCTCTTTTATTCTTTTTTTCTTTTTAACAAATAATATATCCTAAGGAGAAAAAACACAATTACGTATTTCCTTCTATTTAATAAAACAGCAAAAACACATCCATTCGCTTTTTCCGTTTCTTGTTTCTTTCTTTTTCATATGAACAAAAAACAACTTAAAAATAAACAATTATGTTTTTTGATAAAAAGTACAACGCCATAAAACGCTATGTACGAGAAGCGACAACACAAAATCAGAACCTATTGTCTGAAGTAGGAACCTCAAAATTATACAAAGTAAAATAACAAACACGACTATGTGATTGTCCTGAGCAAATAACAAAAGAAACAAGTCTTCTATCCTCCATCACTCGCGTGTGTTAGCTACAAGTTTTAAAAAAAACTTTTTTCTTTCCATGTCCTTTTTCTTAGTGTGTCTGTGTCTGTGTTTGTTGTAAAGTTAAAAACCACAACGCATATTTCTTTACCTAGTTAAAAAATTGTTACACCGGCCGTTCTAATAGAAGAGAAACTACACCGGTGTTCACTATAAATAGTGCGAGTGCGAGTAGACAATCACCAGAGAGAAAAAGGACAGTATTGTAACTGTCTCGCCGAGTGCCAGTCAGTTTCCTTACATGTGTACCTTTTTATGTTAATACGCTTGTTATCCGAACCCAACCTCGACTTGACTTCTTCTTTTTACTGTTGGACTACTTCACAACAAAAATAAACACCGATTAATTTTTTATCTCACTCTCAACCAAGTAAAAAACAGCAAAATAAATACAAAATAAATGTCGTTCGAATGTGTTTTATATGTGTGTGACGATGAGTGTCAAATTCTGTTTCGGTTTAGTCCATTATCTCTCGTTTTTTTGTAATTAAATCCGTATAACATTTCTTGAAGAAGATGTTTTTATCTTTGTGCATTTTACTTTATAAAACAAGAACACATTTGTACTCACAACGTCGTAAAACATTTTAATTTGTCTCTACCTTCCTCCTTTTTATTTAATCGAGAGCATTTTAAGTTTCTCGTTTTCTCACTTTCTGCATCCAATTAAACACCCGTGTCGTCTTTCTTAACCCAGGCACTTTCTGTTTGCTGATTGACCCACTACGACAAGATGTTTATATAAAAGCTTCATTTAAAAAGACATTCACTAAAGATTATCAGAGTGATATATGAAGAGTTAGAATGCAACACGCGATAAACGCCATTTAGAAAATTACGAATCTATCACTACAAAAAGTGTTTCATTTAAACACTTGACCACACCCCAAAATCATATTTTACATTATATGATACCAGCATTATTCCTCTTTACTTTCAATTAAAATAAGATGTTAGTTGAAGTCCAGATTTAATATATTCGTTCTTGTATTGTTTCATGTTTTAATTTAAAGAAATTGGAGTTATTGCGTTCTGCATTCGAACTTTCACACACACACACATATATATATATATATATATATATATATATATATATATATATATATATATATATATATATATATATATATATGGAGAGAGAGAGAGGGAAAGAGAGAGAAAGCGAGAGGGAGAGAGAGAGAAAGCGAGAGAGAGAGAGAGAGGCTGACTGATAACCTGTTTCGCTACATAAACAACATTGAGCGCGCTTCCCGTATTGGGAACAGCCACTTATAACGTCTACTCTTTTTGAAATGTTGTGAATAATAGACAAAATAGCTCCGGCCGAAAATCATGTGGGTTTGTCGATTTCAGCTGAGGTGACTTTTACTCTTTAAACTTTTCAACTCAAACACTGTCCTCGCTATGTAACATCTATTAACAATTAAATAAATGGCTGTCATTCTTTGAGAAAACACACACTTTTGCGTGTACTGGTGCATGTGTTTGACTCTCAGAAAATATTTCAATTTATAAATTTATATTTAAATTAATATATATATATATATATATATATATATATATATATATATATATATATATATATATATATATATATATATATATATATATATATATATATATATATATATATATATATATATGAGAAAGGAAGAATGAAGGTAATCCGACGTAATGGGAAATGAAAAATGAAAAACCAAATTGGATGTTTTTTTTATATATTCATCAACGTTTCGTCTTTATTAGTAAGACTTCCTCAGGATGATAATTTTAAGAAAAATGTCATACAAGTACGTGAAAATATTGAGTTGACATGATGGGTTGATGAGAAAAAGTAGTAGCCATTACTGGGTGCGCAGACCCGAGGTCCGGGCTTAGTGAAGTCAGTAGCATGGAATTGAATAAATGATGATAGTTCTGAGTGAAAAAAAAAAAATATTATACAGATTCATTAGTTGGATTCCAATGACCAAGATGAAACTTATTTTGCAAATGCTTATATTTTCATCGCTTACGTACGTTTCGCGTGGATAACGCCATACAAATGTGTGTCATTATTATTCAATAAGAAAAGAGGATTTACTAAATTGTTTTCATTTTGGACTATATTTTATCAGGTGTTGTCTCCTTTTTTTATTCGTTTATTTTAGTATGAAGTATTCACAGGAAGGACCGTATGAATTTAATCAACATGCCGAGGGTAAGTGATCAAATGTATTCGAAACAACTCGAACACAACATGTCGATTAGATAGCCCGTAGCAGTATCAGCTGCAGCAGCGTTACCTCTACAGGAGTACAGACATACACATAATAACCGTCTGCACAATTCACTGACCATTCGTTCGCAATTTGAATATTTATTATCGCAGGCTATAGACATCAATCTTGCATTCTAATTCAAATTCTAGGAGACACTTGTAAAATCATTTTAAATTATCGCAACTCTCCGAACCGATGCCCGTTAATTTCCAATAAATCACTTTAGTACATACCAATCGAATAACAAATATGACCACCAATTTCAATTGGTACTTCTGTGTCTTCACTTTCTAACATTTTAGTCATTCTGTTGATTGTAGATGATAAATCTTATATTAGCTTGACCTGCTTAAAAAGGGAGGTCAATTGAATGCAGACAGCTATTCAACATTGTCCATTTCCACATTATTATCTTTTCGACAGATTAACGGCATGTTAGACTATCATACATGATAATTGTGCGCTTTATATTGCTAGACACATTTTAGTCAGCCACTAAACACACGGGATTACGATTGATAATGTATCACTACAGAAAATAAAGGAGAAAATATAAATGTAGAAAAATGTGATCTTGTGTGCTTCTTTGATCGTAGGTATAGGGTTATGGTTATGGTTAGGGTTAGGAATAAGCGTGAATTCATAATAAACAACATATTAGTATAAAGAGTTTTAATTTAAAATAAATAATAGACTCTTTCAGTTCACGGATTGTTTACATGAAACCTTATAATAATCTATTCTCCCTTCCCTTTCACTATCTCTATTGTATATGGCCAAAGCTTGTAACCTAGTGCCCTGTGCAAGGTTTTCCCAAGTATCTGTTTTAATTGATGTCATTTAACAATCTACTCTATAAATCTGTTTTAAGAATGTGTATTTATTTAGAATATGGTGTAAAAAGCACGAAAGGCATAGTAAAACCATTGAATGTATGGAAATAATCCAGATTCCAATTTAAAAATACAACACAAAAATATTAAAATAATTTTGTGTTTCTGTGAGACAAAGAGGACCTACAAGAATCCACTGATATATGAAAGTAGAGAGATTGACAGAACAGAGGAAAAGTATGTGTGTGGTCGTTCGACGCTATATTAAGATTAATGATCGCTAAGTGCAGTTGACAGATATGGTTATTGATTGATTGTTACTTTGGTCATTGGAAAACACATAATATATATATATATATATATATATATATATATATATATATATATTTGTATATATGTGTATATATATATATATACACATATATATTGATCTGTTAACATGTATGTATAAGCCTTATTAGCAAATTTAATGTTAGCTATCAGCGCTTATTTATTTCTAGATTCAATATTGAAATTTGGATTTTCAAATGTTTAGTCGCAAGTACTTCGGCACTAACCATTAACTAGATGAGAAAGCTCAAACCTGTAGGTCCCTGGATTTTGTCAAACCGTTAAGCATCTTTTTCTGCCGACGGGCGCCAGCGCCAGCGTTGAGAGCACCGTGTCTACGGAATCTGCCGACGCTCCTTCTACATGAAAGGGTGTGGACTTTATATACATCGACCAACAAACAACAGAGGCATATATTAAATTCCTCGATAGTAATAATAGTGTTTATCACTTTTAGTAAATAAATTTAATTCATGACAACAATGAAGCAGAGAGTTTGCATCTGTCGCCACCAATAAACAAAAAACTCCGAGATACTTAATAATGTGTTATTTTGATTGACATTTATTTTTTCACATGATTGATATAATTAAAAACAATTCATTGAAGACTACGTTAAACAATCCACAGCAATATGGAATTCGATCATTGGTGAATGATTCTTGCACATACATACAAAACGCAGACAAATTTGCTGCATATATATAGACTAGCAAGGCTATCAGTGTTTCCTTGATTAAGAGTACAAAAAGAGTAGTTAACCTAATAGGTCCCGCACTATCTACCGATCTGCAGCTCCTGTCGCATCGCCACAGTGTTGCATCTCTGTGCTTGTATTACAAGTACTTCTACTGAATATGCACTTGTTTCATCATAAATTAGAAACCTGACTGATAGGAAAATACAACACCTTTTGGATTTTTTAATTCCTCCACGCTAGACCGACTGTGCAAACATGTATAAATAAATATGTAATGTATAAAAACACAATTTCTAACTCTGTCTGATGAGATCTCAGTTTATAATAACTGTTGATCGATAACATCGGCATGCCAGTGTAGCAGATGTTGTACAGGATTTCCCCTTTAAATATGTTTTTTTTTTACGTTTTAGTGGCAATACACCTTGTTTGGGATGAATACATTTTTGTTAATTAGTAATCCATCAAATAACGGTGAAACATTCAGGAGGTTCGTAGAACAAACGATTTTACATTGGTGCTATCATTGCATTTTATTATGTTTTCGTTAATGGTTTTATATTCTGCACGCCAAACCGTAATATGTTTGAACAATTATGTTTTTCTATAATAAGAAAGTTATGATAGTCTGCCAGACTATGTTGTTCTGAGTTTCTCGCTGACTGCCATTTGAAAAAAATTGATAGGTAGGTATTTTTGTTTTACGGCATATCAACCCTTTTCGGGTTATTTGACGCCGAATCTGGTAATGTTGAGTAATGCATTTCATGCTTCAAGTTCTTCATATATTCAAATGATTAATCATGGTTTTTGGTTTAGTGGTATTTGTTTTCCTACATATCGACTCTTTTCAGGTCATTTAATGCTGAATCCGGGCATTTTGCTAAAGGTGTTTATGCTTCAAGTTCTTTATAGGTTTAATCATTTATTTATGGGGTTTGGTTGAGTAGAAATGAGGGGGAGTAAGAGGGGAGAGTGATGAAGAGGGGATGTTTTTTGTTTTGGATTTTGCAGAACATGATTGAGTTTTGCAATTGAAAAAGCGATATAATATTAATGTTTTCTGCATTTTGATTCGGGAAGTCAATAACTTCAGACAGCCTGATTTGGTAGCACCAGTAGGTTCTATTTGACCCATGAATGTGGGCCTTACAGGTCCTACCACTCCGGCCTAAAGTGGACCTAGGAGTAATGAAAACTAAGGTGTTACATAGTGCAAGGATGCATGGAGATTAACCGAGGATACTCGCAGGAATAACTAGGAAATATAAAACCCCTGAAAACTGATTTAAAATTAAATTCATTAACATTTACTATTAATATTATTTGTCAGTGTTCGTGATTAAATCCGATGGTGTTACACACAAATTCTTACTTACATCTCCAGGAGTAACCAGGATACTGACGCCTTCTCTCTCTGAGTGAAACTGATAGACGCGGCTAGTGAGATTCGTATCTACATTAATGTTGCTCATACACAATTCTTCGTTTATAACTAATACAGATAAAACAGGCTGACAACAGTAACATCATCCGGTCCGTCAAGGAATGGGTATACCTCTGCAACAACACCTAGTTCGCGTAAAGAGACGTGATACATACAGAAGTGTGTGACAAGTAAGTGATAATGAAATCATTTTTTAAAACAATATACGGTTTACATTTACACTAATAACTTTCAAAGTTATGAAATGAATGTAAGTAAAACATCCTATAAGCTAAAAAGGGAGATTATGAAAAATGCAACGACAATTATTCATTTTTAAATAGTACGAATAAACCGTTACTAAGAGCCATTTTCTCTTTTAGATATATTTTCTCGTTTTCTTTACAAAATTACTTATAATAGGTGCACGTGATATGTATTTTTGTTTTTTTGTTCTCTTTCTCTCTCTCTCTCCATATACATACATATATATATATATATATATATATATATATATATATATATATATATATATATATATATATATATATATATATATATATATCGTTATTTTCTTCTGTATTCTTCTTTATTCTCCTTTCCCCTCTTTCAGACTACGCTGTCCCCTTGCCTAATTTGCACTTCTTAAACGAAACATTTCCTTGCGACGAGTTAATGAGCGTGTTACATAGGCTCAAGTAAATCCCCAGGTGTTATGGTTCCCATGCAGGCGATGGCCACTAAAGCAATATTGCAAAGAAGAAAAGAAGAATACGGTCAAATTATACTGGACATTGGTTGAAGGTGAGAAAATTGTCAATGAAAAGCTTCTGATACAAACAGAACAATAACGAACACATTTATTCGACTT
>OY744520.1:205936506-206056506 GCA_963556195.1 Sepiola atlantica | reverse complement strand
GATCGTAAATAACAAACGAGTACGACTGAAATAATGTAAGTCTTGTTTCAATTATTGGAAAGAGGATGTCTGTTTTCATCATTCTAATATTTATTCTAAATAAGTAACTTAAAAACTACTATTTCCCCACTATACGAACAACACTACAAAATATCACGTGATAAAAATCACATTCTAATTAGTAAACTAAAAATGCAATTGCTTTTAACGAAATTTGAATATATGATTAGCAGATTTAAATTTTATATTAAAGTCTGATTTTATAAAAAAAAATCTCATTAATGTTCATTATCTTTTATTTAATGTGATTTTTATACATAATAGATTCCATTCCAATATATTGAAATACGTCGGGAATGTTACTCAAAGAAAGTTAACGAGTGAGTTCCTCTTAATTTTCTATGTAATCTACGTTTTGAGAGCGGGTCAGCCACTTTTCAAGCTGGCACATTTCATAGAAATTCTTGTTTAATATTTAAATAAAAATTCACGTGTGAATACTCAATCACCCTTCTATATTTTTAGTAATACTTGTTTGTATTACATTATGTTCAGTATATTCGATGTTGTACTATTTGGATAATTTGGACTGCTCTTCTCATCTTGGGTGTTATACTCCAACCTTCTTTATGTGCGGCTTCTCAAACTCTAGAAACTGTAACTATTGCTAAGGATCCGTAGGGGCAAAATATATACATGTGAAGTAATAATCAATTCTAAGTGACAGTTTTCTTGAGGTTCAGAGGTTCATCCTTAGTACGGGTGATACTATAAATACAATTACAAATTATTTAAAACTTATACCTAAGCCATGGCTGACGAAACGAAATCACTCTACTTCTCGTGATTAAAATAAAGGGTACCGTACGAATTTTAGTACAATTTCCCGAGTTTACCATAAAAATCCGTCAGTTTTACAATTCGCACCTAAAGAAGGTCGGAGGTTACATCGGCTAAAACGTCGTTAGAATAACACCCAAGATAAGAACAGTAATCCGAATATTTCAAAACATATAAATTATTAAACCCCATGAAAAAAATCCGAAACATAATATTTTATGTTGTTTTATTTTATCAATCATTATTGTTGTGAATTTCAAATTTTAATACATACATGTGACTTACCATTTTTTATGGAAATCCCTATAGAGAAGGCATGAATCCAATTGATGCAAAGAGTTAAAAAATACTATTTCAAGGCCAAGAACTAGCCAACAATAAGTGGTTGATAAATAGATTCCGACCAAGAAAACATCAATTTTTCCCCCTTTGTCAGAAACATCGCTCATGGAATGTGAGGACTAAAGAAAAAAATAAATAAAAGGAAGAGTCACAGGGCTGCCGAAATAAACCCATGGTCCACTTTCTACTCTCTTTTGAGTGAACAACATGTCTACTTCCATTATCATACGCATGGAAAAATTGTTATTGTAACTGGTTATTAAGGATACATTCATATTCCTTTTACCCATGGTTTCATGAGATAATATCTGTATCTTTGTACTTGTTGAACTAACATATATTAAAAATAGTATATTATGAACGACTAGCGTGAACAAAATAAAAGAAGATAGACTTAAAAAGTACGGCTAAATTCACTATTGCATTTTTGTAAAAAATAAATTATGAAAAATAACATGTCACCTTACTTGTCTACAATTATGTTCGCATATTAAAATTCGTTTTTCCACTAAACTCAACCAAACTTCGTGGAGCCTTGCGTTTTCAGATAAAAAAAATGAGATCAGCCACGTAAATTCCGCTACCCAGAAAAACCACACAGAATCTGCACAAAAAATGAAACAAAATTAGACCCGTTCAGCTACGTAACTCGGTGAACGAATTGTGAAAACCGCTATCATTTATTTGCATAGATTCTTCAGATGTTCAAGACGTACTCAAATACAGATAAAACAAAGTCGTAAATAGAAAAATACTTTTTTTACATTAACTCATTGCTGTGCCCGATTGTACAAAAGAAAAAAAATTAACTTTTGGAACTTAAAAATTGAAATGAAAAATTTACCCATAAGAATTAACTTTTATACATTGTAATAAACAAGTATTTTGGCTTTCAATAAGTTCGTTTTTAACTTTTGTTACTAAAAAATATTTTTGCTTTGGTATTCTTGAAATGAAGATTGATTATTTGTATTATTTACTTAGAACTGATTATGACTAAGCACTTTATTCGTTGCGTAACGGTTCTTTACAAAACAACAGATTTTAAGAACATTAAACCTATGCTCAATATAAACCGATACTATAAGTACAATTACCAATCAGTTTCGATTTCTATATTAACATGGCTGACAGAACGAGAAAAATCTACCGACGTGGATTAAATAACGAGTTCCGTTCGAAAATCCGTAAATATTTAGGAGTTTGACATAAATATCCCGAGTGTAAAAAGTATAAGGTTGCTACGGCCGAAACGCTGTGAGTATAACATTAATAATTAGGACAGTAATCTGAATAATATAAATAATACAAAATAATTATCTTATAATTACTTGTTATTGCAAGTAATAGTGAACGGAGATAAATGGCCGCCGTTTATCTCACTCGTGAGAGAGTGCATACTACATGTTCGGAAATAGGTTTAGAATCATTAAAGCGGTTCTAACAGTACTCAGTAAGACCTAACACTGAAAAATAATAATCGATTGTCTGTAAGGAGACCTACTAGCTTACATGTTAGCATGTATCGATATTCAGTTAATATAATATTCAATTTTATACAGAAAGCAGTAATTATTATTGGCACGATTCGCCAGCCAAAACTAGACCTTTATCTCATATCAATTTACCTCCGAAGGCGTGTATACACAGGTCATTGTTTATTTGTTACAAATTAAAGTCTCTTATGAATGTGCGGACAGTTGTCGTGTTTTGTTTAATTGCAGTATTAGAGTACACGCATTCGTTATGGGTTCCAGTATTGTCGCCTCGCCAGCTAAACCCTATTAACCTCCTGTAATGACGAACTACACTTAAACGACTGACTCGTTTCTAATGGCGCTGTTTTAGTAGAAAAATAATTACGTCCATTAGATTTGAGCCACCTCTTGCAATAAATACTAAATTGATTTGATGGGGGCTGTTTACTCAAACGAAGCATAATAATAGAACTAGAATGAACACAAATCGAATATATATATATATATATATATATATATATATATATATATACATATATTAAATTCCCGAAACAGTTTTTCATGGTAAACAACTGATGATCCCTTAAAATAGTGTTAGAAACTAACTAATATAATAACTGTAAAAAATAAATTGACTTACATGAGTGATTTTCCACTGGAAGACTTGAGACTATAAGTTTTTTTTGTTTTTTGTTTTTTTTATATAGTTTTAATGGTTGAGAAACTTCCGAGACTATATATATATGTGTGTGTGTGTGTGTTTATTTAGGCAGTATTTTCTCATTTATGCAGACATTAGAAAAAATAACAGAATTCGTCTTTTTAATTATACCTTTATTTATTTTTACATGTTTTCTTTGACTCAAAGCTTCTTTAGACATATATATATATATATATATATATATATATATATACTATAAATATTTTATTGAAATATTAAAGTGTTTATTACCTACATACGATATCGTTTCGGGCCTTTTGTCTTCATCAGAGCAGTAGAGGTGGTTCTAGGCAGTCGCATGGGATTGCATATATATATATATATATATATATATATATATATATATAATTTTTTTTTTAAACACATTAAAAGGCCCAACAAATTCCGTGCCATCTAAGAGATCGTAAATATGTTCATTTCCTTGAAATACTATACATTACTGTGTCCGCTAGAGACCCTCGGGTCTGGTCTGTTAGATTATCCTGAAATAAGGATAGAGTTTAGACTGATTTAGGGTTGCGCAACATATCGACTGAGGCAGCAACACCAACCAGATCGCTTCCTAGAAAGCTAGCAGCTACGTGTGCCGACATTGCATAAAAACGTGTTCTGACACTCTTATAACGAGACGTCAGCAGGCACAAGCCAATAAAAAGTTTCTCCTATCCTCCCGCTTTCATATAATGCTGTTCACCCCTCTTCCTTCTTTCGATTTAAAAAAAATTCTATTTTCGTTTGCGTTCAGGTAATGTCTTTAGATGTATTGTAATTATTTGTATTTATTATATATTATGTATTTTTGTGAAAAATATGATACTTTTGCACGTAGGTTTTCGAACTATTACAACTTTTGGATTATTCGTGAGAATATTTACCGCTATGAATTAAAGCATCATACGTCTTGCAGAGTTAACATCTGAATTTGACAATTATATTAATGTGTTTCTTAATCTTGTTAGTGCATTACTTGATTTTTTTATAAAATGGTTGGAATGTTTATTTCATTTTCTTAAATGTGATACGTTAAATGAGGTCGAATAAATCGTTTTTGAAGTTGATGACGTGCTCAATTTGCTTAGGAAAAGAAGATGTTGTAAGACCGTGCCTGGATGCAGTTAAATTGTCCAATCTCATTAGTTCTCTGGGAGAGTTCACGGGGAGTGTAAATCCATACATTACCTTTCTCTCACCTTTAAACTACGCTCACTGGTTACTCCTATAATGGTGCAGTTGCCCCTCCCCCCTTAAAATATATTTAGAATCTCACCACACTAGTGCTTCATTAGGTTACAAAATTCAACCCAATCCTACTCCATAATGCTTGTACTAGACATCAATTGTTTCAAAGCGACTAACACTGTTCCCAATCCTAACTTGAGTTATACATTAAGTTTCATATTAAGTCATGTATTCAATATTCAACTAACTGGGAATTCATTAAAGTATTTATACATCAAACTCTGAGACACTAGTTTTTGTCCGAATGATTCCATATTAAACACGTAAATTCCCGATGTCCTGTAATTTGAATCCTAATTTCCCAGTTAGAACCCTTTTAAACTTTTTGAATTATATATAAGTTCGTTCAAAAATCCGTTTTACTTACGCCCCCCCCCTTTCGAAAATAGTTATATACTGACCTGAATTCACTTCTGTTTAAGCTTATGATAACCCCACCCCAACTCGCACCGGTGTATTGCTTACTAGCAATGAACAGTAACCAAACAAACCCTCTCCCTTCTCCTCTCCCAGTATCACCAACCTTCATTATCTTTTATCTTTATCCTTTCCCCACTTCCTCATTTGTCCTTGTCCTCAACCAAAGCTGTCGATTTTCTTAGACTCGATCGAAGTCACTACTTAAATTCCCGACTGCCTGCGTTTACTATACACAGTTCAATTTCAACTACTGAAAAACTACTCTCATTTTAAAATGGCCCGAATTCTCAAAATTACTTCCGAATTAGCGCGTTCCACCTACGATTGAACTAAACATTGGATTTACTTCATTTTTGAACATTTTCAACGCTGCTTTCACGAAACACCTTTTTCCATCTATTTCCTCTTTTCACCGGACACCTTATCAACGGACATTCACAAACTGGACAGACACCATGTTTTTCTTAACGCACACTCTCACTCTCCATTACTTAATATTATTTCAAATTTAGAATTGTGGCTTTTCCACTGCCAACTTATCCATCTATGTTAAACCTCTGATGATAAAATGTTAATCTTTAGAAAACCCCTGGCATGAAGAAAGCATAATAAACATGTTTTTACCGAGTACACTTTGCATTGAACAATCGAAGTTGAAATAGATTTGTCATTCCTACATGTGTATCCCTCTTCTTGCATTTATCTTAATAATTGCGCTATCTCGTATATTGAGCCTAAACCATTTTACTATAGGTTCTATCTACTAAAAGTATACTTTTAGTTTCATATATATATATATATATATATATATATATATATATATATATATATATATATATATATAAGCATATTGCATTGATTTTAGCTGTGTGTTTCGTCTTCAGTTCAGTGATTAATTTAATAGACATTATATATATATATATATATATATATATATATATATATATATATATATATATATATATATATATATATGAAGAGACAAAATGGTGCCACACTACAAAATGAATAATGAATAATATGGGGAAAACTTTATATGAGATGAAATAGAAAAAAAAAGAAAAGAGAAAATAATTTTATATAAAACAAATTTAAAAAAAAAACGTTTTGTATGGTTTCGGAATTTACGAATAAAAAATTCACGAATAGAAACAAAGTTCTCACATTAGCATAAAAAGAAAATAAAATAAAATTAAAAAAAAAAAACAGCTTAAAGTTCCCAAGGCAGCCTTTCGTCCGACTCTCGTCAGGGGAATCGTCGGTAGAGTGATTAAAATACACGAACGACCATAAACTGGTGTAGAATAAAGTTGCAAGCAGGTGGCATAAGGTTGTATACATGCGAAATAATATACATAAATAAACGCAAGTAAAGAATATATATATATATTTTTTTTTTCCCAAATCACCTTGCGGATGACCACGAATCGCCAAATAACTGTAGGGAATATTTCAATTGCCTTTGTCTACAGAGAGTAGGACGTCTTGAATTAATGATGATAGCTTCCAATATATCTAGATGGAAGCGGTGTCGTGCTCTGTGCACAATGGTAAATGTATCATCAGAATATAGATCACGACAGATTCTTTTGTCCAAAAGGTGGTCACCTATGGCAGACTCCTGGGCTTGTGACCGCCCGGCTATATATATATATATATAATAAAATAGGGGAGAATATGAAGATGAAATGTATTTTTTAAATAATCCTATCAGTATCAGTCAATTGTCTCATATGTTGATAAAAGCTTGCATTCTTGAAGATCCATTGATTAAGGAAATGATAAACGTTTATTTGTATATTTTTCTTTTAATGAAAGCGAATAAACAGAATATATCCTGTTTTTTTCTTTTAAGTTATCACTTGTGTTCATATTTTTCTTATGTTCTCCCACTATTCCAACAGTAGATAAAGTGAATCTATGACATGCCCATTGTATTGCTGTATTATTTGCATCTCTATTTTTGCTACTATTTAGTATGAGTTACATGAATTCCGGATGACCCTGTATATAGAACTCTAAAAGATTCACGTTGTAAAATGATCTCGTCAGCAACGTAAAGGGCGGGCATAATTGTCCTTAGACGATCGTTTACTCGTGTTCACGTGTTCACGTGTTCACGTCGATTAAAACACTTTCTATTAAAACAGGTTTCTGTGTTATTGTGGTTGGGGGTTTACAGCGACTACAGATGCTTTTTAATTGTCATCATCGCATTGGCCTGTTACGATAGGTTCCACTTAGTCCAAGCAAATACACCTCTTAACTGTATATACATTTGAAGTCTTAATTTGCATTTACGACTTACAAATTGTACAATAATGACGGCTATTTCCTGTTTGTCTCTGCACGACACTCGTTAAAACGAACGAGAATAAGTTTCTATTAAGATTCACTTAAGACAATTGCCTTAATGTAAAGTTTGCTCTAATTGGCGAATTGAGGAAATTCTCTACAAAGTACGTCACTATTTACAATGTAAGACATTATTATCAATGTAAAATAGTGTTTACAATGTAAGTAAATATTTACAATTTAAGGCAGTATTTACAATGTAAGAGGTTATTTACAATGTAAGACATTGTTTACAATGTAAGGCATTATTTATTTACAGCGTAATGACGCAGATACTTGAAGTAATCGCGTGTATCTATTGTAAGGCATTAGTCGTGATGAATTACGAGATTTAAACATCATTTCGTGGTCGTATACTATAGATACACTTGATTTACGCACTGAAAAGATTATTTTCTGAAAATAGACAATAGTTTAATAATGGCCACTTACACTGTAAGGCAATGCCTACAGCAGGCATTTTAAACGCATATTTTTGTATCTATAAGCATGTTAAATCTTTATTCAGATACAAATGTAAACATGAGGGCATCTATTAGTATACCAAAGTTCAGTTAATTAAAGGTGTTCCCCATAAGCTTTTTTACCTATATATTTTAATCGCATTAAATGCATGCCAAAATAGCCGTCAATGTGGGAATTAAGTTATATTTGAAACACTCTCTTCGTTAATTGTTATCATTAGCCGTATTTTGCGAAAAGCTCGTCAAGTTTGTATCTATAATTTCCACCCTCCTTCATTGTGTGTTCTTCGACACATAGATGTTCTTCCATATATCTCTCTTCCATTACCAACCCCAACTCTGTCTGTGTGTCTGTCTGTCTGTCTGTCTGTCTGATGTCTGTCTGTCTGTCTGTCTGTCTGTCTGTCTCTCTCTCTCTCTCTCTCTCTCTCTCTATATATACAGTATCTACAATAAGTGAGTACACCCAACGAATTTTTTACTTTTTACTTCATAGAACTTTAATTTTTCGTAGGATTTAAATGAAACTCGGTGTGAACATAGCCATGTAGTGGTTTAATAGCTTTATCAACTATGAAGGAACAAATATCTTGTCAATGCAAAAGAATTGAACAAAAACATTTGGAACAAGTAACAAAAAGTGAGTACACATGAGCATTTTAAACAAATAATCTTATTTTTAATACTTTGTATGACCTCCATTGTTATCAATAACAGCAGACAACCTCCTAGCCATTGATTCGACTAGTTTATGACATGTGTCCGCCGGAATTGCGTTCCATTCACATTTGATGACCTACTTCAGTTCGTTATTATTTCTCGGATTTTTCCCTTCAATTTTCCGTTTCAGATGCTCCCACAAATGCTCTATTAGGTTCAAATGAGGTGACATATTCGACAATGGTAAGGTATTAACCCGTTTACTGTCTAAGAATGCCTTAGTAGCCCGAGATGTGTGCTTAGGGTCGTTATCTTGCTGGAAAACTCCACGTCTGCCAACACTTGTTAGACTTGGTAACATTTTTTCCTCCAATATCTGGCAATAGAGTTTGGAATCCATTTTTGCCTTCGATGAAAGCAAGTCGTCCAACTCCTTTGGCACTCATACACCCCCAAACCATTAAGCTCCCACTTCCATGCTTTACAGTTGGCACGACAGACTTATCCTTGTAAGCTTCCCCTTTTCGTCGCCACACACGCTTAACGCCATCTAATCCAAATAGATTTATTTTTGTCTCATCAGACCAAAGGATTTTGTGCTAAAACTGCATGTCTTTGTCTTTATGTTCATTAGCAAATTCATAGCGCTTCTTTTTGTGAGAAGTTTTAAGAAGAGGCTTCCCCCGAGGCATGCAGCCTTTAAACCCATCTTCATGGAGAATGTTGCGCACTGTCTGAGCACTCACAGTTACGTTTAAATTGTGCAAAATTTCTTCTGCGATGCTAGCAGCACTCCGACGTCTGTGTCCCTCTATTAGTTGTTTGATGCGCCTCTTAGTTCGATCAGAAAACTTATTTGGTCGACCGAGACGGCGGCCATTTTTGACGGTTCCAGCTTTTTTGTACCGTTGAACAACTATTGCTACCATATTTCGGCTGATATTTACATTGTCACTAATTTCCTTATATGAATGACCACTCTTGAATAAATTAACAATAGTTTCACGAGTTTTTTCATCTAAATCATTGTCATGAGGAGCAATTTCCAAGAATAAACAGACAATTGAAGGAAAAAATCCGAGAAATAATAACGAACTGAAGTAAGTCATCAAATGTGAATGGAACGCAATTCCGGCGGACACATGTCATAAACTAGTCGAATCAATGGCTAGGAGGTTGTCTGCTGTTATTGATAACAATGGAGGTCATACAAAGTATTAAAAATAAGATTATTTGTTTAAAATGCTCATGTGTACTCACTTTTTGTTACTTGTTCCAAATGTTTTTGTTCAATTCTTTTGCATTGACAAGATATTTGTTCCTTCATAGTTTATAAAGCTATTAAACCACTACATGGCTATGTTCACACCGAGTTTCATTTAAATCCTACGAAAAATTAAAGTTCTATGAAGTAAAAAGTAAAAGATTCGTTGGGTGTACTCACTTATTGTAGATACTGTATATATATATATATATATATATATATATATATATAAATGAGCACAACAGTAAAGACACTAAAACTAATACCGCCTGAAGATGATTTGACGATTCAAATCGAAAGTACTTGCAAAAAAGAAAAAAGAATGGAACAAGAAAGCCATGGATCATATTTATATCAATTTGACCGACACATTAGATGGACAATTCGGAAAATTGAAAATTAAAAAAAAAATCGCATCAAACAAAACCACTCCGTGTTATTTAATAATGTTTGTCTAAATGAGAATATGCTGCCTAAATACACACAATATATATATATATATATATATATATATATATATATATATATATATATATATATATTTCTCTTTCTTAATGACAATCGAAAATAGAAAATAACGGAAATAATGAGAAAAATGGAATAGTCCATTACAAGACAAAATTGACATCACAAAGAGTAGTAATATTATTAACCCCGCATCTAGAAAGAGAGAAAATGGATATATATATATATATATATAGCGAGCAGGAAGAGACTAATCTTCGTAGATTTTATCTTTTTATTTATTTATACATAACAAGCTTGGAAAATTTTTCCTGATTCAAACAATTTTACCCGAGCTCAATCTGTTACTCAACAGGAGACATTCTACTAGTTTTATGATATATTTTCAAGTTACGCATAAACAGAGTTCGACTATAAGCTTCCCGGGTCCGAACAGTGAACCTGAGGAAGGTTGGAGATTACATCGACCGAAACTATGTAAAAATAACAACCAAGATAAGAATAGTACTCCAAATAATTAAAAAATATACAACTTATCAATCCTTGTCTAAAAAAAAGTTTAAACATAATTAACATTTTATTAATAAACGTTGGTGTTGCGGTAGTGATGAGATGGACACCGGCGATTCTGACCTATTCCCTTTCACTATGTTGTTACCGTTTACACTCCATCCTGTAGGAACCTTATATTAAAATCAATCAGGGGAGCAATGTCTACCACAGAATTTAGCAGGTTAAAACACTCGAGATGATAATTCGTTTCAAAGAATATTTATTACGTTTGTGTTTTCTTCGGAATCTTGCCAAAATTTGATCTGAGTGTTGATACTAATTCTTTAAAAATAATATATATATATATATATATATATATATATATATATATATATATATATATATATATATATATATATATATATACTAGCGGGTACACTCGCCCGGTGTTGCCCGGTAGAAATGTAAAACAATTAAATAAAATGTATAAATAGCCGAACAAACGCAAATAGGTTACAACAGGGAGTTTTAATGTAAAGAAACAATTGTCGCTTTTTAATTGTGAAAAATCTATGCCCCCAGGAAAATGATTATCTTAGAGTGTGACAAAAATAGAAATTACCACAGTGTAGAATGATATCTCCTTTAATGACCGATGATGGAAAAGTGTATTTCTGTCAGGATATTTTCTCGATCTGTTATCCATCAAAAGCAAATCGTTGGAGACTGCGCTAATTTTTATGTATGTTGTTACTTTAGAAAATACAATAAACGTTCGTGCATTTTTATTGCCATTTTGTTTAGTCCAAAAGTAAATGATTTAGGTGTATCTACATGAGGTTTAACCGAACCGAACCAAACATACATTTGCCAAACTAAACTTAAAACTTTGATTAGTGTTGTTTTAGTGTTAAAAAAATAAAATAAAAAAACAGAAGTAGTTAAATTATTTGTGTAAATAAATAAAACGTAGAATATTTTTGGTATTTTTTCTTAAGTCTTATTTCTATTGCAAATTGTTCTTGTTATTTTTTTAAATATAAGTTCATTTAAATAAAAATAAAATTGATATTAAAATCATTTAAGCTGTAAAATAAACCTACCTTGCGATTATTACGGTAGCGGGAATTAAAACAAAATAAAGTTGTGTTTAAATTTGGAAAGAAAATGAATACTTATCTGGTTTCTAATCGAAAGTTCATTTATTGCTTTAAATATGTCGTAGTTTTATGGGGAACAATTTGATGCGTAATGTATATGTAAGTTCTGCTGTGATTGTAGGTTTTTCAAATTCTGAAACGGTGCAGCTTGATTACAGTTCCTTGTGAAGTAATTGCCAAACTGTTTTTGGATAGGGAAATAGCTATTAATATAAAGAGATGAATTGTGGAGCTACATTAATCGAAATAGGCTACAGTACGGATCAACATTTATCTTTTTTGTTTAGCTTATAAAAGATTGATAATTTCTGAAAACACGGTCGAACATATTAGGCGATTGAAGCAATGTGTGTCGGTGCGTTAAAAGCATTAGTATTATAGTCTAGTTAACTGGGTTGGGAGGGGAAATCAACTCCATTTTATACATACATACATATATATATATATATATATATATATATATATATATGCGTGTGTGTGTGTGTGTAAATAAACACTGGTAAAGTCAACGTAAATTAACACACGTTGGTTAATTAATGTTGACTGTGCCAGTGTTTATTTAATTTTATAAATGCTTTACGCGTGGGAACTTTACCATAATATCATGTTCATTTTATTAATATATTTGAACTACATTAATTAATATATATATATATATATATATATATATATATATATATATATATATATATATATATATATATATATAGTTATCTCCTAAAATTATTAACGTATTATTATTTATTTGGGAACATGTATTCTAGAAAACACGGTGAATAATATGGACATATATTTTTTGTAAATGATGACATTTAGGGTTTATAAATATATATATATATATATATATATATATATATATATATATATATATATATATATATATATATATGAAGTTTTTTTTTATGAACCGATAATTAACATTTAAGAATATATTTTTCCAACAACTCGGTGAGTAGAATAAGTACAGTATTATTTTTTATCCGTTTAGTGGGTTCCCTAACCTAAATTCGTCTAAAATATTTTATATACAAACAAATAATAGAAAAACGAGTTTTCTCTACATCTAATAGTATGTCATATTAAGTAATACATTTTTCTAAAACACGTTAGGCACACGTGATCGCTAATAATATGTGGGTGCATTGTACAATCCTAAACTATTTAACTTATTGAAAGTTGTTAGAATTAAAACCGTTTAAAATATGTTTCTCTCACCGTAAACATAATTATCAGCTTAAACTATTTAAATAAAGAAAACTACTTTAACTTTTTAAAATCTATTTATTTAAAATGATAACATAAGAAATATTTAAATTAAATACAATGACAAGAAAGCAAGACTTACATTATGAAAAGGGTTTTGTCGCATTCTGTTTATGACGTTATATTCGATTTTGAAACAATTCATTTTGAAATACATAAAACCTATTTTGATAACAGGGACACAATATAATTATGATTTTGTTATGAAATCACTCCAGACAAGACAGGAAGCCACTTGCTGAAAGTAGCTAATATTGTAAGCAGTTATGATTACTATTTTAGATTTCATCGTAGACGATTGAACGATATTATTTTTTTAGATTGGGTGTGGAAATGTTAGCGTAAATACAGATGTAAATAAGCGTATGTATTTCATTAGTTTTTTGAAAATACTATTTTATTGCATCGATTTTATCGATTTATTCTTTTTTCTATAGGTCTGTCCAGGTTATTATTGATTTAAATACTAAGAAGGCTTATAATTTACGGACATATTCATTTTGAGTTGCATGAGATCAACATATATTTTGCTCTGGCATATAGATAATAGAATCTTCAATGATTTTATTGAGAAAGCATTGAAAAATATCTTAAGGACACCTAAATCCAAATAAAATCGTTTGCGCTCGAAAATGAGAAAGATAGCGACATAGACGTGCGTTAATATATATGCATATACTTATGTATCTGAGTTTATATATATATATATATATATATATATATATATATATCGTAATTTTTTTTTATTTATACAAACATTATCGGTTACATATGTGCATACATAATACGGTTGTACTTTTCACAGAGAGTCAACCTCGTCAGACCAAATAAGACAGAGAAGTAAGATGAATTTGGAAAAAAATTCCTTTCAGAAAATCTTTTTAGGGGATGAGATATTTTTTATGATTTAGTATCCGGTTACATTCTTAACTTGTTATCTCTTTTAATTAGTTTCTATCTTTTTTTATCATTTTTATTACCTGCCTTCTATAATATTCCTTCTTCTATTGTTTGTATTACCCACGTAGCTTGGAGTCCTTACTTCTCTATTTTAAACATGCATAAACAAAAATGTATACTAAAGACCAGCTTTTCTTGTTATTGAGAACATGTTTATAAACACTGGAGTTTCAACGGATTTACATCTACAGAAACTAATAAAATAACTGTACCATATATATATATATATATATATATATATATATATATATATATATATATATATATATATATATATATATATATTAGTACTTCATGTATCCACATAAAATATTATAAGAAGATATAATTTTTTATGTGTCAGTTTTCAGTATTTACTTCAACAGTGCTCGAAACGTAAGTAGAGCTAGGTAGTAAGCAATGAAAATATATATGGCAATCAAGCTACATCATATATATATCTATATACATATTACACACAATGGTTCAAGCAAACTACCTCTCCTTATAATCTCTTAGTCTGAGCAAGAGAGAGTTTGCAACAACCAAAAAACTGTTTCAGATCTTCGAAAAACATGCTAGAACTAGATTTGAAACCCCCACCACTATTTAATAAAGGGGTCTTACCCGAAATATATCGTGGAACACGGTCACACACATTACATCACAGTGTTGAAGTATTGCCTAATCAAGTAAGATTTGTCATAAAAAATATAATTTTAAAAATATATAATTAAAAAATATATATATTTTTTAAAAATAACTTGCTTTTGTCTTACTTCTTAACACTGACATACTTCCATGTATTGCATTGTGATAGCCTTCCAATACTCCTCTATATAAAACATAATGTTAATTTATTTCAATACTGCAACAACACACAACTTAACTTTTCTATTTTAATTAATACTTGTTTTGTTTTTCTGAAATCAATATATATAAATCAGATCGAGTTCCTTTCATTCTTTTTATTGCCATTTTAAACGTTTTCTAATACTTTTTACAAAAGCTACATTCAGCATGACTTTTCCACATGTTTCGCTCGCAACAAAATGTATGACGTGATTTTCGATCGAACATGCTTTCTTAATGAAGGTCATTGCACAGCCTCCCATTTATAAAATACATTATTTCAGAATTCCATTTAATTTGATCACTTTATGCTTTATATCTTAGATATTTTCCGAATAAAAATAATGATCAAAATTGGAATACAGATTCTAGACATGAGGTTTAATTGTATTATATTTTTATTTTCATCTTCGTAACGGGGCATAAAAGTAGTACAAAACTGGTCTCTTCGCGGAAGGAATTAATTTTAACCCGTCTTAATATATTCACTGTCTGATTGATATAAATTATTAATTAGTGAGTGTATTTTAACTACGGTATTAAAACATATATTCTGTTTGCAATTAAATCTATTTTCTTAAATAATTATGAGTGGATCTAGTTATTTAGTATACATTTTTATTCATACAACTATTTTTATTACCGTTTTTATTTTCAGAAATTGGTATGACGTATATATATATATATATAAAAATATATATATATATATATAAATATATATATATATATAGTAATTTCACTAGTATTAATTTTAATATAATATAATTACAATTAACAAATATTATCACAACAAAATTCACTTCCGTTACTGAGCTCATTATAAAAGCCATTAATAATGTTATTGAAATAGAATGCAAAAGTAGCAATTAATACCCTTAATAAAAATTATCAAACATTTCTATCTACACGATAATCACCTATTACAACAGAAATGACAGTTATAACTTTATAATTTTATTCTCATTATTAAATTAAACCTACCCTGCCCTCTGCCCCGGTTCGAATTGAGGTCACGATGGCCCAGACACTAGATATCACCCCACTCAACTTTCTGAAATATCACCTGTTGGGATCTCTCTCCCCCTCCCCCTTTCCTGTTCTCGCCTCCTCCCCCTTATGCATCTTCAATTTCCGGTTGGGGTTGAATTTAAGATTTTAGGCAGTTCGATTCCGTTGACGCTTGAAGAGTTGGTGTTCATTATGACGCTAACGAAACAACATATATTTTCTCGCAATATGGAATAATAAAATCACCAACAAAAATATATTTTGCTCTTAATTTTCATTGAGCACTCTCATAAACCCGGTTTAAACTTCCTTCGGATTTATACCCCCTGGATATTTGTAACAAGTTGATTATATATATATATATATATATATATATATATATATATATATAGAGAGAGAGAGAGAGAGAGAGAGAGAGAGAGAGAGAGAGAGAGAGAGACAGAGAGAGACAGAAAGGGAGATATATATATATATATATAGAGAGAGAGAAACGGAAAGAGAGAGATAGAGAGAGAGAGAAAGTGAGAGATAGAAAGAGAGATAGAGAAAGAAAGCGAGGGAGGGAGACAGAGAGAGAGAGGGAGAGAGGGAGAAAGAGAGAGAGAGAGAAAGAGAGAGAGAGAGAGAGAGTAGTGGTCTTTGTAAAAAACGGTATCAATCCAATTACGGCTTTCAGACGATAACACCCCACGATCGAGTGGAGATTTCAGACAGTATACATAAGAAATTAACAACAACAAAAATAACACAATATCATACCATCCTGATTCGAAACACTACGCTCGTAATGTAATGTCTTATTCAGAATTATTAAATTCTTTAAATATTGTCATTAGATGAATTTACTGTTGTCTCCTTTTCTAGCGGCGTTAGCAAAAAAAAATTGCATTCCACCGTCTGCAAAACGATAGATATCTTACACAGTTTCAAGCAGACTAAAACAACTTTCTAATACACTCTCTCTCTCTCTCTCTCTCTCTCTATCTCTCTCTCTATCTCTCTCTCTCTCTCTCTATCTATCTCTTTCTCTCTCTCTCTCTCTCTCTCTCTCTCTATATATATATATATATATACCCATTCGCTATATGTTTATTTTATATTCCGGGATGTGTAACTATCTTTATAAAAGCAATTGCATTAACGTTTTCGTTTTAAAATAGTAGAGAGTTAAATTCCTGATGCCAAACTCTAATTCCGAATACCTACTTGCACTTTAGTGTTAACGGAAAATATCAAACAAGCGTCACAACCTTTCATGAAAACAACCAATCGAATTAAATTGTTTTTCTCAATTGTTAAATACGAAATAGAAGTGAGGTCACAAAGGTCAAGTGTCAACTTTCTCACTACTTGATTCGGAGATTTAGTTACTGCAACATTCATCTTTTGTTATTAATTAATCACATATTATCAAGGGCAAAAGCAGGTTCAGAATGGGGGTTAATGATCGAGTATATTATGACAGCATTAGAAAAGAAAGGGGCAAAGTGTGACCACTTGTGGGGACAGATAATAGCAAATATTAGCGTATATTTTAAGACTGCTATGTTGTACTCTGTAGGGAAACAATATTTGTGTACTATGGTTTACATGTAGGAAGTTTTGCCTGAAGCCACGAACAGAAATGAATACGGGAAAAGCTGTGCATGATACCAGACTAAACTGCCTCGGAAACCCTTGGGCAAGGTGGCAGCTGATACTCGAAACTTCCCCCTGTAAATGTATAATTACCAGCGGTTGCTATATTTTCTGTCTACCCGATTTCGCAACCATATGAAATATTTAAAGTCATTTTATCCCGAATATTCCTGATTATTACAGACAACTGTGGAGAATTCTGTGGAATGTTGTCAACTACTTCCACGTCTGCTATGATTCTCTGTTGTAGTACCTGACATGGCCGCATCCATGGGTCAAATAAACATTATCTTTTACGTATTTTTTTTTACAAAATATATGTCTAAAAAAACTAATAGTTGAATATTGGAATCCGTTTTCAGATGCGAACTGAATCCATTATTTAATAAACATCCCGTCATCTATGGGTCAAATAAACATTATCTTGTACGTATTTTTTTTTACAAAATATATGCTTAAAAAAACTAATAGTTGAATATGGGAATCCGTTTTCAGATGCGAACTGAATCCATTATTTAATAAACATTCCGTCATCTATGAGTTAAATAAACATTATCTTGTACTTATTTTTTTTATAAAATATACGCTTAAAAAAAGTAATAGTTGAATATGGGAATCCGTACTCAGATGCGAACTGAATCCATTATTAAATAAATATTCCCTCCTCCATGGGTTAAATAAACATTATCGTGTACTTATTTTTTTTATAAAATATATGCTTAAAAAAACTAATAGTTGAATATGGGAATCCGTTTTCAGATGCGAACTGAATCCATTATTAAATAAACATTCCCTCCTCCATGGGTTAAATAAACATTATCTTGTACGTATTTTTTTTTACAAAATGTATGCCTAAAAAAACTAATAGTTGAATATGGGAATCCGTTTTCAGATGCGAACTGAATCCATTATTTAATAAACATTCCGTCATCCATGGGTTAAATATACATTATGTTGTACGCATTTTTTTTTACAAAATATATGCCTAAAAAAACTAATAGTTGAATATGGGAATCCGTTTTAAGATGCGAACTGAATCCATTATTAAATAAACATTCCGTCATCCATGGGTTAAATATACATTATGTTGTACGTATTTTTTTTTACAAAATATATGCCTAAAAAAACTAATAGTTGAATATGGGAATCCGTTTTAAGATGCGAACTGAATCCATTATTAAATAAACATTCCGTCATCCATGGGTTAAATATACATTATGTTGTACGTATTTTTTTTTACAAAATATATGCCTAAAAAAACTAATAGTTGAATATGGGAATCCGTACTCAGATGCGAACTGAATCCATTATTTAATAAACATTCCGTCATCCATTAACGGATAGAAGCGGTAAAAAAACATCATTTTTTTATGTTATTCATATTGATCATCGCTACTAGTGTGGATTGAACCTTCAACCTCAAGAAGAAAGCTATTCAGAACTGATTGTTATAATCGCCGCCATGGGTGTACTTGAAGAAAGCCGCAGGCTACATCAACTGAAGCGTAGTGAAGGAATTAATCAATGACGGTTGGCGTGTCTACAAAAGCAATGGATCAAACACAAACTCTCACTCACTCACTCTCTCACTCTCTCTCTCTCTCTTTCTCTCTATTGTTTATTAACAGTTGAAGATAATGAACAAAGAAAATTAAAAAATCCACGATTAATAAAAAGTTCTTGGATTGAAATGTTTTTAAAATACCTACACTATAAAGTGGGTGATTTTTTTGCGAAAACAATAAAAAAGAAGAGTAAACGCACATGTTGGGAAACCCTCACTAGTACGCCATTCTAAATGTTTCAGTTCAGAGCTAGAACATCCATAATGTTGTGCGGACATTAATAACTTCTACTTCAGTAATATTCTTTAAAATAGTTAATAAATTCTATCATTTATTTTTAAAAATTCGAATTCACTTGTTTTACTTGCCTAATTAGCTTGCTTGCACCTGCCTATTAAAGTCATTTGAATACGAACTTACAAACTGTATAGTGTAGGTTTTCTTCTCAAAACATTTTGATACAATAGGTTTGATTCGTTGTGTATTTTTTTGACATGAAATATTGTTTGGCTCACGGAAAAAGAAATGAACCGTAAAAAATACATCTCACAGAAATGTTATGCTTTTTGGAAATGTGAAAAAAAAATTAAATAGAATACAAAATGAACCTGCCTTATATATGTTCTGTTGTTACTTTTTGACAATCATCGAGCTGAATCTTTTAAAGAGACTGCTAATTAAAGACACTGGTAGTATGTGCTAAAACATATGTATCTTTATAATCAAAATACACACACACACACACATACACATATATATATATATATATATATATATATATATATATATATATATATATATATATATCATACATAGCCGTTTATTAAATAGTGTTAAATAAAGAAAATAAAAAAATAGAAGGTCATGAATAAATTAATTAATGAGATAAGTCAAATTAGGTAACACTTTTAAAGGATATAACTAAAACAAGCACATACGAGTTACCTCCCGTCAGACATCGAACACATGCAACGTTAAATATCACACACATAGCCCACTATATATAATTAAATAGATAGCTTCTAAACACAACACATAATTATAATAATCATCAGCGGTTAAATAGTGTAACAATATTTAACAAACACCTAATCTATTTGCACCTCAACATTTATAAAAAGAAAAACAAAAAAGAATGTTTTTCTGTGAACCTGTCACAAAAACTACCCGTTATTTCTGGCGCTGGCTATTGGCAATGAAAAATACACTCCGACGAGTGGATATATTTTAATTTTTCGGATGAGAGCTCCCCTCAACAATTAAAAAAAGAAACACATAAATCCTAGCAGAAGTGTTCAAATATAAAAGATTGGTAAATTAATTTTTTGAAAATTATTGATTTCTCAATATTGACATTATTGTTTACAATTTCACGGACCGCCGGTGTTACCTAACCAACACATTGTCATCGCCTTCCAACAATACTTCTTATGTATATATATATATATATATATATATATATATATATATATATATATATATATATATATATATTCTAAGTTCATACTTAAGATATACATTGCATCGTAAGTCCACATAACATCAAGACGCCAGGGAGGACTCTTACGGTAAGAATAAGTTTAATACTTATTATTTGTGTAAATCTACGATGAGGCTCAGTTTACCGACCAGAATTATTAGAAAAAGGTCAAGATGAAAAGAAAAATTTTGATCTTAATCAAATAAATAATATTTAGATCAAACACACGGTGGCTGACGGTATTCTTCCTCTTTCGTTAAGTTTTACATTTTAAAGATGTTTCAAAAAATGAACTCTCCCATATGTATACCTATTTGTAACCATGCATAGTTCTAAGTTCATATCTAAATGAGACATTAACACTGTTATTCCACACAACATTAGGACGCAACTTTTACAAGATCTGAAAGACTTTTAGGAAGAAAAAAACAGGTTAATACATTTTATTTGGTTAAATCTCCGATGAGGCTCGTTGTACCGAGTGAAATTATTAGAAAAAAAGGTCCAGATGAAAATAAAATCATTTTGATTTACTAAAAAAATATTGGCATCTAGCACATGGTTTCTGAAAGCATTTTGCCTTTTTCGTTAAAAATTACATTTTAAAGATGCTTAAAAAAACATACTTATATTTATTAAGTTTTATTTGTTTTTAGACCAATTTTAAAACAATGCCACCCTGTGCGCACTGCTTCCCCATATTGATAACAGCATCTCGGCACATCTTTTCTGCTTGAAGTACTGCAATCTCCTACCCCCCCCAAAAAAAATGTGCCCACCAGAATATCATTGCTTCATCGACTTCCACCGGTGCCATCTCTGTCATGTAATCTTTTTCGTTCCAATACATGTCATCCTTTAAGTAATAATCAGACCAAATATGTTTGAATAGCAGAAATGATATTTATTTGTTTTATTAACGATGTAATGGGTGAAACATATAGTCACCGTGTAATTTCTCAAATTATTTTGTAGAATTGA
The DNA here is from genome assembly GCA_963556195.1 of Sepiola atlantica. NCBI lineage: Eukaryota > Metazoa > Mollusca > Cephalopoda > Sepiida > Sepiolidae > Sepiola > Sepiola atlantica. Next base: position 206,034,880 of record OY744520.1, on the reverse strand, counting down.
AACCACTTTGGATGAAATACCATGGAAAGGTAAGCTGCAAAACAATTACGAATGGAAATTATGAAACTCCAACACATCAGCAAGAGAAGAATTATGTGGCTTTTTTATTGCTAATCTTCGCTAATCTATAGATTAATTCTGTAATAAAACGACCATGATCATTCAGACGACGACTGTGATTGTTTTCAAAGCAGATCAGCCCGCTGATATACATGATACGCCGTTTTCAACGCGTTTTTAGTTAAAAAGATACAATAATGCATTTTTAGTAGGCATGCGAAATATTTGATTATGAAGGCGTACAATGATTCATAGCAATTGATCTGCGCGATGGATCAGAATGTGTTGATTCACGGCTATTCCCTCGAGCCAGTGGTCAAGTTACAACGAAGGCGACGATTTGCATCCAACCAGCAGAGTATGAGCACAGCAAGGCCGAGCAGTTTTCCACCGGGTGACAACATAGAAAACTAATGAGTTTAGGTAATACAAGCATGTTAAAACCTTGCGCATCATCGAACCAATTTTATTAAATAATAACTTTCACAGAAGATTCTTGGGGGTTGTCAATATCGTACTAGAGCATAGATGGTTGAACTGGATTCAACTGGTCCCTCTATCTTGATTTGGATGAGGTAGTTTTCGGGTTGTCATGTGATACTCTCCTTGGGGTAATAACAAGATTTACTACGTTTGGACAAATATAAATGTATTTGTATTCATAACATAGTATATATATATATATATATATATATATATATATATATATATATATGTGTGTGTGTGTGTGTTTATATATATATATATATATATGTGTGTGTGTGTGTGTGTTTATATATATATATATATATATATATATATATATATATATATATCAGTAAAAATCGTATGTTAAATTCCAATAACCAAGTTTTATTCATTTTTTCTTGAATTTAAAAAAAATATTGTAATATAACTTAGATACTGTTTCGCGCAAAAAATACACACAAACTGGAAATACAAATATAATTATCGGGGTCTTTCATCCGAGCAGTCAATCTCAAGACCCACATATCACTTCCGGAAGTTAATTCTCAATTATATATATATATATATATATATATATATATATATATATATAATATTTTAATACCTACAGATATCGATGTTTCATGCAAACGCAATCTTCAGTGTAGGAACAAATTCTCAACGGTCGGTCGGCGCGAACCCCGATTACAAATCGCCACTGATTCGTAGTCGAATTAGTTAGTAAATAGCGAGGAATTTAAATGTAAATAGCGAGTCGGCGGCTAGATTCATCTAAACAGTTTAGAGTTATCTACGAACGGCGTTCGGATCGTTCATGTAGCTATTTGCACTGCTTGTTATTAAAATCAATATATATATATATATATATATATATATATATATATATATATATATATATATTGACATACACATGTATGTATATATATATATACGTACACACACACACACACACACACACATATATATATATATATATATATATATATATATATATATATATATATATATACTAACAAATATATGCTTCCTCCGGTCGCATATTTTTGCTAGGTTATAATGAACAAATTGCATACATTAGTCCCCATCACAAGAAGCGGTAATGACTAAGAGGATTATATCATGACGAACGAATTCTAACACCTCATCAAAAAAAGGAGTTAATGCCATGGAGGATGATATAATGAAACAAAATAGATAGTAAACTACCCCGACTTTTTAAAAAAGGGAGAAAATCATTCTGGAACGATGATATTGTTAGGCACGAACATATATTAGACTGACCCCCCCCCTCCAAAAAAATAAGAGAAGGTTATCTCGGGAGGAATGTATCATGAGGAATGAAAATATACTATAAAAAAAACAAAGTAGAAGGTAAAGTGTCAGAGTATTCCGACTTAACACAAAGAAAAAAGGATGTGTTTATGCCTGGTCGGAAATACCCCCTTGAAGATAGAAGACGTAATACCTGGGAGTATCACCCAATAAAATCAGAAGGTAATTCCTGAAAGTATGGTATAGCAAGTTTTATTGTACACGTAAAACGTCGAAATGTAGATTGCGGTTAAAAATATAGTCGCCATCTTTATAAACAAAGAGAAGTATGTAAGCTAAGGAAGAAAGATAACTTCCTTTAATATGTTTTTAATTAAAAAAGAGATGTTTATAACCGTGAGTAATCATTCTTCTTTAGCTAGTCTGTTACTTTATTTGTTTAGATGGAGACTATATTTTTCTGATCTAAATTGTATTTTAGTATTTGACTTGTACGATGAAAATATATATCACTTAGGGTTTTTAATGTTTACTTTAGTTTTTTTTACTAAAACATGGTTGAAGTAAAATAAAAATATAAGTTCGTTATGAGTAATGCCAACACTTATTTCATATTAAATAATTTACGTGACTAAAATCGGAGTTAACACCAAATGAAAAGAAAAAATACCTTTTTCCTAAAAAAGTAGATGTTAATTTAAAAAGTCAGCATGCCTGTTTTTGTTGGCGAAAAATTTATTAAGAATTTAAACAAGACTATATATTTATATATGTTTGCGCTTTTATTTCGTAAATAAATCATGTACTTCAAAATCAATAAAAAAATATATATCGTCGCTAGAAAAGGGGAGGGTGAAAGAGTAGAGGAAGTGATGACGACGCTAAATTTTATTTCGTATGAGAGATAGAGAGAGAGACAGAGAAAAAGACAGAACGCAACCACTTCCTCTTTTCTGTGAACTCGGTATATCTTTCTAGCTAGCTAAGACCTTCGTTTCATCTACATTATCTCCATTTATATTTTAAGAATGGTTTTATTGAAATGTATTCATTTTTTAAATTAAATTACTTATCTTAGTAACTGTTAATTTCCACAAAGTTATTGTAGTTACACAGGGAAAATAAAATAATATAATCATAAATGAATAACAGCAAACATTAATTAATTATAGACGGTTAAAAAAGAAGTTATTCAAATAAGACATAATATTTGAATGTCTATATGTGTCTATTTTATACGAGATATACCGTATTTTTAAAAAAAAATTTTTTAACATAGTTCACCCCAAACAAGGCAGGCCGCCACTGTAGACGTAAGGGGCTACTGAGAAAAAGAAAAGGGGAGAAGGTAGGGGTGGTCAATCTAGATTGGGATCAGCGCAGCGAGGTGTCTGTTTACATTAGTTTTAAACATCTGCATGTCTGTACTGTTTGGGAAACAGGGGGCAGGGAGGGAGTTCCAGAGGCCAGCAGTACGAGGAAAGAAGCTATTTGAGTAGAAGGCTCTCCGACATCTGGGGACCTCCACAGTGAATGAATGAGATTTAGTTGATTGTCGGGTTAGTCTAGTGAATTTCCGTCGAGGGGGCACCAGAGTAGCCAATTCATCGGAGCATAATCCATTGAAGTATTTGTAAAACAAGCACAAGGATGCTACATTGCGGCGATGGGACAGAGGCTGGAGCTTGGCTGACAGTGAGGGACCTATTAGGTTGGCGATTCTTTTTTGGACCTTGTCAAGGAGGGAGAGACTAGTAGATGATGCACCAGCCCAGATGTGACAACAATACTCCATGCATGGGCGGATGGTGGCTTTGTAGAGATACAGGATAATGTCAGGTGTGAGGAGTTTACTAGCACGGTAGAGGGAGCCAACCTTCTTTGCGGCAGTCTTGGCAATGTCTTCAATGTATTTGTTCCAATTCATGTTACCTGTGAAGGTTAGGCCGAGGAGTTTGAATGATGAACTCTCAGGTAGGGTGTTATTTGCCATGACAATCGGTGGTTGAAAAGGTTCCTTGTAGTTATTGAAGGAAAGGAGTTTTGTCTTTGCGGCATTAAAAGTTACCAACCATTTATGACCCCAATCCACTACAGCCTGGAGGTCATTTTCTAAAGATTCAGCCATTGCATCGGATATAATTGCGTCGGTTTTGCCAACATGGCGAGAGTAAAGGGTGGTGTCATCAGCAAATAAACCAATCTCAGACTCTATGCCATCAGGGAGATCGTTTATATAGATCAGGAACAACAAGGGTCCAAGGATAGAGCCCTGGGGTACACCAGCATTTATGTCATGTTGCTTAGATGAACGGCCATCGAGGACAACCTGGATTTTTCTTTTGGCTAGGAAGGATCTAATTATATTAAGTAATTGCCCAGTAATACCGTATGATCGTATTTTCAGGAGGAGCCCTTTATGCCATACCTTGTCAAAGGCCTTGGATATATCATGCGCTACTGCCCTAGCTTCACCTGCCTTGTCGAGTGTATGATACATGCGTTCAGAGATGACCGTTAGGATGTCTGCAGTAGATCGTGATTGTCTAAATCTATACTGGCGGTCAGAAAGAAGTTTAGCATTAACTAAGTGTCGTACTATTGCTAGATTGATTAAGGATTCAAAGATTTTAGCAAAGATCGGAAGCAGACTGATTGGGCGATAGTTCTGGGGATCGGTTCTATTTCCAGAATTCTTGTAGACTGGTACCACAGAGGCAATTTTCCAACTATCGGGGAAGCAAGATTCAGCTAGACACTTATTGTAGAGTTTGGAGAGGACAGGGGCCAGTTCAGTAGAGCATTTCTTTATTACTATTGTGGGTATAAGATCAGGCCCACAAGCTTTGGAGGTGTCAAGGTTTTTTATGATGTCTCTAACCTGGGATGGGGTGATGACCAGGTTATCAAGTGTGGCTTCGGTCAGCAAAGGGAATTCGGGGAGGGGGTGGTTATCTGAGTCCAAAGTAGAGTTAGAAGCGAAGCGTTGGGCAAGTAGTTCAGCCTTATCAGTGGCCGTGCAAGCGACATCATTGTGGTTTGATAGTGGGGGAATCGTTGATTCACCATTATTCACTACACTATTGTAGATTTTTCAGAAATCACGAGTACCTAATTTCTGTGTCTGGATGCGTTTTTCTGTTAACTCATTAAACCTTCTCTTCGCTTCACCTATCACGGCCTTGCAATTATTTCTTGACTCTATAAATTTATTTCTATTAGTAGCTGACTTATGTCGGCAAAATTTACGGAATGCTTGTTGTCTCTCAGAAATGGCAGCTGCACATTCCGAGGTGAACCATTGAGTATTTGAAAGAATGCTGTTGTATTATTGATTACAACCCTAGCCCGTCCAGTCTCTCATTAATTTCGGTTGACTGAGAACTTCGTGATGGGGTAATACCAGTCGAGAATCGTTCTCGAAAATCAGTCTGGCTGAAACTGGGCCATTTCAATAGCCTTTTCTTTCTGGCGGCTAAAGTATTCGATCCTTGCTTTGTCCTAAAAGGTGAACTTCATGCTTTGTCTCCCCTCTTTAATGAGGAGTAAGTTCATTGCATAATTCCTGAGGCGCCCTGACCGAGTAATGTTGAGGCTATTTTTGCTAGACCAGAGTGCTCCTCCTTCAGGAGCGCTGGCTTGATACTTCAACCACCTTCACGACCTTGATTGACATATTTCTGCGGCGAGAGGCAATTAAATGGCATTGTATTATTTATTAAAATGACATCCGTGTTGATGGTAATATAGGAATGATAAACAAGAAAAACGCATGTATTCATATGTATATATATATATATATATAAAAATATATATATATATATATATATATACTGCCACACACAGCCATATATATATATATATATATATATATATATATATATATATATATATATATATATATGTATATGTATATATATATATATATATATATATACTAGTGTACAAACTCAGTAAAATATAACGGGAAAAAGCATGTTTAGCAAATGTTCGCACTAATATTTATATACAATTATAGAATTAAGTAAGTAATTTAATTTTCATGGCATTTCATCATTTTCAATCCCCATAAAAAAACATTTTCATCATTTCCAGTGACAAAAATAAATAACACCTACCGTTGACGTTTGATTTAGAGTGAAATATTTCTATCTTAATAAATTTCAGACGGCGTGTTGATGTCTGATTTACTATTTGCTTCCATCGCATTTCTTCACGACTTATATCGATTTTCGCGCTGCTTAAAGAGGAATTTGTTTACCCGCTACCCATGTGTTACACGAGGAATTAATATTTATTTATACATTGAAAAATGTAGAATGGTTGTTAATATATATATATATATATATATATATATTTATATATATATATGTGTATGTATATATATATCGATATATATATATATAAATATATATATATACATAAATAATAAATACGTAAATATTAAACAATAACAAACATTTATTATATATATACATATTCATCCTCTATATCGATAATATATATATATATATATATATATATATATATATATATATATATATATATATATATATATATATATATATAATATTTTTTAATTATTTAAAGTAAATATGAATTATTATTACCCACACACATCGATGCATAATGTTTACGCAATCTTAAGTGTAATCTTCCCGTCGGCCGGAGGGCTCGAACCGGTGTCCAAGTTGCCACTAACTCGTAGTCGGGTATATATATATATATATATATATATATATATATATATATATATATATATATATATATATATATATATACATATATGTATGTATGTATGCATGTACGTATGCATATATATATATATATATATATATATATATATATATATATATATATAAAGTGGTGTACTAAAACCTCATTGATAAGTCTAAACCTAACTTGAACTTCATAACATTCGATATTAATAATTACTACCAGTCGATTTCCCCTATCTTACTTAACAAAGCATTAATCTTCGCTAAAATAATTCTGACATTACACACATAGAGATTAAACTAATAATATTAGCCAGAAGATCCCTACTAGAATTTGATAATAAGATTTGGACCAGGAAGGACACCCCCAATAACTTTGATATTACTATGGGGCCCTCAGACTCTTCTCAGATCACTGACCTGGTAGGTTTGTACTTGATGAGAGCATTGGGGTTTAATTTGGGGCATTTACAGGGTGGGTTGTATAGGGACGATGCCTTGTTTGTATCTGGAGAGAGATCGAGACAATATAATAACACTATCAAAAACTTGCATAACTTCTTCAAAATCTTTGGTTTGACCATTACAGTGGAACCTGAGAAAAGACTATCCAACTTTCGGGACCTTACATTAGATCTTAACTCGGGAACCTTCAGCCCATACCATAAACCTAACTTAACCCTCTTCTACGTACATAGCCTATCTAACCACCCTAAATCCATCATAAACTCAATAGTCCCTTTAGTATCTAACAGAATCTCTAAGCTATCTGCGAATAAATCTATCTTCGATCAAAATTCTAGCTTCTACAATAATGCTTAGCAAAACTCAGGCTACAATCACAAAATTAAATAAAACTGCAACCCACTTACTCAAGTTAACAAACCCTCAGGCATTATTACGCACAACATGACCACACACAGAAGTAAAAAGTTTAACACATCTGCACCTAAGAAAATCAAAACACACGCTAATAAGCCCATGGGAACTAACAATATTGATAATCGGGCAGACCAACAGGCGCACAGACAAAGAAAAAAACTTAGAAGAAAGAATAACAGTTGGTTCCATCCGCCTTTCAGCGGTAATGTTAAAACCAATATACCTAAGGAATCTTTCCAAATTTTAGACAGATCTTTTAAGCACCCCCACAGATATAGCACTATTCTTAACACAAATTCTATTAAAATAAATTACTCTACTATGCCCAATATTGAACAAACTATCATAACCTCTAACAATAGGAAAATCAAACATATCCAACAACAACCACCCACCGCACCCATCACCACTTTTAACTGCCGTAAACCTAGAGATTGTCCCTTAAACAACAATTGTGTACAGAAGGACGTAATATACGCTTGTACTGTGAAACAATTCCCCCGCTCCACCAATATTGTGAGCAATTACAGTTCCCATACTCTACCCGAATTCCGCATCTCCCCACAACCCCAATCCGTTTCTCCTCAAGACCCCCACATATACAGCAATACCTCTAACCAAGCACCCCCAATAATAGATAGTGCCTATGGGCTACCTTACATTTCCCCCATATCCGCTCCACCCTACTTCTTCAACCAACCTCCCTCACATAACTTGAATCTCCAAACCCAAATTTCATCTAATACCACTAGCAATCTCAATGCAACTATAGCACCACCCTTCAAGATACACACATATATTGGGGCGTCTTCTTTCCTCATTAAGACCCCGAGCTCTAACCATATATATTCCTTTAAAAATAGCAACGATAATAGCACTGGCACTTCACTTTCCAATTTAATTAGAAACCTCAATCTTAAAAATACTCCCTATTCACTTCACTGGTCAATACTTAAAAAGTCCAAATCATATACCCCGGGTGCATCCCACTGCCAACTTTGTACATTGGAAACCTTTATGATAGCTACTGCTACTAAATCTAAAAATATTATTAATTCTAAGAATGAACTTATCTCCAGTTGCAGGCATAAACGTAAATTCAAGTATAGCAACCATAGTAATCCCCCAGGCACCCCTCCCCCATTTGATTAAATACCCTCCCATCATCTCAGATCTTCCCTCCCTACATCTCGGATTTCTTTTCCGATAGTTCTAATTCCTGTTGTTCTATAATCTCTGCATATATCCATGAACTCCGTTAGCTTCACAATTCCCTTAGCTTTAATACCTTTCTCCCACTACCCCCTAAATCATTGTACTTAACCTCCTTAATCGTATAACCTTTATACGATTTATATTACTTTCCCCTTTAACTTCCTTTAATACACTCGTCCGCTTCCCATCAACACTTCCAACCTTCTATCCTTCCCTCTCAACTTGATAACTAACCAAACATATTCACATTAAACCCTAGCCCTTTTATTAACTTGATGATTCCCCTTATCTACTCTTAATCCCCTTTGCACACATCGATATCGAACTCCTTACCGTTTTCTCTGTGCATTCTAATTACTGTGTTTTCCCTCCTGTTATTACTTCTAAATAATTATTCTCACTCTTTTAATAGCCTCGATTATTCCCCCCTTGTTTACCAAGCCCTTCACTCACTTCTCTCAGACCTTGCTCAACCCTCAACCCGCCCTAATTCTACATCTTTTAACCCCCATAATATTTACTTTTAACTGCGATCTCCATTCTCACTCTGGTTTAATTTATTTTCACTACTTTAACCATGTATGTCCCATATTTCTTTCTGCCATCATTAACCTATTTAATAATTTTCTTAATTAACCTCCATATACCTTTTTCTGTAAATTTGTTGATTCAAAGTTTAATTTTCCTACATCCATAAAGCACTAGCGTCCCGTAACAACATATTTTATTTCAACCCCTATCTTTAACCACCTTGGGGATTCCCATTCCGGATATTTACTCGAGGTCAAATTACCTTTTCCTTATTTTAATACTCACTCTCGAGCTCCAATTTTATCGACTTTTACCTCATTTATATTATTTCTTTATCGGTCAATCCATAATTTTCCTTGCGAGCCTAAGACTGATTTTATTTTTTTTTTTTCATTTTTAATTTTCTTATTTCTATTTTTATTTTTATTTTTTTATTTTTTAATTTTTAATTTTTATTCTTACTTTTTATTTTTCTAGTTCTACCCTTCAAATATAGTTTGTCTCATTTGTTTATAAGTAAGGTCATCTGATTAAACAACTAAACCCCGAACCCTGTACATATCACCCCCCCCCCCGACACATTCTGGTATTTTAACTTTCCCTCCCAGCACCCGTTGACTTGCCCCCACACCATTCTATCCTTTTTCTAGTTGAACCCTAATTCGCGCTAGAATCCAATTTCAACTTTAAGCGACTTACCCCCACACTCACAACCTTAGTTTTAACCGCACTAATTCACCGCACCCGTTCCCTTTCTCCTCCTTCGCACCCGTTCCTCTCTCTTCCTCCAAACCCCTTCCTCCTTCCCTTCCTGCCTACTGGTCGAATATGAGTTTCTGCCTTTCTTCATTACAAGTCGGTTTTCTCAACGGGCAAGCTTTTAAATATTCACCGCTGTTTTTTCCCCCATTTAAAAACACATTCCATGATATTTTAGACCAGGAAGTCTTTTTAATGGCGAATATTTTCCACCTCAGGTTTTACTGAGCCTTGCCTGCATCCACGAACGAACCTCTTATTGGACTTTTTACCCTATTGATTCATTCTATCTTCGCCGCCCATGAAGTTGTGGTCTTTGGAATTTAACTTTGAATCCTCTCTCACCACCTCTCGTGCCTTTTAACGACCTACCTATCTACATTTCATTTTCTCCGCTGGACTTTTCGACACCGGACTTTTTAGCAATCGGACATTTGCTTGCATTCAGGCAGAGTTTTGCCCTGTGTTTCTTTCCCTACAACTTTTATTTTACTTTTTCAAATTTTAAATCTTGGCCTTTGCCAACTTATCTATCCCAGCGACTTCCTCTGATGATACAATTTTGATCTTTGAAAAGCCTGGCTTAAGGAAAATTAAACTTGAATAAATTGCCTTTTGCGGAATATACCTTTCTCTGAGCAATTGAATTGAAATTTGATTTTGCTTTTGCTTCTCTAATTCCTTTCCATTCTTCTTCATATATATATATATATATATATATATATATATATATATATATATATATACATATATGAACAATCTTCGTGATAAGAGAATTAATGTGTGTGCACAGTAAAAGAGAGGACAAAATGGAAATACCTGTTAAAAGATCGATAGTCCGGTAATGGTATCTTCAGCCGGAACAGACCCCCTGTAATAGTTTGTATTTCTCCTATAAATACTGTTTTTTCTTAGGTTTCTTCATATTTAAGTAAATTCAAAGAATGGTCTGATCACTTACTTTTCCAATCAGGCGATCATGGTCAGATAGATATCCTGTTGATTCTTCTGATTAGTTTTTTTTTACTAGATTCATCGGATCTGTGCACGATATCCTGATCATCGGTTACACTTCAGTTTAAAATAGCATTTTTTTCGCGAAACGCAGATTGTAAAACCACACATTATGCTAAATATGTACACTTATGACGCTACACCTGGTTCATAAACGTTTCTTTAACAAAGGCTCTTGTTAAATATATGTTTTAATCGCGCAAAATACATACTTAAATATTCCTCAAGTTTGCTTTAGAGTTATGCTTTAAAAACATTTTACCTGTTCTTATTCGTCGCAATTAGCAATTTACTCGCCAAGTTACATCTCTTTCACGTACTTTCTATCTATCACTTTCACTCTCTCTCATTGTATGTAGCCTGACTCCTCCCCTGCTCCTATTTTATTCGTTATGTCACTTCTATTTATCTAGTTTTCTCGTTCACAATTTATAAATAACAAAGCATGAAAATCATGAATTGTTATTTTTATAAACGAAAAGCAATATACCTATAAGTAATCTTACTATGTTATCCGTAGCTGAAAAGGGAGAAAGACACAAAGAGGGAGATATAGCGAATCAAACATTTAGTTTGCATTTTGTCTATTTATTTTGTTATCTATATTTTTTGCAAACTTACTTTTTCGTAATGTAAACCATCTGAATCGTTTCCCAAATGGGTTTCATATTGTTCCATATAAAAGTTACATCCGGGAATTGGTTTTTCACACACTTACACATTTGTTGGCACAGTAATTTACTTAAGTTGGTTTAGCTTAAATCTAAAATAGCAGTTTTCGGTTTGTCATGCTCAAGTCTAAAAAAGCGTTGCTATTACGTTTAATAATTTTGAGATTCTGATTGATAATTTGAATGATGTAAATTATTCGGAATACTGTTCTCATTTGGTTTATTTGTTTTTTGTACAACGTTACAGCCGATGGAACATTTACAAACATTTACAGGTGCGTGTTTTCAAACTTTGGAAATTAAATCGAACTTGCGATTTTTTCCAAATTAGATAATTAAATTCTAAAGTTTGGAAGGATCCACCTGAAGAAAATCGGAAGCGACATCGGCAGAAACGTAGTGAAGATGAGAATAGGTGTCCTAATAGTCCAAATAATATAAACACTTCGTTCGTTCATTTTCCTCGGGTTTGAAATATCATTTATTTTCTGTCTGTAACAGTTCCGTTACCCTAAAAGATCTTTATCGGACTGTCTCACTTCATTTTGAAACAGCATTCACATCGTTAAACTCACATATTGAATGGACGTATCTTACGGATATCCATCATTATTTCTCTTCTTTCTCCTTCAATGGCCACACTTGACAAAAATCTTATAACACCAAACGCTTATCCAGGATTCCTATTCTACCATTATTAATGGAAGAGGGATGGAAAAAAGGGTGCAAACTATCCCAGTGATGTTAGCGGCTTACAATACGTATGCTACTGGAATCAAAGCACAAAACATCACATGATAACGACTAGCAAGATTTAGATTAAAATCCGTGTCTCTTAACCATATAAAAGAGTAAATTCAGTTAAACTGAATGAGGTGAGGGTCAAGTGCAGGATATGGTCAAAATATGTTCCAACAGCAAGATCATGTTGTGTGCTTGCCACCATCATAGAAATGACATTCATTATGTTCGCATAAGGAAAGTTATCAGTGTAAGGGTGCAATGAAATTGAGCAGTTAAACTCGAAACCGATGTATATATATATATATATATATATATATATATATATATATATATATATATATATATATATATATATGCATAGATATATATGTATATATATATATATATATGTATAGATATATATGTATATATATATATATATATATATATGTGTGTGTGTGTGGGTTGGTGTTTTTAGAAGAAAGAGCTCAGTTTTATCTCGGGAAAAGGTATGCTGTATGTAAAAGTGCGTACGCGTGTAATTGTGAAGCAAGGGGTGCGGAATTCCAGACACCACGTCTCCTGAGTCGACACTGCTTATTTCCAGTGGCAAGGACAGGTGTAAGACGACTGGAAACAAGGCCGAGATAAATGCAGAACACATACTGCACCTGGTACTCCCAAATGATCATCTAGTACTGGTCAAGCTCAACCTCGCTTAACTTCGATGAGCTAACGTATCGACGTGATTATGTCGTATACGTATATGTATACATATGTATGTATATATATATATATAATATATATATATATATATATATATATATATATATATATATATATATATATATATATGTATGCAAACATTGTTTTAAATAACATAATTCGTCTGTTTAATTATACCCTTTTCAGTTTTCAATGTATGTGATGGTGTTTTTGTATTACAATCAGGAATATTAAAAAGGTTTCACAGGTTTTACGAACGTTTTCAATTCTTTGTCGATTCCTCCTCAGGTATCAAAAGCAAATGCACAAAAAAATTTGGAGAAAGAAGAGAATTTTAAATAGGCGGTGGAGAAAATTGAAAACACGTATTTAATTTAAGTTAAAGTTTAAAGTTCGTTTGCCCGTCCATGTTTCCCGCGACGATAAACAGGGTCTTCCAAATTGAACGTCATGAAGAACAGCCCCTCAGAAACTATTATACAAATGAGTGTCTCGTTCAAACTACATGCTATTTTTTATATAACGTTATTATTCTTCGATATAAAGAAACAATAAACGATTGAATTTAACAAAGTTTTTTTTAATACCATTCAAGTATATATGAACCACCTCCTACACAACGTGTTATTTAAGATATACCATCACCATCTGAAAACCAAAGATTGTGACTTCACCAGCCATCGCACCAAATGGGGAGATGCTAAAAATAATGCAGATTAAGATGCAGTTGAAGACTGAATCGAAACTAACCAGCTTAATTTGATCCAGGATGCAAAGCAACTGATATCACTCTCAACAACAGACGATGGAAAGCATGGTATACTCCAGATACTGCGTTTGCTAGCCAAAGTATCACCGGAGTTAGCTAACAGCTGGTTATAGGGCTATTGCTCAAAACACAACACCATCCCATTGCCATCACAGTCAATGCTAAGATCACCCCAGTCACACTTCATTTCGAGAAGATTTATTGAAAGGAAGATTGCCCATCTCCTAGCAGACCCGAAGGACTATGACAGCTTCATCAGGTTTGTTCGCCAAGCAGCTTACAAATACATCCCAAGAGGCTGCCGCACACAATACACACCTGGACTCGATGGCAAAAGCATAAAATTATATTAGCAATACCAACAGCTCTATGAATATGACACCTTTGCTGAAAGTACCTTCGAAGTAGGCGAGAGACACATGATCTCTCTATCAGAAAGTCGACAAAAGAAATGGCAAAATATCTTGGAATAAACTGCTAGTACCAATAACAGTTAAAAAGCATGGTGTGTAATCTGGAAAATCAGAAAACGAGCCATCAGATTCAATGCAATAGCAGTACACCATCACTGCCAACCAAGTTGCACATCAGTTGTTACTCAACGGGAAGTACACTACCAAACAGAAAATACCAAACATAGACCGACTTAAATATTCCTAGAGCACTTGCATGACTGAACTGTTCTCACTTAAAACGCTCTATATCGACATCAGTGCCCTTAAGGCTGGTAAAGCTATCGGTCTAAATTATATTTTCACAAAACTGGTCAAGTACATTGGACCTTTGACACGAAAATAGATCATTGAGTTGATGAACAACTGCACGTTAACACGCAGGATCCAAACGATCCCAAAGATCTGGAGTAAAAAACAAAAGCATCGCTATTCGTAAAGTTGAGAAAGATCCAACGCAGGCAACGAGTGTCCGCCCGATCTTGTTTAAGCTGTTCGAGTGCCAAATTCTCAACAGATTGGGCTCAGTTGCTGAACCAGCTATCAGTCTTCAACAAGCAGGATTACTGCCTGGAAAATCGACAACTAGTCAACTCCTGAATCTCACTCAGCACATCGAATATGGGTTTCAGAAAGGACTGCTAAAAAGCCCTTTTTATCTGTCTGTCGCATATGACACTATACACAACTGCCGCTCCCTGAAAAAGATTTTGAAGCTTGCAAAAACTTGCTACTCACAAACCTTATCGGAGCTCCTAAAAGAGAGGCGCTTTTATAAAACCCTAAACAACACAAACGCCGACAAAACTATAGCTGTCTCCAAAGTATTGTACTAGCTTCATTATTGTACAAAATCTACACTAATGACTAACCAATGAGCCCAAACACTGAGCGGTTCATTTATGCTAACGACCTTTGCGTAACATCCCAATAGAGTATGTATATAAACCTTAACTCAGCATTAGATGAGTTACTTCTCTACAACGATCGTAATTACCTGCATGCGAACCCTTCAAAAACTCAAGTGTGCTCGTTACTTTCATGAACCGAGTGGCCAATCGACCCCTAAATATTGTGTGATCTGGAATAAAACTTGAGAATCGCACTACCCCTGTCTACTTTGGCATAACCCTTGACCAGACCCTCTCATTCAGGAAACATGTAAAAAAAACAAAAATAAAAGGCAGCTTCCGGTACACCATTCTACAAAAACCGATCAACTCCAAGTGGGGGCCCACAGCACATATACTTAGATGTACTGCATTAGCCTTGTGTTATTTGTCTGCGGAGTATGATTGTCCTGTTTCGGAGAGATCAACACATGCCAAAAACCTGGATTCAGCATGAACAACATTTGTCGCTTGATCACAAGCTGCTTGAAGTCCACCAACCTGTACAACATGCATTTCCTCACTGGTATTGCCTTTTCAGATGTGAGACGTGAAATTGCCAGCCCAGTAGAAATCACGAAGGCTATCAGTGATGAACTCCATCTTCTTCATTGACGTAGACTAACGGTTTAACGACTGAAGTCAAGGTAAAGCTTTTTCAGCCATAACGAACTCCTAACATCTCAGGAAGAGACCAGGCCACAGCTGTGGACCAGATAGCTTGAAGATTTCACCCTCATTACGACATGGGAATCACTGCACCTGGCGAACTCCCTCTCAGTTCAGAGGATACCCGGCTCCACTGGAAAACACTACACCGCCTGAGAACGGCAATGAAACGATCAAACGCTGCTATGAGGACAAAACTGACCCAACCATCTTTGAATGTGGAAAGGAGAACCATACAATGCAAAAGCGCATGGTCTGTCCCCTACGGACCAAAAGGTGTAGCTTGAATGATCTTGCAGAGTACATCACTATCGCAAATGACCACATAAAAATGTGCGAAACTGCAATATGACCACATGACACTTCAAAAACACGCAAAGAAGAATAATATAAAATTAAATTTATTCGAACGCTTTTAATAGGTGAACTAAATTAAAATAGAAATGCCAAATGTTTTTTTTATTTATATAGAGCCGCCAAAAGAAATAACAAATGTATATTCAATTTTGAAGCGTAAAAATATAGAAATAAAAATAAATATTAATCTTCTCTTCATACGTCATCACATGTGGTCGTCAATTTACTACATGATAACACGTACTCTTAACCGTCCGTTAATATTTGTCAATTCAGAGTAAACTCTACTCCAATTCTGTTATTTGTTTAAATTTTATATTTTCAATTTTTATGTAAAACAGGATACATGTTTTAATTTACGTAAGAAAGCATGAACATAAGTCAGTTGTGAAAATGCAAACCCCCACCTGACTATGTAAGAAGAGGGCAAAGCCTTACTTCTGTATTGACCATTCCGAAAGTAAGCAATAGAAAATATGATAACTCAACATCTTTTTATATGATCAGCTGAAAGTGTGCATGGGGGTTACTGTTATCAAAGTGTGGAATATCCATGGATGAAGTTCGGAAAAATCGTAAGTAGAAATTCTGCCAAAATTTTGACATTTTAAAATGTTAAATGTGTAGGGCATGTAAATATACGAACCGGTATTACATTATATTAACTATGGCAGAGTAGCGAGTTTCTCTGATGAACATAACCGAAGTTATCGCTATAAATGCGACTGTTAGTTATTGATTCCATCATATTTTTTATTAGATTTAGTAAGAACACATTTAATCTGTAAAATTCGTATGTTATTATCTCTATTATTGTCGGATTAAAGTTAATAGTTAAAGTTTACATTTATATTCATAACTGTATATCCCAAATGCAAGAAAAAACATGGCCCAGCTATATTTATAAAATAATTTCAAATATGTTAACACAGTTCTTTACTTAATGATATTATGTAAGGTACGGGTGTACAGATATGAATAAATAAGCTTTTCCTTTGGAAGCATGTGTCTTAATTTAAAGTGTCTTACTTTACGCGAAATGCTTGCGAATATCTGAAAATTTATTTATTTGTTATTGCCTGGAACTGAACATACAAAGAATAAGAAACAGTTTAATTGTTTTCTGATATTTTCGTGATGCTGAATTTAAAAAAAAACAACAAAAAAACATATGTTTTTATAATTCTATTTTTATTAATATTAAGAAATAAGTCTTCATTAATATTTACCATAACTCCCCCAAATAATTAATAATTCTTTACATGCGTAATGTACGAATTACTTGATAAATATGCTAGTTTACTCGAAATTTTAATATCACCGAAGAACTTATATAGTTTTAATAAGAATTCTGTTTCTACGAGATTTTCGAACAACGATGTTTACATATTTATTTGTTAACGCTTTTGATTGAGAAAAGACGTCATATTGGAAACATATTAGAAAAGGAGAAATGTTCGATCATCATTACTTTTTTACCGTCTTATTTCAAATTTCATGACGAAAATTGGTTTTGCTTTTTGTAAACCAACACTTTAGTCTTGTGTTTGTTTTTGGTAAATAATGAAAATATGGCAAACAATATTGTTTCAATGTTTCATTTGGTGTAATTCGGTTGTTTCAATTGTGCGTGAAGATGTAGAACATTAATATGCTACCAAAATGTATTAAAAATGTTACTTTAAGTTCAACAACTTTTTTCCGTGTTTCTTTTAGAAAGTTATATGCATTAGTTTTAAATGTCTGCATGTCGGTACAGTCGTGGAAATATCGAGAAGGACCGCAGTTGCAAAGGCTGGCAGCTCGAAGAAAGAAGATATTGGAGTAGTAGAATCTCCGGCATCTTGGGAATATCACAGTGAATGGATGGGATTCAGCTGATTGTCGTGTTTGTCCAGTGTATTCACGTCGAGAAGGATACCAGAGCAGTTATTTCATCGGAGAACATTTCAGTGAAGTACTTGTAAAACAAGAACAGACATCAGATAGGATTATAGTTAGGTTATCAAGTGTGGCTCAAGTCTGCAATTGAAATGTGGAAAGCAGTTGTTTACGGAGTCGAAATTGGAGTTTTAGCCGAAGCGCTGGTCAAGTAATTCGGTCTCATTAGTTGCCGTGCAAACGGCATAATTGTGGTTCGATAGCGGGAGAATTATTGATTGTCCATTGTTTACCACAGTATTGTAGATTTTCCATAAATTGCGAGAACCTAGTTTCTGTGACTCAATGCGTTTTCTGGCCATTACCTTCGCTTTGATTTATTTTATGATTTATTGACACCGCTCTTAGTGCTATCTAACAGTTAAGCCTCCTGAACCACCAGTCGGAAACAGCAGCAAGTTGTCTAACATGTACCCTCAACATGTCGGGACAATACGGACCCAGACTACTTAGGTAAGGCTTAGTGACAAAAATTGTTCCTTAAGTTGCACAGATAGAGAGAGCTAGATGGCGTGCATTGCCCTAGTCATGAATGAAGGCACAGCATTGTGTGTCTTTGAAGTGTATCTGCGATGATACCTCTGCGATTGGCTAATAGACAAAGAAAGAGTTAAACAATCGAGCGATAAGCAGAGCCCATCTACTCCTTTATCAATTTCGAGTTTTCAATCCCGATATTTTGTTCATGACTTTAGCTCTAGGAGAGTTGGCGATCAGGTTTGCTGCCAATACGTAAGTAGCAGAAGGACAGTTTTTATATAATAATATTCTTCTTCCTAGATGGATGATCTGACAAGGTATATAAATCTATCACAGCGAGAACGGTCACCCTACGCTCCTGTACTAGGAAAGTATTTAAGAGGCCCCGCAGTTATTAAGATATGTCCACTAATTGAAGATATTAGTTGCCTCTTATATATTTTGTTGTATTAACCTTATATATATATATATATATATATATATATATATATATATATATATATATATATATATATATATATATATAAATATTTGTTATTGTTTATTTTTCTATGGGCGTATACTTTTCGTCTCTTTTCAATCAAGACTCATCAGCATAGAAGTACGACTATTCACCACCGGTCACACGATTCGAAACCCTGGATTACAAGTATTTTTCAACCCCAATCCAACGTTCCTAACCGATAGGCCAGTTCTGAACAGCTTATAAACAATGATAATTTTAACACTTTTAGAGGCGGCGAAACGTACAGCCATTCAACTTCTATAAGTGAAGGAATGATGCATATAAAGCAAGTGACGTCTCGCTGTGTTATTACTACCATTTACAGTGCTCTACTTTTTAACGAGGAGTTTCAAATATATATATATATATATATATATATATATATATATATATATATATATACATATGTGTGTGTATGCGTGTGTGTATGCGTGTGTGTGTGTTTGTGTGTAGATAATTTTACACGTTACTTACCAGAGATAACAGATAATTGAAAATGAGTGTTCCCATCTCATGAGTAAGTAAATACGGAGGGAGGGGTTATCTTTCTATGGGTGTGCATACCTTTTTTCGTCGTATTACCTATTCGTTAAAATATTTTAGCATTTAACAGCAATAATGTTTTATAATCATGTAACCCCCAGGAACTATCGAAACACGCACCTTTTTCGTGTAGTAGAGTTATAAAATGCCACACGTAGAAAATAAATAAAATAAAATAAAGTAACATGTGAACATTCATAAAAATACTAGTCACATTTAAAGAGTGCAATAAACTACTAAGCTTTGACGAATAGATTCCAATGTACATGTGCTGGCAGCAATTATTTGTAGGCCGTTGACTTTTGCAAATGACTCAGTGCGAACGAATATCCCATTGTTTAAGAATGAGACAGAGGGAGAGACTATACTTCTACGGGTGTTCAGTCCATTTTTTTCTTTTTTTCTTTGTATTTAAGCTACCTATTCTTTACAATTTATATATAAAAATGTATATATATATATATATATATATATATAGAGAGAGAGAGAGAGAGAGGAGAAAGAGAGGAGAGAAAGACTAGCAGGGTAACCTGGCGTTACACGAATTAGATTTTAGGATAGCATCATATGCAACATCATATGAATGATACTTTTGTTTTAAAAAAATCTTGATGTTTTCAGCTAGATATCTTATCCACTAGGCTTTTCAGATATATGATAATACTCTTAATCTAACGCTAAATAAATAAGCAATAAATGTCACTGTGCTAATTAGTACAAAAGTGTCATTAACCATTTTGACGGACAGCTAGAGACGAATCACTACTTCCATAATGCTCACATGCAAACTATACTTTTGAATCAACATATATTTAAGGTACACTCCCTAGTATGTCTTCGTTTTTAGAGAAACATGCAGACGAAGAAGTGTTCATTTTTATCACACACACGCACACACCCCCACCCCCACACACGCACACACACTCACACACACACACACACACACACACACACATATATATATATATATATATATATATATATATATATATATATATATATATATATATATACTAACAAAAACCACCCGGCCTTCAGGCAGCAATTTCTGAGGCTGTAGTTTTTTTGATACAATAAAATATTTAATTTGACAGTTTTGTAATATGGAGAAAAATTACAAAAATAATATATCCGTAGTGTTATTTGATATATCCTAATGTTGATGAAATTTACTGTGCATGAACATCGTCAAATGTTATATATGAGGAAATAAAACGGAAAGGTTAATCGAATGGGTCTTTAAGATATTTAACATCGGGGAAATTTTTTTTTTAGCATAAAAATTGAAAATAATAACACATTAAAAATTCGTTATTAAATGACATGAATAAACGAAAAAGTGTAATAGGGATCGTTTAAATAAAACAATGTTATATTACTGAGTAATTCGAAATGATTACTTTTTGCTTACGTTTTTATTATTTAAGAGTAAAAAACACCTTATAAATAATAAGAACAAATAATTTGTTGGTGTAATTTAGACAAAATAGAATAGTCTTTTTTTTCTTTTTCATGACAAATGCTAAAGTTATGAAGTTATCATCATCATCATCAGCAGCAGCATCAGCAGCAGCACCACCACCACCACCAACATGTTGACTTCTCGGCCTTTTTGCTAAAAGCAAAATTTAGTATCTGTTCTGATGCTGCATTTAGTTTTTTTTTGTTCTTACTCAGTGAAGTAGAGCTCTTTCTAGACCAGGGTAATTCAACTTTTCTTCCAATCCAATTTTTTGCAATTGGACTTTCACAACGTCAAATACTGACCTTGTGCTAAACTCTGCTCTCGTGAGGCGGCAAGCAAATAAGAACAGCAATTGCAGCAACAAATTTAGTTTTACAAATAATAAACGCATATATTTATTTATTAACAGAAAGCATTTGTTAAGTATTACGTTGTATGCGGTGTTTATTTTTTAAAAGTAATTATTCGAAAATAATCCAAATGTTTGCTAAGTAAAAATAAACACGTGCAAAAACGTAACCGAAAAAAATAAATAATGAAACGGAAGTTATAATTTTGACTTTTAAACTTTAGTCATTAAATTCCTTTAAATAATAGTACTACAAATAATAATAATGACATTAATATACAGAAAATATTAAGTAGATATAATAAAATAGCAGAATCCAATTATAAGTGAATCGTAAAAAATATAAATTTATTAGACAATGTTTTACATATTAAGATGCAATATAGACTTCATGTATTTGTAAGTGTCATGTAAGTATACATAGCATAAGTTTATATATCTCATTATATATTTGGATTAAGTAGAGCTAAGGTGTTTAATGAAAATATAGTTCGGATAAATAAGACAAACCTTCGCTTTTATTCATTTAGAAGAAAGAAACGAACGACTTTTTTATAACGACTTTTTCATAATTTAGAAAGATTAAATGATTTTATTTCTTTTTCCGGACAAATGTAAAATTGTACTCATCATCATTGTCAAGACTGACATACAACAACTTTTGTTCTCATATTCTACTATTTTTCAATATACTTGTTTTTCATTAAACTTCTAGTTTAATATTTCAATTCATGTTATAAACCGGCCGCGCATATCGATTTTGTTTGATGTCTTCTTTTGGGTCAACCACTAAAAAAGTATATTAACAGAAAATACAAAACGTCATGTCACAAATAAGAACGTTTCGAATTGTTTCTCTTCTCACTTTCATAAATTTAATATAAACATTTGCCCCTTTGCTAATCTGTTGCAAAATCCGATAAACATATATCTGTTAGATTTAAACGCTGACAAGAGTTAATATATTACATTCCTTTCAAAATACAGGCCTTTAGTTTAATATTTTAAACAGTGCTTTTAATAATACGCTAGACAGGCTATAATAAACAATGCAGTTTTGTATAATAAAAAATGGCACTTCTGTAGTATATATGAAGCAGCTGCCGATTAAGAAATCGAAATTGAAGAGTTCCGCTTTTTTTCTCCAAGTACCATTCATTCAGAATTCACCAGAAGTTGAATTTAGTATTTAGAAAATGGAGTTAAATGAGATTAATTTTCGAGACATTGGTAATTTAATGTACCAGCCGCAAAAAACAATAGATTTTTTACAGGCACACCGCCTGATTTCTTAATGTTAGGGTTAGGGTTTAGGGTTAGGGTTAGGATTTAGGGTTAGGGTTAGGGTTTAGGGTTAGGGTTAGGGTTCGGGTTTAGGGTTAGGGTTAGGGTTTAGGGTTAGGGTTAGGGGTTAGGGTTTAGAGTTAGGGTTTAGGGTTAGGGTTAGGGTTAGGGTTAGGGTTAGGGTTTTTTATTTAAAATTATTTTACTTCATATAATAAAAAAAAGAAATTGTTAATTGTTACCCAAAAACAAACCAGTCTTGCATTTTTTTATGTTGTAAAAAAATCACTTCCGTTTGAATTACCTCCCTTTATTTTCAGTAGAAGGACAGAAAATCTGCTGCTTCATATATACTACAGAAGTCCCTGAAAAAGTTATCTTATACATGAAGCATCCATGGATATTTAATTATGTACTGTATTATGCATCTTACATAGACAGACTAAATAATCCACGTCTAAAAAAACTGATGCGACAAGCATTTTTAAATTAATGCAAGTTTCTTAATATTTGTACGCAAATCCTGATTTCGTATTTCGTAAGATATTGCCAAGATTGGAATTCACGTGTTCGAAAAGAAAACGAAAGAAAACATGAAATTAAACTGTTCTTTCAAAAGGTTAAAAAAGGAAACAAAGATTAATAAACAGGGCAGTGTATGGTAATGTTTAATAGTGGTCTATAGTAATTTTCTTGTTTAGAATGACGGGGAACCGGGTTAAGTAAGCGTGACGTCACATGACTCAAAGAGAGAATAAAGAGAAAAGTCGTACGTTTGATTGGAAGCTAATAGTACGAACAAGTTTTTTTTTAAATTTCTGATGAGATATAGTTGAGCATTACATTGGTCGATAATTTGGAACAGGTAAAAGGCGAATAAATCTTTTCTTGTCGAAATATAGCATTTATATAGGCTAAATAAAACTGAAATGTTAATCTTGATTTAATATCTTTTCGGTGTAGAAACGAACTTTTTTTCAAGCTGCGTTTACTCAGTAGGGGCAGGATCACTAGAGGGACGCGTGCAAGAACAAACTGCTAAATAAGGTATGTTTATAAACTCACAAGGATGACACAAGATTTAAACGTAACGAAAGTTTTCTGTAATTATTTTTCGTTTTTCATTTTTATTTCGTCGAATGATAACATGTTTTCATTTTTATTCATATTAGTGATAATAATAAACCTATATAACACGGAACGTCTGCTGTTGAATATCTACTCATCTATTCTGTTCTAACGCTAATATCAATAACATCTTTCCAATATCGCAGCAGACAGTATAATTGCATTTAGATGGTTCTTCAGAACGTACGCATTGCAGGACAATTATTTAAACACAAATCAAATATGCTCTTAACAATGTTAAGCGTTACATCTCGCGCATTTGTATGGTGTCCTAATAGTTTAACAAATGGAAGGACGCTGGTTTTCTGCGAAATACAATATGTGTATCTTAATATAATCAATACATGGAACATGCGTGCGTTGAGTTGGATAAATAATTGATGAGTTATGATTTAATTTTAAATGTGCAGAGACATGTGTAATATTTATGAGTCATGTAATTTTTTGATGGGAAATGTGTCATAAATATATGTACATATATATATATATATATATATATATATATATATATATATATATATATTTATATAATAATTCCGTACATAATAAAGTATATGATCTAATTAATTAAAATTATATAAAATTATATATTAATTAAAATTATATAAACTATTAACAATCTATTTATCCATATGGACATGCGTTATAAAATCATTTTAATATCACTAATACAGCAGAGTACAGCTTGAAAAATGTTAATGTTTTCCTTAAAAGAAGGTTGACAATATAAACTTCAGATCAAATCACATCTAGTGAATACATCCGCAACCATTTAAATGACAGAACAATGTCCAGATAGAGGAAGTAAATAAAACAATGTGTTTAAATAATAATCAAAAACAAATTCCAGATTGGGATCATGTAAAAAAGATTCACTATTCAAATATTCAAATTAGGTTCCAATCCATTTTAAAATCAGAAACCAAACTTAAATTTAAAATAAACTCCTCTAAAATATATAATATTCGGATCTTAGATTCCTATTTAAAGTAGAATTCGACAAATGTTTCTATTTCAAAATCCAGGTTATTTATTTATCTTAAATATTCTCATTGTAACAGTTCAAATGAACACCAGTACTTCACTTTCAATTAGAACTCAATTTTTAATTACGATAATAAAACAAAATTAAATATTCTATCACAAAACATAACCTGTTCATTTATAATTCTTTATGTATTATAATATTCGATTTTGTAGGTGAGAGCCGAAGAGTGAACGTAGCCTACCAGACATGAACCTCCCTTGCCGGCAGTGGACAATGCTTAACCGCGTCAGGACAGGGGTCGGCCGTTTCGCCGCGACTATGAAAAGATGGGGACTCAGTGACTCGGCTGTCTTCGACTGTGGTCACTCTGAACAGACAGTAGACCACATCATCGAGTCATGCCTTAAACATCGAGCACCCAACGGCGAAGCCGGCATAGCTGCGCTAGACAAGAAAACATCAGCATGACTTTTCTCAACCGAGCTGGTGATCTGACAGTAAGATGCTGTGAAGCAAACAAAAGAAGAATAAGAACGTAGCATTAATTAAATGGGAAAAAGTGTAAGTACATCGTTTGATTGAAATAATTATCGATGCATTGATAGTCGTTAAACGATTCAAAGGGCATGAATAAGGACGCCTTTGAGTTTCAATACCGGACTCTACAGCTTAAATTACCATTTACAATCTAATCTAATCAATCGTCCATACAAGTTTCACCATAGGAATTTGATTAGAAATAAAATTGAGTCAAAGCAAGAATCACGTCGCAGTTCCGTTTTGTGAATGTTCGCCGAATGTCTGTTGATATTCCTAAGCCTGTTATTGCTTCTTGATTATTACCTTAACCTATAGAAGTTTAATTTTATCATAATCTTATTTAAACGTTTAGTAAAGATGTTTCAAAATTCTTTGATACTTATTCATATTTAACTTTTAAAAAAATTAAACTAACAAAGAATGACATATATACGCGATATTTACATTTAAATATTTTTCAAAATATTATCTCGAATATATAAACCTTTATTTCATCTCAGAAATCAAGCCCCCCCTCCCTGGGGCTAAGATTTGGTCTCTATATGAGATACATAGATATTTAAATATTCGATTAAAGTTCTCCTTTACCTGTCAAACGTTGAGTTAGTAAAGAAATTAAGAACATTAATTTTTATCTCCCCAATTGACCAATTAACTATGTTATAGTATATTTTTTCTTTTAGTAGATGGGTCTTACCGGATTCCAGGACAAGAATTTATCTAGTCTGGTGGAGTATCTAGCTTAGTGCTGTTACTAGAGGCAACATCACAGTATATAGCGGTGTCGAGGCGATCTTACTTGGGCTTTGAATACTATGTTATTTTGAATATTTGGTCAGGGTATACTGTAAGGTTAAGTATCTTCATGTCAGGTTATCCTGACAAACCCTCGTACAGAGAAACCGAAGACACTTGAGGATGGTGTCTAGTAGGTAATTCAAATTCTGTGTGTGTGTATGTCCAGAGAGAGAAATGGGCGCCGGAGAAGAAAGGGGGGATGGGGAGATGGAGGGGCAAACGGGGGAGACGGATAGAGAGAGAAATTGCTTCTTGAGTATTACCTTAACCTATAGAAGTTTCATTTTATCATCATCTAATTTAAACGTTTAGTAAAGATATTTCAAAATTCTTTGATACTTATTCATATTGAACTTTTTAAAAAATTAAACTAACAAAGAATGACATATATACGCGATATTTACATTTAAATATTTTTCAAAATATTATCTCGAATATATAAACATTTATTTCATATATTTCCTAAGGTATAGTCTGAAATTTCACTCATATTCGTAATAACGAATTTACTACATATCATAGATAGTAAGCCAATGTATTTAAAGAGTAGCATTTATTTAAATGTGTTTTAGCAGCTGTCCGTTTATCTGTTAATCCGTTATTACATATATATATATATATATATATATATATATATATATATATATATATATATATATATATATATATATGTTATACATTTAAATAAAATAAGTGAAGCCATCTTGAATAAAGGGAAAACTCACAAGTAAGTAGAGGGAGAAAACAATTTTGTTCATGTATAATTATCGAATAAAACAATTAAGAAGTTTCGTTACGAATAAAAGTAGAAAAAAAACCCAACCCAAGGTACCTTTCGTCCGACACATTTTCAAGGGGAACGTCGGTGGAATATCGTGTTTAAGTAATAAAAAAAGAAAAGATGGTTTTTACAAGGGAAAAGAGGGAAAAAAATGTTATAACGAACCATAGAGAGCAACAAAAAAAACAACAATAAAAAAAGAAAAAAGGCACAAATCACAGGAAAGGAATGAACTATCGCCAAAACCTTAGAAACAATCACGCAAAATGGATAAAATGATAATCGACATACTGCAGACAAACTTTTTTTTTTTAGAGGTCTCGAAATAGATCTAATTTGTGAGACAACTCCTTTTGCCTGCAGAGTAAGGGTTTTCGTCTGGTAACGCTCACGGCCTCCAGAACCTTCAGATGGTGTTTAGAACGGGCCTTGTGCACGATACGAAACCAATCATCGGTATAGTTCTCGACACATTTTTTGTTATCGTATAGGTGGTGTCCAATAGATGACTCATCGACCTGAAAAGAGAGGGGATGTATATTTTTATATATATATATATATATATATATATATATATATATATATATAGCGAGCGAAATATGTAGTGAAGTTGTAAAAACAACTCAACACATCCAAAAAAACACTAAGAAAAAGCACATCAAGCCAAAAACACAGAATGAAAAATACAAAGGAAAAATCGTTGAGGAGATTATTTAAATAGTTGAGGAGATAAATATATATATATATATATATATATATATATATATATATATATATATATATATATATATATATATATATATATATATATATATATATTATTTCCAAATTCAGACAACACCGCAGCCAACAACCCATTTAAGAAACACACCGGAATATTTAATGATATTTATTTGCTCGCTTCGTTAGCTTGGTGGATGCCATCGTCCTATAGAGTATACAATCCTTCTTGTGAGACATCGGCCTTGTTTCTAAGTAGTTGGCTGACTAAACCCCTTCTGGAGCAGAGGAGGTATATTCCACAGTCGCCCTTCGCCGCGGTTTGCTTAATCTGTGTAAATTAATAGACACTCTTGTATGTGGCGAGGTAGCTCAGTGGCAGAGTACTCGCTTGGCATGCAAGTGACTTGGGGTTCGAATCCTCAGTTCAGATGTGTTCTACTGATGAGCCCAAAGTAGGGCGAAACTAGTACGTTTGTGGGAATAGTTATATATATCATCTCACATTCAAAAATGTAATTATATATATATATATATATATATATATATATATATATATATAAATATTAAAGGAATAAGTAAAGAATCGCTGATATGCAAGAAACGCAGATAGACTGATTGCAATAAGGAATGTTTCCTATTATAATTTAAGTGTTCAATTTGCATTATCCAAGCATACTTGTCAGATCAGGCCGGCGAACCCTCGTGCAAATATAACAAGTTGGCCAAGACTGAGACTAGGACCGTCCGCGAAATCATCAATATGTTAATCAATTCTCAAAAATAATTGAAATGATAATATGCTTCCTGAATTTATTGATTTCTCCGGGGATGAACCGTCACGAATTGCAAGCCAACCTGTGACTGATATCGCGTGAATCGATTGTTTAGAGTGTCGTGCAGACAGAGCCAGCACTGTTTTGCATCTGCTGTTTCTTCCGAGGGAATTGAAAGATGTTTAAACGCAAATGAAGATCAGGATATTAGAGTTTGCGAAAGGTACAAGACCGAATTGAATACGAAATTAATTTATTTTTTATGTGTTTCTATTCATTCAGTTAGTTCTAAATTATATACAAAAGAAAATCAAATTACACGCAACAGCATTGTATGAAGCAGAAAGAAACAACGATAATTGAACCAAATACTTTTAAATAAAATATTAAAAACAAAAATAATAGGGAATGAAACGAAATGGGGACAAGTAGTATAAAGCAAAAGAGGGAAACATCAATTGTTCTTGGAATTATTTATTTATTTAACTACTTTCTTTATTATTATTTAACGGG
Organism: Sepiola atlantica; assembly: GCA_963556195.1. NCBI lineage: Eukaryota > Metazoa > Mollusca > Cephalopoda > Sepiida > Sepiolidae > Sepiola > Sepiola atlantica. The sequence goes on along the minus strand of OY744520.1, from coordinate 206,005,893 downwards.
ATTGATTTCATCGAATTTGTATGGAAACACGTCATGAATCTTAGAAATCGTGCAAATCGGGATATTTTTTATGCAAACACGGAAGCATGAGCGGTAAGAACGTCCAATGAATCATGTATGAGTGCACGAAAGAAGACTCGATTCTTCTTCTTTGTTGTATTCAACTCGTGCGTAACCTAATCGCAATAAAGACGGCTGCATAAACGTAATATGCAACGTTCGATACACCTAAAAGTGTATGGGCTTTCACAGCGAATTGAAATAGGTTGCTTTTGTTGCGTATCAAAAACATCCTGGTTATGAGAAAACCTGATAAAGAATTAGACAGACAGACAGACAGACAGAGAGTATAGGATGTCAAGATCGGTTGTGACTGGTGTCCGGGGGTTGAAATAATGTATAGATACACTCCCTGCGTCTCGCTATACTGGTGAGTCTTGAAATCAGGACACCGTTTTCAGTAAGTTACTTTATCTCATATATATAGACGAGAAAGAAAAAAAAGAGATAGAGTCAAGTAAATATCCGTCTTTGTACAGATGAAATGAACTCTCTGAACAGAACAGTATCGCATTTATTTCATGCTTCGTTACGAAGATTACAATTACGTTATCATCATAAACAACATGTCTAGAATCATGATTTTAAATGTTGCTCAACATCCATTACATTATTTTGATTCCAGAAAATATATACAATTTAAGGTGTAAGCTTATGGGGTCTGTAGAAGAAACTTAAATTCAAATAATCTTGTTTTCTTAGTGTCTAATTTCTACTAAAAAAATCAGTTTTCCCAGGTGTCAGAAAGTGTTTGGAACGAGAGAATCAACTTTACGTGAAACAGAAAGAATAATGGATCTAATGTATAGACCTAAAAAATAGTTGATGAGAGAGAATGACCAAGTAGTTTTAGAGTCAAGTTCTCTACGAATGCAAGGCCATCTGTGCGAATCTCAGGAAGAAAAGCGGCACGCACTGAGTCTAAACAGGATTAAACGAAAAAAAAGCCTTTCGTACCTCAATCGCCAACTGTACTCAGGTCAACTTCGAGATCAGTTAACTGCTATAAAATAAACAATAGACTTGTTTAACTGCTATGATATATGTTATGAAATTTAGCTATGTTACTTTTATTTAATTGAGATAAATAACCTATATTGCTTCTATTTAAACTGTTATTAATAGAAACAATATTTATTTTTCTATTTAACTCCCAGGACGTGAACCGCTAATGATGGTATTTTACTGTTATTAAGTGTTATTAATGTAACAGGATATTGCTTTTATCATACTGTTGTCAAGTAAAATGATATTGCTTTTATTTAACTGTTTAGACTTGAAGCTTTATTGGTTTTATTTAACCGTTATACAGTGAATATGTATTGTTTCATATTTAACTGTTTTAAATGTAATCTCTATTGCTTATATTAAACTGTTATGATATGAACATATATATTTAACTAGTACTATATGACATATATTGCACCTACTATACTGGTTTAAACGTAACCTATATTGATTTAATTCAACTGTTATACATATATTGCTTCATTGTAACTGCTATGAACTGAAACTATATTTTATTTATATTTTACTGGTAGGAAAGTAATATATATTCTTTATATACACCTTTTATGAAGCGGACATATTGATTTTATGAAACTGTTATTAATTGACCGACTATTGGTTTTATTTAACTGTTATGACGTAAAAAATAGTCATTTGAGTACATTATGATACAAATGTAAACATTATTGATTCTATTGTAACTGTCATGAATAGAAAATATATATAACTGCTATAAGGTGGATGTATATTGATTCTCTTTGACCTTTATACAATGCATGTTAATTTAACTGTTATAATATGATACATATAGATTTTATTAAAATTTTGTGACGTAAGCTTTTATTGTGTCTATATGACTGTGATAAATTGAACCTATATTCCCGTTTGCTAACTGTTAGAAAGTGGAACAATATTAGTGTTATTTAACTGTTATAAGGTAAACCCATATTACTTTGATTTAACTATGGTTAAGTTTAATCATATTGTATTCATTTAATATTATAAAGTGGACATATACTTACCTTATTTTATAGTTATAAAATAAACAAGCATGCTTCTTTTTTAACAGTTATAATACATATATATATATATATATCGTCTATTTAACTGTTCTAAAATGAACCAATATTCGTTTTCAATGTTAGGACGTGATATTATTTACTTCAATAATATATGATGTGAAGCAATATTGCTTTTATTTAACTAGTATAATATGAACAGTATTAAAGTGAGCCTATATTATTTATGTTTAACTGTTATGCAGTTAAGTTATATTGCTTTTATTGAACTGTTTAAATGGTATAAGATAAACGAATGTTGTTTTAGTTAACTGTAATAAACCTAAACTATATTGCGTTTAGTTATTAGTTAATAACTGATCATATTTATGTTATACTTATGTTATTGAACTCATATGAAGCTTTTACATCTCTTGAATTGTTATGACTCGAACATGTATCGCTTTTATTAAACTATTAAGACGATAAATGATATTGCTCTGATCTATCTGTTATGAAATGCATATATATTGCCATTGACTTGACTTGACTTGGTCCCTTAACCCCCTTCCTGGGTCGTAGGGGCGCTGCACCAATGAACTCCACACCAGCTGTCTCCACTTCTGACGGTCATGGGCAATGAACTGGGTTGTAGCGAAGTTGTAGCCCGTCCACTCTTTGATGTTGTCCGTCCATCTTTTGTGTTGTCTACCTCTCCTTCTCTTGCCTTGCACTGCTCCCTGCAGGATGGTTTTGGAGAGACCACTGCCCCTTGTCACGTGACCATACCATCCAAGCTTTCTTTTTCTTACAGTTGTCAGCAAATCTTCGTAGTTGTTCAGATTTGCGTTGATGAGCGCGCGAACTTCTTCGTTTGTGACACGGTCTGAGTAGGAGATGCCAAGTACTCTTCTGTAGCATCTCATTTCTACCGTTTGGATTTTTCTTTGGAGCTCGGCTGTCAAGGTCCATGACTCGCATGCATACAAAAAGATGGATAATACTAGTGTATGCAGCAGCTTCAGTTTGCAACGGAGACTAATGTTTCCGTCTTTCCAGATTGATTTCAGTTTTGCAAGTGCTGCTGCCGTTTGTGCTGCTCTTGCCAGGATTTCAGTCTTGGATTCTTTGTTGCTGAGTATAGCGCCAAGGTATTTGAACTGGTTTACGGTTTCCAGTTCTTGGCCGTTTGCTGTTATCGTTGTTGATAATGGTTGTCCATATTGCCATTATGTAACTGTTACGATTGTATCCTTTGCTGCTTCTATTTAACTGTTAAAAAGTGAACATAAATTGTTTTAGTTTAACGGTTATAAAGTGAAGTAATATTGTTTTTATATAACTGAATGTTTTTACAACGTTATAAACTCGTCGTAGTTTGGTTAGGGGTATGTTACGTTTTTGCGATTTCATTGCAGATCCCAACCATTTTTTGTACTAAATTTGATTTTGTCCTGAACGATTTTTCATTCTAATTGAATCATGAGACAATTAATAAATCATGCATGTTTTGTATCATGTTCCCCCCTTAACGACGATCATCTTGCCACACCAGACTCGTATCTCCCACCTCTTTCTGTGCCGTTGGAATCAAATCGCTTCATACACTCCGCCTTTAAAGGGCAAGAAAATAGCTCGTACAAGCCTCAGTTAAGTAGGGAATTGTGGTGTATTGGATAAAGCTTGTTTAATTATATCATTACATATATATATATATATATATATATGGGAAATAAAGAAAGAGAACACCAAAAGCTGTTTTTTTATGTATTCATCAATGTTTCGTCTTTATTTGTAAGACTTCCTCAGGATGATAATTTTTAGAAAAACGTCATGCAAGTACATAGAAATATTGGGTTGACATGATGGATTGATGAGAAGAAGTCGTAGCCACTACTTGAAGCGCATGACAAAGGTCCGGGCTGAGAGAAGTCGGTGGCAGATAGTGAAATTAATGTGGATGGCTGTGAGTGAAAAAGGGGAAGGTGGGAGTGTTAGTGAATGTATCTTAGGGTGGGAGAGAGGGAAAGGGGTGCTGAGGTGTTTGTCGTGGTGAGGTGTAGCATGGATTTTGAGGGGCACGGGAAAGAAGAGGGAAGGGGGGAAGCTCTGTGCTTTTGGTATGTAGATACTATCATAGTTTTAGAAAAAGATTTGAAGAAATGAAGATGATTTGAAAGTAGGCGGGGTTGGTGGGTAAGAGTGTGAAAGAAGTAGTCGAAAGGGTGAGATTGGTGAGGGGGGAGAGGGGAGATTTTGTTGTGGTTAGGTGTGAAATTTTTGGGGGGTAGGAGTATTGACCAGCTGGCTATGTCAGGAATGTGTGAATATAAGTAAGTAAGAAGGAAAGTGTTGAAATGTGCTGTGAATATGACAATGAGGGGAAGGAAAAAGAAAGCGAAGGAGAAAAGTGATATTAATTTTATTTTGGCGAGAAATAGGTGAAATGTAGTTTTGTGCAGGCAGTGTTGATGGTTTGAAATTAAATTGAGGGCAAAAGGCGTGTGAATATCTAAATATTTGTGAGGATGTCAGATTGTGTTCATTGGTGAGGCTATTATTTGTGGTTAAGTGTTTTAGATTAATACGTATTTCACTGAGCATATATTTATTTCCTTTTTTTCAATTAAACTTTTACAATTTATAAACATACACTCTCTACGTCTGAGACTTCTATTCTCTCTCACTATCTCTCTGTCTTTCTGTCTTTTTCGTATTTTCCTTATTTATTTATGACAATAAAATAAAATTTAATTCAATTCGGTTTATTTTTATTTATTCAATGACGGCAACGGCGGCATATAATAACCCTCGGTTTCGCGGTGGTAAGAGAAATGGGTATTAATTTGTGGTTTATTTTGATGTTTTACTAAGTGTTATGATACTATACATATTCTTTTCACACCTTTGTTGGTGAAGAAGAAATTGTTCTAGACTGCGGTAATTTTTTTTTTCTATCAAGGACATAGATTTCGTACCCCACCTACTTTTTCTTTTAATTCATTTATTTACTTACCACAAAAAACATAACGGTAAATCTACTTAATCTCTTCTTTTCTAGGTCAATAGAGGAGAACTCTTTTTAGATCGGTGAACATTTAATTTTTTGATTACTTTTTATCTATTTAACTATTTGTCGATTTTACAATTGTCTCTACTTTTTATTTTTTATTTTAGTTTTTACTAAGTGTTATGCTACTCTACTTATTCTTTTCTATTCTCTGTCATGAGCACGACTTCCTTGTTAACTGCGGCAATTTGTATTTATTCACCACATGAGTTGGATTTTCAACACATTAAAAATCACTATTTCTTTTTAATGTTGGTAAATTTAATGTCCAACTAAAATGGCCACTCAGGCTTTTGATAAAAATTTCCTCAGTTCAGAGGGATTTTTCCTCTGACTATGGTAAACTTCGGCCATATTTTTGGAGGTACTTTTACTTACAATCGTAGGGGGTAGTCCACTAAATATCGAGAAATCTATTTTGTTTATATATATTATATATATATATATATATATATATATATATATATATATATATATATATATAGTAAGCTATGAAAATATATTTATGGCAATTAAGCTACACAGAGGCTCTTGCGTTTCATCCCAAGAGGAATCTTCAGTCTAAAATGCATGGAGTTATTTTTGTCGGGTGTTTTTATATACACGGCAAGCTAGTTAACAATCAGATTCTGTGTTGTTCCTTCAACCAATCGTTGGGCTTCCCACGAAAAAGGGCTAGTTAGTGTTTACTTCCAATATCCTGTTGTATTGTTCTGTTTTCTATAGATTTGCCTATATCATGTGTCTTTTTTATGTCAATATAATGGGTGAATTTATTTTAACACGTGGTTCCTTGTATTTCTATTTAAAGTTTTAATTTTTAAATTGTTAGATTTTTGTTTAGTTATTTTTTTTAAATTATTTGTTTATTTATTAATTTATTTATTCCTGTATCGTTAGCCTAAGGTAAATTTATTTCTGTGTAGACAGCTGTTTGCTATCTTTTACAGTTTAATAGTGGTTTGCTAGTGCTGCTTTAATTCGACGTTATCTGTTCTTACTACCTAGCTATACTTACGTATCGAACACTGCTGAAGTAAACACTGTAAATTGATACATAGCAAATGATATATCTTTATAAAATGGTATGTGGATACATGAAATAGTTATATATATATATATATATATATATATATATATATATATATATATATATGTATAAGAATATATTACTCGGGTTCTCTGCCAGGCGTAATTAAATATATATATAAACAGAGATACTATATATATAAGCCTTTAATTTTTTATTCTGTCAGTAACGATGTGTGTTCATGCAAGGAGTTAGGTATTCGAATTCTTGGTTGCATTTGTATGTGACCTACCGTCATGTTGGAGATATGTCTAGCCAGACTGATTAGTCGTAGACGACAAAAAAGCTGGTTTTATATATATATATATATATATATATATATATATATATATATATATATATATATATATTAAACCTCAGCATATAGTTATATAGGTAGATCGATATATAGCTATTGGCTTGATACCAAATGTTTTTTTCTTTTCATCTATGTCCATCAAATTTGCAAAGGTTGTTTAGACAAATTAATTAATTACCTTTTATCTGTATATCTCTCTCAGCCTCTCGGTATCTTTATCTTCTCACTCGCTCTCCAGCAATAAAGCACCACGCTTCGCTGACGACCCATTTTCTGCCAATCTTTCCCCTTGAAGCCCTTGCGGTGATCGTCGAGGGAAAATAAGATAAAACGAACTATTGGTCCGGTACGGTCGCATTCATATCCGAACCGGACGGATACGAATCAATCGGGAAAATTAGCCGTACTATCAAGAGAGACGGGCAAGATAATGAAAGAAAAATCTATTTGACCACGTGATGCGCTTCTCATAGCAAAGTGGATACACAAACTGTTTATTTAATTCGTCTGTAAGGTACGAGATATATGCATTGTTTGATCAGGCAGCGGCCAATACACATTTGGGGATTATCTGTGACTGAAATGTAATTTAGAAGTGTTTGTTTAGCGTGATCTGCAAAGTGGTCATTTGGTGATATGTTCTCTTAAATTAAGGGTCAGATGTGAAAGGTAGACCAGAGGTCTTGCAGTGTACTCTTACATATATTTTTGATTAATAATACGCCCTGGTAATTCATGACAGAGAATATTTTCTGATATGTTCACATGATGTAAAGTAACCTTTCGCCAGTTTGATAGCATTTACAGGAATGAAATTATTCATATCAAGACAGATCTGTGAGTTAGACTAAGAACCTTGTTGTATACGCTTACATGAAGCGTGTTTGTAAAATCGATGGCATAACTTTAGGATTAGGTTCTATAAGTATAAACCAGCCTCATGTTTTGGGGGTTTCTATTGTAGTAGCACTGCATTCTAGTTTAATATATTTTCTTGTCTATTCTTAACATTCCTGATATTTGGTTTGCACTGATCATATTTACTTACTAGTATTTAGTCTGTTTTATTCTCTTATCTGAAATAAGAAGGGCTTGGATTAATAGGATGTCGACCAGGTTCCCTCATGTTCATTTCAAAGGAACTTCTGCTCATCATAACGCTCAGATCCTTCTTCTGAGCCCCTCGGTATGTATATTTGTTCGGCGTCATTTTCTCATAAGTTTCCTTGTGTATGTGGCAACATCAATCCGATTCTTATTTTAGCTGTTATTTTGTCACAGGGATAGTGGTTCATCTACTCCATGTGAAGAAATACTATTTCCGCCCTTGTACGATTTTATTGATGTTTACAAAAACAATATAGATCATTTGTTTCAATAGCCCATAACTCGGACACCAAACATTTTACAGATTTCCAGTATTTATTGATGTAAATTACGCCCTTCTACGTAATGGTATTGATTATTTTATTTTATTTTTTTCCTTTTTCAAAACGAGGGGAGTGACGGTGGTTAAGTGGATAACAACCCGGACTGAAGGCCTGTGTGTTCCAAGCTCGAATCCAGTCGGTTCCACAGTACTATTTTGACTTAGGGATGTTGGCCACCTTCTCGTGAACCTTGCCGTAAGTACTCGATGTCTTTCCAGAACGATTTCTAACTAGATAAACATCTGGGAAACTGATGCCAACACCAGAATCATCTGATTCACACGAAAGAAGAACAACAACACGCAACCAATATATTTTTAGTAGTAAAATACATGTGTATGTATCAAGATAAAATATTTAAAACTATTATAGTAAAATCAGAATGATATTAAATTAATAATTGTTTGTTAGATGATTTATATAGTACATTAATCTTAATTTATGTATCACTGAATGGTTGTACTCTAACTCGCTATAGTAAATATTTTACGAGTTTTTATTCGATTATTTTTACGATTTTTATACTATTATTTACGTATTTTATAAGTAATAGATACAAGTAGCAAGACTCGCATCCCAGCGTTACCCAGGAAAATGGAGAAGCCATAAAACTTTCTTATTCAACTCTTTTTCCACATATTACGCTACTTTCTCATTAATTGTCACACACACTTCAACGTTTAAGTAATGTTTACGCGGGATAAAAAAGAAGTTTCGTATTGGTATGGTTATATATATATATATATATATATATATATATATATATATGTGTGTTTCAACCGTATTAATTGTGTAGAATGTTCAGTAAATATGCATTACAGTCTTGACTTTCCGAAAGGGGTGAACCCTTGATTATTTAAAAGAAAATATGCGTGTGTATATATATATATATATATATATATATATATATATATATATATATATATATTATTAGCGGGGGCGTGGAAATCCCTACCCTACTCGGCGAGATTGACCAGTATATTTCGTTAGATCATCCTTCTAGTTTACGGAAACTCCGATATAAAACCTGCGCTGAACATCGTTTCTCAGTTATCTTGCTTCGACTTGCCACTGAAACTAGGTTCTGTAGAAGGAAAGCGTGGTGTGCGTGTCGTTCACGCGCAGAGCATGCCCATCTCACATGTACATATATCTCTACAAGACGCACAGTAATGAAGACCTGTAAAAATAAACCCAACCTGCTGAAAAATATGTGCGACCACAATCGGAAAATGAACCATGTATAGAATTGGCAATCAGCATGTGAATATATGTATATATGTATGTATATGTGTATGTGTATGTATGCATGTATGTATGTATGTATGTATGTATGCATGTGTGTATGTATATGTATGCATGTGTTTATAGCTATAGGTTAATAGCGTCGTCAACCCGCAGTGCCTTGCGTGGAGATATATGGCAAAAAAGAAAACTGAATGGCAATCACCAATAAGTTGGTCCGAAACTAGCAGTTGTCAAACCACTGATGGTGATTATGGTGATGATCGTTATATAAACTGTGAAGCGATAGGATATAGCGTGTGTTTATGTTTTAAGTTAGTATTTATGAAGTTAAACGACTATAATTACCGTAATCAAGTATTTGTTTATTATAAACGTATACACTATAATTTTAAAACTTAAAAAAAGTTTTTTGAAAGTTAAATTTTATTTCATGAGGCCGGTTTCTTTAAGCATTCATGATATTCCGTAAATATGTCTGTGAGAGAGCGATCCGGAGCAGTGTATGATAACAGAGTTTTTATTTGAAATCATGTGTATTTATATATTCTGGTAAGTGAAATTGATTAACGTAATCGAGTGCTTTTGATTTATAAGAGTATAACCTGCCAATTTTTAAATAAAAGAACATTTTAATAAAAAGTGGATGTAATTTTACAGGCTCGGGAAATGTCTTGTTAAGTTCCCGTAACCGGTTTATTTGGGCAGTTATTGCATTCTGTAAGTCTCTCGGTACGCGAGCGAAAGAGAACAATCTAAGTAGACGTTATATTAATTTGGAGGAATTGTAGGTTTTTAATATTGTTTGTTTATTGTAAAATAATACTTGCAATGTTTAAATAAATGAAAAGTTTAATAAAAAAGAAACTTATTTCAAACAACAGACTTGGACAATATCCAGTTTCATTACACAAAGGCCAATTAAATTTATGTGTGTCTAAGCGAAAATATTTTTTTATTAATATATGTTATGTAGCGTGTATTTTATGAGTGATATTTCTTTTTAATCTACTTAAGGGATTACTTCTAATAAATATGTGGTGTTTGCTTAAAGTTAATATGAGAATACATATATTTCATATGCGGTGAAGTCAATCTATTTTATCTTACGAAATATTTGAATCGGGTGATTCAAGTAGCATCAGAAATCCATTTGGTTCCAAGAAGGCAGTATAATAGTTATGTTTTCAACTAATTGAGAGGTTATCGGTTAAAAGTCTATTCATCAAAATTTCGTTTGGGTCTAAGGAAGCAGTATCCTGGTCATGTGTCCAACGAATCGGAAGTTACTGAATAGAAACGTTATTCATAAAAATTCCGTTTGATTCCAAGGGAGCTATATCCTTGTTATGTGTTCAACGAATCGGAAGTTATCGAATAGGAACGTTTTTCATCGAAACTCCCTTTGATTCCAAGGAAGCAGTATTCTTATAAAACGTGTTCAACAGATAGAATGTTTTCGGAAAAAAATGTTATTCATGAAAATTCCGTTTAATCCAAAGGCAGCAGTATCCTGGTAATGTGTTCCACAGATAAAAAGTTATCGGAATAAAACTCTATTAATAAAAGTTTCGTTTGGTTCCAAGTAAACACTTTCTTGGTTATGTGTTCTACTGATAGGGAGTTATCGCGAACAATTCTATTCATAAAAGTTATGTTTGTTTCTAAGGAAGCAGTATCTTGGTTATGTGTTCAACGAATGGGAAGTTATCGAATATAAGCTATATTCATCAAATTTCTGTTTAATTACACGGAAGCAGTATCCTTGTAATTAGTTCCACAGATGAGAAGTAATCGAAAGAAAACTGTATTAATCAAAATTCCGGTTGGTTACAAGGAAGCATTATCTTGTTAATGTGTTCTAGAAGATATGAAAGTGATCAGAAAAGAAAGTGTGTTTATCAAAGGTCCGTTCGGTTCAAATGAAGCTGTGTCCTGGTTATGTGTTAAACAGATGAGGGGTGTTCAGTAAGAAATTCTATTCATAGAAATTGTGTTTGGTTCCAAGAAAACACTATCCTGGTAATGTGTTCCACTGATAGAAAGTTATCAAAAAAACTTTATTCATCAAAATTCCGTGTTGTTCCAAAGTAGCAGTATCCTTGTAAAATGTTCCACGGATAGAAAGTTATCAAAAAAACTCTATTCATCAAAATTCCGTGTTGTTCCAAAGTAGCAGTATCCTTGTAATATGTTCCACGGATAGAAAGTTATCAAAACAACTCTATTCATAAAAATTTCGTTCAGTTCTAAGGTAGCAATATCCTGATGATGTGTTCCACAGATGAGATATTATCGACAAGAACCATTATTAATTAAAATTCCGTTTGGTTCCAAGGAAGCAGTATCCAAGTTATGTGTTTTACAAATGGGAAGGTATCGTAAATAAACTAGTTATTCAAAGTCCGTCTGTTACCAAAGAAAGCAGTATCCTGCTAATGTGTTCCACAGATGAGAAGTTATCGGAAATAAACTTTATTAATTAAAATTGCGTGTGGTTCCAATGAAGCAGTATCTTTTTTATGTGTTCTGCAGATGGGGGTCCTTTGTACGAGTTTGGGATATATGGAGATACGATCAAATCGCAGACACCGCGTTACTATCGTACCATCGTTGTGTGACACATTCATGAGTGCACTTTCTGGGGCTGATGTGCTCTTTATATTAAACAAGAACCATGCCAGACTTGGCGTTCGATTTATTTCGAGGAGAGACCTAACAATCGATAATTGGGTTTACACACCCAGAATGTGACCACGGAAACGATGCCGTCAATCAGACTGTGGGTTGACAGCTTGACGATTTTAAGTATAAACACGGGATCACCAATTCAAAAGCAACGAGTTGATTTATCAACCTTTATCATTTATGAAAATGCAAATCAATGGATGTGTTGTATATTCTGCTTACTCTTACTTTCTCGTTCTCTCCCACAATCTCTCTCTTCCTCTCCCTTTTTCTCTCGCTCAGTCTGGAGCGAAATAACACAGTCGACTTTAAAATTGAACGAAACAGACGCGTGGCCGAACGCAGTCGAAACTTCGCGATAAAATTATGTTTTTGTCGAAATATAATAAATTATATTTGTATATAAAAAGTGAAATGCCTTGTTTCATTATTACAAGACTTTATCTTGTCAGGACTATAAGAGCCGTTCGAACGCCGTCTCTACAGCGCGGATCAGCGAGTCACACTGAAAACGATGATTGCTCACTGGCGATATCGACAAGCACATTTCGTCCCGTTCCAAAGATTTCCTCCGGCAAACGTCTCTGTTATATATTGGGTAAGAACAGATACCGAAGGTAAACAAAGTATATTTTATTTTGAGTTTTACGTTATAAACAACGGAAAAAAACAGATAAAATATTGGAAATATTCAATGATCAACCGATCCCATTAAATAAAACGAGTGTCGTGTGATCACGTACGTACGGACATAAAAACATGTTATCATATTACGATATAACCCCAAGCTCATGTATGTGTGTGTCTACATATTTTTGTTGTCGTTTCAATGATTGTTTTGTTTACATATTTTTGGGAGAATCTATTATTGTGTAAACATAATTTTTTGGTTAATACATTTGTCTACAATAGGTTTTAAAACACTATAGACAATTAACTAATAACTATACATTACATTTTAATCGCAATTTCAGCTGAAATCTATACTAGCCGACCGTCTACAGCATTTCCCGGGATGTAGTTTAGTAATTTATTTTTTTAATTTTTGTTTTTTGATTATTTTTTAAACTAATACTGAAACACGAATATAATTTTAGTTTTATGGTTTACAACTCTTTTTATATTTACAACAAGCAATGGGACTAACCCATATTATTTCAATATGGGTTATTCCCATTGCTTGTTTAGATTTGCTATCATAATTGAAAAATATTTCAATGCTACCTGTTATCTGCGCGGAAATACAGAATCTTTTAATAAACTTCAGTGAAGTAAGTTGTTATTGTGACAGTAGCATGTTACAACAATACACATTACAATTAGATAGTCATCAGTAATGTTTGGTATGTCAGGTTTAATGATATCCATGTCCGTCTTTAAAAATTTCACTGTGTATGATGAATACCGCTTAAATGCCCGGATAAGATTTTATCTTGCGTGATTTATTTAATGTTTTTTTCTATAATTTCTCATATGTTTATTCCGTTCGTTGCACTTAAATACTGACGCGAGACAGTTCGCCAAGGTAAAAATCTATTCGAAAATACGGGTAAAAATGATTAACAGATGGATGATGAACACTACTATGAAATGATTGAAAACGGTAAATACAATGCACACTAGTGCTTACTAAAATAATAAATATATTTCCTTTTAAACAAAATTGCTTCTTTGTTTTTACTGCCCCAACATCCGTTTCGCCTCCTAATATAGTCTGAAGAAGTTAAAATGTTGCCAAACTCTCTGAATTCGGAAAAGAAAGTATCAGCGAGATTTTCTTCTAGTCATTTAGATGAATGTAAGTTTTGGAAATGTGTTTATTTCAAATTGTTCTGTTATGTTTCTTAAAACCGGATAGCTCAATTTAATCATGGAAGAATTAATATCAAACCGATAAAGTTTTAATTGTAAGCTTAGCGACATTAAATGCATTATCAATCACCATCATTGCTGATGGAACGATCTCAATTTTGAATGTGTAGTAAAGGTGATAACGAACGTACGAATATGAAATGTTTCAACGTAGTTTTTATATATATATATATATATATATTAAGACAGGCTTCATTAAAATCCACGGAGTTCTGCTTTTTTGAGATTTTCTTGGTTAGTCGTTCGACTTTTCGAGCGATTTTACGATCGTGTGGTAGTAGCTGGTGCAGTATAGCACCCATCGGCATGGTTTGGATCAAATCTCGAGCGCTTTCGGACGGCTCGTCCATCTTCAGGATGTTGATTTTAGCTAATATGTGTCTTTTTCCGCTTCCATTTGTATAGCTTTTTTTCTTCTTTATTCCTTAATGTATTTATGTTTTATTATTTACATATGTATAGATTTTTTCCCCTAAGTGTTAATTGTGAAATACGGAAAGGACATTAATGCCGGTCGTAAATGCGATTTTGTTACTCGTGGGTTGCATTTTTCTAATATATAGTGCTTGGAATATTTTTAGTATATATATATATATATATATATATATATATATATATATATATATATTTGTATAATTAGAAATCATTCTTTGTTTTAAAAAGGTGTATTGAAGTATTGTTAAAATTATTTAAAAGAGCGCCCTCTTGATAGATTCACCTATTTATTTCATTTTGCACCCGCCTGACGACGAAAACGTTCGCACAAGATACGGAGATTGTTTATACTTCTTAGATTATAATATCAAATCCGTCGTACGAAGACTAGAAAACGCGGATCAAAAGCTGAATAAGCAGTAGTTGGAACCCCTGTTTGATCAAACATATATATATATATATATATGCCTTAAGATGCCTTAAACATAACGTCATACCCAACACCATACGGAATATCCACTTACCTGCTTGCCTCTAACTTACCAGACTCTATCCAACCCGTAAGTTCCTATACACCTACTGTATCAAGAACATCATCAAATTCCTACATTGTGAGCTACACAAAATCATCCGCGACATCACAGAGATGAAATCGTCTGACCCCGAATCAACTGACCAATCGGCACAGACCCTATCCACATCTGTCGACCACGCCTATCTTCAATGCTTCAACCTAGAGAAGAATAGACTGCAACGGAAATTCACCTGGCTTTCATTAAAATACCGTCAACATCAAACTCCTAGCGGAACAAATATCGACCGCACACATGACCTTAACATTCCTCAAGCTACCCACCCGCTAGTTACTCACCTCACCAACTCCCTTTCTACATATGAAATACATCTACTCAGCCTTGGCACCAAATTCATTACTACCCAAAAGCTGAACGACCATGCAAAATTCAATATAGAAACCCAATTCTGTAGAACAGCCTACCACCTGAAATGGCTCTCGGCATTCAATTCCAATACCCCTGACCATCCCTGACCATCCCAATAACACGAATAACTCTAACGAATCCTTCCCGGTTTACCAACTAGACCATCCTCTACACCCTCCACCCAACAACCACCTACTCGATCACAAACTCACAAGATTAAAACAAAGAATCTTTACCATACTGCAACAGGAACAACACCACATCACCCCTAACATCACCAGATCCCAACGCCTTACACTTAAAACACTAAAAGATAAAGACTTAATCTACCTACCCTCCGATAAAGGCAAAGAATTCTGCGTCGTCTCGCAAGACTCTTATAACACCCTTGCACTAAAACACCTCGACAATAACACATTATACACTCCTGCCCCTAACATATCAGCCATTAAGATACAAAATACTATAAACAATACCTGGTCCAAAATCTGCGTCAAACGCAACCTCCTTAAGAAATACAAAATTAATTTCACTACTAAAAATAGCAAGCTCTCAACCTTCTACCACCTAATCAAAACCCATAAGACCAGCATTCACACTCAAATTAGGCCCATCGTCTCCAGCGTCGAAGGAACATTATATAAAATCTCATGGCTACTTTCTAGACTCCTGAAACCACTACTCCCTACCTTCCCCGCACATGTCGGCAGCTCTGCCCAAGTCATTAGCAGACGAAACCTACTCCAACAACAACAGCTAAGCTCTAACAAATACACATTTAGCCTCGATGTTGTTTCCCTATACACATCAATACCTGCACACCCAGCCATTAACCTCATCTCCGACCACATCTCTTCCTCCGATAACTTATAACTCTTCGGGTTAACATCCGAAGACATACACCAACTCCTAGACATTATCATTAATAATACCTATTTTACCTTCCAACACCACATATTTAAGCAGATTACTGGTCTTCCCATGGGTTCTAGCTTGTCTGGCCTCTTAGCCATATCCTACATGGACAGACTCGAACAACAAGCCCTCAACACCTGCCACTCCCATATCTTCTTCACTAGGTACATAGATGGCATTCTTGTCCTCACCTCATGAAGAAGCTATCAGCATTTTCGACATTTTCAACAACACCGATCCCCATATAAAATTTACTATAGAACACCCTAGCGACTCCTGCTCACTATCTCTCCTCGATGTTAACCTCAAAATCACAGAAGACGGTTCTATACAGACCAACTTCTACAGAAAACCTGCCTGTAAAAACCTATTTGTTCATTTTAAATCTTCCCTGCCCCTTAAAGCCAAACTAGACTATGCCCGTAATGAAATTACCCGCATAGAAAATAAATGCTCATCTACTGCCAATAAAATTAAAAACACCAAAGACTTGCATCAAACCTTAATTACCAACGGCTACCCCACTTCCACAATAACCCACCTCAGCAAGACCAGATCACGCAGACACAACACACTCTCCAACACATGCTTCCTAAAACTACCTTTCTTTAATGACAGAATCACTAATGCCATCCGCAGTGCAATACATAAAAAAAAACTAGACATTCAACTCACCCACACCGGCACCATCTTACGTAAACACCTTTCCAAAAAAACGCCCTACACGCACCCAAGAACCATGCTCCCTAGCCAATTGTCCCATTCCTACCACTGGACTATGCCACCGTACTAACTGTGTATACAATATATTATGCACTATTTGTAACCACTCCTATATTGGATATACTACAAGACAATTACACCAGCGTATGAAAGAACACATGAACACAAATATAGCTTCCTTCTTCAAACATACTTCCTCATGCAATACTACACAACAAGACATAAACGTTTCCATTCTAGCCTCGACCAGGAACCTATGCGACCTAAGACTGATGGAAACACAATCCAGTTTTGAACCAGAGACACGAATTAAATTCTACCTTCATCATATAACCTACTCCCCCCAGAACCCATCCCCCAGATAATAACCCCCACCCCCCATAATAAACACTATTTGCACAACTCATACCCGTTATACTAAGAATTGACCATTACATTAGTTAAATAAATTCAACAAACAATGCCAATTAACAGAATTTCCTTTTATAAATTATTACCAAAAATAACAGATTTGTCTCCCTTTAACCAGCAAACCGATCAGTTTCCATACCTAAAACAGAAGACACTTAAGAGGTAAATTAAAACCAATAAATAAGGATTACACTTAACCAGGCATAACTAAATTATAATATACTGCACTGACAAAAAATAATTACCTATCTACAGCATATATAAAATCTAATGCCGGTATCAGACAAACATATATATTATAAGTAAAATCAACGTTTTATATACAGAAAAAAAACAAAAAAAAAACAATAACAATAATAGTAAATATATAAATAAAAATAAAAATTAAATAAATAGAAACAACATACAATTACATATATATATATATATATATATATATATATATATATATATATATATATATATATTTAAAAAAATCTATTTAATTTTCCTCTAAATTCTTTACCCTGAACACTTCCGGTTTAACCCCCCAGCGCTCCTGGCATTTTCTCGGAATCCGGTATTTTTCTTTTATTTATTTTTGACAAGGAGAGGAAATAGAAAGAAAAAAAAATCTCTCGAAATATATCAAATTGATTCTTGATAATCCGGATATTACAAACTAACACCCTTGCTGTCTAGAATAATAAACAAACCTTTCGATATATATCCGACTTATTTCGGTTTTGTTTTGTTTTGTTTTTGTTCTTCACAGCTTCCAGCAATCCGGATCTTCGCATTGCCTTCAACCTTTTTAAAAACTTTTATTATATATATATATATATATATATATATATATATATATATATATATATATATATATATATATATATATATAATGTGTGTGTGTGTGTGTTTTATCAACTTTATATATTTAAATAAATGTACAGATCAATGTTATATCATAGGTATTTACTTTACGTTTCGGTAAAATAAAAGCTAACATGTCTTCCTAGAAGAATTGAAAAGTTAATTGAAACAACTTTTAATTGAAAAAAATATTAATTTGAAAACGTGCCGTGCTACTGTGAACTACCGTGCTACTGTTGTTACTTTTTGCTTTTATGATTATTTTTTTGTCTTTAATATCTGCTTAGATATTTTCTATCATTACATTTTCAGAATTTATATAATCTTAAATGTTATTGAGGACGTGTAATCGCTGAAAAGTGACTATAGTTTTTTAAGCTAATATAAATGTTTATGATAAATATTTATGTATTTATTAATATCTATATAGTAATCTCTCTCTCTAAATATATATATATATACATATGTATATATATATATATATTTCATATGAAACTATATTTTTTTACATCAATGATTAGTTCGTTAGTTAAAATGTTAAAACAGAGTACTAAGGTAAAGAAACAAGAAAACAACAAAAATAGGTTAACGAAAACAAACATAAAGACATAGCTTAATATATAGAATAGCGTTAAACATGATACAACATTATATTTATTAAATAAGTATAGTAAGAAATAAAGACATATCACACATAGAGTAAAATGACTTTAAAAAGCAATAAACAAAAAAACAGGTAATAATGTAAATAATAGACCAACCACACGGTTTTACAGACAGAAATTGTGAAATTGTGAGCACAAAGACTTTTCTTGATTGTACATGTATTGCTGGGTCGAAGACCTAACAATAAAGAAAATATAAACGCGAAAACGTGGTTACTTGTCTTGTTTTAATGGATATATGCCCACCAGTAATGTGTAGAGAACATACAGATAATTAACCGAAAAGCTAGAGCCCGATTGAATGTAACTATGTATTGTATTCGAGTTGAATAGCCAGGTGAGGTGTGGCTTTTCAACAATTATTTCTGGTTAAAGAAAACCAAGCGGAAATTAAGATCGTGCGTTCACTTTTTATTATTCAATCAGATTTCTATTTCCAATCCTTGTCCATCAATTGGGGGAATTTAAACAGCTACTCCATAGCGTAAGTTGGTGAACACACACACACACACATTTTTCCTGTATAACACACACACCCACACATACACACACGCACACACAGACACACACACATATATATATATATATATATATGTGTGTGTGTGGGGGTATGTGTGTGCAGTGATAAAATACACTCACTATCATAAAACGAAATTCTGTGGATACAGGATATATGAAAAAGAAATAGAGATTAACCGGTTTCCGTCGGATCAAGAAATTCTTCAGAAATAGAGAATATTTGAAATTTATTGAAAAGCGGCATAGAAGAAGAAAAAGACTCAAAACGGGATGATTTTGTCACGTGCGTAAACATTTGAAAAATTGAGTGACGCGTGCGACAAAAACGTTAATTGGGAAAAAGGGAAGGAAAGAAAAAGAAGAAAATGGAAAAGAACAAATGGGGACATGGATGAAATGAAGTAAAATATAAGTGGTATTTTTACAGGGGTCGGAGTTTCTTATGCAATGTCGATGTATATTGCATTGTTTGAATGCGATATTTTGGAAGATCTTTTACTGCATTTCTATCTATTTCGACGAGTTCTTTCTGTGTTTAATTGTTTTTCTTTTTGTCCTGTGCATTAATATATATATATATATATATATGAATATATATATATATGTATATATATATGTATATATATATATATATATATATATATATATATGTATATATATATGTATATATATATATGTATATATGTATATATATATATATATATATGAATATATATATATATATGAATATATATATATATAAGAATATATATATATATATTAATATATATATATGAATATATATATATGAATATATATATATATGTATATGAATATATATACATATATATATGAATATATATATATGTATATGAATATATATACATATATATATATATGAATATATATATATATATATGTATATGAATATATATATACATATATATATATATGAATATATATATATATGTATATGAATATATATACATATATATATATGAATATATATACATATATATATATATATGAATATATATATATATGTATATGAATATGTATATACATATATATATATATATGAATATATATATATGTATATGAATATATATACATATATATATATGAATATATATATATATGTATATGAATATATATACATATATATATATATATATATATGTATATGTATATGTATGTATAATATATATGTATATATAACATATATTTATATGTGTATGCGTGCGTGTATTTCAAATGTTTTAAACTTATTAATTATGATATCAAATATCCAAAATATATTCCGGAAATCAATTTTCAATATCTTATTCTCAATATCCACACGTTTAGATGAGTAAAATTGCGTTATATAAATGTTTTTCTCAGTTTCCCTACTTGCCCGTGCCCTAATAACGACTAAATTCATACGTCTGTGTTAAGTAACTAAGATCAACAGTAACTGGAGAAGTTTTATTTCAGCCAGGAAGAAGTCACGATTTTTGTCAACTCGCACAAACAAAATATATTCAACTGCATTGAACCAAAGTAGAGATTTGACACTTTCTTTCAAACAAAGACAAACTATTAACAAACATGACGTTTGTCTTTGGAGGAAAAACTGTAATGAGCGAAGGTAGAGTAACCAGACGAACCTTCACCATGTCAATAAATGGTCTGTGCGCGTTTTGGTCATTCGTATCCGAATATGCTACGTCGCTTCTCCGTGGTAGTAGTAGTAGTAGTGGTAGTAGTAGTAGTAGTTGTAGTAGGTATTGTACGGCTGGGACTCGTTTCGCTCGTAGTGTCCAGGTCGCCTGTTTCTCTATTTCTTTTCCTCGCAGCAGGATCATAATAGTTGTCGTAGTAATAAAAACTACACCTATTATCACTTTGTGAATTGTATATAATTTCCGCCTTTTACATTTTTTGGCAGTATTCATTATTATATAGTACTTAAATCTAGAGAACGCTATTATAGCGAAAAGTGACGCTACAAGATAGCCCACAATGGCAACTGGCAGAAGGAAATGGAAAGTAAACACATTGCCCCTGCAATTGTGGATAGAAAAGGTGTTGCAATAGACTGCCGGTTGCGACCTTGGTTTTGTAAACAAGTCAAGGTCTCGTAAATTATAATACCAGGAGGCAGACTATGACCTACTGACGGTCTGAAAAGCAAGCACTAAACTGCCACAGACACCCCTTTTTATTTAGCCAAAAGGGTGTCATGTGACCACTATGCAAATGTAGGTGGATAAATAATCAATCTAAACAAGGTAGCAGTTTCACCATCACTCTGCCAGAAGCCACCGGAAGATAAGGAACACTTTTCCTGACACACTCCCATCTTAAGAAAAAAAAAATAAAATAAAATAAATAAAAAATAAAAAAATAAATTCAATGAAGGTGTTTACCTTATTAGTCTCTCTGATTCAGACAATTCTGACAGTACCAGCTCTCCTCATCCGGGTAAGATTGCTGAATGCCAACACAAGGAAAATGGAACCAGTTGTCACATCCATCGAAACATATCATGGCCCTCCCGTCATCTCGTCGATCGCAGCCAGGGCAAATCCAAATATGGCCATTTTCGTCAGCTGGAAGGCGTTTATCTGGGACATCAGGATTGACAGAATCATCCAGATACTGTGTTAGCGAACTAGGGAGATCAAAAGGTTCCTCAGTTGATAATTCTACGGGATACAGATGTTTTAGTGAATGAACCTGCGAAGATCCATCCCCCGCCTTATTCGGGAAGATCTAACTAAGTTGTCATCTCCTGGGAAGAAATGTGTAACCCTACCGAATGCCCTAAGTGGTGGAGTCTTGTTGGGAATCTTAATTATCACAATTTCGCCCACTTTAATTTCAGAGGCAGTCTGTCCTGTGTCGGTTTGGGGCCTGTTCTCGTAGGCTTAATAAGTACTCTTGATGCCAGATCATTCTGAATTTTTTAATGCTTCGTCTCTGGAAATCAAAGAGTCCAAAAGTTGTTTTCTTGAGAGAGGTTCAACTTGATCAATACTCGGCTTGTTTAACCTCAATATTAATCTGGGGTTCACAGTTGGATGTAAAAAGTGGTTGGGAGTTATGCTTTCTAAATCAGTATCTTATGAGCTCATGTAGGTCAATGGTAGGTCGTTGATTGAATTTTGGACATCGGAGATGATAGTCAACTTTTCAAAGTAGGTGTGACTGGCACGACCGATCAATTTATAAAGACAAGATTTAACCGTTTTTATTAGTCGTTCCCAAACGCTACCATACCAGGGCGAATACAAATGAATCCTAATGTGATCAATCACACAGGCACCAAAACTCTCCCTGAACTCACTAGACGAGAAGGAATCATGTAGTACATCACAGCTTGCAACGAACGATTTATCATTATCACTATACACGTGTGAGAGTATGCCATAACTGTTTGTAAATCGGATAAATGTCATCAAAAACGCGTGGACAGTCATATCTTCAACCAACTCCAAGTGTACAGCTCGCACCTTCAAACAAGTGAACACAAGAATATACATTTTCACGTTTATTTCACCGCTTTGGACCCACAAATGTTCTGTATAATCTACCCACGTGTGTAAGAAGGGTTTTATCATATTAACTCGATGCTTTGGTAAATCGGTCAATTTTGGATAAGTGAAGGGAATAGCATTAAATTTCCGGCACAAGGAGCATACAGATGATATTTTGTTTACGGCTTTCTGCCTTGTGGTATCCAATATCCTGATAGCTTTACTTTATCAAGGTAGTAAGGACGCCGAGATGTTTACAGGTTTTGTGACAGTCCAATACAATTAGAGACGTCAACTGGTGGTCCTTAGCTAGTAGAATGGGAATAATAACCTCATACTCATATACCGAGGCCTTGCCAATCCTTCCGCTTGAACGAATCACTTCCTCTCTGTCCAAGAACAGATTCAATTTCCCCACTCTCGGTGGTACTGCCTTTCTGGAAGGATTCTTTAAATACTCTAATTCCTCCAAGAAAGATTGTTGTTGCATTACCTTTATTAAGTGTGTTCGAGCTGCTAACGTAAAATCCGCTTCCTTCTTCTTCAATTTATTTACAAACCGGAAGACACAAGCTGCAACGTCCAGCAACTTTGACAACTCCGAATATCTATCAAATGGAACAGCAGGCTCATCCTGGCCAGCAGCAGTTGTGCAAAACACTGATGACATAATTCTCTTATTTTCAAGGCTCAAACAATTCAAATCATTCTCAGGCCAAGAAGGTGGTTGGTCTCTGATCCAAAGGGTTCCAGATGTCCAAAATTCTAAATTGGTCTTCAGTTTTGTGACATATATTCCTCTGGTAATGAAATCTGCAGGGTTCTGTCCAGTTGGCACGTATTTATACTGAATAGATACATAAAAATTTGAAGTTAATTCTGCTTCCATAAGAGCGATATCTTTCAGTCTGTTCTTAGCAAATACGTTCTTGTGGTTGGTTTGCTTAGTAAGCAACCAAGACAGCACGATCTTCGGTTTGACTAATTCGATTCCAGATCGAGCTGGGGATGGTAAAGTTGGAGGGGTTGTTGAGGCCAGCGAAGGGGAGAGCATCTCAGAACTTGGTAAGGAGGCATCTAATTCTGACAGGGGTCGGTGGGTGGGGTCTCCCTGATAATGTCCGTATCCGGAGTTAATAATACTTGTAACCAATGGATAATATCTCGTTTGTGTAGTTCCAGTACATCTCTTTCAAGTAGTGTAAAAGCACCAATATTCTCCAATGTTAGGTCTATCATTGCACAGGTTATCCTCTGTTCTTCTAGCGAGGATTCCGTGCTGATTTGAATTCATCTGGAACGGTAAGATCAGCACACAAAAAAAAAATAAATAAATAATAATCCAATCTGTTGCAATGTATAGCGAGAAGTGACGCTACAAGGATGGCCCACAATGGCAACTGGAAGAAGGAAATGGAAAGTAAACACTTTGCCTCTCTAATTGTGGATAGAGGGGATGTTGCAACAGACTGCCGGTTGCGACCTTGGTTTTGTAAACGAAGCCAAGGTCTCGTAAATTATAATACCAGGAGGCAGACTATGACCTACTGACGGTATCAAAAGCTAGCACTAAACTGCCACAGACACCCTTTTTTATTTAGCCAAAAGGGTGTCATGTGACCACTATGCAAATTCAGGTGGATAAATAATCAATCTAAACAAGGTAGCAGTTTCACCATCACTCTGTCAGAAGGCACCGGAAGGTAAGGACAACTTTTCTTGATACTATTAGACTCACCTGCAGGGGAGAATTACGGAAGCCTCCGAAAGCCGTATGTTTCTTTCGCAAAAAAATAACTAAATAGTGTACTTCTTCTGTCTTTTCATCACGCACTTCCGTTTTTACGTTTTCACTACAGAAGCGCGAGTTTCGTTATTTCTTTAACAAATTCGTTCACATTAAAATGTGTTCCATCTTGTATTTAATTCTGTGGATATCTAATTCGGGTTGTGTGTAAATTTAAGCGTTTTAAATATACCACATGTGTAGAGCAATTACACACGCAGTCTTAGACCACAGGGCATAACACGTACATGTTACGTATGGTAAATATAAAAGCGCATTTCATGAAATATCAACTACTCTTAATTATTTGTATCTGAATTATTGTTTTAATTTCGTATGAGAACCTACAGACAATATAACCCCATAAACATGCGTGTTTTGCTATGTTTCTTCTCACTAATAGTAGTAGTATATGCAGTAGTAGTATAGTGTAGTAGGAGTAGTAGTAGAACTAGCAGTAGGTGCTATAAAATTGCGTCTCGTCTCTCTTGTAGTGTAGAGACTATCAGTCCCCTTTTTTCCGCAGAAGGAGTTGCAATGGTTATTGTAACACTACAAAACGACACCCATTATCGCGCTTTGGATTTAAGTACATTTTTTCTCCAAGAAGGGTACAATGTTTTGCATGTAACGACCAAACACAATATATGTTTATTATCAAATATAAATCAACAAATTATTAACAGTACAAATCGTGTCGTCCATGCTCAACCGTAGACGTCGTCGGAAGCTGAGGATACTAAATCCAAGCTCGTCTCTTGTGGTCCCATAATTGCTACTACTTTGTGCGGGTGCTTTCACGATTTGAAATAAAAGTTGAAACAACAACACAAAGAAAAAGTTCTGAATCTCTTATTTGCAGAAGGAACATGTTATTAGGCTTTCGATGTTGCCTCCATCTCTGCTAGTGGCGGGGAGAGAAATATTTAGTTTGTGATCGATTTTCAAGTGATTTCTTCGAAAATCTGTTGGTTCAAGCTTCAAACTAAGAGTCTCTGCTCTCCGCTTCAAACTTCTCTCGTGTGACGTAATTACCTCACACGAGAACATCGTCCACAAAGCCCGGCTTCCTTGTAAATGTATATCATAAAATAAGTACTAGTGGACGTACCCTAACTATTTAACATCTGTATTATATAGAAAGTTCATCTACACCCATACCCAATAGAAAAGATATAATGTCATATCCGAAATGGTGTGTTGTTTCTTCAGAGCCATGACTGCAAGAGATCTTACTACTACTGTATTTTTGCTACGTATTTCCATGTTGACGTCACTACTGGATACTAAGTGTCGATATCTTCTAAGCTGGTCATTTCTAATATTTTACACGATGACATTTCTAAGAAAAATGTGTTTTTCTCTTCTCTGTACTTCTAAGGAATTCTATTGGCGTTGTTGTTCGGTGTTAGTGTTGGGGATTTATGCGATTTCCATCACAATTAGGCAGGCAGTACGTGTACATCTTTGATTATTGCACTATAGGTGTTACAAAGAGTACGTGTAAGTTTAACATCGTTTTATTAATTTATCAACTATTTGCATCTGAGTAAATCGTTTAATTTTTGTATGAGAAAGATCAGTCAATAAGCATGCGTTTTTTAACCGCGTACGTCCATTTTTTACCGTGATGTCACTAGTAACATGTCGTATTTGTTCCTTTGTATTAATCGTGTTGGTGATATATCATAGACTGAGTAGTTCAGCTAATGTAAATTGATAATTCTTGTACAGATATATATATATATATATATATATATATATATATATATATATATATATATATATATATATATATATATATATATATAGTCTAAAGAAGCTTTGAGTCATTAAAAAGAAAGAAAAAAATGTAAAATGCAGTTTAAATTCCCAGACAAACTAACTAAATCCAAGATATTGCAGACTTAACATTCGTTGGAAAATTAATAAATGAAAAAATATAAGTAAAAAAATAAATAAAAAAAAGGTGGGGGGTAAATTATCTAAGAGTGAAACAAAACAGGAGACCTTAAGCGTCTAATATTAACACGGGGATCATCAGCTGTTTACCATGTAACTGTTTCGGAGATTTAAAAACAGGACAGTTATAATATTCATGGCTCTCCAATGGTACTGATTATACGACCATTTCCCCAATAATCAAGTGTCGAAATAATTCAGCTTAAAATATCACTAATATATACATAAATAAATAATAATAATGATAAAATAATAATAATAATATATTACCCTTAAGACTACCGTATGATATAGTAATTTGCATATCAAATAACATTAATTATAACAATAGTAAAAAAATATAAAAATAATAATAATACTATCTAAACACTACATCCAAGAACCATTCTGCAATATGGTAGCAAGCAATACAATTATATAGGAATTAAAGTTGCATTAAAAAATGAATAAAAAATAAAGCTTAAGTACCTTTGGTACCAGAAAAGTAATTAGATATATATATATATATATATATATATATATATATATATATATGTCAAAAGCCACTGGGTGGTTAAGGTTCATGAAATTGATGGATTGCCATGATGAATAAGGCTGTGAGAGGATTTCAAATAGTGAATATAATAATAATACATTTGAATTCTTATGAGATCGGTTTAAAACAAGTGTCTGTTAGCACATAATTTTAAGACGATCGTGTTATTTGAGAAGTTTAAATTACATCAACTGTCGTTTTTCTCGAGGGTGAAGTTGTAAATCCTAATTCATCCAATCTATCCCTGTATGTGTAATATTTTATTAGTTTTTATAATGATTCGATTTAGCCATTCAGTGTCTATTAAATGTCAGAAACACAAGAGACAACGTATATGTTTTTCAGCAAATCAAATATCGATTATTTTTTTTAGTGTTCAAATCTGAACTCAGAAATGTTGTTTTCCTAGAAATTCTTGATTTGGCGCAAAATTAATGCAAATCAGCTGCACATCTGTATCCAATTATGGATGCATCGTTGCCATTGATCTCCGGGTCGTTTACACTAGTACATAACTCCCTAGCATTTCCCATAACTCGCTTTAACATGGCTCGTGTCCTGTGCTAAGCTTTTTACTAATATGTTGAAGTAAATCAGAAAAAGTTAACAGGTAATCAATGTGAAGCTACCTGTTTCGTAGTTTATTTCTTGGTTTTTACTGATATTTCAATCATTGTAAGGTGATCCCAAGTCAAACTTTTTTTTCTGAATCAGAGAGTTTTACAATGCTTCTTTTTTGTGAAGGTGTTTCGACAGTGAGTATTTTGACTATTAATAATGTGTAAGTGGTTTTGTTTGATGTTTAGATGTTGGTATGTACTTTTGCTTCTTTTAAGATGTTTAAGATATTATTTAGGTCATTCTCTTGAGAGATTTTTTTCAAATTGTTTGCTTGGTTACCAGATTACTAATAGCTCCATACAACTTTATTAATACTTGTTTCTCGTCAGATGTTATTTTGTTAATACAGGGTGGGCCAAAATAAGGGTCCTATCTTTAAATTTGAATAACTTGAATTTGAATAACTTCCACAAAATAAAAGTTAAACTCACCAAACTTTATGTGTGTGTAGACTGACCCTTCCGAGATTTTTTGAAATAAACAAAACAAATTTTAGCCGAAAAACACTTCTTAAAACTTACAAAAACTAAAATATTGTTTTTTACACTGTTTTGAGTTTTTTAAGCAAAAATAATGTTTTCTAAATGAGGGTACGTTCCTTAGGGCTAATACGGCTCATGCTTGCTTCGGAAGGGGTCCTTTACTTATTCTAAAAAAAAAATAAAAAAAAATCAATAAATAAAAAAGTTATGAATTTTTAAAAATAGGACCCTTATTTCTGCCCACCCTGTACTATATATTTTTTTTTAATTAAAAATGTATGTACAAATAAGTTTCCTTCAGAAACCGTATTATTTGAAAAAAAATCTATACATGGTATTATAAAAGTGTCACTCAGTAAACATGTATTTTCAACATAAACTATTTAATTGTCGTAAGTAAAATAAACGTAAGTACACCGGCATTAAAAAGTCTGTTTGACTCATAAATATGAATAAATATACATCTTACAACATAGATACTTTCGTTATACTTCCTTTCTTTCCTAGTATTTACTTCAGCTAGTTTTATGCACTAAGCGATAGTTTCATCATATGTGAACATGTAGCCGTAGAATAAGCATTAGTCCAAGTGACATGGCATGCTAATCCGATCTGATTACTAAAGTACCGCAATAGCCTGCACTTACATTATTTAACATAGAGAATTGGAAACACCTGCGTGAAATAAATTATTGCAGTGATCCTGGAGAAAGGAGCCGTGCACCGTGGCGATGAATTTAATTGCGACAATAACAGTTTGACAACCGGGAAAGCAGTTTAATGCGCAGCCATTTCGCTAAATTAACGTCCCTTGCTAATTAAAGCGTTGCCAATCTCTCGCGGATTTATGCGATCTTACTCATGATTACAACCTGTCTTATTTATATTTCACTCTCTTACTCCCTATCTCTCTCTCTCTCTTTCTCTCTCTCTCTCTTAAACTCCCTCTTGTTCTTTCTGTTTATTTATTTCTCGCTATATATATATATATATATATATATATATATATATATATATAAAGTTTAAATCAACAGAAAATGTTGACTTTAACGGAGGGTATATCACGTAAGGCCGCGGTGCATCAAGTATAAACACCCTAGAACGGACATTACCACAACCGAGCACAGTAGATATAGGTATCAGCTCAATGGATGATAGATAAGTCAACCAGAGCTATAATTAAA
Organism: Sepiola atlantica; assembly: GCA_963556195.1. Taxonomy (NCBI): domain Eukaryota; kingdom Metazoa; phylum Mollusca; class Cephalopoda; order Sepiida; family Sepiolidae; genus Sepiola; species Sepiola atlantica. Next base: position 205,976,606 of record OY744520.1, on the reverse strand, counting down.
GGATTTAATGAATTAGAACATTACAATTGTTCCAAAAATTAGAACATCAAGTCTAGTATGACTATTTTCCCATGTTACTTTTGTTTTCCGTTTCATTCTGGATCAATATCATGTTACACGGTTTCCAACTTTTAATGATGTGAAAACAATATAAACTCCTTTTTAATTATCAAAACAGCGTGGATATCTCATGCCGGTTGCAAGTAGGTTTTACTGTCACAGCGTGGATATAACGATCCGATAGGGTGCCACAAGACTACGAAGCTTGGGACGCTCTGAGCTAATAGTAATTATGCTACAGCCCTGAATCAATGCCTAAACACAGATAAATAATATGTCAGACCTCTTCAAAACATATGCGTTTAATTTACAGATTCATTTGATAGAATTAGACAAAATTATCTCCTGAAATCGAACAGATGACCAATTCACAAATAAGAATTCTAATCACCTTAAATATTACAAACCGTTAAGTTTTTATCTATTTATTTGTTTATGTTTTATTATTAATTTATGTATAGCAAAAGCGACGTAGGTCGGTATTGAAAGGCACAAACTTACACGATTAAACTTATAATATCCGGTCGTTCTTAACGTGTGGTCAATAACATGCATCTTACGCACATAAACCCACATATAAAACACATACACACGCATACACAATCTCGCGTATACGTTCTGTTCACAGTATACAAGATAAAAGCAATAAAGATATATATCTAAAAAAATATTAGAAAGTTTTTCGGGGGCTTCAAAAATACACATGTGTATACATATATATGCATAGATAGTTTACCAATAAAATTACGCCAGAAGAATGATTCCAAACGTTAAGTTGTAATCAGTTCGTATAGAAGTTCATATGACTGTTTTTTTAATGTTCTCACAAGCGTTTAAATTAACTATTGCTTTTCTAAATAAGTATCATCTATGTCTGTCTCTCTTACTTTGCACCCTCGCTTTTAAGTCTAAGAAGACAACAATGATGAAACAAATCATCCTTTTTTTCTGTGAGAACGCGCTGAGTTAATTAATCAAGTGTTACCAAGTGTAAGGAGAATGCAACGGACTATTTGAATGTAGCTGGCAAGTTGTCTTCGGTCTAGGATAACCTGAGACCAGACCGTGGACACTGAGAAGCCGACCTAGGAAGTAGAACCAGGTATGATTTTAAGTTAAATCTGAACTGTTTATCTTTACGTACGATAGTATAAGAAACTAGTGCGTATACAATACTTAGAACCACACAAAAACTTGTAAAAAGAAGTCAGAGCGAGTAAACCTATAACTATGCACAACACACGGAGGAATATTGTTTGAAAATTGTTATACATAGAAAATAAGAAAGGAGAGCTCGTAAGAAGAGAAATAACGTAGACAATGAAACTGTACCATTAGAACATCATTTAAGAAACATTCATAGAGGGCAAGTATACTGAACAGGTTAACAATCAAGAGAACAGTTAACTAGATAATAAAAAGGCGGGAATGGAAAATCGGATATAACCTAACATTATACTATTTATATAAAGGATGTAAGACATTGAGGGGGCAAAACCACGGACATAACAACTTAAATAAGACTAAAAATACAGAATCCCTACTGACATAAAATTCAAGATAGACAAAAAACAGTAATTGTACGCTTCGTGGTTAAGGAGACAGAAGAGTAAACAAGATCATAAATTAATGTTAAAAACTAACAAAAAAGTGTTGTGGGCTAAAAGAGTCTAACATAAATAAGACAACAAAGAGGTAGTTAAAAAGAGTATGTTTTTACAGAAAGTAAAGAAGTGGTGGGTTACCAGAGACTGTTTGTGTATTGTGTGTAGCCACTCTCGGTGTGACCTCTATTCACACTATGTATGATGTCGGGAAGAGTGCATGTGAAGACACCATGAGGTAGATCATAATAAAAGCAAGACACATGAAAAGAGACAGGGATGGTTTGGAAATGTACTAGACCGTTTCATCCAAATTATCCAAGTGTTGGTTTATTTACAAATTGTTGCCCCCCCCCCCACACACCCAATTTACTCAAGGGTAGAAAGAAACCAATGCAATATAAAGCCGATCGCCCCTTCGCAAGGGAGACGACTGAAAAATAAGTGTTAAGCAATGTAGCGTGAGTTCTAGCATAAACAAAATAAACTATTGCCTTCTGTCTTTCCATTGTTTTTAATGCGCATAGAAGAAGGTAAAACAGAAGGTAAAACAGAAGGTAAAACAGAAGGTAATACAGAATTACATTAACCCAACATATTGATATAGTTACAAAGAAATAACAGATTTCTTTTCAATAATTTGAATTTGTCTTTTTAAAAACCAGTCTTACACTTTATCGTTGACCTATAGTTCGGGTCGATATGGTCTGACTGTATACGAATGTTTCTATCATTCTGTCTCGTAAAAATGATTCGTGTTGCTGGATGAAGGAACAACGGAAACGACTAACTATGAACACAAAGACTGATGGTATAAATACAACCTTGAACAAGTATTTGTAAATGAACTGTGAAAGTAAAGACAAAATCACATCAAACAAAAACTAACGGACATGATGATAGCCAACAAGAACGAAATCTACTTAAACACCAATAATTGTAGAAGTATACGAATCATTTCAAATACACATAGAAAAACTGATTAGAAAATAAGTAGAATCAAATAGAGGTATTATCTCATACGGAATACGATCTAAATGAAAACAGCTGACAGATTAAGAAAAAACCAGAAGCGCCGAAACCAAACCATATAACAATGTAATATGACGCAACCACAAGTAAATTAAAATAAAATGTGATTTGAACGAACCGTATAACATATTACAACGAACTAAAAGGAAATAAGCTTACGTAGATAAATATATAAGACAAATAGTATCGTCTGTCAACTTCACACCCTCAAAAATGCGTCAGGGAATTTAAAGTGGTTGACTCTGAAACTTGTATATTTGCATAGATTATATTGATACAATGACACATTGCGAGCTCATGCGATACGCCATTATGAAAATTTCTGACAGCATCACTGGTGCCCGAGTTTTAAGAATTTCTTAAAAATAGACGCGAAGTCCTTTCATGATCTTGAAAAACTTTTGAAAAATAAAATTTTCTTTCAAATTTAAAATACAGAAAATGATATCGCTCTTGTTAAAATATAAGCTTACATGAAGAAAAGAATATATATATACGATAGCAATACATTTTTTAGCATATATAGCGTCACCGCTTATCAAGGCCCATAAACAACTCGGGTATAATGGTTAATTAGTTCGTCAGGAAAACAGTTAAACGACAAAGTGAGGCTTGCTAGAAATAGTTGAGACTTGTGAGAATGAGATTAGGTAAGTAGACATATCGACAATAATTTGTTAACATCGTCAGATGGGAAGCAGCCCCATGGGATGTGTTTACTATCCGGATAGTTCTTCAAAATAAGCTTTGCTCATGAAAGTTCCTTTTAGTTTAAGGTACACAGAGAGATACAGGACAATAATTTCTAGTTGCTGTAGCTAGATTAGTGTGAGTTGTAAATGTTTTACATGGGGAACAATAGATAAAAGCTAAGTCAATCCATTAAACTAACGAACTAGAAATTAACTAGTAAACTCTCTTTTGTGAGAAAGATGCTATAGGAAAGAAAACATGACATCCCCACATAGATTTAGAAGAAGGGTTTGTACTATATCAAAGCAGGTAATGTTTCTCTAAGCGGAACCCTAAGATCTGGCAACAGTACTCCATCCAACGGCGCATTAGACTTTTAGGTAAACGATTGAGTCAAGGGATGAGATAATCTCTCGAGTGAATATAATGATCTAACAATTTTTCCAGCGAGACAAATTTGATGTAAATCTTTTATTTGAGGTCTGGAGTGAAAGCCAGTCCTAGAAGCTTAGCAAACGAGAGGTTCTTGGAATATATATATATATATATATATATATATATATATATATATATATATAGAGAGAGAGAGAGAGAGAGAGAGAAAGTTAGAGAGCGAGAGCTATTAATTTCAATTGGGGCAAAGTGAGGATCTGAGTGTTGGTTGTGAAAGGAGAGAATGTTTATTTTAAATGTATTTAAAGTAACCAGTTAAATTGCGTGTTCAAAGTTGGAAGAGAGAGAGAAACTTGTTAGTCTTGACTATTAATGCTCTTCAAAGTATTTCCATAGATGGGTGTGGCAACTGCCAAAATGTCAACAAATAAAGTAAGATTGTAGGTTAAGGGATTATTGATAACGTTCAGAAAGAGGGTTGGACTGAAGAATGTCAGTATTGATACTATGTGTTTCAGACTTCGGGCCATTAACAACTACTTTTATAAACCTATCAGAGATGAAATGATCATATGTCTTTTTGCAATTTTTAGGGTGTTTGTTTAGACAATGCAGTGATCAGACTAACCTAACTGAGAGAGAACAATACATGAGTACAGTTCAGGACAAGTCGTACGAAACAGATCAAGATGACCTGGAAAATGTCTGTCAGCATTAAGTATGCGATTATGTTTTTCAACAATCTGTGTTAGACGTTAAACAAAGCTAGCAACGATGATTAAGCCCCTCGGATATTGGTCTTGTTGGAGTGGACTAGTAATTAAACATTGTGAACATTAAAGTCATCAAAGACATGAATTCTAGAAGAAGGATAAACAGACAAGATATGGTTAATTTTCTCAGAGATACTCTTAGCGATAGTAACTCCATTATTGTGCGAACGATAGAATGCAAATATAAATGACACACACACGCACACACACACACACACACACACATATATATATATATATATATATATATATATATATATATATATATATATCCATGATAAATGCCAGTATACTGAAATCATATGCTCTTAATAGGGTTAAGATGAATATTCATATATACTAAATGTACAAAAGCAAGGACATTCCCAAAATGTTACACCTTTATTGTCATTAAGGGTATGCGAGCACAACAGGGCTATGTATTTTACTTGTAGGAATTTTTCTTCAGCGCACCTCACACACTTCATCCACTCATGCATAGAGATTATACTGTAGTGATGTGATAATAAAATGGTTTGGTTGGTATGTAGTCATACCTTTAATGACAATAAAAGTGTAAAGATTTGGGAATTTCCTTGCTTTTGTACATTTAGTGTATATTAATTTGCATCTTGACCCTATTAAGGGCATATGATTTCAGTATACTGCCATTTATCATGGAATGTCACTACTTTTGTAAAGGCTATGCCTCAAGACAATTGCCATTTTTAAGGTTTTGGGGAATTTTCTGGAAAACTAAGGTGTATGGTAAACTGAAATTAAAATGCCATCAATTAGACCCTGGAACCTCTATCTCTGCCAAGAATCAGCTGAATCCATCAAATAGTTGATGAGATACAGTGTGGCACACACGTACGTACGTACACACGGATAACACAAAATCAGTCCTGACTTTTCTGGATCTCTGGGTTGCCTTGACTAATGATGCTGATAGAACCTATCAAATGAAAATGTTGTGCAAGGTTTTAGCTAATTTGGTTTATTGTTTTTGAGTTATGATTGATCAAAGAAATGAGATTTCTAGCATAGGTCGTTTTTGAAGTCTATTAAGGGATAGAGCTCTATCGCGCCTCCCTTGATATATATATATATATATATATATATATATATATATATATATATATATATATATATATATATATATATATGAGGAAGTAAATATGAAATAAAGATTTCAAGCAAAATGTAACATTGATTATGGAAATGTTGACATATCTTCAGGGAAATCGATTGATCTGAGCGCCCGTAATTATCACTACCTTACATGACGTTCAGCTTCGCTAAAATTTTGTCACCAAATAATCTAACTTCAATTAGTATGTCATGTGTTTAATCAACTATATCGAAAACATACTGAGGTTCCATCTGATCCTAAGGTAACTCCCCGTCAATCATTCTGGTCAAAACTGTCTTTTTTCTTCTTTTTCGTTTATTCTTTTTTCCTTTCATGTTTCTCTCTTTCTGTTCTTTAAATTCCCATTTTCCTTTTTCTTTCTTTTTCTTTTCACATGCTATTTACTTTTCTTTTTCTCTCTTTCTTTTCTTTTAATTCTTCCTTTTCTCGTTCTTTTTTTCTTTTTCTTTTTTACATCCCATTTTCTTTTTTTTTTCTTTCTTTATTTTCTTTTAAATTATTCCTTTTCTCTTTCTTTTTTTTCTTTTTCTTTTTATAACATGCGAGTAAAAATATTGACACAAACGCAAGACCAAGATATTTCGGTCGAAGCGTTTGACCATATGCGTTTGGTGGTGTGGCTTTATTGAAAAGAAAACTCAACAAATATCCAGCGAGGAGGTAGTAGGAGTAAAGACTCAATAACAATGTGAGAGAAGGGGGAAAGAAAAAGGAGATATGGGAAGAGTAGTATGTGTTAGAGGTGGCTCAGGAAATAGAGGTTTGGGTGGAGTAGTAAGAAAAGAATGAGATGAAAGGCACTGTTAGTAACAGATTAATAAATTAGTAGCAGCACGTGGAGAAATAAATTGTCGGTGAAGTATATCTCCAAATAGAAGCTATACAATAGACATGTTGAATATATATATATATATATATATATATATATATATATATATATATATATATATATATACATAACACTGTCTGTTGGGGGTTCCCAGTTTTCATCGATCTGGTAATAATGAGTTTAGGATAAAATCTGCTTCATCACAAAAGACAAATACGTCGGTCTCCTTTCATTATCGAAGATTCGGAGCTTTCAGTAACGTTAGGCGACTGACGAATCTCCTTATTTGTAGCATAAAGCCCGTGAACACTTACAGACACTATAATTTATATATTTTTTTTAATTAACTAATTTGTATATATATATATATATATATAAATATATATATATATATATATATATATATATATCATGATTGGGGGGGGAGTGCAACATTTTATTATCGCAAGTATGAAGGGAAGTTGAATTTTAGTTAATGATTAAAAGTAAATCAAGAAAATAAAAAGAAAAAAATACTCCAGCCGACCGGTGTCGCTCTCTCTTAACAAAGGCTGTATCGAGGGATTAAAACAAACGAGGGATTTTTTAAAAAGTGTACATATAACATAAAGGCGTTTTATATTCTGTACTCTCTCTCTTTTTACCCACCTTTATTACATCTCTCGTTTCTTTGTTGCGATTATATATATATATATATATATATATATATATATATATATATATATATATATATATATATATATATATATATATTAATTGTTATGACATTCACAATGTATTACTCTTACTACTAAAGCTACTTTTTTCTAATACTTTTTATTTTTTTTTTAGTCATTGGAAGTTTTCACACAATTCGATCTTGTCAGCTACCTATCTGTTGTGGTTGCAAGGTTGAACAATAATTAGTGAGGAATACAATGAAGACGCAAACAACAAGGAGAATGCAATAATAAGTGTATTAAAGAAAAGGTATAGTTACAGTATGTACAAATGAAAATGTCGAGTCAGAGAGTCTTGGTGGGAGGACATGTACGCTCTTCGGCGTCACTTCCGGTGGCATTTAGGTAACACACACTAAGGCCAACCTAGGCTTGCCATTTATAGTGTAACGTTATTCGTATATGCAAATGAGTGGTTGCCACCACAACACCCCCCTCCCAAGATTTGAAGTCACACAGATTTCAATATCTTTTTCTGTTTGGGTTTACCATCAATGGTTCATTAAATTTTCTTTTCCTACCTGATCTTCGGGGTTCAGGTGTATATTGAGGCGGTTCCAAATTAAAGGATTCGTATATGATATCTATGGTTTCCTCCTCTTCGACTGTTGTCGTATAATCATCATCTTGGATATGACGTTTTCTTATCTGATTTAGGTGCCTTTTATGTATACTCTGTGGACCTTTAATCATATATGTACAATCACCAATGCGTTTATCCACTACTCCACATTCCCAGTAAGATGTGTTATTCTTGTAGCACTTAAAATATACTCGATCTCCCAAGTTATATTTCTTTCTTCTCGTGTGTGTAGTGTTTCGGATCATTGCCTGTCTTGGCAACAGTTTATCAAACACTGATTTTACCTTTCTGGCAAACATTAGATCAGCTGGTGATATGTTTGATGGTGTACTAGGATGTGGTGTGATCCTATAAACTTGCAAGAATTGTTGCAAAGCCTTTTGTGTTGGTGTTCCAATGGATTTCTTTAACGCTCGTTTTAGCGTGTCCATGAACCTTTCCGCAAGGCCGTTCGACCTTGGATGATACGGCGGAGTCGTGATGTGCTTCACTCGGAACGTGTCGCAAAATTCCTTAAACTCTGCGGATGTGAACTGCGTTCCGTTGTCAGTGACCAGTGTGTCTGGTACACCGAATCTTGCAAACAACTCGTGTAGGAACCCTATTGAGTTGTTCGTTGTTGGATTCCTGCAACGCATTACCTTCGGCCATTTTGTGTAACTATCCACTACAATTAAATAATAGTTTTCTCCTACTGGACCAGCGAAGTCTATGTGGATTCTCGACCATGGTTGGTCGGTTTTCGGCCAAGGTTTGTGTACTATAGGTGGGGATTTTGCTGCTAACTGGCATCCTTTACATTTATTTATTGTTGCTGCTATGTCAGTGTCCATGTTACGCCAGTACACGTAGCTTCTCACTAACGACTTCATTCGATTTATCCCCGGATGTCCCGTATGGAAATCTCTTAACATCCTATTCTGCAATGTTTTGGGTATTACCACTCTCTCACTGTACAGTAACACATCGTTACATATGGAGAAAACTTCCTGCACCTTTGTGTCCGTTATAATTTTCTCTTTTATGTCCTTTATGTATTCGTCTTTCTCGGCTTCCCTTTTAATGTCCGACAAAGTTACGGGTAGTTCCTTAATGATGTTTACTACCATATATTTTACTTCAACATTTGTCCGAATTGCTGCAATGACTGATTCTTCCAGATTGTGTTTCTGTGATATCAGTCTTGACAGTCCATCCGCATGGCAAATCTTTTTTGATGCTAGATGTGATAGCTGGAAATCGTAATTAAGTAAGATTGTACCCCAGCGCAGCAATCTATTTGCGGTGTATACCGGCAATCCTTTTTTTGATCCATAGATCGTGACTAACGGTTTATGGTCGGTTTCAAGTAAGAATTGTCTACCATATAAATATCGGTGAAATTTAGTCACGGAAAAGATTATGCTCAATGCTTCTTTTTCGATTTGTGAATATGCCCTCTCGGCTGGTATCAGCGTTCTCGAAGCGTGCGCTATTGGTTTTCTAGACCCATCCGGCATAATATGTTGAATGCATGCTCCTAAGCCGTAGGAACTAGCGTCACTAGCGACGACTATTTTTAATTTTGTGTCAAAGTGCGTTAAGAATAATTCGGATGTTAGTGCGCTCTTTATTTTGTCAAAAGCGGTTTGACATTCTTGCCTCCAGTTCCAAGGTGTATCCTTTTTCAGCAGATTATTTAAGGGGGCTCGCAAGTTATGCATTCCTTCACTAAAAGATTGATAATAATTTGCGAGTCCTAAGAAACTCTGCAAGGTTGTTACGTTATCAGGTGCTGGCATATTTTTTATTGCCGCAGATCTGTCTGGGTCTGGACGTCGTCCATGTTTGTTTATTATGTGTCCAAGATACTTAATCTCGCTCATACAAAAGTCACATTTACTTATTTACTTTAAAGCCGAATTCTTGTATTCGAGTAAATACTTGTTTCAAATGTTCCTTATGTTCTTGTAGGGATTTGCTCCTGACAACAATGTCGTCCAGGTATGCACATGCGCACTCAATACCACTTAGCATGGTGTCCATCGCTTGCTGAAAAATGGCAGGCGCTACTTTGATGCCAAAGGGCAATCGGTTGTATTTGTATAATCCCTTATGCGTATTGATGCATAGTATTTTTGAGCAATTTTCCTCGACCGGTATTTGCAAATAAGCGTCGCTCAAGTCTATCTTGGAGTAGATATTACCACCATTTAACTTCGTGAATATTTCCTGTGGGCTTGGTAGAGGGTAATGGTGATCTTTTAATAGGGAGTTGACCCCGGTCGAAAAATCTGCGCACACTCTAACTTGGTCATTCTTTTTCTTTACGTATACGGCGGGGGCTGCCCACTCGCTGTGTTCTATTTTTGATAGAATTCCTGTCTGTTCCAATCTATCTAATTCTTTATTAGTCTTTTCCAACCCAGCGAACGGAACGTTTCGCTTTTTTCTAAAAATTGGGCTGGCGTTTTCCTTAAGTTCAAATGAGGCCTTGAATTTATTACAGCGACTTAAGTTAGTCGTGAATGCTTCAGGAAATAATTCTTTTAAATCGTCTTTCATATTTACTGTTGTTGGAGAAGAACATTCTATTTGCTTACAGAATGTATTGATTGGCTTATCCCATAGTCCAAATTTCTCAATTAAATCTATTCCAAACAGATTTTCACTATTTTTCAGTACGAATATTTTTAATTTCTTCGTAATCCCTTTTAATTTTATCGGAAGGACAACTTCTCCTTCAAATTTTATACCACCACCAGTTACCGTCCGGGCTGATTTACTCGTTTTCATCATGGTTGGTTTTTTACCCAACTTTTTCCATGTATTCAGGTTTATAATAGAAATATCGGAGCCGGAGTCGAGTTGTAACTTTATTGGTGTTTTAAATATTTCAACTTTTACGTATTTTCGCCGATCTTTGTCTAATTCTGTATTTGATTTTGTTTGCTGTACTCTCTTTCTGGTGTAATCTTTATATCTGCAGCAATCGCTTTTGTGTCCCACCTTCTTACAAATGTAGCATTTTTTCTTTTTATAAGGACAATCTGATTCCCAATGCTTTTCTGCACATCTCTTACAGTTATATCTAGGAAGAGGCTTGTTATATTCTGTCCTATATTTATGGTTATTAGGATTGTAATATCCCGTTCCATTTCGATTGCTTTTCTTTGTAAAGTTCTTGGTTGGTGTGTATAGTTTTCTAACTTTTCTTACATATGCCACTCCGGATTCTTCTATATTTTTTGAATCCTTTTTTAGTGTAATGGCCCTTTCACAGTCCTCTGCTGGTTTCTGGAGGGTTAAATCTTGCTCAGATCCCAGCTTAGACAATACTCGTCTGCGTATTTCTGCATTTTTCGTGGAAACTAACCCTTGTGCGAAGATTAGACATTTAAACTCTTCTACCGTTAGTTTCGCAAGCTTAAAATTATCGCACTTTTTATTGACAACTGATGCGTATGTCAAATAATCTTGGTTGTCCATCTTTCTTAGATTCATGCACAGCCATCTTTTATGAAAAAGAGATATATTTGGATTAAATAATTCTTTTAGTAATTTCACAGCTTCCATGAACTCTAATTCCGCAGTTTGTTTAGGTAATATGTAATCTATGAATTTGCTGTGTTCTGATGTATCCAATTTCCTGAGTAAGAGGCTCACTTTCTGGCTATTTGGCCAATTCTTGCAGTCCAGTTGAAAGACATCCTCGTATCTTGTATAGTATGCTTCAAAGGTCTTTCCTTCCTCCGGCACATAATTAAATGTGTCCATACTATTAAAGATAGTTGTATGGGAGAAATTAACACTATCGACATTTTCTCGATTACTTTTTAGTAGTTCCAGTGTTTTAGCAAAACGTTCATTTTGTCTTTCCTTGCGGTCAGCTTGTGCCTGATTTTGTCTTTCCTCGCGGTCAGCTTGTGCCTGTAAAAATTGCATGAACATTTTTGATAAGTCTTCCATTTTTTTAAAATTTTTTTTTTGAGACGTTTTACTGTATTATCCGTTATCCAGTGACAACTTTAAAAAAAAATCCTTTCCTTGAGCTTTAATTTCTAGCTATGGTATTTCCTTTTAGTACCGCCGCCAAACAAATTATTAATTAAAAGATTCCTTTAGTTGTTGTTTTGCTAACGGGGAGCAGTAATTAGAATCCACTGGTGAACTTTTTTTCTTCGTAGGTTACTTCCTTGCTTTTCGTAATACGAGTCTGACCTGTCGTTTTGCGACAGAACAACATCCGCTGTTCGTTTGCAAGTTGGTCCTTTAGTAATACAAAACAGATTTGTCGTTTAGCGACAAAACAAAAATTCACTTTTACATTCGTTTGCAAGTCGGATTCCCAGAAAACGGCGTAAATTGTCGCTTTTGCCACGTTCGAGTTTTTTTGTTTTTTTTCCCTTAAGTTGAAACTTTTCTTTAGCGTAAAATCCGTTTGCTCGTCAACACTTTGCATTGTACTTCTTTTTTTTAATAGTTTTCGTCAAACTGTTATATTTGACGCTTCATATCTCGTCGCCAACTGTTGTGGTTGCAAGGTTGAACAATAATTAGTAAGGAATACAATGAAGACGCAAACAACAAGGAGAATGCAATAATAAGTGTATTAAAGAAAAGGTATAGTTACAGTATGTACACATGAAGGTGTCGAGTCAGAGAGTCTTCGTGGGAGGACATGTACGCTCTTCGGCGTCACTTCCAGTGGCATTTAGGTAACACACACTAAAGCCAACCTAGGCTTGCCATTTATAGTGTTATTCGTATATGCAAATGAGTGGTTGCCACCACAACACTATCGAAGGTTCAGAATTTGCTCACTGAAAATCACAAATGATGTTCATTGGAATCTGAGTTACAAGTAACACCAGATTTGCCTTAATTTTTACTAGTTTTGAACACAGTAGCTATACATTTTGCGTTATCACAACAACCATTAACCATTGATTTCTCTCTGGCGCAAACGGTTGATTCTTTCTGGAATTTTAGTTAAAATAAGTCCCCCTCCTTCAAGATTTCGTTGCACTCTGCATGATTCCAGTCGAGGTATTGTTCGTGCTTTTTCTGATTCGGATTTATATGCTCTTGAACCCAACACGCCGATTTTGTGTGCATCTAGCCGAGGCTGGTTCCACCACACGTGTTTATTATTATCATTATCATCATTATCATTATTATTATTATTATTATAATTATTATTATTATTATTTCATTATAGTCTCAACTTTTGAATGTTTTTTGTTTGAGTTTTTTTTTGAACATTATGTCAATTCCCTAGATATTCAAGTTAAACACTTTCGCTGTTCCCAACATGCAAGCCTTTTGCAGAATTGGAAAATAAATTGTCTCGTCAATCTGTTTAAGACATTTATGGGGGATTTTCGTTATTGTTTCTAGCGTTCCAATTACCATGGAGATAACTTTTCCTTCTTTACATGTCCATAGTCTGAATAATTCCGATTTTAGATCTTGATATTTATTCATTTGTTGTGTTCTTTTACCTGCACTATGGTATCGAAGGGGCAGGCTATATCGAAAGTTTAAGCAAATTCTCTTGTTTTTAATTAGAAAGATTAAGTCGGGTTTTGAATGTTCAATTATTATATACAAATTTATATTAGGACAATTATAAATACCATGTAATATACAATTGCCTATAATAACACCGGTGGATAAATAAAAAAATATCGTACACAATGTAATGTGTCACTAAGGTTTCTGCCAAATACTATTCAAGTTTTAACTAGAAATATTCAGCAGCAGTAGTTCGTACCGAAGTATCCTTGACTACTAGGCGCTCTTACCGGAAGATTCCGATGAGGCACGCATGCTTTTTTGTAGGCCAGAGTTCACTTTACCTAGTGCGCTGGCATTTATAAACCTCATATAATCTTACCTTGTGGCAAACATGTTGCATAGGCGAAACATAGACATACAGATAGTAACCCTCTATTATTATTAAAAAAATACATACGTCTTATTATTTCATGTCATATATATGTTTTTGTAAGTTACTTTCCCCTCTCATGTTAATAAATACGTTAACAGAAGTTAGCTAATAATATTGTCATATTAAACTAACCAGAATATGGCCATAACAATTTTAGATTTTATATCTAATTTAAACTCATGTTTTGTCTATTTAAAGTTAATTTAATTTAGATTTGAAAGGAATCGCAACGAAGAGGCGATTTTAAACTCCTGAAATATAAAAATTTGGACCCCACGCTCGGAGACAATTCTATGGAATCCACAAGGAATATTCTACTTAATGTTCCCTTCAACTCATAGTGGTCCTGATATTAATATAACACTCTCTGAAACTACCAATGGTGTACCTTACCCCCGGATTCAGTGTTATGTCTTACTGAGAAACGAGTCTTTCGTCTCCTGAAATATGAACCTGACAGCTTCTCCTCCCGCACTGGGTCAGAGTGGACGTGAGATTAATGAGAAATAAAAGAATGCCTTTATACTTTCTTTTCACCCAAAGCTCCCAGAGTTTGATCTCATCATTCGATTAAGATGTATTAAACACATGACTAATTACATTTGGTAGATACATTGGAGATACTTATTAAAACTAATAAATGTGTGATTTGTGTCCTAATTAAATTGACATAGAAAAGGTCTTAGTACTTGTAGGGTTGGCATGGAGGTTAGATAACAAAATAAAATAAATAAACTAAAAACCCTATCGAAGTATAAAAAGATGCATTTCAGGATGTGATGTGAGTGACGAAAACATTTTGCCTAAAGGTTGTCAGAGACAATTTCCTGCTTTGTCTGGAACCCATATACAATAACGAACAGAAATATTGTTTAATACAGCATTTTTAAAGACGAGATTAAAACGTCGCTAATGATTAAATATTAGGGAATCTGAAAGAAAAAACGAACAAAATTATTTAAATTCATCATCTCTTTCAGAAAACACACGGTTCAACTGTGATGGAAACAGAATGACACACGAACACATTGAAAAATTAAAAATAAATATTTCGTCAATTCTTTTCCCAAATAATTACACACAACGAAAGACAGTTTTTTTTCCAATTAAATAAATTAAATTTAGAAAAATGTGTCAAATGGTTGATGAAAGACATGTATGCTGAGATCATGAGCGAACACAGAATTAGGCGGTTGAAATTCTATCTAATCGCAAAATCAGAGCAGAACGTTTCAAAATTTGAGAATGATTCTATAACTAATTTTCCGAACTTCGATGAGAAAATAAGCAAAATAAATTTATAGAAATGGCTGACCGAACATTTAAGAAATCATTTCGCGCAAAGATAAAATCTGTAAACATAAAAATGTCTACCTCCGTTAAATTGGCGCCAATTTATTCGAAATTACTTTCGTGTGACGACGCATATGTGAATAAGTATATCTAATTAAATGAGATGATTTCATAATTTAAATACATATGTGATACGAATTACAGTCATTAAACATCGATAAGACCAATATTACTAATATACAAAAAATAACGACAAAACGATTTTATTTTACTCAAACTTTTTAAATCATACTTTTGCAATATTATTTCTAAATATAGCGGTAACTGAAAGCGTCTTTATATTTAAAGTAGATCACTCTTGACGAAATCCTTCACGTTTCTAGGAGCCATATAGTACTAGGAATAAGTACGGCTGGCATATGTAGGAAGGTTGCACTTGGATCACTCTGTTTTGCATTGACATAGTACAAAATCAAAATCACAATCTCAATGTTCTTCCTTACAACCTTTTTATTCAGAAATTAAGTTGCTGGTCAATCATTATTTTCACGGTAAGTGTTCGACTTAGCTCCAATCTATGGTCCCCCTGTAAAAGATCCCAAGTAAAAACTGTCCTTTCTCTGTAGCTAAGACCAAAGGCAACTTTCATGAACCAAGTGTATTTCATAGAACTGCCAAATACCTTCAAAGTGACTACAACACTGTCGCATTTTAGTTCAATGTTTACAAATGCTGGTTCAACTGTCCTTTTTGTTAATCGAATTGTGTTTGTTCTCCGTATCATTTCAAATCCTTTCATGGTATTGCTCATCGTCGAACTGATAATCGCTTAAAACCTAATTCTCGACTGGTTTCCGGACTTTAATAGGCAGTACCCTAGTAGAAAATAAAACGTAACAGAATAGTTTATATCGTTATTAACAACTCCATTTCTTTCTATTCCTCACAAACTATATGTGTCTCTTTATATAGCCATCAATAGACAGCTAATTAGTCTATTCAAGCCGAATCAGTGTCCGTGTCGACGCCAGGAATCAAACCTCGGACATCTGTCACTGCTAATCATGACAGTCCGACGGTCTACTTTCTGAGAAAGCAATACTGATGCTGTTAGTGGAATAAATATATATCTTTTTAAAATAAATTATTATTTTTAATTCATTTGTTTACATTTTACATTATTGATAAACAAGAGTATAAGCTGTAATGGAGCATACATATGTAAATATATATATATATATATATATATATATATATATATATATATATATATATATATATATATATATATATATATGGTTTATACATATAGAAAAAAGACGCGAAACAAGATGTTTTCGTCACATGACTAAATAATTTGAACATACGGGCCGGGTGCGATAACAAACTGTATAAGAAACAGGAAAGAGAAAGAAAAAGCAATAAAAAAAAACGTGGAAACATGAATAAATAGCAATAAAAAAAAATCATAGTAGTACTTAGCCGAGATCGGAGTTTATAATGTAAGTAGTATATTGCATTGTGTGCGTGCAATATTTACCAGATGTTTCGTTAGGGCGTATCAGCCAATCATAAGATGTACGTTTGATGGTGATAAGAGAAGGAGTATAGCGCTTTCGATTCACATGCGGTATGGGAGAAGGAATTCAGTCAAGGAGGGTGCATTTTGAAATATCAGAATTTTTTCGCGTCTTCTCAACTATAATTTTCAGTTTTTTGCTAAATAAATTAAGAATCTTCACTTTTTCTGAAGACTGAACCAGATCGGTAACATCTTAAGTCTGTTTTCAGTTTTTTCATTCAGTGCGGCTAGACCATTTAGTGTCTTGAGCCGGGATTGAAACTCAACCGTTGAGTTTACAGTCAGCGCTCTTACCCCTACGCTATCATACGACACTGACTGAATGTAAGTAATATCTCAATGTAAGCATTGCAAGTGCTGGCAGCTCGAATTAGTTTTACCTAATGAGCTATGCCTTAAAGCTAATGGCGATACCCTTACACATAAGCTCTAGCCAGGAAGGGAGCTTCATATAGTCATCCACAAACAGACTGTGTCGCTGTATCACAGCTCTTCAGTGCGGCTAGACCAGTTAGTGCCTCAAGCCGGGATAGAAGCTCAATCGTCAAGATCACGGTCGGCGCTATATACTGGTGTGTTCCATTTCAATTATCAAGTAAATCAGTCAACAAACATGATTTATTTTATTTCTTTATTTCGGCGAATGCCTATATTTTATTTTATTCGCTGAAATAAATAAATAGAAAACTAAATTAAAAAATATGATTTCGGACGGATTTTGTTGGTCATTGAAATGCAACAAGCCAGTACCTATGCTCTGAAACCGGAAACGTCATTGGCCTTGTTTATATAAACAATATGGATCGCTTAAACGCAATATATAACTTGCCATGACTGCAAAACTGGCCATGAATTATCTGGCTGATCAAGAAGTAAAGGTAATGGATCAAGAAGTAAAGGTAATGGACTGGCCTGCTCAGAGTCGTGACATGAACCCTATAGAACACTTATGGAAAGCCTCTAGGGTAGAATGTTATGGAAGAAAATCCGGAAAACATCGAAGACTTGTGGCTGAAACTGAAAGATGAATGGGCCAAGATAATTGTGGCCCAATGTCAATATTTAGTAAAACCTGCAGTCGTAGATGCACAGCAGTTATTGAAAACAAAATTGGAAGTACCAAATATCAAATCTTGTTTGCCTTTTTAATGTAATTTAGTTATAAATTGTATTGTGTTCCTTAGTTTGGGACACTAGAAATGTGTAAAATAGTGAATAACATTTACAATATTATGTTAATTCATCTGAAAACCTCGGTAAAATTCCAACTACATAATATGTATATTCAGTGAAATTTTCACGAAAATTAACATATAATATAGATTCAAAAGATTTAATTTTTGTCCCTTAATTTTGGACGGTACTATATATATATATATATATATATATATATATATATATATATATATATATATATATATATATATATATATATACCATATAGTATATATATGTAGAGATAGAGAGAAAGAGAGAGAGAGAGAGAGAAAAAGTTAAGAAAATAAATAAATGAATGTAGAAATGACAAATCGATTTAATCATCAATTATCTTACACCAAATGTATTCCATAAAGTAATGTTTTATTTTTTTAAAACTGAAGATGAAATAGATTTGTCATTGTATCATTTTTTATTTATCTTTTAATTGCTCTATCCCGTATATTGAGCTTTAATCACTTCACGATAGGTTAAAAATTTCAAAAGTATACATCCTACTGTTAATTTCATACTTCTATATTTATTCCATATATAATATATATATATATATATATATATATATATATATATATATATATATATATATAGATATCCGAGTCCCACACACCCGCATTTACATATTGCTACATTTAGTTTCGGTGTCAAATAATTTTCTCAAAGACTCAATATGCCGTAACATCGACACACCAAACGAAACGTTACTATTAAAAGCGTATACACTGTCAAAATCATACTTCAAAATGTGCCGTTTTCGCATGATCGCCGTTTTGCAAAGTTCAGCCCGACCAGTATTTGATGGGTGGTCACTGTCTGGGTGTGTTAGCAGCCGTAAAAATGTAAGTTGCTCGATTACCGCTGAGAACTACTGAATCTATATCACCCCTTTTTTAAAGTGATGATAACGTCTCTTGTGTATGTAAATAAAGATATTACTATACCAAGACAAATGGAGGTGGGTTAGAGAAACTATTACAACTACTTCAACTCTTATCACACATAATACGACTGCTGCTTTTGCTGATTATAATTTTAAATTCTTATAACCACGAGAATAGCATTGGATTCATCATGAGAGTGGGCCATTTCATTGAGGTTTGGCATCGCAATGCAAATCATCGGTCACTTTTTTAATTAAAAATAAAATCTATTTAAACATTGTGTATTAAATAAAAATGTAGTAAATTCGTAAAATAAATGTACCTGGTTTATTTTTGAAAGAAGGAATGTGTAAAACAAAGAAAAGACAGTGTTTGATAATTACGGTTAGCCGATCGAAAACTGAGACAGAAAATATTGGCGACGGCGTCCTGTGCTTTGTTCCCATAGTTCAGTCAGCGTATAACCGACGGTATTAAAAAAATGAATGTTGGCAAAAAGATATGGTCGACATACATCAGCGATAAAAGTAAGCAATATAAACTTTTTTTTTGCTTTCGAGTCTTTATTTGTGCTCATACATACGGAAGACGATACTTCTGGAAATGTTAGACAAATCCTAACGATAAGTGCTTATTTTCAGTTTTATTGTTTAAAGAATGAATGCGTAAAAAAAGAAAACCAGTTTTTAATAATTACAAATAACCGATAGAGAGACAGTGGTGGGGGCGTATTTTGTTTTGTGCGTATTTTGCTTTCATGCGGAAGAAGATACGTTTTCGGTTGTATAAAACAGGGCATCATTAACGAGGTAAATGGCGTAAGGACACGTTACCATAATAAGTAACGTCCTACGTAATTATTTACGAAACATTACAGGCTTCTCTATATGGTGTACGTAATGTACGCAGAAACGTCAATGGGCGCGAATTTCTCTTTTTTATAACATAGTTCACCCCAAACAAGGCAGACCGTCACTGTAGATGTTAAGGGGCTACTGAAAAAAAAGCGAGAGTTTTTTTGTTTTTTGTTTGGGGGCACCCTAAATTGGGAGCTGTACAGTGAGATGTCTGTTTACATTAGTTTTAAATGTCTGCATGTCAGTACCGTCAGGGGAACAGGGAGCAGGATGGGAGTCCCAGAGTCCAGCAGCACGAGGAAAGAAGCTTTTTGAGTAAAAACCTCTTCGACATCTGGGAACCTCCACAGTGAGTGCATTTGACAGACTAGCTTACACATTGGGTCAATGCTGAATAGCAGATGTTACCGGACTGATGAAATAGTTTATTGATTGGATAATCGAAATTATTTAAAGTGTTGAATACACGAGCTTCCGAAAAACATGCGGACTCTGTAATAGTGTAAACAATAGATGTCCTTGGGTCATACTTGGCTTACCAGAATGTTTAATTTTTCGAAAGTAGTCACAAAGTAAGATGTAAGAACATATCTTTTTCGGAAAAGAAACTCATCGGGGGAGATAACGCTTGGCGTGAGGGGGTCTTACTTATTAAAATAAGGCATTAGTGTACGCTGGATAGTGCCTTAAATGTACGGAGGTAGAGAAGGAATTAAGTGTGAGTCAAACTCACGTTTATAGAAGCTTATTAAATGAACTAAGTATCTTAAATGACCATCACTTCTAAACATCTGATTCCGAAGTTATCGACACTATTGACATACTTTAACTTTTTATAAAGTTCGAACTGTTTGTTTCTTTAGTTAATGATTTTGAAAAATATATATTGGCATCTTTGTCTGATAAAATAATAATGCCTGGGAGAAATACTCATGTTATATTTTTGATTTTATTATAAACTAGCGGAACCCGTCGGCCGGCGTTGCACGGGAGAAATGGCCTATAGTTCTTTCTCCAGCCCCACCCCCTATACCGTGTTGGCGAATGTTGCAAATTTAAAAAAAAAAAAGTGGCAGAGTCGAATGGGATCGAACGCCGAAACTGTCGATCATTAAACCTCCCTTCTTACCCACGACGCCACGCTTACGATTTAAAAATAATTGTGTAAATAGGCTAATAACGCTATGGGTGTTTATTGACATGCGTGTTATGTTAACATTTACATTCTGCCGACCAAATGGAAACTTCAACAATAACGCGGTGTAGGTCATTTTTTGATGAAGTAAATTCATTTGGGCAATTTTTCTATAATATGCGTGTTTGAATTAAATAGGAAGTCGATTCGATCAAGAAATGTTATCCGCCATATTGAATGATTAAATGTTGCAGGAACTGTGTTCGTTAATTTCATTCGCTTAAATCATGAATGAATTGAAATGTAGAAGGTAGAATTAGATAGAACGTAATCTGATATTCGCGAATAATCATCGGAGTGTAAGGGAGCGGTTGTTAAGTATTTGCGTATTGCTTAATATTATGTAGTAAAATAATGCCAGACAAATACGAAATAACAATGGGTGCTTTATGAAAATTATACTGTGTTTATTAGTTCCCGGTGTCAATGAGTGTAGTCACAGTACAGAATTGTTAGGGAGATAAGTTTTTACTACCACCTATATGGAGTTGGTATTTCGGAGAGTCGTGGCGGCCGGACCGAATGTAATATTCAGTGTAAGTTTGGAAAGAAGAATAACAGATATACTAAAACACGCTCGAGTGAATAAGTGCAATGTAATTGTGAGTTCAGTAGCCCGTGATGCATGTGGTTATTTTCCTATTCTCCGAGAAGGTACAGGGGAAAAAACGTCTCTACTTTATATATTAGATGTAATAATTGGATAGACAATGAAGAATTATTATTTACATTCTTTCCTACATGGCGATGCATTTACAATTCATAATTTAATAATGTGGCCTGGATCATTGATATAGTGGCAAATATGACCTGCCAACCACCCAATTCTCTGTCTTCTTGAAAGTGTCACATGGTATTAGCCCTGTCCACTCTTAGCTAATGCCCTCCCACCTTTTTCTTTGTTTGCTCTTCTTTCTCTCTTCCTGTAAAGTTATTTGTAAATTAGTATTTACAAGACCTGGCAATCGTGTAGCTTTGACCAGCTACATTGAAAGTGTAGTATCTGTTATGATGGATACTACACCCTATAGACAGGTATCGTCTTGGCCTTCAAGGCTTGATTCCACCGGTCTATGGGTTTGTCCTGTGCAGTTCTAGGAGGGCAACCCTTCTAGACTTTGCCTTCTAGACCTTTGAGAAGGGGTTAGTTTATTGCTAATCGCCTGAGGAGCCTCTACCGAAAAATGCCGACGGGGCTGCCGAAGGCATTTTTTTTAGGGTCATAAGTGCTTCTCTAGAGTTCTGACTTACCAACTCCCACTTTCCGACCTTGTGTCACATTTTATCTGTGGGGGGAGGGGTAGATAAATACCTACTTATTACCCTCCTTACCAGTTTTTCATTGTCCGACCGCTGCTATTAGTCTATTCTTCACTTCCTTATTTGTAATGTGCTCTCTTGTAGGAGATACTGAGATTCTTTTGAAAGCATCTCATCTCTGTGCTCAGCCTCTTCTCAAGGTCAAGAATTCTCATACGTTTAGAAATATTGAGATAACAACGGATCGCATCAATCTGGTTTGTGAGCTGAGTGCGTCTGTTTATTTATGCATTGCTTAATATTTAATATACATTCCAATCGGTGACCAAGATCCGATTAAAAGCTTTAAAAAACATACATTCACATTTTTGCATACTCTTTAATTTGTTTATTTTTTATCCGAACATGATTCGCTTCACGAACGAATACGTGATCAACATCGCCGGCTGCAAGCAGAACAGGCAGTATTACGGTGCAGATATTGTTTTACTTAACTGCATCACTAAGGTACAACTAGATACATGCGCAAGTAGATGATTTAGAGGTCAACTGACTGCGGGAATATCTTGCTAGAAGTCCTCCTGAAGAGAAGAGGCGTCAAAGAGAATTATAGAAATTAAGTGTCTTTCCAGTGAGGTATTATGGATTCCAGAGCATCGTGTCGCTGCATATGGTTAGCTACAAACTATGTTTAGCGTTTAATGTGTTCATATACACATCTTCTCCTTCAGTCACGCAGGCTAGAGGAACTACTTTTTGTGTAGCGGAAAACACGGCGGAACATTTGTTACGGAAAATGATATATATACGCCACAATTTTCCCTAAAAAATAAATAACTGTCTAACAGACGACAAAGCTGCTTCCTTTAATATATATATATATATATATATATATATATATATATATATATATATATATATATATATATATATATATATATATAAACTCAATGTCTGTATGTTTGTGTGTGTGTGTTTCTTTGTGTGTGCCTTATAGAAAAAAGATGTTAGAGAATATATATACAATATAAAAGTGTATCCTTATGTGAAATTCACAGAGTAAGTTTATGGGCGTATTCCCGAATCTATAAACCCACGCCTTAGGGGTCCATGGGGCAGATCTCATCAGGGGGGGTCCTTTTCAGTTATTTTTTATTCTATTTTATAGTAATTTGAAATTGCTGAGTCATATTTTAATTTAATTACGGAATAATTGGAACTAACTTTTAATTTTATTTAATGTTTCTTAGCGTCAATTCTATTTACATGGGGGGGTAAGAAACTACGCCATGGTCCGCCACTAGCCGCCACTAGCCGCCACTGCCCGCCACTCTGTATGTACACAAATACATGTACATTTTATAATATCTTATCTATGCCTCAATTATATAAAACAATTAATGGATTTTCATGCAATTTATTTGTTAGAGGATATCTAAGGAAGAACGATAACTCACGTTTTAAACGTGAGTTACTGTTCTTCCTTAGATATCAATTTAGGTTTGTTTAAAAAAGGTTACAAAATATAGATAAAATATAAAAGTGTATTCTAAGGTAAAGTTCACAGAATAAGATGATGGGAGTATTGCCGAATCTCTACACCAACCCCTTAGGGGTCTATGGGGCAGATTTAAGCAAGGGGTCGTTTTCAGTTATTTTTCATTCTATTTTATAGTAATTAGAAAATGCTGAGTCATATTTTAATTTAATTACGTAATACTTTGCGATAAATTTTAATTTTATTTAACGTTTCTTAGCGTCAATTCTATTTACATGGATGTGGGTAAGACACTATGCGAAGGTCCGCCATTAGCCGACACGACTTGTAAAAAAGTCTTAGTGTGTAAGTAATGATAATAATAATATAAATAATAATAATAATAATAATAATAATAATAATAATAATAATAATAATAAGAAGAAGAAGAAGAAGAAGAAGAAGAAGAAGAAGAAGAAGAAGAAGAAGAAGAAGAAGAAGAAGAAGAAGAAGAAGGAAAAGAACAAGAAGAAGGCAAGAACAGGGGGAAGAATAAGAAAATATTAGATAAAATAAATGTAGTCGAAATCTCGCATCACTTGAACACAGAAGAAAGAAATAATTAAATTGCTCGATAATGAGTAAGATGTCATATGCAATGTATTAATCCCAACATTATTCTACGTTGATGGATGATTGAGAATCCAGATTCATTATTCAGTTTTATTCTATAACTCGAGTAAGCATCAAGGTCAATTAATAAAGTGTTCGCGTGGTTTACGTAAAATAGCATTGTTTTCTTTTATAACTGCATAAGAAAAGCAAAACTAGACCATTATTTATGTAAGTATATATTTACTTAAATATTCTCTTCTACTTTTAGTATTTTTACATAAGGTTCTATCTCTTTCACTCTTTCTCTACCTTCCCTGTCGCTCTTTTTCGCTCTCTCTCTCTCTTTCTTTCTCTCTCTCTCTCTCTCTCTCTCTCTCTCTCTCTCTTTCTCTCTCTCTCTCTCTGTATAATGATGATATGTTTTATGTAACAAACAACGAAATCACTGCTTTTTATCAATTTCTTTTTTTTTTGTTCGGTTTTACTTTTAAATTTTCGGGGTTAAGGTTTAAGGTTTAAGTTAGGGTTTAGGGTAAGTCTTTCACTAGAAGTGACCGTTGTTGATATAACTCAATCGGTATTTCGAGAGATTCAACGTCCTGACAGAGATCGTTAGAATTAACTTCTTCTAAAAGTTATCGTCTGCTTGCAACCTGATTGTTGCTACCTGATATATATATATATACATATATATATATATATATATATATATATATATATATATGTTCGTTTATTTCTTATTTTAAATTTAGATGTTGCCAATATTCATGTTGATGTAGAAGAAAGTTTACTAATTAATTATTTTAACCGTTTTTTGATAAAAGGTTTTGTGCTTAAAAACGTTATCCATCATTTTATTACTTAAAATATATAGAAACTGTCCAAACCAAAAATCGAATTGACGTCGGTAGTTTCCAGGTGTTTACGTAGTCTGTCGGAAAATGCCGTAGCGCTTATCGAATCAGAATGAAAGAAAATAAGCAGACGACAAGTTAAAATTGTAATTGATTGAATCGCCAAATTCAATATTTGGAAATAAAAATCGATCAAAACGATGATGTATTTTTACGAACCCTAATTCTAAACCTTAAATAATTTTAACACGTGTTCAGTGAAAAAACAAAGCCGAACCCTAAGCCAAACACTAAACTTTACCCGTAACCCTTACTCTATCAGTTTTTTAACACGTGTTCAGTGATATTTTTCTTAAGCAAAAAAATGTACGTGTCAAAAAAAAAAACAACATTTTTTCCAGCTGTACATGCAGCCTCATTTTTTTTTTGGACGCAGACAACCGACTTTTCGTTCGGATTGTTCCGAACGTCTACGTAAACATTCGGAAACCTCCGACGTTAAGTCGATTTTAACTGGGGGTTTTATATTGACAAGTACCAAATAAAACAGTTGCAAACGAATTTAATACGTTTCTGCCTTATTTATTTTGACTTTGATTTCAATTGTCTAAATATCTATGTTTCAAGTGACTATCAGTTTTTCTCTCTTTCTCTTCCTCGCTCATCTTTTCCCCATCTCTAGTTTGTTCCAGCTATCCGATACTAGCGCCATCCAACGTCACATTACTACACATAACAAAATACTACAGTCGGCCGAGATACGGAAAATATTAACATCTAACACCAATATAATACGCAAAAATAACTGCATAAACAGACTAAAAATACTAGAAGCAATATTCATTAAAACTAAACAGCCTAATATTAACAAAATAGCTGTCAACACAGGTACTAACATATTAAAAGTATGTTATAAGTAAATTAAAATAAATGAAAAATTACAAAAAATAAAAATAGTAATACTAATAATAATTAATAATAAATTAATAAATAATAGTAATAATAAGAATTAATAAATCAAATAAATAAATAATAAAACCAAATACAGTAACAGATAGAATAACAACACACCCTCTCTTTTCTTTCATTCGCCCTTAACGACACCTATAAAACATTAACTCAAGTCTTCCTATTTACAAAAAAATACTCTTGAAGACGACTAAGAACGTCGAAAACGCTCGGAAACATTGGTGTTTTTGGTGTGTAGGTAGCGTCATAGTTTTAGAAAAGATTTAAAGAAATGAAGGTGATTTGAAAGTGGAACACAATCCAGATCCCCTCACAAATATTTAGATATCTAAACCCGTTTTGCACTCAATTTAATTTCAAACCATCAACACTGCATACACTAAACTACATTTCACCTATTTCTCTACAAAATTGATATCTATTGTCTCCTGTTTCTTTTCCTTTTTTCTTTCCTCTCATTGTCATACTCTCAGCACATTTCAACACTTTCCTTCTAACTTACTTATATCCACACATTTCTGACATAGCCAGCTGGTCAAATACTCCTACTCTCCAAAAATTTCACACCTAACCACAACAAAATCTCCCCTCTCCCCCTCACCCATTTCACCCTTTCGACTACTTCTTTTACACTCTTACCCACCCAGCCATCCCACTTTCAAATCACCTTCATTTCTTCAAACCTTCTCTAAACCTATGACACTACCTACACACCAAAAACACAGACCCCCCTCCCCTCTTCTTTCCTCACCCCTCCACTTTTTGACTCACAGCCACCCACATGAATTTCATTCCCTGTCACCGACTTCTCTCAGCCCGGACCTCGATCCTGCGCTCCTGTAATGGCTACTACTTCTTCTCATTAACCCATCATGTAAACACAATATTTTCATGTACTTGCATGACATTTTTCTAAAAAACTATACCTGAGGAAGTCTTACAGATAAAGATGAAACGTTGATATATATATATATATATATATATATATATATATATATATATGTATTGTACCAATTACTTTATTGAAACATGGTGAATCAATTGCATATTAAATACTCGGTTAGCCTGATATAATTCTTTTACATATTTCCAATAACATCCAACTAATTAAATCGGAAACTTATATGTTTCGCAACAAAGGGTGTTTTTTTATTATTCTTAAATGAAATCAGCGTTTTAGCTAATCAAAATTGACAAAACACTTGTAATTAAATTACTTTGATGAAATTTAATTCAGAAGAGTTAATTGAATTACATTCGAAAATAGTCAGAACATGCCGCCATCTTCTCGACCGTCGACGAAATGTCTTCGTACTTGCTGCTTCTCAGATAAAACCGTATGAGAGAACGGTTACACACACACACACAAACATAAATATATATATATATATATATATATATATATATATATATATATGTATATATATATATTTTGGTACAGGAAAATTAGTACAACATTCGTACCGTAGGTTTCAAGCAAGGAAGGACTTAGCCATCCGCCTCTCTTCAGCGTCTGTTCTCATCTGTTTCGGAAATATGAAATCACGCGTCACTCTCGTTTAGACGCGTTATTTCTTAGAGTACTGTGTATGTTTGTTTACATTTAGTGTAAGGAAGGTTTGATAAGGTTGGAAAAAATGGGTAGGGGTAAGAGTTACAGTTAAGATTTAAACCGGAGGAAATTTAAAGAGATATAAAAAAATATGAAAAAGTAAAAAAAATAAAAATATATTTCTGTATAATTCCCGTGAGTCAATATTATGAGTATCGTATATTTGGCCGTTACTGTTTTGGGGTTTGATGATGGGTCTTCTAAAAGAATTAGGGAGATAAAATGGGTTTAAAGATTAAAGAAGTTAAAATAAACAATATTAATTAAATTCGTGTTTAAATCCTGAATTAAAAGACTTTAAATCAATCTCGAAGGAATTTAAATAAAGGTATCATCCGGGCGGTCTCGGTCTAAGGGCAGTAACTCTGTAGCGTTTTTAAATTGTGTTAAACCGTTTATCGGGAGGTGATGAAATTGGTATGTTGATTAAACATCTGCGACTTAGCCGGCTTGCTCATATCGGATACGCTCCAAAAAAAAATACCCAGACCGTTTCTTTGGTCTTTACAGAGATGACGGGCTCTGCCTATCACGCAACTACAACGGGAACACACTAGATAGATTTAGAAAAGATTTAACAAACAACTTCCAATAACCCGGTTTCAAAATCACCATTAAAACATTTTTAGATCAAGTAGCTTTCCTAGACACCACACTGCACCTTACAAACAATACACACATACCTTTCTCCAATCCCAATAAAACACTCCAATACATACACAAAGGATCTTGCCACCCCATTGTTTTAAAAAATGCAGTCAATAATATTAGCCAAAGAATTTTAAACCTCTCATCCAGTCCCGAAATTTTCAAGCAGGCAGCACCTTATTACAACAAAGCGCTCCACGACAGCGGGTTAAGAGAAGAGATCTCATACACCCCACCCAAGACAAACCTCGCAAAGACTTCCCCCCATACACAACCTGCACACACTTTTTAACAGAAATTATATTAAGGTTAGCTACTCCACTGCCCCATCTATAAGAATAATCATCTCTGCGGAGCTTAAAGCAATTGCAAACGCAGGCCGCTCGTGCCAGGACAAAAACAACTGCCCCTAGAGGGGAATTGCAAAATTGATTCCCACGTATATGAAGTCACCATCACTAACCAGTCTAACGGTAGAGCACGAAAATACATTGGCATGGCGCAGGGAAGCTTCAAGTAAATGGTTATACGCACACAGAAACACCTTAAGATACAATAATAAGGCAAATACGGCACTCGCGACCCGGATATGGCAACTTAAAGATCGAAATACACATTTTACTATCAAATGGAATGTAATTGAGAGACAAACATCCTTCTCTCCAGCGATAAATAGATGCCCTCTGTGTGACGCTGAAAAATATCATATATCAAGGGGCACCATTGTCCCAAATACAGTCTGTTTGAATATTCAAGATGAAACATTTAAGGGATGCATCCACAGGAGACAGGCACTACTCATAAACTGGACTAACCGATACACATAAAAGCCTAGCTTCTCCCAAATACATTACCTCATAATTGCTTCATTAAATACCTACTCCCACTCCAGAAAATATAATAACACATTTTTAAAATGCGAACAAATACCTTAATGAACCCATATCCACAATATCTTTCAAGAGCAATAATTTCAACTTTCCCAAAAATATTTCTCCAGTCATTAAGAGGGTAACACACCCATTTCACAACATTATTATTACTCCCATAAGTCCCCACCATTTCTCGGTCATAAGGCTACTCTCCCATATCTCGTAAACAGATCCAATCTTGCCGACCAAATACTTATCCTTATCTCTAAACCTTTTTTTTATCAACATACGAATGTCATCACCTCCCGAATGTATTTAAACGGTTTCAAACCATATAAAAAACCCTACAGAGTTACTGCCCTTAGCCGTCCGGATATAACATTCTTTCGGAATTGCTTTAAAGTCCTTTAATCCAGGATTTAAACACGAATTTAATTTATATTGTTCCTTTTAACCTGTTTAATCATCAAACCCATTATTTCCTCAATTCCACTAGAAGACACACCATCAAACCCCAAAACAGTAACGGCCAAATATATGATACTAATAATATTAAATCACGGGAATTATATAGAAATATTGTTCTTATTTGTTTATTTTTTATTTTTATATGATTTTTTTTAAATTTTTATTTGTTAATTTTTTTTGCTATCTCTTTAAATCTCCTCCGGTTTAAATCTTAACTGTTACTCTTCACCCTTCCCCTTTTTTCAAACCTTATTAAACTTTCCTTACTCTAACTTTAAACAAATATACATAACACACTAAGCAAATAACGCGTCAAAACCAGAGATACACGTGACTTTACATTTCCGAAACAGCAGAGAACAGAAGCTGAAGAGAGCCGGATGGCTATGTCCTTTCGTGCTTGAAACCGAAAGTACGAATGTTTTACTTATTTTTCGGTACCAAAATAAATAAATATAACGCTCTTAACGTTTTAATTTTTAACTTAAATTCTTAATTAATCGAGTACTCTGCTGGGATGTTTCCTGCTATATTACAATATACAATATTACGGCCGATGTCATTATAGTTTGACTACCGTGTCTACTGCTTCTTCCGGTGATCGACAACTAGTCTAGGGTTCTACGAACACGTTGAAGAAGTCTGCAAAGTGATAGTTAATATATATAATAAACGAAAATGTACTAAATCTTCATATAAAGAATATACGGCACTCTTATAGAGAACGCAACGCGTTTCCGTAACTTTGCGTCGTCACCGGTCGGGCGCGTGTCGAAAGCACCCGAGAGTTAACGAGGCGAAGACTGCAAAACGATAAATTGAAGACTAGCAGAGGATAAATTCAGACGAAGAAAATTAAAGTAATATATATATATATATATACATATATATATATATATATATATATATATATATATATATATATATATATATATATATGATAATTTTTTTATTTACACAGACATGTACAAAATCTGCGACACTGGCATGTCGATGTTATCGATCAACAGTTACTATAAACTGAGATCTCATCAGGCAGATTTAGAATCCGATCCTAACCTCAGATCATATTTGGGGAGAATGAAATGGAGAGATAAAGAAAGAGAAGAAGAAGAAAAAAAATTTAACATTTCAAAAATTGAGGGGTCACGTGATTTAGGGACGTTAGAAATCAAAAATCAAAAAATCTAAAAAATCTAAAATCTAAAATCTGAAACAATCAGAACAAATAAACATTATATATATATATATATATATATATATATATATATATATATAGAAAGAACGAGCAAACCATAGCTTAAACCACTGTTGTTAATTAAATGATATTCTTGGAAAAAAGACATGTTTTGAAATAAAATAAACAAATTGTGCACCGGAAAGTTTGAAAAGATAATCTATTTTTATGCAACAAACAAAGAGACCACTGTTTTGTTACTCATTTCTAGGGGTTGTTTTTAGTATCGTTTTACGTGTTTTTTTTTACATTTTCTGTGTGAGGGTTTAGGGTTTGAGTTAGGGTTCAGAGTTAGCTTTTCTCTAGAGTGACCGTTGCATAATGGATTCTTCTGGGAGATGTAACGCGCTAACACAGATCGTAAGAATTAATTTCTTCCAAAAGTGTTGGTCTGCTTGCTTTGAACCTGATTGTCTAATGCATGCTGCAACCTGATTGGTTAATAGTTTCGTCAACTCTCGGGCGCTTCCGAGACCTGCCCGAACGTTTAAAACGCGAAGTCACGTAAACGCGGCGCTTTCCTTATCAGAGTACCGAAGATTTTTACAATTTAAGAAAATATAAAAGAAAATCTCAATCGTTAAAAAAGCAATAGTGACATTCATTTATAATAGAAAACGAAACAGAAGCACTGTTCTAAGATCAGGCTGAAACAACATTTGTTTCCGTGTAATTGACTTCATGCAGCTATTGTAAAATCTTAGTTCAGTTTGGTTGTTCGATTTAGGCATTCCATGTCCAATCCGGCCATTTTGGTAAACGGTGGCATGCTTCAAGTTCTTCATATCATCAAATAGTTATTTATGGTTTTTAGGTTGGTTGTTTTGTTTTATGGCTTATCAACCCTTTTTAAGTTATTTGATTCCACATCCGATAATTTAAAAGGTTTCATACTTACAGTTCAGTGCTTCTTTAAATATTTATTAATGCTGTTTCATTTAGTTGTTTCGTAGAGAAAAATTGTGATTATAAGTGTTCGCTTGGCAGAACATGATCGAGTATTGCAAAGTAAAATGACAAAAACAATAAAATCAATGTTTCGTACATTCAAAGTCAGGAAGCCAGTATTTTCAAACAGCCTGATCTGATAGTAACAGAGTTAAATCTTAAAGAGATACTAAAATAAACATTCGATATCAATTGATCATATAAGTAAAATTCAAGTATAAGCGTATATATATGTATGTATATATATATATATATATATATATGTATATATATATGTATATATATATACGTATATATATACATGTATATATACATACATATATACATATATATATACAAATATATAAACATATATATATATATATATATATATATATATATATATATATATATATATATATATATGTATACCCTCAAGTGAATTAGAATTTTTATAAATGAATTATAGAACTTATTAACTATTTTATGAAATATAACTAAATTAAAATTGATAAATTTCCACACTTTCTAGCATGTACTAGCTCTGAATGAAAATATAAAAATCGCGTATTAGTGGGTTCCCCCACGTGTGATTTTGCTTTTTTTTTATTTTTGTTTAGTTTCACCCAAAAATGAACCACTGTATAGTGTAGGTTTTTAAGACACTTTAATCCAAGAACGTTTTACACTTTGTAAATTTATTCTGTAAAAAATATATCTCACAGAAATGTTATGCTTTTGGAAATGTGAAAAAAATAAAAATAAAAATATTAAAATTAAAACATGGTTATTGGAATATAATATGAACCTGACTTATATATATATATATATATATATATATATATATATATATATATATTTATATATATATATATATATATATATATACATATATATACATATATATGTATATATACATGTATATATATATATATATATATATATATACATTTGTAAGTTTAAAAGCCACATACAATGAAGAAATATGTTTTTACAGTGAATATTCATTTATTTAAAATAGCAAAGCTATAATCTGACACAAAGAAGTGATTGTTTTACTTCTTTTTGGGTGCTCCTGACATATATATATATATACATACATATATATATATATATATATACATATATATATAAATGTAAATATATATATATATATATATATATATATATATATATATATATATATATATATATATATATATGTATATTTTATTTACATTTTGATTGATATTTTGACTGCATATTTGTAGACGTATTACATATCTAGTATTGTTTTCTGGGCATGTTGTTGTCGGGTGTAATTTGTATTCAAGTTCAGTAACTCGCGTCAAGAGACACGGCTAGATAACATGAAAAGGAATAAAATGACATTCAAAGAAATAAAATTCGATACACGCATAAAACGTAAGTTAAACGAAGTAGTTAGACACAAGGTCGTTGTTGATGTCGGAAACTCTAGCTCCCCAAAAGGGGGCACTCTGGATTCAAACACAAATAAACATTGTTTGAGTCTAGAAAACCTTCTTTCTTCACTGGCCGATTGCAGAATAGACAAAGTATAGCATCAGAACAGATACTACACTGTGTTTGTTTCATTAGGTATATGTACATTTTTCTTCGGTATTACTTCATGTTACTTTCTTTAACTTTATAAAATAGGTATCCAGTTAAAATGCTATAGACTTACTTGAGATTCAAACTAGGGTATAAACATCCTAATATATACTGCTTTATAAATGTGTACTCTGAATATTCCGTTATAGTCAAGCAATCACAAGTTTCTATTCACGTATGAACAGACACATTAAACAAATCTCATGCGAGTACCGTTGAGTAAACCGAAGGCGAACATAAAATGTTAATCTATTAATAACATCCATAATCTTGCATTCACATTCGAATTGTTTTTAAGTAATCAACATGTGATATTAAAAATATTTAAATAAATTCCCAGAGTGCCGCAAATTAATTATATACGACACCTATATTTAATAAAAAATAATCGCACATAAAAGTCTATCATTTTGTACGATATTTCTTAGATGATGTATTATTTATATTATTTCGGTGTTTCAGACGATTTGTCTTCATTTTGGTACTGTTAATGTTGACAATGATTCGACTGTTATACTCTTTCACTAACATAGCTGTATTCTGATGTAGCGGCCGACTGTTATAATCCGAGTATCGGGATTATCACAGAGGAAAATTGGGGACAAATTATAACAAGTATTAAGAATAGAAAACATGATTACTAAACAAAATTTGTATAATGCACAAAGTAATGTAGCAATCACTAGGTTCAACTAGCAAGTCCTGTGATATCTCGTTAGGTCTTCTTTTTTTTGATAGAAAAAATAGACAATTCGATTCTGCTTTTTCAAGAGCGATATGACTGTGCCTTCCTGGGCCATTTTGTAAGGAGTGCACACCATAAATGATCATGAAAGTAACGGTGTTAGCAATAGTGATCAGATCACTGACAACGATGTTTCAAAAAATGTAACGCGTGTATTTAAATCATTGCCCTATTTAAATACACTAGAACATTAAAGGTAGTTTTGGTGGATTGAAAATAAAATTACTCGAAAAACACTAGAAAGTGATAATGAAAAAAACACCGAAGAAACTCGTCTGTCTGTGTGTGCTAACTACTTGTATTATACATAGAAACTTGACATTAGGCATAGGAACGTGACATTTTTTAGAATCATGTTTTACCTATGGATTTTAATTTTCTAACATATATAATGTAACTTATTTACTGTAGTAATTTTGTCTTGACAGCTTAACCATTAAGACATCCACATATTGTCAGATTGAAGTACTTGGTTTTCTAACACCACCGAAGAACGGTGATACAGCGAAACAGTAGTATCGATGATGATACTTCATCTTCTTCCCTCGGGCAGTGAATGGAAATTCAAATTAAAAATACATTAAATAAAAAAGATGTCCAGTGTCTCTTTTCTTCACATAGCCGCTATGTGATGTTTGATCTGTAAAGACATAATATTATAATTTAGTTTACTCTTATACACCCGTCGTCGTTAACCCAGGGTCTATTCGTCTGTTGATAAACCTATTAGGGCACCGATGTTTATATAAAATGTTTATAAAAAAGACAGTTACAGAAAAAAATCAGACAGACAACTTGTACCCGCGAGAGAAAGATAGAAAGACAGATCGCTGCCTACATTGGTGACAGTAACTAGACACGTGTGTTATGCTTCAATTATCGCTAGATAAAAACAGAGAAATACCCTGGTCGAGAGTCACGTGGTTTTGTTGACTTTTGTTCTGAAAACCCGTGACGTTTGAAAGCGTCATTAAACTATTAAAACAGGGCCCTAGCACCCAACACACATTTGTATTAATGTTTTTTCAAGCATTTGTAAAATGTAAAAACATTGGCACACTCTTCTGTGAGATTCAATCTAAAATCCGATTTGTGACTCTTCCCTTATCTAACACTGCTTACCCCTGGCAGAGGACGGTCCGCGACGCCTGTGATCGCGAAGGACGAAGCGTCGATAATCTGCATTATTATGCAGTAGGGCTTACAGTGAAAGGACGTCTTGCCATTTCCGACTAAATTGCCTGTCAAATTACGCGAAAAGAGAATGTTGAGAAAAATTGCTTTTCAAAAGCTCAATAATTTAAATAGCTTCAGCTGACATGGAAATGCCAGACCGACAATGCCATGTACTCACGACACCAGGTTCAGCGGTTAACTTCGATTTGTTCACTTTCAATAAACTTCCGGGCGAAATTCGTGTGTGTGGATACCTCCATCTCTTTCTCCTCTCTCTCCCCCACCCCTCTCTCTCTCTCTCTCTCTCTATATATATATATATATATATATATATATATATATATATATATATATTTATTTATAAAATACAGAAATTCAATGTAACATCAGTACCGTCGGTTTAAAAGCGGGAGGTTGATCCCGATTATCGTCAGCTGATAAACTGACGATAATCGGGATCAACCTCCCGCTTTGAAACCGACGGTACTGATGTTACATTGAATTTCTGTACTTTATAAATAAATATTTACGCTCTTAATCCTCCGAAATCTCGGATTTCTTAATTAATCGAGCACTCTGCTGGTTTTTCCTGCCCTACCACACAGTACTTATATATATATATATATATATATATATATATATATATATATATATATATATATATATATATATGTATATATATATATTATAGGTGAAAGATTAGAATCAAGAATTGTAAAGATACAATATTTATTAAAACATCAAAGGTTCAGAGTAAGGAGCCTCATATCCTGTTGCCGATAATATTTACAACTAAAAATGTTATCTTTACAATTCTTTATTCTCATTTTTCACCTCTAAAATAAATTGCTCTATTAAATATATTGAGCTTTACACTATCACGATAGATTATTATTATTAAACGATAATTCAATCATCGTTACTTAATTCACCATTTAAATATTATATGTATATATATATATGTATAGATATATATATATATATATATATATATATATATATATACACGCATATATACGTATATATATATATATATATATATATATATACGTATTCATATATATATATATACACTCATATATATATATATATATATATATATATATATATATATATATATATATATATATATATATATATATATATATATATATATATCCCTGGGAGTTTGTTTAAAATGACTCAAATCTTTTTTAGACTACATATTTAGTATTTAGATTTGTATGGCTATGTTTCCTCCCTCTTACCTACTTGCCTATCTGGTACTTAAGCTTTTTGTCTTCTTTTTTCCTAAATGCAAATGTTATTCATATATAATTTTATCGCTCGCTACCATATCGTAGAATGAGCCTTGAATGGAGTGTGTAGATAGTACTATTCTTAGTAATATCGTTATAATTAATATTGTTTGATATGCAAATTATCGTATCACACTGTAGTCTTCAGGCAAATGTATTATTAATATTATCATTATTATTATTATTATTATTATTATTTAATAATTATTTATTTATGTTCGCATATATTAGTGAACATAAAGCTGAATTATTTCTACATTTGATCATTGGGGAAATGGTCATTTGATTAGTAGGTCTGCAGAGCCATGAATTGTAAAACTGTCCTGTTTTTTAATATTTGAAACAGTTACATGGTAAACAGCTGATGATCCCCTTTTTCATATTCCAAACTCAAGTTAAGGTCCCCTGTTTCTGTTTCATTGTTAGATACTTGAATCCCTCGTTTGTATTTATCAATTTTCTAGCGGTAAGTCAGATTATGCAAGTTCTAAGTCTGCGATGTTTTGGATTTAGTTAGTATCCCTGGAAATGTAACCTGCACTTTCTTTCTTTCTTTACCGATATCATTATGAAGTGTATGTACAAAAGGTAAGTACATATAATGGTTTTAAAAATCTACTGTAAGTCGCGTGTTTTCGGGCGTAGTTAATGAGGTACGAGATGACAGATCACATTTGGATCTGACCGCCCGTTTGGGTTTCGAATCTCGACTAAAGTACACGTCTTATTTTTACACACGATGAGATATAGACGAACCATTATATATCTGTGTATGAGTATAATATATACATACATATATATATATATATATATATTAAAAAAGCGATGACTGATTTGCTTACGGAGACATGAAAGACGTGCTTTTAAATATCTATTTTTGCAGAAGTCGATAGCAATTCTTATGACATGATTAATATCGGTTTATATATATGCATATTTAGTGAGTATGAAAAAAATGTACACTGCAATTTTTCTGTTGGATATATGTTAATATAAGAGAGATAATCTCGTGCGTTTGGTGTATGTTAATGTTGAATTGGTATGTATCAGCTGAACGCTATTTAGCTTAAGACCTAGGAGTGTGCGAATTGGTATCGTAT
This sequence comes from Sepiola atlantica, assembly GCA_963556195.1. Taxonomy (NCBI): domain Eukaryota; kingdom Metazoa; phylum Mollusca; class Cephalopoda; order Sepiida; family Sepiolidae; genus Sepiola; species Sepiola atlantica. The sequence goes on along the minus strand of OY744520.1, from coordinate 205,938,958 downwards.
GAAGGATTCTAATTGCCATAAAGGAGACGACAAGCGATTGCACTTGTTCACTTTCCCTCAATCTCTATCATGACTAGCTTTATATATGTATATATATATATATATATGTATATATATATATATGTATATATTTATATACATATATATATATATATGTATATATATATGTATATATGTATATACATATATATATATATAAATATATATATATATGTGTATATGTATATACATGTATATATAAATATCTGTATATGTATATATATATGTATATGTGTTTGTATTTATTTATATATGTATTGCAGAAAATCAGAATAACATTTGTGTAGTAGGTTTCAAATTTGGTATCTATTTTACCAGACACTCTTTAGCCTGTTTATGGATGCCCTCCCGGCTTAAGAAATTTATGTAAAAAAGACTAGTTCTCGGTCCCCTTTATTTGGATTCGATACCGACGGTACAAAAGTTGTTCGGATCTTCTGTAATGCATATCTTCAAACGATTCATCTCGATGATTGTCTATTTATAACAACAGTACACACACACACACACACATATATATATATATATATATATATATATATATATATATATATATATATATATATATATAAGTCAGTTTGATTCTTTATTCTAATAATCATGTTTTTTATTTATTTACTTATTTTTTAACATTTCCAAAAAACATAACAAATCTGTGAGATGTAAATTTACGACTGTTTCTCTTGCCTTACTACTTAATTGAAGTAATATCGGTAATTAAGCTCATCTTAGTTTTAATTTGATAGGTCTATAAATAAATACTAACCACCATCCACAAAACACCGAAGTATAACAATATCAGCAATACTTTAATGGATGGCTTAAAATATATATAATTTTGCTCTCAATTGACAAAGTTAAAAGAGAAAACCACTGTACTTAGTTTCGTATTCAAATGATTTAAATATGCATTAATAAACAAAATGATCTAACTTTCGGTAAGTTAAGTAATTAATTAAGTGAATTTGAAATTTTATAAAAAAATTATAGAAGTAATTAACTATTTAAAAGAATATAACTTGATTAAAATCAACAAATCTCTGCAAAACTTTTGGGTGTGCTAGCTCATAACTGTACACATTCAAAATGCCGTTGTAGAGAGCCTTTCCCCGCGTGTAAGTTTACTTTTTATTTGTTTTTACTTCTTTGTTTTTGCCAACATTGACCAACTGTGTGGTGTAGGTCTTTTTAAAGCATTTCAAGTGACGAACTTTTTATTATTTGTAGATTTTCTGATAATTGTGTAGTGTTGCAGAGACGATATTAACATTAAAGTATTGTTTGTCTCACGAAAAAAAAACGTCCGTAAAAATACATCTCACAGAAATATTATGTTTAATGTGAATAAATAAAAACATGATAAAAAACAAAAGAACATGGTTATTGGATTATAAAATAAAACTGCCTTGATTATATATATATATATATATATATGAAGCTAGTAAAGATATAGATTGAAAGAAGGTTAACAAAAGCAGTTCCTGTTCGTATTATGATGTTCAGTAACATTATATATATATATATATATATATATATATATATATATATATATATATATATATATATATATATGTGTGTGTGTGTGTAAAGGAGTAAGGCTACCAACATTTGTAGAATGAGAGAATGTTGTTTCATTTCAAAATGAAACAACATTCTCTCAAATCGAAAGACATTTCTTCAAATGGATTTACATATCTGATGAAAGCGGACCACCGCTTGAAACGCGTTATATAAAATTATAAAATGATAAAACAAAATAATAAATAAATGTTGAAAAAACATCCTACAAATGTTGGTAGCCTCACTTCTTTATATATATATATATATATATATATATATATATATATATATATATATATATATATGTATATATATATATATATATATATATATATATGAGAACAGTGTTATGCGTGTACATGCGTCTGTATGTGCACATATTTCATATTCGATGTCTATGTTTGTTGGATTGTTACCTATATTTAGTCATTTGTACATAGGAAACACGGCGGGAATTACAACCTTTCTCCCAATCACTCTCCATACTCTAAGTGTCTATATGCGTGTATGAGAGACGTGTGTATATACGTAAATAACTGTACTCGGGTGCTTATATATACCTATGTTTGTTGGATTTTAACTACTTTGAGTTGGTTATACAAGGAAACGTGATAAACGGCTGGAATTATCACCTTTCTATGTATATTGACCTAAGGGATGTCACGAACTGGATGGAAACCTCTGCTCCACATCTCCCGACTATACGTATATCGCATAATATATATATATATATATATATATATATATATATATATATATATATATATATATATATATATATATATATGTGTGTGTGTGTGTAAAGGAGTAAGGCTACCAACATTTGTAGAATGAGAGAATGTTGTTTCATTTC
>OY744520.1:205746506-205931506 GCA_963556195.1 Sepiola atlantica | reverse complement strand
CAGATTTCTGTCCTGATGCCGCGAAAGGCGTGAGAGAATGAACAAACTGAGATTAGATGTAACCATTCAGGTCTTGACTGAAAAGGAACGAGGAGTTGAAGCCGTCGAAGAGAAGATGGTTGGTTTGCTGCTTGTGCGGAGGAAAACTGGGGGCGCGAACCCGAAAACGCTCATTCACAAAAAGTTGAATTTTATTGTATTTTTTTTTAAGACGAAATGGCGGCGGGGGGCTTTGGCATGCTCATTTGCATATGGTAGATGTCGTTACTACAAGATGCACGAGAAAATGTCATTTTTAGAGATTCGTTGGGAGGTTAGCGCAAACATAAGAAGAAGAAGAAGAAGAAGAAGAAGAGAAGAAGAAGAAAGAGTTGCATTTATTTTTGTGAAAGCTTAGCATTAACTCGTTCAGGAGTACCTGAATATTGAGGTGACGAATGGTCACTGAGATCATAATGAAAGCCACTGATTGTTACTAGCGATATACAATGCCTTATAACTGTTGGTTGAAAATTACAAAGTAGATTGAATGAGGAATTACACTGAATTATGATAAAGCGTCATTACTTCCACTTCACGGAAATAAACGTTTTATTTTGCGATAGAAAATGTGTAAGAACTGGCTTGAGTAATAATAGATTAGCCTTATGAAATACATTTTGTGATAATGATTGAATAATTATTACTAGAAAAACTTCTTTCGTAAACTATAGTGTTCTTCTACGCCGGGATCCGGCTTGTCTTAGATAGATTAGCAAGTGCAAGGAAAAGGTGTCGCAGAACAGTCTCCTTCGAATTCACATTTATCCACAAATACGTCGTATACAAAAGTGTGTTCGATTTGGACATAAAATAACCCAATGATGGTCGACATTCGGCAAAATCTAACAAACCACTCTGTGGGGTTGTTAGTGGGGTAATTAGTCTAGGGTCATAGATTGTCGCGTATACAAACATATATATTTGATTTCGGCATGAAATACAGTCTTCAGAGGCAAAGTTTCTTGTCACCCAAATAAGCCAATCAGGAGAAGTAATGCACTTAACTTAATTGTTATGATGATTATTTTTGGTTCGGTGTCTTAGAAATATATACTAAATTATTTTGAGATGTAATTGTATATCTCCGCATGGACATCGTACTATAAAATGATCATTTTAATGTCCAATGTTAATTCGAATCATACTAACTCATCTCAATAAAGTTATCTCCGTAATGGCTCGGAAAATGTGAGCGCGCACGTGGATCTTTCTTTTAATTTAATACGAAGCAAAAAAGATTCAAATCTATTTATGATCCCAGTTTGAAATATCGACCTCATATGCATTTCCAAAGAGAAGACTGGAGAAATCCATTTCGGAGTCGACGCTCTTATTACGCCCCTCGCTATTTTTGTGACATGGAGGGAACATTTCCTATTAGCGAAATGATAACGATTTTCCGCGTTGCCATCAGAATGTGTCGTAGGAATCGGCCAATCAACATCAATCACATCACATGGTAGCTTTTTTCAAACAGGCACTGGCATTTACAGCTCAGGAGTACCCAAAAGCGTAGACATCGTCCTCCTATCTCTCTCCATCTTTATATATATATATATATATATATATATATATATATATGTATATAATTTAAAATATTATGATATATATATATAATATTATATGTATATATATATAATTTAAAAAACTATGTTGTATATATATATACATATATATATGTATATATATATATATATATATATATAGTAAGTTATGAAAATATAATTATGGGAATTAAGCTACACAGAGGCTACACCGTGTAACTTAAATGCCATACATATATTTTCATAACTTACTACCTAGCTCTACTTACGTATCGAGCACTGTTGAAGTAAACACTGAAAACTGATACAAAAAATATATACCCTTATAAAATTTTAGGTTGATACATGAAATAGTAATATATATATATATATATATATATATATATACCTTTTGAATTCCACTTCTATGAGTAATTAATTCAAAACCATTATTTTTATAAACCTTTACGCTATCTTTTTTTTCTATTGCCATGAGAGTTAATACTTTACGCTGGCTACATGGTTAACGAAGCGGACTGATGACCTGTATGGTCCTGGTTCGAATTCACTTCGTTGTACAGAAACGCTTTCATTAAAACCTACACCTTACCTTGGGTCTAAACTGCAACTCAGAATCGCTCCTATTTTTACAAAGTTGTCCCAACGTTGCTTAAAAAAGAGATGCTTTACATCACATCGAAATACTTCGTTGGGCTGCACGGTATTTACATATTCTGCATCCCAATACATACCGATTAGTTTCCTGTGTGTCATGAGTCAGTTGCATAAATCTGAAATAGGTCAGCGAAAACAAGCAATATGGATTTCGTACTGCAGGATCATGGGCTGACGTACTCAATGTGACACCAAATAAGATAAGTAAATCTATCAATGGAGGATTCGTTTCTATGGCCGTTATCGATATAGATCTTCGATAGGTTTGTTCCAAAAGCTTGTTAAGTATAGCATATATGTAAATGTATTCTAAACCCTCAAGATCTTGTTAAGAATAGCATATATATAAATGTATTCTAAACCCTCAAGATCTTGTTAAGTATAGCATATATGTAAATGTATTCTACACCCTTAATATCTTGTTAAGTATAGCATATATGTAAATGTATTCTAAACCCTCAAGATCTTGTTAAGTATAGCATATATGTAAATGTATTCTACACCCTTAATATCTTGTTAAGTATAGCATATATGTAAATGTATTCTACACCCTCAAGATCTTGTTAAGTATAGCATATATGTAAATGTATTCTACACCCTTAAGATCCTGTTAAGTATAGCATATATGTAAATGTATTCTACACCCTCAAGATCTTGTTAAGTATAGCATATATGTAAATGTATTCTACACCCTCAAGATCTTGTTAAGTATAGCATATATGTAAATGTATTCTACAACCTCAAGATCTTGTTAAGTATAGCATATATGTAAATGTATTCTACACTCTCAAGATCTTGCTGAGTATAGCATATATGTAAATGTATTCTACACCCTCAAGATCTTGTTGAGTATAGCATATATGTAAATGTATTCAACACCCTCAAGATCTTGCTAAGTATAGCATATATGTAAATGTATTCTACACCCTCAAGATCTTGTTAAGTATAGCATATATGTAAATGTATTCAACACCCTCAAGATCTTGTTAAGTATAGCATATATGTAAATGTATTCAACACTCTCAAGATCTTGTTAAGTATAGCATATATGTAAATGTATTCTACACTCTCAAGATCTTGTTAAGTATAGCATATATGTAAATGTATTCTACACCCTCAAGATCTTGTTAAGTATAGCATATATGTAAATGTATTCAACACCCTCAAGATCTTGTTAAGTATAGCATATATGTAAATGTATTCTACACCCTCAAGATCTTGTTAAGTATAGCATATATGTAAATGTATTCTACACCCTCAAGATCTTGCTAAGTATAGCATATATGTAAATGTATTCTACACCCTCAAGATCTTGTTAAGTATAGCATATATGTAAATGTATTCTACACCCTCAAGATCTTGTTAAGTATAGCATATATGTAAATGTATTCTACACCCTCAAGATCTTGTTAAGTATAGCATATATGTAAATGTATTCTACACCTTCAAGATCTTGTTAAGTATAGCATATATGTAAATGTATTCTACACCCTCAAGATCTTGTTAAGTATAGCATATATGTAAATGTATTCTACACCCTCAAGATCTTGTTAAGTATAGCATATATGTAAATGTATTCTACACCCTCAAGATCTTGCTAAGTATAGCATATATGTAAATGTATTCTACACCCTCAAGATCTTGTTAAGTATAGCATATATGTAAATGTATTCTACACCCTCAAGATCTTGTTAAGTATAGCATATATGTAAATGTATTCTACACCCTCAAGATCTTGCTAAGTATAGCATATATGTAAATGTATTCTACACCCTCAAGATCTTGCTAAGTATAGCATATATGTAAATGTATTCTACACCCTCAAGATCTTGTTAAGTATAGCATATATGTAAATGTATTCTACACCCTCAAGATCTTGTTAAGTATAGCATATATGTAAATGTATTCTACACCCTCAAGATCTTGTTAAGTATAGCATATATGTAAATGTATTCTACACCCCTAAGATCTTGTTAAGTATAGCATATATGTAAATGTATTCTACACCCTCAAGATCTTGTTAAGTATAGCATATATGTAAATGTATTCTACACCCTCAAGATCTTGTTAAGTATAGCATATATGTAAATGTATTCTACACCCTCAAGATCTTGTTAAGTATAGCATATATGTAAATGTATTCTACGCCCTCAAGATCTTGTTAAGTATAGCATATATGTAAATGTATTCTACACCCTCAAGATCTTGTTAAGTATAGCATATATGTAAATGTATTCTACACCCTCAAGATCTTGTTAAGTATAGCATATATGTAAATGTATTCTACACCCTCAAAACCATTTCTCTCCTATAGGTCTATAAAAGAAGTGTTTCACATCAAAAGGTCAAAAGCAGATAACACTAACCCCGGCGTGCCTCTAGAGACCCTTTTAGGCTCAACCCTCTTCCTGATCTTCATAAATGATATTCAAAACAATATACAGACGGCACAATTATTTATGGCAGCACTGATAAGAGCATGGCTAATCGATTTCTTTCGTAATCACTACTTTCCGACTTGGAGCACGTAAAGCCATTGTAGAAAATTGCTGGTAACTTTTGACGACACAAAAATATTGCTTTTATTTTTTCACCACACACGACCGGATCTTCGCCCCCTCAGAGTCGAAATGAATGGACCTTTCTTAAGGGAAACTCAATTTATTTAAAACAATATGACTAGCATTCACTACAGACCTGAACTATTAGACTTACATGGAATCTGTTTCTCAGATTGCAATAAAAATATTAAATAATTCTACCGCTCTAGAAAGTTATTCCCTCCTGATACTATACTTTACCTGTATGAGAGGTAAATACATCCTAAAATTTAATAGTAGTAGCAGGCCTTCGTCGGTCGTGTCTGACCATGAATGACATTTGCAGATATTGCCGGCTAGTTTCGGTATTAACAAAGTCTTGTCAGTAATGCAAATGCCCCAATAAGCATACTGACAAAATCTAGGCATTTTTTGCTGTGGCTGAGAAGGCCGATGCAGACTTTGCAGTCTCTGCCACAGTTGCCACAGATTGAAGTTAGAGGCTGGATAGTGAAGCTCACTTGCTTTTGCCCTTTTCTTTCTTTCTTGCACGTTTTTAAGCGGCTTTCGTCTACAGTATTGCTTCCCTGATGTCAAGTTGTCGTTTAAGGGTTTTTTCGTCCATTCATCGATGTCAAGGGAGTTAATGTCTCTCTTGCATCTTAGAAGATTGCGACGACACTCTATCTCTCCTACTTTTAACTTTCCATTATGGAGATCTTTGGGGATTCTGCAATCAGCCATCCTATGAACGTGACCAAGCCATTTCATGGATTTCAGACCAGCTATTTCAAGCACCTCAACATTTGTCTTTTTGGGTTTCAGTTTGATACGCAGTCTTCTCAGATGGAATATCTGCAACTTTTCTTCTTGTTTAGCATCGGGTGTTCATGACCAAGATGATTATGATGCAAGCACTATCGACTGACACTTTTTGTGCTCACTTTGAGTAAGCAGTTTTAGAATACGCTTATCATATCTGGAATGTGCCGCACAAAACACTAGTTATTGTCTGTGCAGAGTTCAAACTAAACTTCACAATCTAGTAATGGAGATGATCTCTTCTCGTACTTACATTCTCACTCACACAGAAGATATATTGCTAGCTTCTCTCTACTGTATCTTTATATTCATAGTAGGTTCACGACTGAGCTCCAATTTCGTGGAGTAAACTAGTCAAGCTACAACAACACCAAGTGAACGCCTATGTCTCTCTCTCTCTGTACCAAAACCAAACATAGAAAGTCCAAACAGCGGAAAAAGGATAACACCAATCTGCTTCCCAACAGCATGATCGTCTTCAAGTGTAATGCAAGAAACATATTTGTTGAGCCGTCCTCTAAGATAATCAATTCATTTTAAGTAATCTTCTGTCAATTTCAACCATTATTTTAAAATCTTGTAATGGTCGCGATTGTCCTCTATATGTTGATCTCTTAAATCCTTAAGTTTTGATTATTTTACCCTGAAAAATGATGATGAAGGATATATGTTAACAGAGAAAAAAACGTTCTTAATCAAGGCAAACAATTGTTTCGGCTAAAACCAAGGATATCGTTTTCAAGAATTTTAAAGTATTTCAAAATATTTACAGATGTACGTTTTAACTACGTTTAAAAATACATAAAAAATATGTTTCAAAAATAAAGAAAGAAATAAGAAAGTATCAATTTTTCAAGCCAAGTTTATGTTATGAGATAATCCTACATTTGAAGAACTGTGAACGTTGAATTAGAAAACATATATATATATATATATATATATATATATATATATATGTGTGTGTGTGTGTGTGTGTGTAAGTGTGGGTGTGTGCGTGTGTATTTAGGCAGAATCTTCTCTTGCAGGCAGGTATTGTTGAATATAAGAGACAACTCATAGTCCGAATCAGGATCTTAGTTTCGGAGGGGAACTAAGATGGGGTATTCGGACTATTGAAAGAATCTATCTAAAGATATCTGGACACGAGTTGTATCTTATAGTCAACGATATATATATATATATATATATGTATATATATATATATATATATATATATATATATATATATATATATATATATATATATATGTATATATATATAGTTTGGAAATGTTGTTTAGAGTATGTCGAGAATGTAAAGTCCGACCGTGTCGCCTATGTCTACACTATCATATACCTATATATTTATACATGATTTTACTAACGATTATATCCAGGACAATCAGTTGTTAAGGAGCATTTAATGTATTCTAGGATGGTTTTTCAATTTGACTTGCCCATAAACCCGTCGAAATAAAACTACTCCGCTATGTGGGTCGTAGACGACAAGCTGAGGAAGATAATCCATTTGAAAACGTTGTTATTAATAAGTCTATAAATTATAATTCTCAATATATTCATTTAGCTTTTAGTGAACTCTGCGGATGAAGACTAGTTCCGTAAATACTCTGAAATTAGTGTCAGTAGGAGTTCCACGCAGGAGTCCCATGGCTTAATTGCAAACACGCAACATGATACGAGATATTGTTTTCCTGTGCTTCTTATTAGTCGTATTCAACGATAGAAAATAACAGACGAGAAAACTTATGATACAAAAATAACAAAAATGAATAATATTAGACATACGTTAGCAATATAATGGATTTACACACGCAAAGCAATGCAAAATAGCAACCATTTTGATATAATGAACAGAAGCATAAATGAATAGCTTAAAGCTAATTATATTCAAATAATATGACAGATTGAAATATTCCTCTCCATTACATGCAAGCAATCACACACAAGTTGATATATATATATATATATATATATATATATATATATGTGTGTGTGTGTGGGTGTCTGTGTGTGTGTCTGTGTGTGTTTATTTATGTATATATATATATATATATATATATATATATATATATATATATATATATATGTATATCTAGGCATCATCTTTTCGTGAAGACAAGTAATCTTAAATATAACAGACAACTTATGTCTGGATATCCCTCCGTAGATCCTTTCAATACTCCGAATTAGAATCTTAGTTTCGGGGGGTGGATTGGCCGAATAATCTGATATAGTTTTCATTTGTGTCCCAAGTACTTTCAGACCCATCCGGGAAAATGAGGTTGATTCAGGCTGTCTGTTATATTTAACAATATACAGGGTGGGCAAAAATAAAGGTCCTATTTTTAAAAATTCATAACTTTTTTATTTATTGATTTAAAAAATTTTTTTTTTTAGAAAAAGTAAAGGACCCCTTCCGAAGCAAGCATGAGCCGTATTAGCCCTAAGGAACGTACCCTCATTTAGAAAACATTATTTTTGCTTAAAAAACTCAAAACAGTGTAAAAAACAATACTTTAGTTTTTGTAAGTTTTAAGAAGTGTTTTTCGGCTTAAATTTGTTTTGTTTATTTCAAAAAATCTCGGAAGGGTCAGTCTACACACACATAAAGTTTGGTGAGTTTAACTTTTATTTTGTGGAAGTTATTCAAATTCAAGTTATTCAAATTTAAAGATAGGACCCTTATTTTGGCTCACCCTGTATATATATATATATATATATATATATATATATATATATATATATATATATATATATATATATATATATATATATATATATATATATATATATATATATATATATATATATATATATATATATATATATATATATATATATATATATATATATATATATATATATATATATATATATATATATATATATATATATATATATATATATATATATATATATATATATATATATATATATATATATATATATATATATATATATATATATATATATATATATATATATATATATATATATATATATATATATATATATATATATATATATATATATATATATATATATATATATATATATATAACTTTACTAGGTTTAATCTCTCGATGATTTATTTATTTGTTTATAGTGGTTGTGTGGGCTAAAGCGTCGGTATTTGAGTTAAGAACACGACTTGTGTTTCGGGGTTCGAGCCCTGAAACTGTTATGAATAATCATCTCTACACGGACGATTCCTGTAAAGCTGAAATGTATACGTATGTAGATATAAACAAATATCTATCTATATATATATACATTTATTTTTTCAACGCCCTTTTAAATTACAATTAGAATTAAAATGTAGCAACTTAAAAAAAACTCTCGAATAAAAAACTATATAGAAAGACAAATACTTATTATGCTAAAGTAATAACAGTGTTCTATATTCAATTTATCGTGTTCAATCTTCTTTTTGTATAGTTCATAATCCTACTGACAATCTCATTTACCCTTGTCTATTAGCAGCGTTGCGTGTTGATAAATTATGACTACTTAATATAGAATAAAACTGTTTTTCTGTCTCGAAACTTGTTTTGTGTGGGTAAAATGCAAGTGCTCACTCTAAGATTGAAACCCGGTCGCTTTAGCAGACTGCCCGAGCTTAGATCCACTGCATCATCAACACAAGCGATTAATAGAAAACATCATTCATAGAAAATAAGTACAAATTATTCTTCACAAATCTATAATTAGGATTAAATTGTAATGTTAGCCAGCATGTTTGCAAATAATAATAATATTATGATAAGGATTACTTATTAGGATTTCTAGGAGGTCTACCCTCCCAGGCCTCGCCTCCCCTCTTTGGGAAGGAGTAAGTTTATTGCTTACTGTCTGAGGCGCCCCTACCGGGGAATTCCGACTGGGCTACCCAGGCAATTTTTAAACCCCACTTTCCCGACCCGACCTTGGGTCAAATCTTACTTGTGGGAGTAAGATAAAAACTGGCCTTGTGCCTAACTCCTGGAGAGGAGTAAATCAATGCTCATTAGGATTTCCTCTTTTTACAAAGCGTCGTGTAGAATGTGATGTAATACCTTTATAGAAACGTGACGTAGACTCGGTCACATTAGTTAACATATCAATTCATCATTTTTATTAAGAATAACAACTTATCACATAAAACATATAATTCATGAAATAATTTTAAAATATCTGAAATGAAAACATGAAATTTAAGCGCACGTGTATAATATGATCGATATGTTAGGTCAATTAAATGATATCTCCTATTGTTTGATATGCTTAGTTCGATATCAATCTCCAGTAGGGGCAACAGGAAAGTGCGTGAAGCGGAAGCATTCTTCAAAGAAGATTCCCTAATTTATCTCGGAGTGAATCCTTTGTGTTCCGTTTAACATTGTGAAATCTATAAGTGCTTTTCCCTCCCTCGTAAGGATCTGAGCGATTATTGGCACTTACATTCCCTGAATCCGCTATTACTGGCTTTTATTTGATGGAGTAAGAGAAGTGGAGTGTCTATTATAGATTCGGAAACTGGGGAGGGCAGAGATAAAGTTAAACGAATAGCCATGTCGGTTGGGGTAAGCTTTGAACTCGGGTTGCAAAGAACTGAGTCGATTAAACTACCGCAGGAAAGGGAGGGTCACTGCATACAAGAAACAAATAAATAAAAACGGAAACATGCGAAATAGTCATGTATAAACAAGCAAAGATACCCGACGATGTCCGGGAATAAACGTGGCCTTAACGAACAGAAATTCAGTAGTATACAAATATACTATTGTTAAAAATTAAAAAATCTAAAAGTTAACATCATTTTACTTTGTTGTGATTTTTAACATGTAAACACTCCATGATTCTTACTAGAGTTCGAGAGTCGGATGGTGTAAGGTTTTAATCTGTATGTTAGGGTTCGAACGATTCCAAATGATTCGGAAATTCCAATGTATTCGAATCCAACATTTTATTTAAATGTTTAGGATATTTTAGTATAGTACACAAAATTAGTCAACATTCAATGATACCCATAGAATATTTTATTATATTCGACGAGAATTAACCTACATCATCTCTAAACTAAGATCGGTTATGAATAAAATAGAACACTTAGTTTACGGTATTTATATTTATCTGGTTAAAACGCTGTCACACGATATTTTTAGAAAATAGCGTAATACAATAATGTTACTACAGAAAAGTTGGAGAATATTCATGGTGTAGTATATTGTTGTCAAGTGCATCTCTAGACAGAGAGATCGACGGAAACAGCACATCTATAGTATATATTTACTAGGAGCACCCGCGATCTGTTTTATCACATTTGTTACACAATAATTGGTATAATCCGGCGACTAACAGTTACGCTATGTTCTAAATACCTCGCGATTTCTATTCGTGGGCAGGTTAGAAAGAGGCGGGGATAACATTTTCATCAGTGAAATTGAATGTTATCTTTTAGAAAAGGGTAAGCTTTAGTAATTCCAACTTGCTTAGAGTTTATTTTGTTGATTGTGTGACGTGGGAGAGAGTTGCTTTTTGTATAAGAGTTTTCTTCTGGGGTCGTAAATTCAGTACGAAATGGAACACCAACATTGAAGTATGGTTAATCTGAAGCTTTTAGCTTAATTTTATGTCTTTGTCAAAAATGGACTCACAGTGTTTTTTAAAGTGTTAGAAAGTATTTTTTTAAATACAAACCTGTATATGTAATTTTGTATGCAAAGATTAATTGTAGCTTACTTGCAAACAGCCTGTAAGACACAGAACAAGGAATGGGTCTAGTTCTTGCATTTCTTGCGACAAGCTGCATAAATGGTATGCACATATTTAGACTTTCCGTAGGTGTAGAAATATCGTGGTTGTACTGGACTACATATACTACTCAGTCACGCAGCATACACCACTGATTTAGTACCCAGGTCACGATAGATTCATATAACAACATCTATTATTCATTCTATTTGAGATCACTTGAAACTTAATAAACTATGACATAACGCTTGCATAGGTAAAAATAAGAATGTTTCCTCTATGCATCATATAAAAGTAAGGAGACTTATTATTTTGCCATCTAATTACCATACGTTTATGTGATTTATACATACGCGTATAAAAATTAGATGGGGACACTGAAAATATACTTACCCTTTTTCTAACTGCTCGCAGCGACGTTAACGTTAACTATATTAGAGAGTGGTTGAACTAACCTAGAGTTAAAATGGTACAGGAAGGATAAGTTATTAATCGTGTACATTTTCAGTTTATAATCACTTACAAGTAATTACAAAAATAAAGACATTTATTTAAAAAGATAATTCGGGGATTTTTTACGACGCTCAGCAGAGTAAAACGCAAAAAAACAAATATACAACAAATAAAAGTAAATGTAAGCTGTAAAAGTTAGTTTCAAACTTGCATGTGCTATTTGTTTGTATTTTAAACCCGTTTGAAGTGCTATTTATTAGAAATTTATGTTCGACATGCGGTCAGCGAAGAAATCAAAATGGCCGATTTACATAAGAATATCGAGGGACTGGCGGCCATTTTTCTTTGAGAAAGTAGATGTTTTAAAAAACAAGAATTTTTTTTTTAACATCTAATAAAAAGCCATTTATACTACGTAAAATACAAACAAATTACATAGGTAAGTAGAAAAATGTCTATTCTAGACATAAGTCAACTTTACTTGTTGCAAATTTATGTTTTTAAACTCTTTCACGTTCTTTTTTTTTGACCCCGTTCGCGCCTCTGCTGAGCGTCGTAACATATACCCGATAATTCAATTCCAGAACTTACGTATATTTTAAAATAGTTTTTGTGATTAAAGTGTATACGGGGTAATCAGGTCGAGCCATTGATTCCCGTTCGATTACTGCAGTTACATGACGTTGGAAATGTCTATTATAAAATGGGTGATCATCTGGAAATACAAGGCGATGCATGTAGGAAGAATGCGAAAACGTATTACAAGAAAACATGCAGCCTCTAAGAAAGATTAAGTCAGTACTTTGGTACAACGTGCTAATCAACTCATGTGTTTACATAACAAGAGAAACTGTCCCTTCGACTAAAGTCAGTTCTTAACAATGTGACAAAGTTCCCCGTAGAGATTATACGATTCGTTGTTGTGTTCGTTTTGTCATCTCATGTTACGAAATCACATTAATAAACACGAACACTAGCATTGTCTTAATACTGTCAAATTCAACTAATTCAGTTGTGCTGCGTGTTTCGGAAAACGTCGAAAGGGCATGCTGACTAAACTCATAAAAGAAAGCTAAATATCTGCATCTGTGAGACTCCAATGATGCTAGTCTAAGACACATTACTACCCAAGCGGACTCGCCATTCTGAATAGAATTGGATGAAAACTAACTTGAAAATATTAAAAATAAATAACAATATTAATAAAAAAGTAAGTTAATCTTTTGAAAAAGATTCGAGGCTAATAGTTATACATTCGACTATAATGATACTATTATTTGAATTAAAATATGGTTTGGGTGGAGATGTGTCAACGGCTTCGTCTCTGTTAAGGGATGGGGACAAGCAAGAATAGGAGAACAGACTGTAGCGGGCTCCGACGTCAGTTCTGCCTGTCCAATTGTGCAGATCGGTATGAAACTACTAAAATCTCCTCATTAGTTTTTTTTAGGGGAAACTATTCCAGTACACTAGTCCACACGTAGACACACTTATTGAACACGCGAACACATACACACAAATACACGCACTAATGTGCATATCTAATAGCTAACAACATCAACTCGTAAAATGTACATACATAAAACACTAGCATATATTATACATATATACATACATAAATATACATGAATATTTATATACATATATGTGTGTATATACACATGCATACATAAATATACACATGCATACATACAGCTATAAAATATACCAATAAATATATTCATACATGTATATATCCACTCAAATTCGCACACAAATAGACATAGTCACACTACATATGCCACGTGATATGCATATCACCACCCTCGAGTATATATATATATATATATATATATATATACCGTTCTTACCTGTTAGCTCCATATACATAATATATAATTACTACCACACACACACACCCACGAATATGTCCGCGTATTATACACACACACACACACACACACACATATATATATATATATATATATATATATATATATACATATATATAAACATACACTATATAACCATATACCACCCTGCGTATATACAAATATCTATGCACTCCTTACTGACAGTCAAATATGCACATCCCAATGTCCAGCCGCAAGAGCATTCACCAGTACAATACGGACAAGAGAAATAGTAACGAATGGTAAAATATATCCATTTCACCAGATACTCTACGGCCACAGTAATAGCTTATTAACACTATTCAGAACGCCCCACCCCCTATACACACTAAAATATGATGCATGCATACAAAAATCACTATATAGCGGTAGGTATATAGAGAAACGTAAATACATGTAGCATAGAACTAAACACAAGTCCAGGAATACAGGCAACAAGATAATATGGTTTGATCTGTCATACTGTCAGCTAATTAACATTAACATAATTAACATTCTCTTGAAACTTATAGAAAACACTTCATAGAGACAGTCCTCTGCACAAGATATTTCATAGGAAAACAGTGAAAATTAGCAACTCATGCACCAAGAACATGGACAAGATAATCAACACACACAATCAAAATATGTTAAGCACAACGGTGAAATATACAAACGCAAAATATAGAAAATGTAACTGCCAAGTAAAAAGTGAATGGATATGTATCGTATGTATGTATAATGTATCATGGATATGTATCATGTATAATGTATTATATGTATGTATAATGTATCATGGATATATATCATGTATAATGTATCATATGTATGGATAATGTATCATGGATATGTATCATGTATCATGTATCATGTATCATATGTATGTATAATGTATCATGGATATGTATCATGTATATGTATCATATGTATGTATAATGTATCATGGATATGTATCATGTATATGTATCATATGTATGTATAACGTATCATGGATATGTATCATGTGTATGTATCATAGATATGTATCATTGGAACTGCAATGTTGAGTGCAAATTCGATGATCGTCATAAGTAACTTTGCGTGAAAACAATTTAGAACGGCAAGACTAATTATTTTATAACATTTTTGGACAAAATTGGATGTGTGCGGAGCTTATCTTTTTGCAATACGGATTTAGGCTTAGGCCGTTCTGTTTTGCCACACAGACTTTTTGCAGAAGCTGAATAAACATGCTCAAAAGTAAACAACATAATTATTGACTATTTGATATTTGTTGTACCCTCTCCGCTAAAATGATGAATGGTAAATAGTTATTGAGTATCCACTCATGCGAAACGAATAATGAACCATGAATAACAGCTTTCAAAATGTGGTGACGCATGAAACAAATAAGTATTAAAAAGGCGCCGTTTCACCAAAAGTAACTTACAGGATGCAAAAAAGATATATCCGAACGGATTGCAAATTGTGTTAACGCAAATATGTAAAAAAAATTCCACGAATATCCCAAGTATATTTACTTTAAAATCTATTTATGTCTATAATATTAATTTATATTATGTAACTTTTGGATTAAATTGTATAAACATACTAAAAAGTAAATAGCATACTATTGCGCTATCATTTTATGAAGTTTACAAAAATGCGCCCTGCCTCCGCTGGAAACAACGTAAGTGTAGCGTGTCTGCTTTGTAGGTTGTTATTGTGTTTCCGTTAGTGTCCGGCTCGCGGCTGTAACGGCTTCACATGCATAACAATTCAGGTAGGAACGCATGAACAAATAAGAGAGACAAACAGTTTATGTGTGCGCTCCGATCGCTTCCTTCGTAAAAGGTCGATCGACACGTCACCATTTATTTATATAGTATGAGAAATATACAAGGGAGCTAATTACAGAATGACTAATGTAAAGGTGGTAATTAAGATTTGCGTATCTCTGCCGTTTCCAAATGCATGAAAGGCACGACATAACAGTAAGAATAAGATAACTGTAGTTTTAGTAAAAATATGTTAATTATTTTAACGCAAAATGTGTTTCCACTTTTACGAAAGAAATAATGATCAATAATTTATTGTTTTAAGAATGTGGTAAAGCAAATAGGTCACACATTCGACGATGTCGACAATTTAGTTGAATGGGGTTGTAAACATAATCGTGATCGTTCTATCGTAGAAAAGATAGAGTAGTGATGGAATTTGTTAAAATAAGTAAAAATAGAATTTTCAATACGGATGGAAATAAGTAGTGAATTTAATGAAAATAATCCGAAAACTTTACGACGCTGAAATTGAAAACAAAAACTTACGAAGAAGCAAGTAACTACGCCATTATGAGTTATATGATCTGCAAAACTAGGTGGACGATTATGTATTCCTAATTACAGTTTGTCTTTGTGTATATTCGAAGTGTCACGTGGTCATACGACAATTTCCCATTTTTTTATGCAGTCCTCTACATTAGTGTTGGACTCAGCAAAATCTTTCAAGCTGCACTGGTTCGACAGCAGGTGACAAAGCAGGGTTGCATCTTATGGTTATCCTATTCACTTTCACAGATAGTTCGGTGATGTTGTAGCCCCTCTCTGGTAATAACAACTTTTGATCGCCCCATTCCCGTTCTCGGGCAGTTTCTTGTTACCCACTAGAGCTTGGTGCCTCTGAACCTTAAGGGAGTTCGTGAGAATAGGTGATTTCCATGTTAGCAAGAAGGGGTCATTCTCTAGCCGTCTTGTACATAGATGTAGTCTGGTCTCTTCCTGAGATGTTGTTAAGGTTTCGACATGGCTGAGGAAGCTTATCCTTGACTGCAGCTGTCTATGAAGGAAATGGCGTGCATCACTTATAGCCTTTGTGATCTTTACTCGGCTGGAAACTTCCTGTCTTACATTTGAAAGGCCAATGCTAGTAATGAGATGAAGATTATTCAGGTTGGTAAGCTTCAGACAGATAGTGAACAAGCGTCAGTGTTGAACCTAGGTTTTTGGCGTGCATTTATCTATCCCTAAGTAGACTAGCATACTCCACAGAGAATAGCACAGAGCTAAGGCAGTATATCTTGGCGTATCTTCATACCTTGTCTGGAGCGATTCTCATAAAAGACGAGCAGACATTAGTTCTTATTGTAACTGCTTAGCGAAATGTGTAGATTATTAAGCTTTTCATGTACATTCTATAATTGTTAAAAATAAAGGGGAAAAACGACTTCAATTTATATATGAAGTATCATACATATATATATATATATAAATATATATATATATATATATATATATGTGGGTGTGTGTGTGTGGGTGTGGGTGTGTAGATACAATTCATGGGATCTTACAAAAATATGTATTAAAATGTATACTCTCAATCATATCTTTAAATGTTCGAAATTGTTAGCTCAATTAGCTTATATTACCAGCTTCAAAGCATATATATAGTATAAGGAAAAGTCAATCTATAACCATACCTTTCATATGATTCTCCAATGTATTCATTTGTCGTCAAACACCACAACCAAATTCTACCTCTGTACTTACAATATCCGGGAATACTTGTAATTCATCATCGTCCAATCGACGAGCACAAAACATTTTAAACATATGTTTACAACTGTCGTGTTGTCCCTCATTCATTATCACGCGAATATCTTTATTAACTTTAACAACGACCAAACACTAATCAAAAAGTGTTTTCTCTCAATCTTTTGATAGAAAATAAAATCGGATCTCATAACGGTCAAGTGTCAACGTTTACCACTTACTAGCTGTCCATTTCATCGGAGATGTTATTTCTACATAATTAGTAATCTAATTGTAGAGTCTGTCGACGTTCAACGGTTAATATAAGAAAATAGAATGTCATTTTATCATATAAATTACTTAAGGCTAAAACAACATTGAATGCAATTTAATCACTATTGTAAGTAAAAAAGATCTAATGCCTCCATGTAAAAATAAAATGCAATCCTTATTGCAATCGTACTTGGTACAAATACACTCCTGTTAATGCATGTCTTGGCCACTAAGTGTCAGTCAAGAAGGTCCAACTGTCTTTGTTTTATCGCTGTTAAATTATAAGAAGACTTTCTACGCATTGTAACATTGCCAATATTGTTGACACACTAATTTTTTATACTCCCTTGATATAGGCTCTGGCATATTCAGTTTAGTAATAATCTAAGGATGTTGATAGACATTAACTTTGATTAAAGTGTGTGGTGCGTAATCACGGTGAGCGTTAAGCTCAGTAACTGATTAGACGATCACCAAAGTGTCGTTGCATATCATTAGACGACAATAAAACAAAAACTGTTGGATATTCATGACTGTAATTTTGTAGACAAGTCACGCATATACTGTAATTCATTTCACCCACATATAATTAAATTGCAGAAACATATAAAAATCATACACAATTCAGTAAATGGAATGTTATCGGGGGGGGGCATCATGCACTGGTTGCACTTATTTTTACAGATTCTAAGATTTATATACAACGGGCAAAACGCTATAGAAATTATACGGTTTCTTATCTACTGCCACTTTTTCCTTCTCATAATAATTATCAGCTCGATGTTTTGAAAGTTTACTATTCAGTATTCTATTCATTACATTGTATTTGATTTTAGAACAGTTCATTTTTAAATCGAGCAAGTCTAACCTTTTGACACACAGTGACATTGAATAGTTCGCAATGTTCACCTTTGGTGATCGGACGACTTAATTCTTCCATGGATATAAAAAGATGATAACCTACCTACACACAAAGATACACGCATATTATTATTCAGATGATTATTTAAAGATGTTAATATATTTAAATTCGTTTTGTTTTGGCAACCCAAACCTCTCCCTCTTTCTCACTACCTTTCTCATTTATCGTATCTTCGAACTTTTTAATTTTCTCTTCTGTACTTTTTTATAGCGTGATCCTAGCTTAGCTACTTCGCTATCAAACGTTTCATAAGTAGCATTATTATTGGCTTTTGGCGTCTTTATCTTGGACTTTTTATTATTATATTCTTTTGCTGACATACTTACCTCAACGATAGAGTGTTCCCTACTGTGGTTTACGCCCTGGAGGCATAAGCTACACGTCTTATGGTCCATCGACGTTAAGGCATTTGGCGTTCGTACTTACGTTATTACATTTCACATACAGTAAGATAATTATATTTTCCGCTTAGCCAAGATGGTGATTTGTAATTAATCTGATGTCGATAAGGTATAAAGGTCCGACTTTACCTCATTTAAAACGAATTGTTTCAAAATAAAATTGTCATCGCGCCGACTAAAACTGTACAATTAGAAAAAAAACATTGTAAAAAGTAGCATTCCTTTTTATTGCTTTTAAGAATATGTAGGTGATAATTATTTTTTTACCGTGCGAATGCAGAAAATATTTGGTGTTAAACATTAAAAGCTAAATAATTGTTTTATTTATTTTATTTATATCTAACAATGACAATTACATTTACGAAATACTAAAGAAACATTTTTAGTACTGTCCCGTACGGAAATTTATTATTTAGAAAGTAATAAAACAACAACTTTGTTTTACCCCAAACAAGGCATCTGTCCACAGGTTGATATGATTAGGGGCCATATTTTTACAAGATATTTGTTCACATTATATTTACATTTCTGCATGATGGATCAGTCGGTACAAGAAAATAAGCTATTTGATTAGAAAGATGTTCGGCAACTTAGACTTCTACAGGTAAATGGTGAGAGTTTGCTGGTAGTTGTGTTATTAGGGATTATTTACGTTGTGGGTTTATAAGTGAAGTATGTCAGTCGGATTATATTCCGTCGAAGTAGTGGTAGAACAAGCACACGGATTGTTTTTACCGTAAATTATACAGATTGATTTGGAAATGACCGTGAAATGTCCACGGAGTTAAACTAGTTAAATAATAATTAATCTAGGAATATGTTCAAAATAGAATGAAGCACTGATGGTTTAATAAACGTGAAGATAATAAACGTTCAATAAAGAATGATCTCATTTATGAACTTGAGAAGCATCCTTCTACATCGTGTAGTGGATTATATATGCAAGCTCTCGAAAACATAACTATCTGTTTCGGAAACAAGAATCACAACAGTTGCTGTCATGTAACAAAATATTTATATTTTGTGGGGTTTTGTGTATTTAGACAACATTATGTCAGCTTTTACGTCTAATGATTTGTTTCTATCTAGTAGCTGAACATCATGTGTTGAATAGAATTTTTGTCGTCAACTTGAATTTGCACTTACAACTATCTTAACAACTGAGAAGAATTTAGAACTATGACTAATGCACAATATCCATTATCTTGATGTGATAATTATTAAAATCATCACCGACCGGGATGTGAGTTGCTTAATAATATTTTTAGAATTTACACCTTCAATAGCGTTTTTCATATTTGACATGAAGAGAGTCTCTTAGCTTACAACAAATTACTGTAGTAATATGGAATATTGATGTCTGAGTAAGACCAAAAAAGATTTTAGATACATATTAGACTTACACTAGGCGTTAAGGTACCGTTTTTGCAAGACGTGACGCCACATGAAGTCTCTAGTGAGACGTAGCAAATGTGTAAGTGTAATCCCTCCTTCTCTCTCTTACTTTTTCTTTCTCCTTCTCTCTTGGATGTCGAACGACAAGAAGAGCAAACGTGTTTCGGGGATCTCCCTCTTTTACACTTCGATGATGGACTGTTGGAAGCAATACCGTGTTTCGTGTCACGGCAATGTATACTTGATGCCATAAAGGAAAATAAAATCCTAACAAAAATATTAAACGCAAAAGTCGAGCGTGTTGCTATTATACCGCCGCTGTCAATACGTATATGAATATACACCCTCATATTATGCAGACTGATATACACCACTGAGATAGAAAGAAAGTGTCAGTCTCAATAGAAACCACAACTAAAACCGTAACTACTACGTGTAATCAACACAACACAACTGCTACTAGACGCCACGTGCAGATATATATTTCATAATCAGGCGATAAACGATTCTCAACTGTAGTGACAGTTTACTATATTTGTGTGACTACAGTTATTTGACTAACTATAAAAAAAGTTACCCTCTCCAACTAAACCAGTTTGGTATAATCAAAGCTTCCTACAATTAAAACTTATAACTATTTTATCGAAATGTAAACGAGAGAAACAGATATAGAGAGACTATAGAAAATGTACAGAATTCTTTTCACAAACGGTTTTACAGAAACTGTCTACTTTTAAAAGCACTTCTCTTTTATTCCAGGTAATCTCTCAAAGAATTCTATATCTATTCGTCGACTGTTGATGTCGAGACATTCGTTTATCTCGAATTGTTTGTTCTGCATCAGATCAATGTTTGTAATATAGAAGAACAAACGTGTTTAGCAAATATTTTTTCGATTAAGTAAATAAAAAAATAAATTGAAGAGACGCTTTAATAAACAAACATTCTGAGATTGCAACGAAATGTCAGAAATAGACATATCATAATATTACGAGCGAAGGTATTTTCTATCTGTCAGTAAACAACTGTTGTCTTTGAAAATACTTTAACTTAAAACTGATCGTTGACCAACGCTATTACCCGTTAGGCTACATGTGCATATAAGTATATTTCCTCGTAGAACTGTTTTTCTGCTGTTTCCTTCGTTATTGTACTAATAATTAAAGCTAAAAACTTCCAAAATGCCGTCACTTAGTACTGATTGTTGGCAAACGCTCTTAATCGTTGCGTTATTATATATGTAAAAATTACTGGATAGAAGTGTTAGTTTATGTAATTCTTTTGTTAATATATATGGTATAATGTTGGAATACAGCACACCTACATTTCTTTTCTTTTTTTTGTAGTAATACTTTAAGTATTAATTGATGTTTTTTTCTGTGTAGGTTATATCAGAGTAAAGAGAATTTCACTCTAAATGATTCTTGTTAGTGGTATAGGAATTTAACTTCAGTGAATACTAGTTTATATTTCGACGTTTCATATATTTTCTCTGTTTTTAATCGGATGTTTGTAATTGAAGATATTGTTTTTATTGTTTATGGGCATCACTCCAGACAAGGCATTAAACAACTTGATATAATCTGCTAACAAAAACAAAATATGATTATCGCAAATACAGGAAGTGCCTATTGTCAGTAGTATTGAAAAGGTAGGAGGAAAATATTTACTATATGTTTTTGGATTTTTTGATAATTTTGATTATTTGAAGTATTCAGGCTACTGTTCTTATCTTGGGAGTTATTCTTACAAAATATCCGTCCGCGTAAACCCCCAACATTCGTCAGGGTCATCTAGTCGAGCTACATAATCTTAATATTGCTCTATAAATAAATTCGTACTGAACTTTTCATTTAATCAACGATGCTATTATTCTTGTTCCAGATAGTAGTCTAGAATTATTTTTTATTTTTATACTTTTTTAGTATTGTCTGTAGTGAGGATTGAACCTTAAACCCTGTTACTCAGAACTGTTTTCGCTTAACACTATTATCCGTTGCGCCACGTTTCTATTTCTATATTTAAAAGGTAGGAGTAAAATATTTATTATATGTTTGTTTTTTTAAATAATTTTGATTATTTGAAGTATTCAGACTACTGTTCCTATCTTGGGGTTATTCTTACAAAATATCGATCCGCGTAACCCCCCAACTATCGTCAGGGCAATATTTTCGACCTACATAATAGTTATATTGCACTCATTATTCTCGTTCCGGATAGTAGTCTAAAATTATTTTTTATTTTTATACTTTTTAGTATTGTCTGTAGTGAGGATTGAACCTTAAACCCAGGAAGAGCGTCACTCAGAAATGTTTCCTTAACACTTTTATCCGTTGCGCCACGTTTCTATAAAAGTTTACGCTCGAAACTCCGTATAGACTTCAACATGAAGATTGACGACAAAATGAATCTGAAGAAGGTCGGAGATTAAATCAGCCGAAATGTTGTAATGAATTACATCTAGGATAAGAACTTTACTATAATAAGTGTATCGTTTATGGATCAGCTGTAATATCATACTTATATTTTCAAATAATATAAAAAGAGAGGATGCAACAATTGACAGCTATGAATCATTAGAGTCCGACATAATTATGCAACTTCAATAAAGCCAGTGGTGGTCTAACCATATCTTCGGACCATTACCGTTATGATAACCATTCTGCACGATGCCTGTTGCAATGTACATACTGAAAGGAAAATAATGAATCCATTATTGACTACTGTTACCAAATTCAGAACCCACGCAGGGAATGGTGGGCGTTTTCGATTAATCATTTTCGGCATTTCTGTCATCAAATAACCAAAGCTCTGAGAGGTTTCCTTTCAAAGCTACTGAAGTGGATAGTTTATCTTCGAATAACCGCAGACAAAGGAATGTCCCTGCAATTGTTTATTAACGATGTTGTCCCTCATCAAACGAATGTAGATTTAGTCGGCCATGTAGAAGCACATTACAAAGCGAACACAAATTGGAAATACATACAATATTATCTTACATGCATTTATTGATGTTTAATGTATTTACATACTTTCAGTCTAATTCAGAGATAAATAAAGTAAGTACTTGTGTTGTTCTGTATGTACGAGCTGCGTATGACCTCCGCGTAGGATTTTAGGATGGTGACTTCGAAATGTTTGCTTCCTTGAATACACTTTTTAGTTTTTTTTTTTTAAATTTTGTTTGCTTATTATGTTTCTGAATTTTTTAAAATCAGGATGAATAATTTGGATTAAGCGGAGTTAGTGCTCGGGTAAGTCTTAGCCCCGCAATTCCTACATTGTCACATTAAATTGTAATAAAACGAACGTTCACGGCTGAGGAGTGCTATTGTAGTAACTTCTTTTAAGGATTCTTTCTGTTTTTACTACTTCCTATTTTAACTGCAGATGTCAGTAAGGGTTATTCGTCCCCACTGATGTAATGAATCGCTGTCATTTCCGCTGGGGGCGAGTAAAGATGCGTCTGGGTAAAATGACTAAGATTTTTTTTCATTTCCGTACATTTTAAAGGGAGGTAATCGGTTAAAATAATTAGTAACTCAAACATATCTCTTCTTTAAAGTGTCGTTTCATGATATTGCTAAAAAAAACATTAGCTTATTTCAAATACAAATTGAGTAAGAATTAAGATAACAATCTCTTGTTTTCACAAAATTTTAGCCGGTGAAACCTCCGGCCATTCTTGAGGAGCACTTTGTCGAAACCGGCAATCTTTATTTCAAACTGATGAGTAAGTAAATATATAAGTGCAATAATCAGTTCTAGCTAACAATCTTTTGGAGGTTGAAGGTTCAATTCTCAGTACGGGCGATACTAAGAATATATTTACGAATTATTTAAGGCTTCTACCCGGTCATGCCTAATAGAACTAGATCAAGCAACCCCGTCAGAATTCCGTACAAATTCCGGAGTTTAAGATAAAGATTCCCTAGTGAGACAATATTCATTTCAAGAAAACGGAAGCTTCTTGAGAATAACAACCAAGATGAAAACAGTTGTTCGAATAATCACAATAATACAAATTCGCTTGCTTTCTGCACCATACTGATGCACCTACCTCGATAACAATGGTGGAAAATTGCTGCCACTTCCGAGGAAGTGCCGCGTGAAACATCCTTTTCTGTCTTGACAGAGTACATAATCACTCGTAATCTAGTGGCGGGTTAACCATGTCTCTCTATGATATCGTTATGTTAATGATAGGTGCTCGACTGAGCTCCACTCCCTTTAACTTTTAATGAACAAAATATTTTTTCTACATAATCTCTAATCGTTGAAAAAGATACAACGAGTTTACTTTCTAGTCGATTAAAACGAGTCTAATGTAATCAAATATTTGTTAAGCCGTTCTTAATGTCTTTTTAAGTAATGTCCTGCCTATACCACCCATTGTGCCGGTCCAATCGTGGAGGCGATCATCGTCTAACTGACTACCTCTTTCAACATTATACTCGAGTACCCCAGGGTCTTTATAAGGGTCTTCATTTGTATGTCTAACTTTATTTAATTCGAGCAGAAAGGCTGACCGACATCGAATATGTTACCAAAAGTACATGAATAATTTAGCATTTACAAGTTGAAAGCGAATTTCAGTTCTCGAAGAAGAGGGTAAAAGTCAATGGGCATACATTTAATCGGATTAGCTGTGGCAGATAAACGGAGCGGTTTCAATTGGTGACAAGTTTATTATTTGAAATGCAAAAAAGAGCTATCCCGTATTACGCATGCATATTAAATTACTTACACTTTTTAGACGTCATCATACATTTCTCTGGTCGTAACGATACGTTTGACAAGACATGGAGTTCAATCCACCACGGGGGACATTCCTTTAGCCAACTTTCAAAGAGAGAAAATTCATTCGGTATAGATCATCCCAAAAATGATGTTATGATATTGCATATTCTCTGAAGATATGTCCTGCAGTATCCATCCATATTTTTATACGAAACTCTTACTCTCTTCGATCGGTGCAGAGACTGTTTGATATCTTATGTTTGTTCCTATGTGATAAGGAGATGTTCCGCATCCATATCCAGAGGCTAATCGTAATAAACACATATTCATATCAGGAAAGCTATGTCAACATATTTATATATTTATATGAATAGGAGTCATGTCTAAACTTATTTGCACTTTGGAACACAGACGTTAGGCGTAATGGTCGTTAATATATGCTGTGTTTGGGGCAAATAGAAAACAGTGGGGCAAAGCCTATTGTGAACATTCAATTTTTGGCAAGTTTTTAACAATAGATATCACATATCAATCAAAAAATATTCACAAAATGTTAGTTATATTTGGAGTATTTTAAATAGTTTTATATGGGCACAGCCAATTATTTTTAAATTCAAATATTTCTGAATTGGAAAATATAGTCTGCCTCGTAAGGAGATGGGGCACTTCAGGAAATGCAGTTCCGCGCCCCAACTTCAAGGTCCCTCGCTCCTGTTGAACGCTCAACCCTCAGACACGAGCACCATCCTCCAAGCGTTCTGGATCCTTACACATCAGTCCAAGTTCGGTTAGCTTGGCCCTCACACGTGATGACGGCACAATGTCTTCATCCACGTATATGTCGTCAAGGTATGCTGATGTCCTTTCTTTTACGGTCTTATCCTGTGACAATGCAGCATTGATAATCGTCTTCATTATTTGGGGCGCAACGTTCAGCCTAAAGCCCAGTCTTGTGAGGCAATACCTCCTACCGGCAAACACTACCGTCTGAAACGGCCACATTGTCTCGTTAACTCGGACCTGCAGATATGCCCTTCTCAGATCCAACAGGTACACATTAGAACCCAGCTGGCGCTACTCTCGTAGTTTGCTAGCACACACGTCAGCATCAGCTGTAAACGCATCGACATGCGAGTTCAGTTCTCGGTAGTCCATTACCGGCCTGACTTTGGCTTTGTTGTGCTGAGCGACCGCCATTAATGGGATCAGACCCTTATGAGGTCCAAGTTTTTTGTATGGGTAGGGAATCAGCCAGCCATCCTCGATCCATTTGCGAAGTTCCTCTTCGTACGCGGGCCTCATGTGGTCGGGCACATGGTATTCAGTTATTCCATTCTGCAGTTTGGCTGGTTCACTGTTTTTCGACCACTTCCATGAGGCAGTCCAAACCCTCTTTTGCTCGTCAAATTCGACGCTGAAGTCTGGTTGGTCGATCCTTAGCGCAGCACACACTGGGGCTTTCTCCTGAAAATGTACCGCCCCTGTCACCGTTATATGGACACCACCAAGGGCTCTGATGGCATCATATCCTAGGAGCAGGTCAAAACTCAGGGGTTTTTCGAGCACTACCAGCGCCTCTAGGTTAGCGGAGCTTCCATTTTTCGTCCGTATAGTTACATTGCCCACGCCGCAACATGTGCGCGTCTCTCCACTGATGGTAGTCACTCTGACGTTCTTCTTTCTCCAAATGTGGCAGAGATCTGCACATACGATAGTGCGGGAGCACCCGGAATCGAGGAGTGCTGAGCACAGTGTTTCGTTGATATATATCGGGATGATCGGCAGCATCTCATTTAATTTCTGCGTGGGGAAGAGGTCGACGCTGACACCTTGTCCCCGGTACCGTTTCCCGGACAGTCTTGAGCTATATGGCCAGCTTCCCTACACCGGTAGAAGCGAACAGCCATTGCTTGTTGCCGGCAGTTCCTTGCGATGTGGCCCTGTCCATTGCATCTGTAGCATACGATTCCACCACGTGGACCGGGTCCTTGATACGGTTTCTTATCATTCAGTGTGGACTGAGCAGCAGCACTTACTGGTTCCCTCATTTCGGAGTAATTCTTCATTACAGTCCTGGCCCGATCTACTAGGTCATTAAGGAGCAGCGAATCTGCACTTGAGCTAGCTCGTAGTAGTTGCTTCGCTCCTGTCGGGAGTCCCGCTAGGAATTTGCATGCTAAGGCCCGCTCAGGCAGTCCACCAAACAACACTGTCAACTTCGTCAGCTCTGCCAAGTACACGTCGACCGTTTCGCCCGGACGTAAGGTCCTTGTCTCAAGTTGCTCCCAAGCAGTGGTGGGGTCAATCGCAAACGCCTTGAACAGTGCCACCTTGATTTTCTCGTAGTCCTGTTTGCCCTCATGGCTGAGCTGTTGATACACCGCAAAGGCGCCGCCGGACAAGCGCAGAGGAACAACATGTTCGAGGTTTTTTACGTCAGACAAAAGGCAATGTAATTCCACCTTTTCCACCCAGTCAATTACCGGGTTCGATCCATCAAACTCTGGTATTAATTTAAGGTCAATTTTCCCCCATTTCGCCGAAATAGCTTGTATTCGTTTCGCAACTACGCAACTACGGCAGTTGATTAACACACACACGTCGGACGTCTAATCACACTGATGCAGTTGATACACACACTCTTGATCTTCTGAACATACTCCTTTTATTGTCCAAGTGTTCATCATCAGCCAATCGGTGGTCAGAAAAACAGTCACGTGAGGCCTGACGTCATTGCTCAATAATCGTACAAAAAACCACAGCCGCCATTAATCTAATTTCCGCCCTCCCCGTGATCATCCCGGAAGGTAAGACAACACGCGCAAACACGTGGTCGCTTTCTTCCTTCATTCCGTTCGACTTTACAGTTTCTGAATTTTTAAAAATCAGGATCAATAATTTGGATTAAGCAGAGTTAGTGCTCGGGTACGTCTTAGCCCCGCAATTCCTACATTGTCACATGTAATATGTAATAAAACGAACGTTCACGGCTGAGGAGTGCTTTTGTAGTAACTTTTTTTAAGGAGTCTTTCTGTTTTTATTTTTTTATTTTAACTGCAGATGTCAGTAAGGGTTATTCGTCCCCACTGATGTAATGAATCGCTATCATTTCCGCTGGGGGCGAGTAAAGATGCGTCTGGGTAAAATGACTAAGATTTTTTTTCATTTCCCTACATTTTAAAGGGAGATAATCGGTTAAAATAATTAGTAACTCAAACATATCTCTTCTTTAAAGTGTCGTTTCATGATATTGCTAAAAAAAACATTAGCTTATTTCAAATACAAATTGAGTAAAAATTAAGATAACAATCTCTTGTTTTCACAAAATTTTAGCCGGTGTAACCTCCGGCTATTCTTGAAGAGCACTTTGTCGAAACCGGCAATCTTTATGTCAAACTGATGAATAAGTAAAAATATAAGTGCAATAATCAGTTCTAGCTAACAATCGTTTGGAGGTTGAAGGTTCAATTCTCAGTACAGGCGATACTAAGAATATATTTACGAATTATTTAAGGCTTCTACCCGGTCATGCCTAATAGAACAAGATCAAGCAACCCCGTCAGAATTCCGTACAAATTCCGGAGTTTAAGATAAAGATTCCCTAGTGAGACAATATTCATTTGAAGAAAGCGGAAGCTTCTTGAGAATAACAACCAAGATGAAAACAGTTGTTCGAATAATCGCAATAATACAATGTCGCTTGCTTTCTGCACCATACTGATGCACCTACCTCGATAACAATGGTGGAAAATTGCTGCCACTTCCGAGGAAGTGCCGCGTGAAACATCCTTTTCTGTCTTGACAGAGTACATAATCACTCGTAATCTAGTGGCGGGTTAACCATGTCTCTCTATGATATCGTTATGTTAATGATAGGTGCTCGACTGAGCTCCACTCCCTTTAACTTTTAATGAACAAAATATTTTTTCTACATAATCTCTAATCGTTGAAAAAGATACAACGAGTTTACTTTCTAGTCGATTAAAACGAGTCTAATGTAATCAAATATTTGTTAAGCCGTTCTTAATGTCTTTTTAAGTAATGTCCTGCCTATACCACCCATTGTGCCGGTCCAATCGTGGAGGCGATCATCGTCTAACTGACTACCTCTTTCAACATTATACTCGAGTACCCCAGGGTCTTTATAAGGGTCTTCATTTGTATGTCCAACTTTATTTAATTCGAGCAGAAAGGCTGACCGACATCGAATATGTTACCAAAAGTACATGAATAATTTAGCATTTACAAGTTGAAAGCGGATTTCAGTTCTCGAAAAAGAGGGTAAAAGTCAATTGGCATACATTTAATCGGATTAGCTGTGACAGATAAACGGAGCTATTTCAATTGGTGACAAGTTTATTATTTGCAGTGTACAAACATGAAATGCAAAAAAGAGCTATCCCGTATTACGCATGCATATTAAATTACGTACACTTTTTAGACGTCATCATACATTTCTCTGGTCGTAACGATACGTTTGACAAGACATGGAGTTCAATCCACCACGGGGGACATTCCTTTAGCCAACTTTCAAAGAGAGAAAATTCATTCGGTATTGATCATCCCAAAAATGATGTTATGATATTGCATATTCTCTGAAGATATGTCCTGCAGTATCCATCCATATGTTTATACGAAACTCTTGCTCTCTTCGATCGGTGCAGAGACTGTTTGATATCTTATGTTTGTTCCTATGTGATAAGGAGATGTTCCGCATCCATATCCAGAGGCTAATCGTAATAAACACATATTCATATCAGGAAAGCTATGTCAACATATTTATATATTTATATGAATAAGAGTCATGTCTAAACTTATTTGCACTTTGGAACACAGACGTTAGGCGTAATGGTCGTTAATATATGCTGTGTTTGGGGCAAATAGAAAACAGTGGGGCAAAGCCTATTGTGAACATTCAATTTTTGGCAAGTTTTTAACAATAGATATCACATATCAATCAAAAAATATTCACAAAATGTTAGTTATATTTGGAGTATTTTAAATAGTTGTATATGGGCACAGCCAATTATTTTTAAATTCAAATATTTCTGAATTGGAGTGAATTTTTTCCAGAGTCATTAGTCATCAATTGAACAAGATTCGCTGAATTTCAATTTCATTTTAAACGTTTTATTTGATACATTTCTGAGAATAAAAATCATGTAATAAATTTTAATAACAAAATAAATACAATAAGTATAGTTGAATTAATCGTGGTAAGTTGCGTAAGGGTGACGCAAAACAGCTCGGGTAAGAAATTAATTTGACCTATCCAAGGCAGATACTCTTTAATACATATATATATATATATATATATATATATATATATATATATATATATATACTTCTTTGTAAAATGGTAGGAAAAATCCCAGCAGAGTGCTCGATTAATTAAGAATTAAAGTTTAAAATTAAGAGCATAATATTTATTTATTCTGGTACAGAAAAATTAGTAAAACATTCGTACCGTCGGTTTCAAGCACGGAAGGTCTTACCCATCCGGCTCTCTTCAGCTTCTGTTGTCATCTGTTTTGGAAATGTGAGGTCACATGACCCTCTCGTTGGGACGCGTTATTTGCTCAGTGTGTTGTGTGTGTTTGTTTAAATTTAAATTTAGTGTAATAAGACCGTTGAGATTTAAAACACGAGGTAATTCAAGATTAAAGGGAATAAAAAATAAAAAATATATGAAAATATATATAAAAATATATATAAAAACATTTCAATACTAAGAATAAAAGAATAAAAAAGAGAGAGAGAATAAAAAAGAGAAGAATAAAACAAGAATAAAAAATTAAAAAATATAAAAATATAGAGAATAAAAAAAGAGAGAGAAAGAAAGAATAAAAAAAGAAAGTATAAAAACATAATGAATAAAAATAAATTAATAATAAATTTAAAGATTAAAAAACTAAAAAAAATAATAATAATAAAAAAATTAAAAAAATAAAATTAAAAATTAAAAATTTAAAATTAAAAAACAAAAATAATGAAAGGGTCTCTCTTAAATTCCAGTGAGCCAAATTATGAATTTGTGTCATTAGCCGTTATATTTTTGAAGGTATGCGTTCTAAAAGGAAAAACCGTTTACGTGTTAAAAATCTTTTACCCAGATTGGAGAGATTTTAATGAAGAAATTCAGATCTAAGGGAGGTAATTTAGTTGGAAATATGAAATGTTTGAGTTTGTTAAAATGGATTTGTAGATTAATCTAGTGGCTGATAAATAAATTAAATATTTTTGCATTTTTGTATTTTTGTGAAAGTCGAAGTTTTTGCTCTTGGAATTTATGTGGATATAGTTTGTTTAAATGGATTTGTAGAGTAATCTAGTGACTGATAAATCAATTAAATATTTTTGTATTTTTGTGAAGGTCGAAGTCTTTGCTCTTGAAATTTATGTGGATATAGGTTGATGAGGTGTTTGTTCGTTTTTATAGTGTTTATATTAGTAGAGGGGGGTAGTTAGACATTATGTGAATCGGTCAGACCAGTTTATAAATAATGCTTGTCTCTTGTGGATACACCCCCTAATTATTTCATCGCGGATATTTAAACAGGCTGTATTCGGATCGATGATGGCCTTTGAAATGCATACACAAGGGATCCTGCCACCCCCCACCATCTTTAAAAATTAACTCAATAATATTAGCCAAAGAATTTCAAACCTCTCATCCAGTCCCGAAATTTTCAAGAAAGCAGCACCATAAACTTCGTCTTTCACAAAAATACAAAAATGCAAAAATATTTAATTTATTTATCAGCCACTAGATTAATCTACATATCCATTTTAACAAACTCAAACATTTCATATTTCCAACTAAGTTACCTCCCTTAGATCCGAATTTCTTCATTAAAATCACTCCAATCTGGGTAAAAGATTTTTAACACGTTAACGGTTTTTCCTTTTAGAACGCATACCTTCAAAAATATAACGGCTAATGATACAAATTCATAATTTGGCTCACGGGAATTTCAGAGAAACCCTTTCATTATTTTTGTTTTTTAATTTTTAATTTTTAATTTTTAATTTTATTTTTTTTATTATTATTATTATTTTTTTTTGTTTTTTAATCTTTAAATTTATTTTTAATTCATTTTTATTCATTATGTTTTTATTTTTTATTTTTTTATTCTTTCTTTCTCTCTCTTTTTTATTCTCTATATTTTTTTATTTTTTTATATTTTTTTATATTTTTTTATTTTTTTATTCTTTTTTTATTCTTCCCTTTTTTATTCTCTCTCTCTTTTTTTATTCTTTTATTCTTAGTATTGAAATGTTTTTATATATATTTTTTTATATATATTTTCATATATTTTTTATTTTTTATTCCCTTTAATCTTGAATTCCCTCGTGCTTTAAATCTCAACGGTCTTATTACACTAAATTTAAATTTAAACAAACACACACAACACACTGAGCAAATAACGCGTCCCAACAAGAGTGTTATGTGACCTCACATTTCCAAAACAGATGACAACAGAAGCTGAAGAGAGCCGGATGGGTAAGACCTTCCGTGCTTGAAACCGACGGTACGAATGTTTTACTAATTTTTCTGTACCAGAATAAATATATATATATATATATATATATATATATATATATATATATATATATATATATATATATATATATGCATATAATTTTTTAAATAAAATTGTATATATGCCTATATATCTATATATATATACATATATATATATATATATATATATATATATAAGACAAGTATCTATGGGTATATATACATATATATATAGATACATATATATATATATGTTTATATATACATATATATATACATATATATATATATACATATATATATATGTATATATACATACATATATGTATATATATATATATATTAAGCAAGAAATTTTAGCATATGTATTTATATACGAATTATCTTAATATATATATATTTGTTGCTTATCATGTATATATATATATATATACATATATATATGTATACATATATATATATATATATATATATATATATATATATATATATATATATATATAGTAAAAGGTTTCAGTGAACTCCCCAATAAAATGGCGTGAAGAAAAGACCCATTTTTGCTTAGAAAAGTTGAGCTAATTACAGCTACGACTGAAACATGTTTCCAAATGTGTAACCATTCTATGTTTATATGGATCAAAACTTTTTACTATAACTAAATAGCCATATTTATTTTTTTGATCACTATAATATAAACACAATACATATTCTCCGTTTATTTCTCAGTGGATACTAAATTTATTAACTAATTACTTTTTAAAATATACACTTTTCGCTGCTTTCCTTCGTTCTCTTAATCTCTTTCGCTTGATTGTAATTTGTTATTTGGATCATTTGTTTTTGTAGGAGCTTCAAAATAATATGTTCTTTTGGTTTTGAGGTTTTTTTTAAGGAGAGTTTAAATGTGATTTCTGGTGTATCTTTCTTAGGTGTGCAATGCTCGACCCTTCAATATCTTTAGAATATCTTACAGCTTTTAGCTAGTTTCTGTGATATTAAATTTGGGTCACTTTCTAACTTGTTAAGGATTCTGCGTCTTGAGCTGATTCAACTCGAATATTAGGCATTTAAAGATATCCGCGCTATGTTCCGCTAGTTTGAAATCGTTACAGACTTTATTAACGATAGACGCAAACATCGAGTAGGTTTCGCCGTATTTTCTGATCAATTTATTGCACTTCCACTTTTTGTGGAACGGAGTATTTTTACGGCTAAATGATTCTGTTAAAAGTCTTATAGGTTCAGAAAAAGTTTAGTCACAGGTTTATTCGGGTCAGATATAGTCCAAGAATTCGGTAGTTTTCGAAGCAGAAGGCAAACTTTTTGATAAGTTTGCCCAATTTTCAGAATCCATTGTGTATAGGTGCGCATACCTTATGAAATATAAAACGAAAGTGTTATCATCGTCTGGGGTAAAATTAAGGTAATTGCATTCCGAACGGAATTTTGAGAAAAGGCATTTTCGTTTTTGATATTTTAACCCCTATTCCACATTGTTTGTAGCAAGTATTCGATGTTTTTATTTTGTTCTAGTCGGAGGGTTGGAAATATTTCTTCGTTTTGTAGTTGTTGTTGCTTTTTTACTAATTTTCTCACGTAACAGTAATTGTTACGGTTGGCAATTTAGTCAACAGTAAAAATAAGGTTTTCATTTTGGGGAGTGGTCTTTCCTGGGGGTAATGTAAAAAATAATGTGATCTTTTCTTGTTAAACATTAGCCCAGTGTCTGAATAGAAATTATGAAATCGCTAACTTTTGTCTTTGAAAGAAAATGGGTTGGTTTTATCGTATGAAAAATAAAGAGGGAAATCACTTTGGCTTAAAGTAATCTAACTACGGGATGAATTTTTATCTGGCTTAGCCGATAAATCCTCTTTTTAGAACTTTGGTGGTTGTCAGGTAATTTCGCCGTCGCTTTCTCAACGTTTTTTTTTTTTTAATGTACTCAAATAAAAGTAACTTAAGGTCGGAAGGTGGGGAAGAGTCAAGCCAGCGCCCCTTAAGAAGGAGTACTCTGGCCTAGCAAAAATAGCCTGGGTAGCACCGTCGGCATTATCCAGTCAGGGAGCCTCAATCAGTTAGCAATGAACTAACTTCCCCCCCCCCCAAAAAAAAGGGAGGCAAGGCCTACTAGGGTGCACCTCTTAGGATAACCCAGGACAGTATATCTCAGTCCGGCAGATAAAAGGTTACCGAAATGATCCAGTTTCTGTCGAACTGATCGTCAAGAACGAATCCTCGACTGGTATTACCCCATCTTGACGTCTTCAATCAACCGAAGTTAATGAAAGACTGAACAGGATGGAGCGAGGCCCAACACCAGGAGGCATGTGCCCGGTATGTATAGTGAAGCAGAAGCGTTCATGTCGTCCGTAAGGTATGTACTATAACACTCTTCATATTAGCTTCTGCTGATGCTTGTTATAATTCGTTATGAGTGTACATAGATTCAAATGAGTATCAACCGCTGATACAAAATAGGGTTTAGTCGCCAATTGAGTTATCCCCCTTTGCAGATTGGCTGTTTGGAGTCTCTAAGCGCTAGAGGGTTCTGGTTGGGAGTCAATTTGCATAGGTGGTTGATTGATCAATATAAGAACTGTACGCATTAGATTGAAGTTGGTTGAGCATCAGACTTTTATTTTTCAAGAAGCTTCCCGTTACGGATAGACCAGACAAAACATATCGTCTCCTCCACGAATGATGTATTCCTAACATATCTATACTTTTAATACTTAAATTCGATTGTATAAAAAGGTTGACGCTTTGTTTGTAAGCAATACTAACAATTCAAATTAGCTTCTGCTGATATTCAATATAGTGTCGCCTGGCTTTCAGCAGTTACACAGAGCAAACCTACTTTCCCGCTAATAAAGATGTATTCATAGGTACTTTTATAGCTGACTCACCATGTTTCCGTGACTTTGCGTCGTCAACGTTCTAGCAGGTTACGGAAGCGACCGAGAATTGACGAGGCGAAAACTGCCAACCGCTAATCTGAAGACTGGCAGCCGATAGATTTCGACGAAGAAAATCAAAGTAATATATATATATATATAAATAAAGAACGAAAGAAACCACAGCCAAACAACTGTTATTAATTAGATGTTTAGTTGTGTTTGTTTTTTGTAAAATGGACCATTGTTCATAAAATGTTTTTTAAATAAAATGTTTTTTGTTTGTGCACCGGAAAGTTTAAAATGATGATTTTGTTGGATTCGTTAAGTTATGTTATTTTTTGTCATTTTTCTGGTTCACATTTTGTTCTTGTTAACATAAACACCGCAACAAGTGTTTTTAAGCAAATTGTTTTTGTTTTGTTTTCTTATTTTAACGAAAACAAACTATTTATAAGCAAATGCTTATTGGTTAATAGTTTCATCAACTCTCGAGCGCTTCCGAGACCTTCCCGAACGTTGACGACGCGAAGTCACGTAAACATGGTGTGTCAGCTATAAGAGTACATATCCCTGGGGTATGGGAACACAGAGACCTTACACCTAAAAACTATATTAAAAAACACCTTATCCCAGAGACATAGCAACAGCTAAATTACCTTGCCTGCTTGATATCACGTTTGGCGACCAAAGTAAAAATCACTTTTTTAGCAATGACTAAACATTTAAGCATCAGGATGTTCACCATTCAAACAGTGTGACTAGAAAACAGAACTCTCTTCTAACATGACATTACGCTCGGCAAGAAACATCTTTCAACCACTGAAGCACGCATAAGTACACTAACAAAAGCAGCACACCCACACACTGCCTCTTAAATGATTCACACAAATTTGCACACGTATACATACACTGACTAACGCGACACACATACAATGCTTAATTCTCTCACACTGTCACACACATATGCACACTGACAAGAAACAAACATATACTGAATTTCACGTCTGACACTCGTAACATTCTACATCATTAGAATTCAACTTTCAAATGAAAAATTACACACATAAAATAACTTAAAATAACTTTAAACGAATTGTAAATTTGTCCATTTATACATTTGTTATGGTGCCGTACCTGTACGAAAAACAAATAGACTCGTCTATTCATGCAAAAATTCGAGAAGCATTCCAACTCACAGACTTCTTCTACCCCAGTTCTATACTGGCAGTCCAGAATACCACTTCTTATATATATATATATATTCTTTTTCTTTAATAATATATCTTTGTTCCTGTAACCCCGTGTTTTCGTGTCTTTAAGTCTGGCCCTTAACAGGGTCACAGCAAAATATATCGTGTTCGTTAAAAATGTTGTATCTCTTGTATTCAATATTCATTATTTTATTTGGTTTTAGCCATTTTGCAACATTTTCTAACAATTTTATTGTCACTATGCTACATGGTGTATTGCTTCACTTTTTTTTGTATATTTTCTTTTCTTTGTTTGTTGTGTCTAGATTTACCCACATTCTATCTTTACTTCAGAACCTAATCCCTGAACCTGTTTTCCGAACAGTCCCAGACATTTATTCCAAATTATACGTTATATTAGAAAATAGTGCTCGCCTACCATCATCGCCATTTGACCTGTCTACCATTTGCTCATTGGGATGTCATCTCCGTTGATACTACGCGCCTTGTCTATCGAAAATTTACAACCAACAGCATTTTAGTTTAATGTCTTTAATTTTACCCAGAGTCAATATAGAAAAAGACATTTAATCCCGGTACGTAAAACAGCCCTCTTATTTGTATCCGCCCAGAACGGTGTGTTTTTTGCACGTCTGTATTATATGGCATCTTGCTTGATAAGAGAGCGGCCGTTATCCCTCATCTTTTGCGATGACGTCACTTACAAGATCTAGTCTCCTTTATATTTTGCTCAACAGCGAGTCAGTCAGCTGAGATATATGTTTTCGTCTGTGGGAATATATACCGCATCTATTTCCTTATTTTTACACGAAAAGAGCTGCAAAACGGCAATAAAACAAAAGGTATTTCATGGCAAGCATATGGAAGTGTATTTGTACCACATGAGGTTTAGTTGAACCACAAGAGTGTTATTTGTACGACATCCAGTACGTGTTATGAATGTTATTACTGATTTTATGTGTATGTGTAGATTTTATATGCAACTGGGAATAATATTAATGAATAGTCACAGAGTCATTTTAATCGGACAATTATTTTTTCATAATTAGAAAATTATCAGACTATCAAACTGTATATATATATATATATATATATATATATATATATATATATATATATATATATATATATATATATACTTAAAGAAGTGAGGCTATCAACATTGGTAAAACACTTTTTTCTAACAATTGTTTGTTATTTTATTATTTTATTATTTTATTATTTTATCATTTCATAATTTTGTGGGTTTCGTAACGCGTTTCGAGCTTCTCTTGCTTGCTCTCTTCAGATGGAGAATATATCTGAAGAGAGAACGCACGAAAGCTCGAAACGCGTTATAAATTACAAAATTATAAAATGATAAAATAATAAAATAACAAACAATTGTTGGAAAAAAGTGTTTTACAGATGTTGGGAGCCTCACTTCTATAAATATACATTTTGTTGCACTACCCTCTACTCTCTTTCTCTCTCTCTCTCACACACATATATATATATATATATATATATATATATATATATATATATATATATATATATATATATATATATATATTATTATAATGAAATACATTCCAGGAGGAAATCCGGGTATGAGAGCTCAATGTAATAAACAGAGCAAAAGAATAAAATAAGATATGGTAACACGAAATTTCATAATTATCGATGTAATTTCGTGTTACTATATTTTATTATATATACATATATATATATATATATATATATATATATATATATATATATATATATAAGTATGAAAGGCAGTATACAGGTAGAATAATTTTGTTCAGATCAATAGCTGTCTTCAAAAAAGTGAAGATTTTTAATTTATTGAAAGAAAAAACGGCCAAACATAAAGGCAGACGCAGAAAACGGGATGGTTTTGATAATAAAAACTATCCGTCCCGTACGAAAGAGACGTTAATTAAAAGAAATAGTAATGAAAAGAACGAAAAGGAAAGAAAAGAGGATATGAAGATATTGATACAGAGCAATAAAATTAGAAGTACGATACCGGGATCGGAGTTAATAATACATTGGCGGGCTATATTGCATGGAGTGCGATTTTTGCCAAATATTTTATAAGTGAGCATGAACCACCTTAAGCTTGAGGCGTTGCAGAGAGGATTAAGTCTTGATGATAGTGCAGTGTACGACTTCAAATATGTTGATAAAGACGCTCATTTGTATAACTAGTGTGTTAGTGGGATTGTTGTGTTTGAGGTTCAGTTTATGTTCGCTAATACAACATTTAATATCCGTTGATACAAATTTTATTTTTATGTTTTATTATTTTTCGTTTCTGTTTATCATACATTTTGTCTCTACAACATTTCATTTCATGGTATATTGTGTAAGTAATCCTCATATATATATATATATATATATATATATATATATATATATATATATATATATATCCATATATATATATATCCATATATATATATATATATATACATATATATACATGTATATATATGTATATATATGTATATATATGTACATATATATATATATATATATATATATATCCATATATATATATATATATATATATAATAGGGCGAAATAATTTATGATGCGGAAACCCCTAAGTTGTGTTTAGTTTATTTCCTTTGAGGGTATTCCTGCTCTGTTAAAAAGTACATTGAGCTTTCTTACTCGGATTCCCATCGAAAAAATGTAACTCTGCACACATTATATATATATATATATATATATATATATATATATATATATATATATATAATCTAATAAATAGCTCGCTCATAGACAATGACGACCCTGAGGCTTTTTTTCATTGGCTACTACATCAGGATGTAAAAGAGCATGCCCTCATTTAACTGGATTGCGGCACTCACGCTTCGTTCTTACTTTATGATGTAGGGTGGTTAGCAAGGAGGAATCAAGTAGTATTTATTTTTGGTCGAATTATTCGACCGAGGCTTAAACATCCATCTCCGGGCCTATTAGCGAACACTTATCCTATGCCAAACGAGCGGTTTATTTTGAAGTAAATGATATTTAAAAAATACGTTCAACGTTTTCTGTTTAAATTAATGACAGGAAATGACGACAGCTTACGAACAGCATAGTCAATATAATAAGTTGGTATGCCTGTCCAAAGAAGTTTTGAGCCGCATGATCTCATGTGATCGAAGAATAATCTCGCAATTAAAATTCATTAAAAAAAACATATAAAACGCCTTTTAATTTATTTTAGCGAAAAGCCAGGTCTATTTGTGCTCTGTGCGAACGTAGTTGTGTAGTAAACTTTTTCTATATCGCGCCAATGTATACTCTATTTTGAAAGTAATTATTATAACTTACTCTGACAAGCGATTTGAATTGATGAAGTTAATTACAACCTCATTTTGTGGCCAATTGCTACGCCCTGGATCCAAACAAAGGCAACTATTTTCGGAAAACTTTGGATGAAGACAGTAATCTAATTTCTCGAGTCAATAAAAAGCATTACACATTAGATTGTCTCCATATACGCTAAGATTGTTTCCATGAGGACGGTTTGTTTTCTTTGTTTTCTTAATATCGATATCGTTTTATTAATATATACCCACACAACTACGCACACACACGGTTATATCTATCTATCTATCTATCTATCTATCTATCTATCTATCTATCTATCTATATATATATATATATATATATCGATCTATATGTTTATCGATCGATCTATCTATCTATCTGTCAATATATCAAGCTACCTGTCTATTAATCTATCTATCTAACTATCTATCTATCTCTCTACATATATTTATTTATAAATATATATATCAGTATATATCTATCTTTCGCTCGATCTATCTATTTATTATTTTCTCTTTCTGTCTATCTATCTAGCTATCTATCGATCTATCTATCGATATATCGATATATCAATATATCTATCTGTCTATATATATATATATATAGATATATATATATATGTGGATCAATCCATATAAAATCGATCAATCTATCGATGTATTTATCCATCTATATTTATATATCTATCGATTTATCTTTCGATCTATCTATCTATCTATCTATCTCTCTCTATATATATATTCGCTCTCTCTCCTTCTCTATTTCTCTCTCTCTTTCTATGTATAAATATATGCGTATTAACAAACACACGCATATATAAGTAAGTAAAGTTCTATTTAAATTCAAAAAGCCAAGATTTTAAAATTGTTTTCTTACAAAACATTTTTAAAATCAGACACGTTTCAGTGCAAATTATTACGAATCGTTTTGGTTATAGTAACCCAAATAATAGTATTATGTAAAACTAGTATAACGAACTAACGTAATATATCAGTTTCAATAATGCTTGTTAGGATGTATCTCCTCTAATAATAATATTAAAATAACTGTTACATTGATCATACAACTATTACACTTTCCAGAAGGCTTACATTACATATATCCAACTCAAGTTCAATCTGCCAGAATTTAAACATAAAAAGTGAAAATCCT
The DNA here is from genome assembly GCA_963556195.1 of Sepiola atlantica. NCBI lineage: Eukaryota > Metazoa > Mollusca > Cephalopoda > Sepiida > Sepiolidae > Sepiola > Sepiola atlantica. Next base: position 205,890,489 of record OY744520.1, on the reverse strand, counting down.
ATATGTATGTTATATTATTGTCAAACTACAAACAATATTAATTAGGAATTTAATCAAAATATTTTAAAGTGCCTATAATAAGTTATTCACTTCAAAATATCCCCAGTCGACAAAAACAATTCTACGCCTAACCTTTTAAAATATTGTAAATTTAAAATGCTAATATTGGAAATTTTAATCAGCCACGCGCCAAACACGTAATCAAGTTCCAAATACGGGATATCATAACCCATGCGTACTTTTTAAAAGTTTTTTTTTGCCACACAGTTCTAACTCAGAACACATAAATAAGCAAATCGAGCGAGCTGTTTGTTAAAATTAGTTGTTAAATGTCTGCATGTAGGTACGGTAAGGAAAACAGGGAGCAAGGAAGGAGTTCTAAAGGCGGCCAGCTTGAGGTAATAAACTATTGGAGTAGATGGCTCTCCGACATCTGTATACCTACACAGTTAATGAATGGGATTTAGCGGATTGGCGGGTTAGACGATCGTATTTACAAGCAGCAAGTTCATCTGAGCACATTTCATTGATAGAGAGATAGAGAGAGAGAGACTTGTGGATGGTGCACTAGCCCAAATGTGACAACACTACTCCCTGCATGGTGGCTTTGTAGAAATATAGGATACTGTCAGGTATGAGAAGTGTGCAAGCATTGTAAACGGAGACCACTTCCTTTGCAGCAGATTTCGAAATGTCTTCTATGTATTTGTTCTAATTCATGTTAACTGTGCATTTTAGGCCGAGTAGTTTGAATGTTGAACTCTCAGGTAGTGTGTTATTTGCCATCGCAATTGGTGCTTAAAAAGGTGTAGTATAGTTGTAGAAGGAAAAGAGCTCTGTCTTAGTAGCATTAAATGTTACCATCCACTTATGTCTCCATTCCACTACAGACTGGAGGTCACTTTCTAAGGTGTCAGCCATTGATGAGAGTAGAGCACGCTGTAGTCATCAACCTAGCCATTTCAGAAACGATGTTATCCGGGAGGTTTTTTTTATTAAAATCAGGAATAATACAGGTCGAAAGATCGATCCTTGTAAAACACCTGCATTATGTCATGTTGCCTGGATAAACAGCCATCGAGGACAACCTGGATCTTTTTTGGATAGGAAGGGCCTAATTATATTAAATATTCGTCCAGTAAGTACATATGATTAACTTTTTATACGAAGACTTTCTAGCCAGACCCCGTCAAATGCATTGGATATATCAAGCGCTACCGCCCTAACTTCACCTGCCTTTTCCAGTGTATGTTATATGCGTTCCGAGATTACCGTTAATATATTCGCAGTAGACCCTGCCTGCCTAAATCCATACTGATGATCAGAAATAATTTCAGCATTAATAAGGTGACAGAATATCGCTAGACTTATTGAGGGTTTAAGGATTTTATCGAAGAGCGCGAATAGACTGATGGGGCGATTCTTCCGAGGGTCAGTTCTATTTTCAGAGTTCTTGAAGAACGGCATCAGAAAAGCAAGATTCGGTAAAGCACTTGTTGTCGAGTTTTGAGAAGACAGGGGTCAGTTCAGCAGATAATTTATATTGTTGGTATAAGATCAGGCCTACATGATTTAGAAGTGTCAAGTTGTTTTATGTCTCGGAGATGAGATGAGGTTATGGTCTGGTGATTAGTCCGCAATTGGGAATTTAGGAGATAGTTGTTTGAGGAATCCAAAGTAGAGTTTAAGGCGAACGCTGGGCAAGTAGTTAAGCCTGATCAGTTACCGTAAAAACGACATTTTCGTGGTGTGAAAGCGGGGGGGGGGGGATTGAAGATCTCATTGTTCACGACCGTGTTGATGATTTTCCAGAAATCGCGGGTACCTAGTTTTAGTGACCGAATGTGTCTTCTAGTCATCTTTTTATACCTTCTTTCTGCTGCATATATCACAGTCTTACAATGATTTATTGACGCTATTAGTTTATGTCTTTTTGTAGTTGACTTGGGACGGTTGAATTGTTGGAATAGCAGCTACACAGTTCGAGGGGAACCATTGTAGAGAGTGAGGCTTGCTGTAGATTTTTCGCATAGAGAAATGAGATTTAATGTCTTCATTGACCGATTTGGTTTCTTCATTTGCGCACTGATCAGCAGGGCAATAAAAAAATCATACCATGGAACGTCTCCGATGTGATTTCTGAAAGATTGCTAATCAGTCCACTTGTAGTTTGAGCAATTGCTCGTCAGATTTAGGACGAGATTTTTGGGTGATATTAATCATTACAACAAGGTGACCAGCGGACCTGAGCGAACTATTGGTATTCGGTGCAGAAGCCTCGGGAAGTGAAGTCAAGAACACATCGAAACTTTAGGTTTGCTGCTCCACATGATCAGGGAAACGTGTCAGGGGAGTAACAGTCTCTCAGAGGGAGTGCGCTATGGGGAAACTATACGTTACAAGCTGCGTCTGTATAGCTGGGAAGCCAAACCAGTCTCGGTGGTGTACATTAAAATACCTTAATTCATTTATTTGGGCACTCGAGTCAAGTGTGAGTGTTGTAGCTATGTTTTCAGAGACAGAGTTAATCAAGGACAGTGTTGGATCGGAGGAGAACGGTATATGAAATATTAGTAATTAACGCTGTGCTCTAAGGTTAATCTAAAGCACATGAATACTTGATCATCTGTCTCTATTTTCTCTCGTCGAGGGGGGAGTGTTCCAAACATAAACCAATTGCACGTGCATATGTTCGTCAGGGTATTTCAGTAGAGTAGGAGGTATTCAGTCATGTGAAAATAGGTTAGGAGATTGAGGATAGTAGGCTAGTTCAACTTAGTGCTAGAATATCCAAGGAGTTTCCTAGGAGAAAAGGGGTATACGTCATTGATGTTGATTATAAGCTCCCGGATGTTTGTGAATACTAGCCTCAAAGGCGGAGGCGAAGATGTATTCTGGTGGGTGGCTGATTTACGTTTCTTTTGTTTTATTTGTATTGTCATTTTGGTTTTAGATAGAATGGAGAAAACATAGTGGGTGATTGTTTAGTTCCAATAAGCTCACACAACCCGACCATTCGTCGAGACTTGATTGATGGGGGTTGTGGCATCGGGACAGACCACCCTGAAAAACTGTAGGGTCCAGTTTCATGACACGTACCAATACCCACGATATTATACAAATGTTGATAGAGCAGCCGCTTTTAGCGCTACCTTAGAATTAGGGTTTTTGTACTACTTCGGAAACAGCAGCTAGACAAGTTTTATAACCTGTACGTTCTATATGTCTGGAGAAGATCGACCCAGACTCGTCATGTTAGATTTAGTGTAAAAAATGTTCTCCAAGTTACTAAGATAGAGAGAAAGAGAGACAGCTTTCATTCTCTGAGTCAGGATACTAGTTCGAACACTGGGTGTCTTTGAGGTGTGCCTGTGCTAGTACATTTGCGCTTGGCAAATAGACAAATAATAAATGCAAAGATCGGGCGATAGGCAAACCCCATCCACTCCTTAACCAATTCAAAGTTTTCTAACCGGATATTTTGTTCGAGTCGCCAACTCTAGGAACGGTGTCTATCAAAACTAAGGAGGTCTCATTCCCAGGGTTTGTTGCCAAGACGTAAGTAGTCAGTAGCACAGTTTTTATATCAGAATGTTCTCTGTTCTTGGAGTTATAAGCTAATAAGATTTACGGGTCCATCATACCAAGAGGAGTTATCCTGCGCCCGTGTACTAGTCATGTATTTCAGACCCTCTGAAGGTATTTGAAAATAAAAATCCATATATATATATATATATATATATATATATATATATATATATATATGTAGATAAAATAAGTTTACACATCACCTTTCAGAGACATTAGAAAATTGAAGACAGGTACCCCTTTTATAAGTAATATTTTCTGTGGAGATATGTAGTCGGCACGTAAGGTAGATCAGATGGCAAATTTACTTTTTTATGAATCGAAGATAAAACACGTATATTTGATGTCACAGAATAGAAGAAAGAATAGAAAATATGTAAAAATATATATAAATGAAACAATAATTTTTAATAAAAATTAAAAAAGAGTTAGATCATAGAATAATTAAACAATAATAAACAGAAAAAAAAATTTGCAAAGTGATAGACGGTTAGTCGGATGTTTGACACGTCGAAAGCCATTCCCGATATAGAGAAATACCTGACCTATTCCAATGCGTATTTGTATAGATATTGAAGGACAATACCGGCTTGAAGTTAGAAAGTACAGGGGGATTTTCTTTTTTGAACTTCAGTTGCAATAATATTCTTTTTTTACACTTGTTCACACTTTAAATATGTAAAAAAAAATACATGAAGGAGAATATAATTTAAATACAAGTAAAAACACAGAAATCAGGGCATGCCAAAAACAGTGAATACGTAAAAGGGTTAGATTCTTAAATAAAATAGCAATAACGTTTTGCAGCAATACCGATATCTAGGCAAGACTGTCCACGTCAAATATACACTATTTTATACATAAACACTAACATTAAGTTGCAGACGGATTATGGATTCGTATACCGTGAATAAATAGAGAAGGCGTTGACCTGTGGCCTTAAGTCTATCAACACGAATTTATTATTTTTTTTGAAGGCTTATATATATGTGTATATATATATATATATATATATATATATATATATATATATATATATATCATAAATGGGTCGTTCAGTTTTAAAGCCATTATCAATGAAAGATTAATTATTTTTCCCTTTAATCTTATTGACCAGTATTGTGTCATTTTTTTTCCATCAGAAAACACAACAAAAATACACAACCTCTTTTTCTTTTGTTTTTCTGATGAAATATCCTTGTTATGATGTATCCACGCCGATGGCGTTGGCGGTTATGAATTGGTAAGACAAAAATTGTTTTTTTAAATATATTTTTTAAAGATTTTCATCATTTTTTTTCTATATAGTTGATTAGGCAAGACTTCAACACTGTGATGTATTGTGTGTGACCGTGTTCCATGATATATTTCGAGGAAGACCTCTCTGTCAAATGGTGGGTGTTTCAAATCTCCAAAACACGTGTGGGATAGCAATATTTCTAATAACGCAGTAAATATTAATATCCACAGCAAATGTAATAAAACTAAAACTATAACTGATTGTCTTTTTGTTTTTATTATTTGAATTACTTATTTATTTTATTTTATTTTTCTTCTGAATATTTTATATTTGACTAAACTGATAAAGTGTTATATATTTATATATATAAATATATATATATATATATATATATATATATATATATATATATATATATATATATATTTGTGGCGGAGGGGGGTAGGTGGGTGGAGATAACAGCCAAGAGCAGTGTTCAATTAAAAAATATGATATTATTTATTTAAATGTTATCTATATACTATTGTTATTTGATTTTATTCCAACAATATTTACTTCTTTGATTTTCTGATAATTTTTTTCATACTTATTTTTATGATTAACGGCTAAAATGTTTTGATTTATACCCTGGCCAGATTGTGTGTAGCACGCAGTAAATGTAGTAAACGGAACAACTCCCTTAATGATTGTTCTGTTTATCATTAATATTATCAACATCTTTTTACTCTGAAACTATTTAATGCTTTTATGATTTTAGTTAAATGTTATTAAAATTCAGAGGTTAATTCACTAAGGATTTTTTTAAAATTTAAATTTGATTTAATTTTTTAAAATTTATCCTAGAAACGAGGAACAACTTTTGAAAGATAGTACTGCATGATCTCCCTTATAACAATGTGTACCAACATATACACACATACATGTACACAAACACACACACTATATATATATATATATATATATATATATATATATATATATATATATATATATATATATATATATATATACTCATACTCGTGCTGGTCAAAAAAATAGAACATATGTATAAAACTGTAAAAATCATTCCGTTTGAGATAATTTTCGGCTTTTAAATTGTGTAGGCGAAATATTCTATATGTAAATAACAATTACAACTATTTTTAATCATTTGTCATATTTGCATGTGTCAGACTTTATTGTCACAGAGTAGTTTATTGTCACATTGGAAAATTCAACGTTTCAATTTAATAGAACATTATTCGTTGAGTAATCTTAAACTCAAAATATTTCTGTGTTTAAAAAGATTTTGCAAGTAATTTAATCATAATCTCTCATTCTTATTGAGGACAATCTGTGAGATGTAATTGGTGCTAAAATATTCCTATCATGCTAAACTAACTGAAATAGTTGTTTTACAATAGAAACTTTTTTTTCATATCAATTGCTATGTCAGTTTTTCAATATTTCGCGTTTCAAAATAATAGAACAAGACAGCTAAGACAACAAAATAGTTTTTTTATTAACTTAAATACAAATAAAAATTAATCAATATTTAGTAGCAGCACCTTTTGCCTTGATAACAGCATCAATTCGCCGGGGCATGGAATCAACAAGCTTCTTGCAATATTGTGTAGACACCGAATCCCATGTGTTCTGTATTGCAATCATCATGGCTGCAAGGGTAGTCGGTTTTTCTTTGCGAAGCTTCCTCTTCATCTGATCCCACAAGGCTTCAATAACGTTCAAATCTGGCGAGTTCGCCGGCCATTCAAGAACAGGGATCGATCGTTCTCGGAGCCAGGAAGTTGTGGACTTGGCAGAGTATGCCGGTGCCAAGTCATGTTGAAAAATGATGTCTGTGGCGTCACTGTCAAACTGATTATCCAGCACTTGCAGTAGATCAGCTTCCAGGATATCTTGGTACACTGTTGCGTTTACATTTCCTTTGATGAAGCAAAAATTACCAACACCCTTAGCACTCATACAGGCCCAAACCATGCAAGACTGCGGGAACTTCACAGACTTCTTGACGCATTCTTGGTTATACCGTTCCGTGGATCTTCGCCAAACACGTGGCCCTTGGTCGCCGAAAGAGATACAAAATCGAGACTCATCTGAAAAGATCACACGCCGCCATTCGTCTGTAGTCCAGGTTTGATGAGCAGTTGCCCATCGTAGCCTCTTCAACATCTGTTTTTTTTGTCAAGGAGCAGTTTGGTGGCAGCAATACGATTTTGGTATCCCAGTTGCCGGAGCCTTCGGTAGGTAGTGCTTCTTGAAACGTCGGCACCAGAAGCCTGTTTCCACTCTTTAGTAAGGTGGCTTGTTGACTAGAATCGACTTTTCTTTGCCACCTTGTCCAGTGCCCGGTCTTGTCTTTCAGTGGTGGTTTTCTTTCGTCCGCATTTCTTGTTGGAAACACCCTCAACATCTTTCTGGAGTACTTTGGTCACTACCGGTTGCGATTTCCATGTGCGTCTTTCCTACTTTCCGCAAATCGAGGATACGCTGCTTCTCAGGCAAAGATATGTCTTTAGAGCGACCCATAATGAGAGAGTATGATTAAATTACTTGCCAAATCTTTTTAAACACAGAAATTTTTCGCGTTTAAGATTACTCAACGAATAATGTTCTATTAAATTGAAACGTTGAATTTTCCAATGTGACAATGAACTACTCTGTGACAATAAAGTCTGACATATGCAAATATGACAAATGATTAAAAATAGTTGTAATTGTTATTTACATATAGAATATTTCGCCTACACAATTTAAAAGCCGAAAATTATCTCAAACGGAATGATTTTTACAGTTTTATACATATGTTCTATTTTTTGACCAGCACGAGTATGTATATCATATTTGTTGTGGGTTTATCGAAATACAATCAACGTAGTCAATAGCAAATCATACAATATTAATTATTGTGTTTAAATACTCGACATTATTGCGTCTGCTTCAGATACATGGGTTTCTTCTGCCTGGTCATCCTGGGAAGTGTTTAATAAAATTGATTATAGGATGGCAAGATAGACTCAACACATGAATCTGCAGTGCAAACAGTAATATATATATATATATATATATATATATATATATATATATATATATATATATATATATATATATATATATATATATATTTATTGTGGGAAATGAAAAAGGAAAAGCAAAAAGGAAGTTTTTATGTGTTCATCAACGTTTCGTCTTTATTTGTAAGACATTTTCAGGATGATAATATAAAGAAAAATGTCATGCAAGTACGTGGATATATAGGGTTGACATGATGGGTTGAAGGGAGGAAATAGTAGCCACTACTGGAAAACAGTAGGGACAGACGTCCGGACCTGGTGAAGACAGTTGCGAGGAATGAAAATAAATGTTTAAGAAACTGAGTGAAAAAAGTGAAAGGGTGGATGGGAGCAGGGATACTATGAATGGCTGTAAGTGGAGGGTTGAGTTAGCGGGAGTAATGTGGATGGCAGTGAGTGAAGGAGTGGAGGGTTGGGGAAAGAGGAGATAGAATGTTTGATCATGTGGCTGCGGCAAAGGCTGTGAGGGATGAGTAGGTTGGCAAGTTTGGGTCATGGAGAATGAAGATGTGTGTGTGTGTGGGGGGGGGTGTATGCAGAGGAATGGAAGATGGGTAGAAAAAGAGGGGGAGGCCCTGTGATTTTGTTGGATAGGTAAGCGTCACGGTTTTAGAGAGGATTTGAAAGATATTAGGGTATTTAAGAGTGTGAGGTATGGAAAGGTGAGAGTGCGAGAGAAGTGGTTGAAAGGAGAAATTCTTGAGGGGGAGATAGGAGATTTGTTGTGATAGGTGTGAAATATATATATTGTGTCTGTGTATTAAGGCAGCATACGTTCATTTCATATTTTCTTCATTTTTAAGTATACACTTTTTAGCGTTAAAATCACAAATATAGTGAACGTTCTATAAATATTATGAGAACTTTTGATTCTTTGTCAAAAAATGTTCAGGTGACAATAAAAAATGAGGAAAAGAAGTGAATTTTTAAAAAATTGGATGAGATCCTGTATGTGATATTGTTAGATGGCAAGACAAAACACCGGGGTAGTTTCAGAAAAACGTTTACAATTTAAATTCCGGGACGTCAGGACAGAACGTAATATATATATATATATATATATATATATATATATATATATATATATATATATATATATATATATATATATATATATATATATTTATGTCTCTGTCTCCCCTCCCTCTCTCTCTCTCGCTCTATATATATATATATATATATATATATATATATATATACATCGTCAATGCCTATTGGGTTAATGCGAAAAAGGTTCCATGCGCGTTTCTCTGCTGTCTTTTGAAAATGCTCTTCTTTCTCCAGCGTGTTTGTGCATTTGCTTTTGACAGCTAAAGATGATTCGAGGAAGAATCGAAAACGTTTTTGAAACCTGTGAAAACTATGAAGCATTTACTATTTTTTTTATTTTAATACAAGAAAGACCAACAGAAAAAAAAGTATAATTAAACAGACGAATACTGTTATTGTCAACAATGTTTGCATAAATGAGAAAATGATGCTAAATACACACGATATATATATATATATATATATATATATATATATATATATATATATTTATATATATGTATATATATATATATTTATATATATGTATATATATATATATATATATATATATATATATATATATATATATATTGTTACTTAGTAAAAAACAACTTTGATGACATATGTAATAGTTTGTAATGAGCATACTCCGAAAAATGCAACACTAACAATAGTTGTCTGTCTTTGTGTGCGTATGTTTCCGAAATTAAAACTGATTATCGCAGGAACGAAGAATACAAATATAAGTAAGTATTAAACAAAATCAGAAATAAATTGCATTTTTAGGTTACAATTCACCTAATAACGTCAGACATCCAGGAACTACTTCATTCCGATCAGGCAAACGTGATGCTGAGCGGATTACACTTCTCTGTCTAGTCACTGTAATAATTAGAAGTTAAACGCCTGCGTAGATTCTGTAAATATAGTCGCTTCTCACCGGGAGCGTTCAGTTTACTTCATTCAATATTTCTTAATTAATTTACCCCGTGTTGAGATCGAGTGTTTCAAAAAACTACTCGTCTTCTTTTATCATTATTCTCAATCTCTTTATTTGAATGTGGTATATTCATAATATTTCAGTTTTTATTTCTCTATCTTTCTTTTTATCTCAGTCTTTTTGCCTTTTCGAACTTTCGAATCAAAGTGTCAATATGTATATATTGGTACATGCTTGCGCATTTTAAAGAACAAAATAAAACTTTAAAAAGAAACATATTAAAAACAAACAAGCCAAGAGCAAACACACAAACAAAAAGAAATGCTTGATCCTAAATTAATTTTGCAGTGCTTTGTAATCAATAGTAGCGTAACCCCCTTTCTTAAGGTAATGAAAAATATGCATGCGAGAAACTGGACAATTAAAAAATAAGCGCACTGCAGCGTTTGGAATAGACAGAAAACATAAATCTTAACGGACGAATGAAGACGCAGAGACCAAGAAAAACTAAGAAAGTCGTTAGTATCTGAAGAAAACTCCACCGAGCATTGTGTAAAACTGAAAATGTCTTCCCGGAAGGTCTAGTCGTTTAAAGACATACATCAACGAATTGAAAATGCATGCGAAATGCGTTACCTCCCAGCGAAATGGCAACAAGTGTGAAAAAAATGCTGCGAGGGAAACACATGTGAAGCCGATGATCTAATAAAGCCAGACAAGGAGCGGCAAAACATTTCGGATAGAGTGTAACTCAGTAGGATAGGCTCCAAAAAGTAAAACATCCTCTATGAGAGATGTTTCAAGATCAATGCGGAAGCACAGTGATCTTTATGAAATGAGACAAAACAGGCAGTCATAAAACAAAAAGAATCAAAAAAGGGAGGAGTCAAATTCAAAGTAAAAGACACTCCCCACTAAGATAAGTGACATTTCTTACATTGGCAAAACATTCAAATGTGGCAAACCTGTTTTTTTATGTTCATATTTAAGCTCCCATGATAATAATTTTAATATTCATTTAAATAAATGTTATATGCATTTAACAATTCGTTGCGTTCGTTCGACTTGTTGTTGTCAATTACGTAAATATTCGAACCTAAGAGAAACCATTTTTATTTTTTATGAACAGAATTATTGTGCGTTCCATTTACATCACATAATTCCCCTGTGATGTGATGAAGCGATCGGAGAACATACCGTTCGTAACAATATATATATATATATATATATATATATATATATATATATATATATATATATATACATATATATATATGTATATATATATATATATATATATATATATATGTATATATATATATACATGTGTGTGTGTGTGTGTGTGTGTTTTCGCATTGTACACAAAACCAGTTCAAAACAGCATCTCAAGGTGTTGGAGGCAGTGAGTGTTACAATGCGAAAACCATCGCCCAGAGTTGTCTCATAAATTCGACTTATTTAGAGACTTCTAAAAAGGAAAAAAATACTTTGCCTATCATGTCCATTTATTCCTTTTCGGTTTAATGGAATTATTCGATCTCCCTTCTTTTGGTTTTTACTTCCCACGTTACTCTTTTCCCCGTTTTTAAGCGATAGTCGCCGTCGTTTCTCTTGACAATGTGTCGGCCGAAAGGTACCTTGGGAATTAGTTGTTATTCTGTTAATTTTAGTCGATCTTTTTATTCTGTTTAAAAGCTTTTAATCGACGATTAAATATATTATTAAATATTTTCTCTCTTTTTTTTCTTGTGATAGTGCCTCGACTCGCTATGACTCCGTTAATCGTATTTAAACCCATTATAAAATGATGTACCACAAACAAATGTGTTCATATATATATATATATATATATATATATATATATATATATATATATATATATATATATATATTCATGCAGAAATTACTAAAAATGACAGAACTCTTCTGTCTGGTTATCATATTTCAATCTGTTCAATCTTTCTAACATATATATATATATATATATATATATATATATATATATATATATATATATATATATATATATATATATATATGAACACATAAAGTGGTTGTATTGTTGCCAGTCATAAATGTTCATCCAATAAAGCTACGGTGTTTATAAGGTAGTGTTCAATAACAAACAAAGCTGTATTTTAATATGAATATTTAAGAAATGCTTAAAATTACACATTCGTCAATTTTAGAATTTTGTGTTCCCTGTTAATAAAACCCACGTAACAGTTGGGCGAAGCGTTGATCTAACAGATCTTCCGCTTTTTCTATATTTAATCTCATACCGTCAAATGTGTTATCCTTTCATCTATTCATATATATATATATACATATATATATATATATATATATATATATATATATATATATATATATATATATAGATATATATATATATATATATATATATATATAGAGAGAGAGAGAGAGAGAGAGAGGGAGATATAGACATATAGATATATAGATAAAGATAGATAGATATATAGATAGATAAATAGATCGATAGATAAACAGATAAATAGACAGATCTTTATCAAAGGTGCATGCCCTATATTTGTAATGTTCAGTATAGTCGTCCATTCATCCATTATGGTTTTCAGATTCGATCATTTCGTGTCTTCCGCATGGGTTCTTGTCATTAAAGACGCGTATTCTTATCGATTGGAAAAACCGGACATTCCTCGGAGATAGGAGTGACATAAATAGACAGCATTATTAATGGCTACTTATACATGACTATTATCAGAGAATAGTCAGGTCGTTAACCATTGTCCAGCACCCATCTTCACTGACGTTTCTCTTGTTCTCTATCCTGGATAAAGCCTTTGGTTGCTGCTAATTAGAGTAGTGTTCTTGGTTTGTTTTCAATGATCAGTATAGGAGCTTGCTGCTTTCTAAAATTATGTGCCATGAAGAAAGATATGGTTAATGATGAAGAGAACTTGAGTGAATGAGTGACTTTGTGAATAGGTGGGTGGTTTTGCTATTCAATAGTGCGTCTATAGTGTTTATTTTGATACACACATATAACTACCCTCAATCCAGCGGCTATAAATTCAGATCTATGTATTATTATTTTTAAATGTATAACTTCCATAGCATATCATTAAAGTAAGTATAATATAATTGTAAAAACTTTTTTGTTTGTTTTAATTACGTAACGTGTTACCTTATTGTACACAATATATATTTGTTAAATGTTATAGTAATTTATTCCTTTTATATTAACTTGTATTAATTACTATTAATATCTACAAAACTATTACATATATATAGGAAATAGAATAAAGCAATTTCAGATAACACCAAATATTAATTTATTATAAACTGTATAAAATAACTAACGTAAATTAGGCCTACGGTGGCTAAGTGGTTAACGACGCGGACTGAGAACCTTTGTGTGCCGGGTTCGAATCCAGTCTACAGAAACACTTTCACTATATAAAAAAACCACACCTAACCTCCTGAAGAGGATATGCAAATAAAATAAATATAGCCGTGTTTAAGTTGTTTTGCCCCCTACTATATATGTATTATTTCAAAAGACTGTCGTATTGTTGATTTAAATAACAGTAAGCCGTTTTCCTGGTATAGGTATGATGACTTGAAAAAAAAACGTTAGCATTTATTCATTTAGAAGACCATGACTATAGAATATATTCGTATCATTTTCGTAGGAACTACAAAACTCAGTAATGAGTTTGTCCAATGTCGTTGAGTATATACCCTTATTTATCTATATACAGTTGCAGCCATAGTGAATACTATAATAGATCTTAAACTCACAGGGCAATAAAAAAGCCTGTATTTTTTCTGATTGTTGCAATAAAATTGTTACATGGTGCATTGCCATGGTGAAATACTACTTTTTCATTCATTTGTGGTCATTCAAACATACCAATAATGTTATATAATGTACCCTATTTATGGTTGTTATGTTATTCAAGCTTATCAATGAACAAAATATATAGCTCATCACTGAATACGGAGGCTAAAACCATGCCTGCTGATGTCTGTGTCTTTGATTGGCTTTCGCATGTTGAGAGATGAATTCATGTTTCATCCAATGTCACATGTTGACGCAGGAAAGAATTTCTGTTGTATTAACATTGTTGCAAATAACTGGTCGCCGCGTTATTGTTTTTTTATCGACTGTGAGCAAATGTTGCACCCTCTTTCTTATTAACAAATGTGCTTGCAAAATGGTAATATATTCAACTTATCTGCTATCTCATGCAACTCTAATTTATAATCAGCTAGTATGAGTTCGTAGACTTTTTTGATGTTTCCTGTTTCAACTGCTGAATGTGTGCAACATGCGCTTTCAGTACCATATGTGTCTGTATGACAGCATTTAAATTAAATATACCATGTTTTAACCATTGTTTCTAACACAGTTGAGTCCAAACAACACTACATGCTTTGCTTGAACAGTTGTTTTCCCATCAGAAAGTTAGCTTAGGTTAATTTGTTTAGAATTCAATTTCTGAAAGCCGTCCCACTACATGCCAGCATGTGAAACGGGCGTTAACCCGAATATTATGATGATGAGAAAGCAATGCTTTATCAACACACAACATTCAGTTTTTTTATTCCTTTGAAAACTTGCAACATTACGAGAAGTGACATTAGAAGCTAGGGCGTCATAAAAATCATAAATGTGGCTATTAGTGGGGCCAACTATATGTCAGGCATAGAACTTATTGCGTGATGTGTTCCAACACAAGAAATATTCAGTTATAAAATGTTGCACATACTATAAAAAACAAACATATCATTTGTCTTTCACTTTACCTGTTTTCACAAACTACATAGTGCGTACATAACACTCAAGTGTAGTACCTGGGAGAAAGGGGGCGGTACTACACTTGAGTGTTATGTACGCACTATGTAGTTTGTGAAAACAGGTAAAGTGAAAGACAAATGATATGTTTGTTTTTTATAGTATGTGCAACATTTTATAACTAAATATTTCTTGTGTACGGGACAATAACGTTGACACACTGGTTCCCGTCAGATCACCGAAGTTAAGCGGCGTCGAGCCTGGCCAGTACTAAAATGGGTGACTATTTAGGAATACCAGGTGCTGTATGTGCTCTCTGCTTATCTCGGCATTGTTTCCAGTCATCTTGTATTACTACTTGCCATTGGAATTAAGCGGTTGTTGGGATTGCGCAACCCTTGCAATTACAAATTCACGCGCGGGCAGTCCCTGGCGGGACACTCACACGTCAAGATCGACGAGAGAGTCCATCATCATATCATATATATATATATATATATATATATATATATATATATATATATATATATATATATATATATGTATATGTATATATATATATAAATTTATGTAAACATTGTTAAAATAACAGAATTATTCTGTCCAATTATATATTTATTTTATTTTTTCAATTTTTCTGATGGTCTTTTTTGTATTAAAATAAAAAAAAATAATAAATGTTCCATAGATTTCTTCGTTCAATCATCTAGGGGGCATATATTGTTTTATTTGATATTAATGCAAAAAAAACAATCACCAAAAATTGAAAAAAGAAAAAAGGTATAATTACACAGAAGAATTCTATTATTTTCAACAATGATTGCATAAATGAGAAAATATATATATATATATATATATATATATATATATATATATATACATATAAATATATATACACATCTATATATATTAATTTTATACGTACCTAAAAGTAATCCATGGGCACGTGTGTCTGGCTCACAGCCGTCATGGCTAACTTAGACAAGGATCGAACCTTCAACATTGATGTCTATAGTCCAGAATCTTTACCATTGAACCAATACGCCCTGTCTAGAAATATGTTCGATTTTTATCGCCTAAATATTTAATTTGTTGTTATGTAATCATTTTTTATTGGTGATTGCATCGTTATTTTTTTTGCCTCACTTCCTAAGTTATTATGATGCAGAAATGTGCATTATTAGTCGCCCTTAAGTTTATAGGACGTATTTTTCAGATGTGTAGTCCACCTTAATTAAAACGTTGAATGAAGCTTGCTGCCAATGCGTTATTCAAGAGAAATTGAAATTAACTTAAAATATCTTTTTCTCATCATTAATTTTTGTTTCAATCGATTGTTCATATTTATAGCCAGTGATATTAATATTTTTCATTTTTATCATGTATATTTTAAAATTTGGTTTCATTCATTTTTAAGTTCATTTTTAATTTTTTCTGATTAATTTTCGCCCGTCACGCGGTCAATTTAGTTTATAATATTTTTATTTTCTTAGAGACAACTCTTGTTAACAAAGATATGTTATTCAACGTTTAATGTGCACGTAAACGACATCCTTTGTTAATGAGTTATACATGTTTTAAAAAGCTTAATTACTTTTTAACAGTATGAATGATGTTCTGTTTTCAGAGTATTACATTAATTATTCAATTATAATCAATTTATTTATCGGAAATTGTCCTTAATTGTGCGACTGTTCAGCAGAAAATAGCAATGGATTTGACTCAAATAAAAACAAAATTTGTTTTTATTAAATTCCGCCAGATTCATTTTTCGTTTCTAAATTCATGTATCAGAGTTAATAATGATATATTTTTACTTTTTTATGATACATATTTATATATTTTTAAAAATTTGATTCCATTTCATTTCACCCACTCACGCGTTCGATATTGTTTATTACATTTTTCTGGATAAGAGGGGAGCAACTATTGCTTACTAAGATATGTTTAATTTGAGTGTGAATGAAGGCAAAAGCTTCATACTCATTTGTTGATATGTTATATTTTTATTTTTTATTTTTTATATTTATCTTAATTATTTTTTATTATAAATTATATTCTGTTTTTAAATTATCCTATTTAATTATTCAATTATTTATCGATTTATATATTGTGTTACTCATTGTGGTTCGCTAATTGTTGTAAGGTGCAGCCGTTGTTTTGCTTTTTAACTTAACTATTTCTATGACGGTATACATCCTATAACATCTAGAACACAAAATATATAATGACATTATCAAACTCTCTATTTACATACGCTATGTCAATGATATTCTTATTTTAGCTGATAATAATGACAACATATACAAACTACAGGTTATTTCCCAAAAGAAACTCTGTTCTTAAATTCACTGTATAACAACACGTAAAAAACTCGTATTCCATGATGTTCTTATTGACACTTTTAGTAATACGGTTAACACTTCTACTTATAAAAACACTAATCAGCTTTTAGTAACCCAAATAACAAACGCAAATACCCATCACTACAAAATAGCTATTGTTAAAACCCTAATCTCTTTCATCTGAAACCTATTCATTGATTAAAAAATATAAAACAAATCCTTATTAATAACGATTTCAATAATAGTTATGATAAGGTTGATGAACTAATAAAATTAATGATCAAAACTAAAAAATACTACTACAAATAACAATATCTAAGATAATAACTTAAATTAGATTAACATATACTATTAATATACACTATTGTAATCAAATGCAACTACATATAAATGACCTTTAGAAGAATCAAATGATGTAACTCCAATAATAATAATAAAGATCATAGCTGGATTAGTTTTACAAACATTACCTTATCAACTAGACAACCCATGCACTTTACAAATTCTATCTCAATTTACGAGCATTTACAAAAAAAAACTAACCTGCCCGACTCATTTCTGATTTAAGACCAATTTAAGTAAATAACACGGAATAATACATTCTGAAAACAATTTAACACATTTAGAAATACTCGAAGCTATATTTCTTAAAACAAATATACCTACAATAAATAAAATTACGTATGAAACCAGTAACATTTTTTTTAAATTTTTAGCATAATAGAAAAGCGCCTGTGAAGTTAATTCTAGCGCCCGGGAATTTAAATCGTTAACGTTTCTCCTGGAACAGCACCGGAGTATTCTTTTGACATCTAACTGACTTCACATACGCGTTCTCGGCTGTCTTTTGAAGTATCTATCATTTTTTTTTACAGAATATTTGTTCATTTGTTTTCATCACCTGAAATTGATTCGACGAAGAATCGAACGTGCGCATGAGACCTATAGAACGTAGATTAATTTTCTTTTAATGTTACACAGAAATATAATAATAAGAATTTAAATAATAAAAAAGATATAATCCAAAAATGTTTACTTAAAGTTATATATTTAAAGTGTTCGAATACCAAACGCGATAAATCCAATTTATCTAAATTGAGACATTGAACAAAACAAAGACAAATATATTTAATCTTAACTTCGTCTAAAATTTGATTTTAATTAAGAGTTAAAAGAAATTATGCCGGTATCATATAAGGTAAAATATACTTTTGATATGTAATCCAGTGTTGAGATACAACACTTTGTAGTGATAGCTTTGTAATTTTGAAAATGGCGTTTATCGCGTTTTGCATTCGAACTCTTCATATATATATATATATATATATATATATATATATATATATATATATATATATATATATATATATATATATATATATATATATATATAATATTGTTATCGCCACTTTCAACAAAGATTGGGCATCTAAGATAATTAATAATAATCTGTCAATATTCGCATTACGTGAAGTTCCGGCTTCTTCTGTTGAATACTATATGCATAAGCTTATATTATATGCCCGCCGATGCGAAATTAAATAGAATTTAAATTCTATTATTTCCCATGTTAATTGATAGTGGTCGCGGGGTTAAATAACATACTTCAGAGTCAAAGGTGACTTTGCACCTGGGTTCGAATTCGTCGACCGCAGTAATTATAATCCCCTAGACTGAAGATAGTGGAAGCATGGACCCCATGTGGTTTAATATAAATATAATGCATATATATATATATATATATATATATATATATATATATATATATATATATATATATATATAGTAAGCTATGAAAATATATGTATGGAAATCAAGCTACACAGAGGCTCCCGGGGGAGTCTTCAGGCTAAAATGCCTCTGTGTAGCTTAATTGCCATAAATATATTTTCATAGCTTACTACCAAGCTCTACTTACGTATTGAGCACTGTTGAAGTAAATACTGAAAATTGATTCATAAAAAATTATATCTCCCTATAAAATTTTATTTGGATGCATGAAATACTAAAATATATATATATATATATATATATATATATATATATATATATATATATATATATATATATATATATATATAACTTATTTGTAATTTAGCAGGAAAAATCACAGAAGAGTGCTCGATTAATTAAGAATTAAATTTAAAAATTAAAAATTAAGAGCGTAACATTTATTTTGGTACCGAAAAATAAGTACAACATTCGTACCGTCGAAAGTGACACGTGACTTCACATTACCGAAACAGATGACAACAGAAGCTGAAGAGAGCCGGATGACTAAGTCCTTCCGTGTTTTAAACAGACGGTACGAATGTTGTACTAATTTTTCAGTACCAATATATATATATATATATATATATATATATATATATATATATATATATATATATATATATATATATATATATATATATATATATATATATATATATACAGGGTGGGCAAAAATAAGGGTCCTATTTTTTAAAATTCATAACTTTTTTATTTATTGATTTTTTTTTTTTTTTTTTTTTTTAGAATAAGTAAAGGACCCCTTCCGAAGCAAGCATGAGCCGTATTAGCCCTAAGGAACGGACCCTCATTTAGAAAACATTATTTTTGCTTAAAAAACTCAAAACAGTGTAAAAAACAATACTTGAGTTTTTGTGAGTTTTAAGAAGTGTTTTTCGGCTAAAATTTGTTTTGTTTATTTCAAAAAATCTCGGAAGGGTCAGTCTACACACACATAAAGTTTGGTGAGTTTAACTTTTATTTTGTGGAAGTTATTCAAATTCAAGTTATTCAAATTTAAAGATAGGACCCTTATTTTGGCCCACCCTGTATATATATATATATATATATATATATATATATATATATATATATAAGTATCATTAAAAATAACGGACATCTTGTGTCTGGTTATTTTTTCTAAGATCCTTTCCGT
Organism: Sepiola atlantica; assembly: GCA_963556195.1. Lineage (NCBI taxonomy): Eukaryota > Metazoa > Mollusca > Cephalopoda > Sepiida > Sepiolidae > Sepiola > Sepiola atlantica. The sequence continues at coordinate 205,870,564 of OY744520.1, read as the reverse complement.
TTTTTCTGATTAGGTTCTTAGTTTCAGACGGAAACTGGCTGATAACATTCCCATAGCTTCCCAAAGCGCTTTCGGACCCTTCCATGTCCATCGTCAGTGGAGCAATGTTAACCATATATATATATATATATATATATATATATATATATACTGCACGCTTATAATAAGTATCGTTGATATCATCTCTTTTAAATTAAATATAACGAAGAAGATACTATTAACAGCAATAAGTATATAAAGTATGGCTCAATATTTATTAATGGTTTCGAGTAAAATTAAGTGAGATTTTTAATAAATATCACGTAGTTTTTGTTACACACATACACCATTTCCTTATAATAATATGATAACGTACAAAATAAATAAACCTTAATTGTATATTGTCAAGTAAATTTCTATATTGACTTCACACTCGGTTGGCCTATTTTCATCAAATACAGAAATCAACCAGTCCCACTTTTTTCTAGAAGCAACAATCGTTTTCACAACTCCTCCTCCAGTTTGGGAGTTGTTTTTCTGTTTTCCTTTTTATTCCCTCCATCCGATGGCTTAATGTTAGCCATTCCCGTGTTTCATGTTGAAGAATTTCTGTTAATTAAAGTACCTAATTAGCGAAATTCGATCTTTGAAAAAAAAAACAGGATGGAAACAATTATTGAATGACCACCTTAGCATCGTCCTCGTTAATTGCGAAAATAACAGCGCGCAGCAAACAAATGACAAACCTCGAAGACGATGCGGTGTGAAAAGAAATGGCGGATCGGAAGATGGAATGGAATAACTGTCATTAAAATGGCGGCAAAGGGAAGAGGTTTAAGTTGTTTGGAAGGAAGTAAAAATAAAGAGAATTGTGGAAAAGGTGACGATGTATCACAAGAACAAAAACAATACCGCAACTACTACTACTACTACTACTACTACTACTACTACTACTACTAATACTAATAATAATAATAATAATAATAATAATAATAATAATAATGATAATAATAATGATAATAATGATGATGATAGTAATAATGATAATAACAATGCAATGGACATCTTGAATGGCGACAATAATATAATAATAAGAATATAATTAATATATTAAAATATATTAAAATAAAAAATATAATTTAGAGACTGACACAATGTGCAGTGATGTGTAGCGAAAGAATAATACTAATATTAATAATAATAATAATAATAATAATAATAATAAGAAGAAGAAGAATTAGAAGAAGAAGAAGAAGAAGAAGAAGAAAAAGAAGAAGAAGACAAAAAAGAAAAAGAAATAACAGAGGAAAAAAAAGAATGTAAGCAAGTAAGAAAAACTATAGTTGATAGAGTACGCATATTAAAAATGAATCTCAGACGAGACCAGGAATAAAAGAATGAAGAGCCAATGACATAGTAATGCAGGGTCAAGCAGAATAGAAAGACCGATGAGGGAGATCACTAAACAGACGTTAAATGGAAGAGTGCGAAGAATACTGAGACATCATATAATAGACATCTTATAATTTACCAAACTCTAGATGAGACCAAAGGTCGTTGTGCAGCGAGAAATCAATGGTACGTTATTTACAATGTCTATTGTAAAAAATGGAGAATACCTGAGATTTGGAGATACTTGTTACTCAGACTCCAGGGTAAAACCATCGGGTCTTATCAGTGAGCAATCACTGATGATGACCTGTGTAACAAGTCCTAGTTACATAATAATAATAATAACAATACATATATACACTGACACCTGAAAATTACCATTCGCACACAAATCCCATAAACTGACACCTAAAAAATACCACTCCCACGCACATTTCAGAAGAGGCAAACGGTCGTTGTTAGCGACACATTCATGAGAAACAGATGCTGCAATAACGCAAACTGATTGGCACTGGTTTTCGAAAGAGGCGGAAAATACTGGAAATTATCATTCGAACTTCAAATAGTGCATCTTGTTATTACATGTAGGTAAGTACTGAAACTAATTCCTGTAAAACCTTCTAGTAAGTTAATAATACATGAAACATTAATAAGTCCAACCAAAATATTTGATCAGCACAAATACAAATGGAACTCGGAATAGAAACTAGTGCGGCACTTCTGATGAATCAGAGAAGATTAGAAACAACATAAGACATGGAACTTCCAAATCGATGAGAAACACGTAAACTATAAATATCTGCGAGTTCTAGAAGCGGATGTTGTCAAATCAACCGAAATAAAAGAGATGATTGAATAATTACATCCGAGACGAATATTGACTCTCCTGAAAGTAAATTATATAATGCAAATCTAATAAACTGAATCAATACTTGGGGTGTATACCGAGTAAGATGCTTTGTCCCTTTCATAAACTGAAGAGTAGAATGACCGATATATGTGGACAAGAAAACAGGGCATTAATGACCATTCACCATATATATCATTACTGGCAATAATTGTTTTGTTTTATGGGATATCAACATTTTCGAGTTATTTTATGCTGAATCCGTTCATTTTGATAAAAGTTTTGGGAAAAGGAGCGATAAGGGGGAGGGCTGAGGAAGGGTGAGGGAAAAGGGGGAGGGAGTAACATTGTTATTTTTTGTTTTGTACCTTTGCAGAACATGATTAAATTTTGAAAAGAGAAACAAAAATAAAACATCAATGGTTCGTGCATTTTGGGCCAGGATACCAATATCTTTAGACAGCCTGATCTGGTAGCACCAGTACTGGCAATAGAGTAAAACTATAATAGACTTAGCTCTTCACAATATTATATTATAAGATTAAATATTATTTCACGCTTGTCGAATTCTATTATCTTTTTCGTAATGGGCATAAACACATTAATAGGGGCACACTCGTGCATCGTTACATCTACAACGACCACACACACATTTTCATGAGTAAACACACGCATACAACTTTGCACAAACACGTATATGTGCATACATATACACGTGATATAATAAACACAGTCATGCTGTAAGGTGTACTCATATATATCACTGTATAGATATCCAGGCAGTCTCGCCCACATACTGATTTATCATCGTAAAATACACACATATATACGCCCTCAAACAAATAGCAAAGTTACGATGCAATAAAGAGTAACGGGCAATCGTACTCTTATATATATATATATATATATATATATATATATATATATATATATATATATATATATAACTCAATATCTACGTGTATGTGTGATGTGTGTATGTTTCCTATACAAAGAAGTGTTAGATTATCTGTATAAAATCTCTTGTTGTTTATACAGCAACTGATGAGACTGAACTATTGTCGCAGCGTTTCGCCATTAAACCCAACTTTGGACTCAGCAAACCACTCCTTCCCTAAATTCTCGTTGCGACTGAAGCCATACTTAAACACCTGGTCAAAACTAAAACACTATAAAAAACCTTAACACCTCCAAAGCGAGTGGCCCTGATCTTATACCAGTTATAAAGAAATGCTCTGCTGAACTGGCTCCGTCCTCTCTAAACTCTAAAACAAATTCATGGCTGAATATTTCTTCCCTGATAGCTGATAAACTGGGTCTGTCGTACCAGTCTTCAAAAATGCTGGAGATTAATCTGGTCCTAATAACTACCGCCCACTCAGTCTACTCCCGAACTTTGCTAAAATCCTCTTACCCTCAATCAATATAGCGATAGTCTGGCACCTCGTTAATGCTAAACTTCTTTCTGACCATCAGTATAGATTCAAGAGAACACAATCTATTGCGGATATCCTAACGGTCATCTTTGAACGCATATATTATACACTTGACAAGGGAGGTGAAGCTAGGGCAGTAACTCTTGATATATCTGAAGCCTTTGACAAGGTGTGGCATAAAGTTATACTCATAAAAATTCACTCATTTTGTATAACTGAACAAATATTTAATATAATTAGATCCTTCGTAACCAAAAGAAAGATACAGGTTGCCCTCGATGGCCGTTCATCTAAGCAACATGACATAAATGCTGATGAACCCCAGGGATCTATCATTGAACCTCTACTTATTCTCATAAGAAATCTCTACAACCACCGATTGGCATGGCAAATTACACGCTACCTGAGAGTTTAACGTACAGTCCCCTCGGCCTAATATTCACAGATAACATGAATTGGAACAAATATATTGAAGACATTTTCAAGGCTTATGCCAATACAGTGTGCTCTCTTTGCTGAGAACTTATCACACTTGGCATTATCCTATATCTCTACAATGCCATCATCAGCCAATGCATGCAGTATTGTTGCTACATCTGGTTTGGTGCATCATCCACTGATCTCCCCCTCTTGGATAAGGTCCAAAAAAGAGTCGCCAACTTAATATGTCCCTCACTATCAACAAAGCTCCAGCCCCTGTCCTATCGCTGCAATGTTGCATCCTTGTGGTTCTTTTACAAGTATTTCAATAGATTGTGCTCCGATGAACCTGTGTCCTGGTTCCCCTCTACGTAAATACACTAAACTAACATGACCATCAGTTAAGTCCCATCCATGTGGAAGTCCCCAGATGCCGGAGAGCCTTCTGCTCTAATAGCTTCTTTCCTTGTGTTGCCGGCCTCTGGAACACAGTCCCTGCTCCCTGTTTTCCGGATTTGCAGAAATTGTAAACAAATGTAAACAGACATCACGCTGCACATCTCACAACTTAGGATGACCCTCAAAACCTACACCCTAATTCTCAGTAGCCCTTAACGTCTACAGTGGCGCCCTGCATTGTTTGGGATGAACTATGAGAAAATAACATCCTTAAGACTTCAAATACATCCTATTTTTATAAAATGTAAATTATATGCTTTAAATTCTCTGGGAAAGACAATGGAAATGGTCTCGAATATATGTGTCCTCCTGACCTAAGAAAGCTATTAAAACTTCAAATATATCCGATTTTGATGAAATTTATATCATATGATAAAATACCCCGGAGCAGACAATAACAGTGGTCTCGAATCTCTACGTCACCTTCTATGAGCCGGATACCTTTGTGTCCTAACTACTCATGGGGTACTGCTACTCCAATTTCAATGGTGTATATGAGATTTTTTTATAAGTGTTATTTTAAAAGTTGACTTAAACAAATGTCTGAATTGTTTAGTTAGGAAAGTATCAGACTGTAAACATTGAGTGTGCGCTTTCGATTCTAACCTCTGATTCTTTTTAAAACAAATTATATGGAATCAAAGAATGTATATCCTTTTTTCATATAATAAAACGTAAGTATAGAATTTTAGTACATTTAGTGGGTAACGCCCCTTTATCTGCCGTGTGTCTGCCTATTACTCTTTATCTCTATGTGTTATCTCTTTCCTTCTTTTTCTCTCTCTCTCTCTCTCTCTCTCTCTCGTAATCGCTCTCCTTATATCTAGATATATGTATAAATTGTGTATATTATATATATAATGAAAGAGATCGCCTTTGTGTGTGTCTATTCGTTTATCGAAAGATGCACTAGAGGGTGTACCTAAAATATAAAGTTTGATGCACATAGATAATTTTAATAGAAATATATTAGAAGCAGTCTTTAATCTCTAGGTCTAATTAAAAAACGTTACGACTCTTTCTTCAAATTCGGAACATAAAATAGGCTTAAATGTTATTTTAATATTCGACGTTACAAATATCTGGAGTGCTCAGTTGGTACACTATCAGACTGAAAACACTGACTGTGCAGTGTCAACCGTGTCAGTGGCATTCCTTCCTTGTAGTGCGGTTCCAACAAGAACTGAAGAAATACCTGAAAGAATTTTAACGTAAATAGAAACATTAAATAATAACGAAACCACAACACATGATTCATTACTAAAAAAAAAACAAATCAAAAATTCACCCCAGAATTGAACAGATTATAACACAACTCACAAAACAGACAGGTCACACACATCAACGTACATAAACACATGAGTGCTAGTGCGTGTGTGTGGATGTGTGTGTGGGCAAGAACGAATATTCGCACGCACACGCATGCATATGCGCATCTGTATACATATAACAGATATATGGCACATATGTGTGTATATATTTGTGGGTGTACATACATATGTATAAAAGTGTAGGGGAGTTCGTATGTATGTGTATAAACAAAAACACATATATGCGCGCAGGCAGCTACTTACGTAAACAAAAACCAACGCGCTTACCTAGACACGCATTCAACTCTCCACACACACACACGCACACACACCCCCCCACACACACACAAACACAGACACAGAAACACGCAGACACATGGACTAACAAAAACACAAGCGAAGATGACCGACGGGGATAAAGGTCAAAAACACGTACACATGCTTAAAACATTCATAGATATAACCCATAGAACCATATGATATGAAAACACACACACGTGGAGCATTCACAGAAACGCCAAACTGTTAAAAGCAAATCCATTTTTTTTCAAACGAAAATAATATATGAAAAGAGCCAAGATGCTCGAAACGCGTTATAATATCATAAATTAATAAACAATTTAATTGTTTTTTCAAACTTATAAATATTAGTAGGCTCACTTCTTTAAATGAATATATATATATATATATATATATATATATATATATATATATATGAATTTATAAAGGATACGCGGAAATCTCTCAAAGACGCTTTCGACTATCATCTCGTCAGGAGAAAATCGATAGTTTTTTAATCAATGAATCGTCGAAAGAAAGAGCATCCTCTTTAAATGCATGATAAGTTTTGTACCTCAAAACATTGATATATATATATATATATATATGTATATACATATATATATATATATATATATATATATATATATATATATATACTCTGAAGCTTGTGATACAACTACATCGACATTGCAATTTGGAATATTTTCGGATATTATAAAAAACATATAATTAAATATGTATATATTTTTGTAAGAAAGCATATATATTTAATTGTAGTAAGTTATGAAAATATATTAATTGTGATTAAGCAACACATACTGAAAATAAATACATAAAATGTTATATCTCCTTATAACATATCATGTGGATATATTAAATAATAATATATAAATTGAATACACATATATATATGAATAAATATTTTAAAATTTACATATGTGTGTATATATATATAAATTTACATATGTGTGTATATATATATATATATATATATATATATACTCGAAAAAGAAAATATTTCTTTATACTTAGTCATGCTAATGCGTTGCATAAGTGCGCGTTTGCTCAGATAAGACTAACGGGTATTAGATTGATATTTGACGTGGCAGGTCGACACAAAACTTTTGCGGGTCCTCTGAGCCATCTAATATTGCAGAAAAAACTATTATATTTCTGTTATTTCTAAGAAAACAATCAATTATTTTGTTTTAACGTAATTCGTTTGATCTAATATGTTCTACTGTTTTGAGCTAAATTTAGAATTAATTGTATTCTATTTTTGATAATGGAAAATAACTCTGGCTTGCCATGTTATTGATATTGTACATACACACAAACACACACACATATATATATATATATATATATATGTATATATATATACATATATATACATATTACGTATCTCTAGTTATGCGATATCCTCGTTTTCCGCATGCTATAAAGCATAACAAGTATTTATGTTATATTTTCTTATTGTGTTATATTTGTCCGATTTTATGTCTTATATCCAATCTTATTGGCCTGAAGCATCACTGTGACAGAGCGCTAGTCTGTTTTTCGTTATACTTCTCAGCAAGATTTATATCAATTTATACATCTAGATGGTGCGTTTCACATGCGGCACCTGTTATTTCCTCATAGCCACTAATCTAAGTACTGCTATGTCGCTTACATAAGCCTCTGTTTATTGTAAAGTGGGGCAAAAATAGATGGTTAGCACATTCCTTCTTTCAACTATAAGACACTTTTGAAACCACCAATGGGCATGGCTGATAGCACCCTTCTAGAAAGTCAAATGTTCAAACTTCACAGATACATTATATGGAATTGGTACATAATAAATGTTCCTCAATCTATTCTCTATCTGCCATTATAATATATCTCTTCAAACCCACCATCTCGCCAGTGCATGTAGTATAGTACCACATCTAAGTTTGTAGGCCAACCACTAGCCTCCCTCACTTTGATTGGATACAAAACAAATTTTTTTAACTTAATAGGTCTCGCATTGTCTGTCACTTTCAAGATGCTGTCGTATTGCCACACCGTCGAATACATGTGATTGTATTACAAACATAGTACTGCCCTTGTACTCCCTCAACAAAAATACTCCTGAGACACTCTATTTGTAACATAATTCAACCTCTTCACTGTACAGTCCCAGAGATAGGTTTTATTCTGATAACTTCTATTTCCCCACTGCTTGCTGTTGCAATTCCTGTACTGCTTGATGTTTCCCCAAGAGTATCAAAATGCAGAAATGTGTATGTAATTTAAACAAACATACACACATCCCAACCAGTATTACCCATAAAATTGGTATCCATGTAACGGCTTACGCATCACTTGTGATATGCTTTGTTTAGGGTGAACACTAGTAAGCAAACATTTTTTTAGTTATAAATCGACATAAATTGGTGGTTGTTTATTAACAAATGTAAATTGTATTACCATGCGCCCCATCGTGGTTTTTATCGATTTACTGTTTAAAGACTGACTTCTGTATCATTTGATGACTTCCGTTCAAAGCGAATCGACTTCTTTCTATTAAACTGTTTATAAACGAATGTGTAGATGATGAAGCGTAAACGCCACTGCAATAATTAATGCGAATTAAATATTACATTTGCGATGACTAAATGAAGCTTTAGTATTTATTAACGATATTTTTTCATAATTTAATCTGCTGGAAACGTTATCATCTCGTTGGTAACCCTATTAATTCAATATGAATTGCGGGCAAACGATGTATGTAATAGAATGGGTGGGTAACCTGGTGAATATAACAAACTTTTCAGGCGTTAGTTTTTTATTAATGATGACATTTTAATATTAGGCAAGATAAACATAGTGTATACCTGAGAGTACACACAGCCGATAGTTCCTACTTTGCATAAAGCAATACTCTTCCGTATCAAGAATTGAGTACTTATTGTTATCACTATCGTAACATATAGTTTCATTTAAATGGAATATAATTTATATGTTGTCCAATAGTAGTCTCGTTTTCTCAGATGATAGAACATCAGGCACAAACAACTAGATTACTGGTTGGAATTTCGCAACGTCTAGCCACACGGATGCGTATTAAGATCGAGGAAAGTTCGCATACACAGAAATGCGTTAGCATAAAATTGCACAACATTTAAAGTTTGCGCAATCCTGTGTGTAAAACGTCCTGTAAGAATAAATCATTAAAAAAAATATATACAATAATCGCTAAGTAGTAGTCCACGTTTTAACATACATATATATATATATATATATATATATATATATATATATATATATATATATATATATATATATATATATACGCGGACGTCAAGCGTAGTATACCGTCTGATTAAACGTTAACGGTTATTTTATCAATATAATTATCTTATTCGCTACAATTTATTTGAAAACATATTTAGTACAGCCCAGACGACATGTAACATGAAACATTTTCAAATAACCAGCAAAAAAACAAAACAAAGGGGGATAACTGATTTTTAATTGAATAATATAATAGGAGTTATATATATTAAGCTTAAAAATGTGCAAACAAATAACAATTAAAAACCAAAATGGCGTTACCTCCTTCGCTGTTTAGCTTGGAACAAAACGTAATATTTGTTCTGATACTTCGCTACATATTTTCTGTACTCGGTCAGTGAGAAAGAAATCATCATAGTTAAGAAATAATAATGGTTGTCCCAATTCAAAGTGGCCCTTATTTAGAGATAGATTTTACCTAATCTATATACAGATTTCGCGTATAACTCTTCCCTCGTGAGGAGGCAATTTAATAGAGACTTTTAAACTTTTCGGACAATGTCGGGTAGGAGCAGTTAGTTGTATATAAAACTAAGAAAGTCGACTATTAGGCGAATACTAATATAACATAATGTCGTATTTAGATTGGTAATAGCAAGTCGAAATAGACTGCTGTAAGTCATACAATGTTATGACTATAAACGATTGGAGAAAAGTCATTTTAGCAATGAAGGAAACATCCACGATTATTGAAGCAGTACTATTCATGAAACAAAGGTGAATCAAAAGTAACCGGGTAGTAAATACATTCTAATGTTTCAGAATTTTTCAGATAAAAATTCACAATCAGTCATTTTATTTAAAATCGCCCTTACACCTATAAAACATAATCCTGATATCATGTCATAGATTTTTCAAACAGTTTGTATAATTGATAAACAAAATAGTTCTATTAACTTAAATATAAACATATTTACAAAAATAAACTCATTTCAAAATAATAAGTCCAGACACAAATAATAACCATCGTATATTGATAGAGTGCATATTCTGATATTGTTTACACTTCTAAAAATGACAAAAAAATAAACATAATCGATTTGTTTTTTAACTGAGATAATATGTTCAGATAATCACTCGATTTTACTTTTATCTTTATAGATTTGTTACAAAAAATGTCGAACTGCAAGGTTTAATTACAAATATCTATCAAGAACTGAAGAATAACTTTTTTTTATAATTGGTTTTATTTGTATTACTATACCCACCTTGTTTGTTATTTTTATTACACGTCGGCCGATGTAACCTTCTACAAGTGAGACTTTTTTCTAATTTGAGTATACTTCTCTCAAATTCAGAAACCAATACGAAATTTCGAACCGAACCCTTTTATTTAATCAACAAGGGGAATATAAATTGTTCTCGTTTCGTCAACTATGACCAGGTAGATGTGTTAATTACTTATTAAGTTATTTTCAGTTGTTATTGCCTATAGAAAGGATTGAACCTGCAACTTACAGAAGACGATCAGTTTTGATTGATTGTTAATCAATTTTTTTCTTTGTTGTATGCTATGGAAATACTCTTAGTTCAAATAATGAAACGTATTGTTATTTATTGTCTCTTTCTTTGGGAACTAGCAGACTTTGAATAATATAATTAATACATGGCAAATGACAATGGCTTCATCTTATGACACTAACGTTAAGTCTGTAGTAGAATTGAACAAGAAATGGGTGTTTACACTTGCTGCTACTACGACACAAAGCTTCTTTCCTTTCACAATTATAGGAACCCGTTCCAATCATCGATTGACATTGCATATAACACTCTTCCCGAGAATCCAACATTCAAACTCCTCGGCAACATAAATTGAAACAAACCTCTATCAGGCAAGAAAACTTTTCACACCTGCCAGTAGACTATATGTCAATAAATTGACCATTCACCCATGATTAGAGTATTGTTGCAACATCGTGGCTGGGACACCAACAACTACTGTCCCCCTCTTTCACAGGGTCCAAGAAAATGCATTTAACTTAATAAGTCCTACACTGTCTGTCAAGATCCAGCCTCTGTCCCATCGCGGCAATGTTGCATTCTGTGCTTGTTTTACAAGTAATAACACTGAATATGCCCTGAACTTTCTGCACTTGTGCCACCGCAACATAAATACCTCCGACCATCCCGTCAAGCAGCAAAATAACACCACCTTCACTGTAGAGGTTTTTAAATGCCGGAATAGTTTATGCTCAAATAGCTTATTTTCTCTAATCGCTCAGCTTTAGAATTCCCCACTTGACCCCTGTTTACTCGACTGAACAAACATGCAACTGTTTAAATGTAATATAAACACACTTTTTGCTACATAACTCCCTACTTTAGGATGCCCCCTATAAATTTCGCCTCTAATCAGAGTAGCCCCTGACGTCTCAGTTGCGATGTTTCTTGTTTGGGGATTAATAAATGTTTTTAAAAATAGAGAAATCAGAAAATTTAAACCAAAAAATAAACTGGAATATTTAGTAGTCATACGACTCAAACACTTCAACATATACAAGAATGCATCGTCTTCTATGAGAGATATAAGTTGTCGGCTAAAAATGCTTGGAGAAAAGTAATCTTCTGTAATGGACTAAACTTACAAAAGCTTCCAGCATTCGAAACCATAATAATTACCGCCGCCAAGGTTTGCAAACGCTGCATTATCACCTACATTAATAGTTCTTCTATCAATTATGGTTTCAGTTTTTGTATCACTAGAAAGCAAGTGCGACCTACATATCATTGAAGGCCGGATGAATTTAATAACGTACTTAGCAGTTTTAGCGAATAAAATATTGTCGTTCGAACACTCGTTATCAAACTCAAGAAATTGGATATTCCAGCAAGTTTCCCGCCCACAGTCATATTAGCTATTCCGTTTTAAATTGGGGTTTTAGCAAGGAAATCCGCATTGTAAAGTGGCCAGCGAAGTCTTCCAATTTAAACATTATACAAAATGTTTGGGGGAAACTGAAGGATGCTTTAGGTGGAGAATGGAAAAATAAAAGATGTCTATGGACGTTTTACTATAAGCAATTCAATCTACTTTGGCAAATGCAATAACATCTGAATATACATCGATTCTTTACACACATTCGTGCCAAAAATTATTCAAGACACAGAGGTAGGACATATAGATTATTGAATGTATGCAATGCCATTTTCGAAGAAAGTTATGATCTTATCATATATAAAGTAGAGTTAGAGTTTGCTCCTGTAGCATTGGCAAGTATAGCTTTCTAAAAAATGCACATATACGAATCTGCTTCGGCATTGATTCAGCCCAATTATTGATGCGCGTTTTCGGAAACTATGAGATTTGTATCGTTCAGTTTAACCGAATCTTATATTTAGATAGTCATCCGCACAGAAAATGACATAACATTGCACCTGTACACTCAGTGCTATATAACAAGGTAGCGGGCCCCTTCAGAGTATTTCGATGATTTTATATACTAGCATATTAGAGCCCCACGTTCAAAGAAAGAATTCGATCACTCTTCACAGGAATTATTGTTTTCGATTTCTGAGCTGAAGAGCGCACAAGTAAAATTATATGTTTGTCAAGTTATTCAGCTAATACGGTCTGAGGCATAGTAACACGTCAATACAGAAAGCGAGCTGTAATAATTTAAAATATTTCAACCTTTGGTGAGTTCCTACAGAGTCAACACGTGGCAGATACACGCCCAGAGCATGGGAAGATACGTCCATATGGAGTACGACCTAAGTTGTGGCCAGACCGTCGAAATAGGAGGGCGAATAAGTGAAAAAATACAAACTGAGAAGTTAGCCGCCAATGAGATAAATTACTATATGAGTCGTTAGAATTGCTCGGACAACGCCAAATTACCTTGCCTAATATATATGTCATAATAGTATTTATAGAAAAGACTAATACTAAAAACATCACGTCTATGAGAGAGGGGGTGTAGAGAAGAAAAAAGGGTGTGGCCAATCAAATAACATATACGTTTCTGCACCTTACTATGAACTCGCAAATGGGACAGAGATTCACCAGCCAAATATGACAACTATACTCAATACATGATCTTATTGTTTCTTTGTAGGGATATATTATAGCCTCAGCTGTGAGAATGTGTTTGGAGCGATGAAGAGAAATTACTTTACGAGAAGCAGAAAAAGCAATGGATCTAATTTAAGAATTCCAAGGTGGGTTTGATAAGAGAGAAAAACCAATGAGTTTGAAGGTCGATTTCTCTTCAACAGCAGAGGCATACATGTGAATCTCAGGAAGAAAAAGAACAAGCGTACGATTGAAAGAGACGAGGTGAGTCTTAACTGGATCAAATGTAACAAGCCATGTCATACCCTAATCCACAACTGAACCTAAGTCAACGTGTAGATCAGCCTCATACTTCGACTGATTCGAGTGAGATGCGCGAGAAGAAACACTTGAATAGAGAGTGGTATCATCATTATAGATGTTAATTTTTTTGGACAATATTCTCATGAAGATAATTTATATAGAGAAAAAACAGTGTTGGGCTAGAATAGAGTCCTGAGGAACGCTAACATTGATAGGAAAAGAGAATGAAGAGAGGATGTCCAAAGTTAGTCGCAAGCCTCGATCAGAATGATAAGACCTTATAATGTCAAGAACCTCACCACAAAAAAACTGACATATCCGCTCAGTTAAAACAGTTTAAAGATCAGCAGTTGAACGAAAACCACGTAAGCCATACTGGACATCACTAAGGAGACCCAGACCATCCAGAAAATTAACAAGCTTACCGTTGATCAACCTTCTAAAAACTTTGCTAATAACGGAGCAAAGACTAATCGGACGATACTTAGTTGGGTCAGACCGATAACCAGCATATTTTAAAAATGGGGACTACAGAGGACTCCTTCAAACAAGAAGACTAAGAGGATGATACTTAGTTGGGTCAGATCGATCACCAGCATTTTTAAAGTTAATAAGAACAGAGGAATCCTTCCAACAAAAAGGGAAACAGGGCTGAGACAAACGGATATTGAATAATTTTGAGAGGATAGAAGAAACTCCAGGAACACAACGCTTGGGAATAACACCATAGATGTAATGAGGACCGGAAACTTTAGACTGGTCAAGATCAGAAAAAACCCTTGCAACCATAGTTGGGGTGATAATGACCGAATTAAGAGACTGGTCGCTTTTCAAAGAAGAATTAGGAAGAACAGCACCATAATTATCAAGAGAAGAATTGTACGCAAAAAGACGAGCAAAGTGATCAGCCATATCCTTAGAAGATGAAATAACCTGACGACCATTAAAAGAGGAGGAATAGCAGACTTGCCACTATAAATTACACTCTTCTAGATTTTCCAAAAATAACGCGACCCAACCCTTTGAAATGAGATAGAATCACAAATGCTTTGAGAGTAGCTAGACTCAGCCTCAAAGATTTCTCTCTTCTGTAGGATTGTTTAGGATTCTCAAAATGATTCTGACGATAATTATTAAAGTAATGGTTACGATGGGCAATGACAGAAACACAAACAGATGAATACCATGGAGGAGAATGAGGTCTGGCTTGAAACTTACGATGATTGATGAAGGTGTCAATTCAACAAGAAGTCAGTCAGTAACCTCCATAGCAAGATCGTTCGCTAAAACACAATAGAACGTCACATAGGTAGCTGCGAAGCCCATCCCAATCATCCCTCCTGTAGTTGAACATCTTCCTATGGAAGGGACGATTATTAGAAGACTTAACCTCAACATCAACACCCGGATTATCAGAAGAACCACAGTAGAGAAGAGGAAATATAACATGAGTCAGGACCAGAAGTGATAAAAAGATCAATGAAGGGTTGTTGATGATCATCATTATCAGGAAAACGTGTGGGGAGAGTGACTATTCGGGACAAGTCATGAGACACAGAAAAGTTAAGACAGATTTCACCAACTAGATCTGTGCAATTAGAGTGAAGAAGCCAGACAGAATGATGACTATTGAAGTCACAAAAGCAGAGATGGAGCTTGGCGGATGAATTTGCAATGCATCATCAATACTGCTGGATATAGCATTAACAACAGAAGGGGGTGGTACAAAAAGAACAAATACGAAGTGGAGTGTAGCAAAGACAACCTCATACAGATAAAAGGACACCCATGAGATTCAAGGCTGGGAACACATGTAATGAGAAGATCCTTGCGACGAGAAAAAGCAATACCATGCAAATGCGTGGAGGATTCTAAGCGGAAAAGAGGCAAATAACCATCCGCATGTAGATCGTTGCTATCAATAGATGCATTCAGATTAGTCGCACAAAAAGCAACGATGTGATGAGATTTGCCGAACAGAAAATAATTAAACATCAGGAAAGTTTCAGCTCAGACCTCTGATGTTACTATAGAAAATTGTAAGGTGTTTGTGTGTGGATTTGTAGAAGGCATAATAATAAAAATGGAGCCTGAAAGAGACCCACCCCAACATTAAATCCCTTGGACTCCAAACAAGCTAGCTAAAAAAAAATAAGCCTTTCAAGCGTCCAATAAGTAGGGAAGGAGTTACTATGTTGGCTGACAAACAAGGCCACCCCTAAACGAATTATGTAGCTAACCACAAACCAGTGTTTTATCGTGACACCATCACGCTCAAATAAAAGTTAAAGATGGCCTTCTCCCTTAGATGTAAGTCAACATCCTGTCATTTTAAGAGTCTCGGCATCAAGAGTTACCAAGACTATTCAAGTATTTATATACCCACATATATGTAAAACTAGAGTGAGTCTTTATTTTTAATTTTTTAATTTTTTTTAGTGTACCTTATAGTATACTTGCACATATGTAACAGTAATACACATTTATAAAATGACTTATCAAAGCAAATAACTGCAGCTCCACTTTAATATATTTTGTATTTGATTTTGAATCCACCAATATTATTTAAAAAAAAACGTCTTTGGTGTGTCGGTGTCTTTATAATGAGCGATCCGATGACAACATGCAAGAAACATTAATATGAATGGTTTTTCTTTTTTTACATTAATTTCTGTTATTAGCGCAGTGATCATGACCGTATCTTTTAATCAAGCAACACATCCCGTAGAAAGTAGTAACCAATCAATGAAGAGATTTAGATCACGCCAGTCTTCTTCAACAGAGTGGAATTGCTTCAGTGCTGGCGACCTGTAAAAACAGCCAAAAGTTGGTGACGCCACATAAACCAACGCCAGAAGTATCAGCTCGGGACACGAGTAAGTATAGGCTCCATTATTTGGTTGCTGTGAGGAAGGGAGCGGGTTACACTACTACCACTGTTATTTACGTACACCGGGAATACTGTTGATGAATAAACTACGTTATTTTTAAATAGTTCTTACTACTGTATACTAGGCATTCTACATTTTAAATTTAAACAAAGGAGGTCATCTCTTGCTATTTTCATGTCTCAGAAATATTTGGATTTACTACTCTAATTAATTTAGTTTACATTCTTGATTACTGGAATAGCAGATTACTAGATTTTGATTCATTGAACACCATTTTCCCCTGGTAATTCTAAACATTTACTAACGTTCCCAACACGCACTAAAATACGAATCTGTTCTTTCCTTCGTCAATATGTTTTTTCCATTCTGTTTCATTTGCCGTTTTACAGTAACCGGCATTGTGTTACCCATAAATGAACTTACACGCGCTACACAATAGCAGTTCTCGCGATTCCTATAGTAACTATAGCAATATGATAACGGTGTGTGACGTCACAACACTTATGGTTCGACATCCTTTCAGTGCTTCTGCACTAATCTTTTAAACTTACACACCTACATTAGAATAGCGGTTATTTACACATTTTTATGGGTAAATAAAATAAAATAATTACCAAATTTGATTTGAATATTTGTTATAGTGTTTTCTTATGAAGAAGCAAGCTTAGTCCCTGATTAATTTCAAGAAATAAAATTAATATTCCGAATAAATTACTTATCAAAATAATTACCGATTAGAATACATCCACTATAACGTAGTTTGGTATATCTATATAAAATTATTGTTTACAGAAAATCCGGTGCTTATACTTATAAGGGCACATATGAAAAAATGCATTTAAAAAAATATAAATATAGTTTAAACTTACCAATCAAGCAAAAATAAGAATCCCCGAAAAAGTTAGAAAAAATTATCGAGTAGAATTTTAATTAAAAATAAAAATCAGTTTTATTGTATGTTGACAACGCCATTCTTTTATTACGTGTTTATATTGTAGACTGAGTTTTGCCCCTCTATTTCTGCTCATATGAATGGCGATTCAGCACAATATAAAGATTTTATTTTTCATTTTTAATTATATCTTGATAATTTTTGGTGTAGATACGTATTTTTGCCTGATACATCAGTATATAAAAGTGTTTTCTAGTGTATTCGTTTGGAATTGCAGTTTTTACCTGTGCAAATGTGTTTTACATGTTCCCTTATCTGTATATACACCAACATACTTATCAAATTAAATCAGCTAGAATTTATTTCGTTTTTAACACAACTTACTGCAGTTCTTGTAGTCATTAAATATTATTTCGAAAGAAGTATTTATTTGAATAATAACATTGTTTTATTACAACAATAATTAAATTCAGTACATTCAATAAACCATCATGCCTTTCGTTTTTTATCAGACAATTATCTATTTCAAAGAATATTTACGTGAAGAAATCCTATTTTGAAAAACATATTCCTTACACAAAATACGTCCTGACTTATGTAAGATGCCACGTGTAAGTTTAACAACTAAAATTATTTCATATATAAAATATGAAATAATTTTAGTTGTTATCTGTTAATTTTAATTAATATTTTAAATTTTTATTTAATTTTGATATTTAGATTTGACTTATTATTATTTCATGAGTATCGGCCCAGACAAGGCATGAAGCCACTTGATGTAAGTAGCTAACATGAACGAAATATGATCATCGCAAAGACAAGAGATGCATATTGGCCTTAGTCATGAAATAACTAAAGCTATACGTAGAAGGAAAACAACAGCTACTGTATTACAGTGAGGTATCAAAACAGCGAATTGACGGAGACCACTAGACCAACGAGTCAAAAGAGCTGGAACGAGGACATAGGGAATAGGTCACATACTTCTGAAGAACACACGCCATAATAGTATTTATAGAAAAGACTGAGACTAGCAACATCACGTCTGTGAGAGAGAAATGACTTTACTAGAAGCAGAAAGAGCAATGGATCTAATGTATGAAATGTAAAAAGTATTTTATGAGAGACAAATACCAAGATGTTTCAGGGTCGATTTCTCCTCAAGAGCAGAGCCATTCATGAGAGTCTCAGGAAGAAAAAGGACAGGCCTAATATTGAAAGACACGGGTTTGGTCTTTGCTGGATTAAACGAAACAAGCGATTTCGAAACCAAATCCACAATTAAACACAGGTTAACTCTTAGATCAGATCCGACTGATCCGAGGGAGATGAACGAGATGTAACACCAGAATGGAGACTGGTATAATTATCATTAAAATTCAGAGTCGTCTCTAGTATGCAATATTTGCTTATGCATCGAATTAAAAACGGGTCTCCTTGAAAACAACTGTATGTACCAATACATGATTAATGTAAGGGTTATCTAAAAATGCATGTAATCTTATAAACTGTTATTGCATTTCTAATTGTCTGCATAAATATTATTATTAAATATGTCACACGCACACCTAACAAAAACATCCGCGCCTCTACGTACTTTAACACGATATTGTTATGAAATAATACGAACGTTTTTATTTACATTATAAAGATTTATTAATGTTTTACTGTATCGAATGGAAAGTTGATAACGATACGGACGGACGGACGACCTGGGTGTTCCAAGTCTGAATCCACTCGGTTCCACAGTACCACATTTACCTAGAGATGTTGGCAACTTTCACGCGGTCCTTCAAGTAAGTACCCGATGTCTTTCTAGAAAGAATTATGACTAGAAAGATATCGTGGAAACCAATGCCAACACTAGAATCATACCGGAATGAATGAACCGCATATAATTGTTCCAATTTTAAATACATGTACTAACAAAAATTACATTCGTTTCATTTATTTAAATACTATTTTAGCTGACAGTTAATTTACAAGTGAATACTTATCTTGGGATTTTAACAATAAAAACATTAAATGAAAAGGTTAAAATGTTTCCTTTATTTATTCAAAACAAAATATTTATCTGTCATTATGTTTGACGGTAAAACGAAGGAAAATATATGTTCTTTTAAACGTTTTCAATTGTTAAGATTTTAAATAACTATAGACAGAAGAAACAGATTCGCCTATTTTATTTAATCTGGTGAGGACAATTGTTTCTTCAGAGAAAACGTTTTTCTTAATACTACTAATCCTAACCGTAATCCTAACCATGATATACATATACCATTACAAAATAAATCTTCTTTTGAACAGTAAATTATACATATAGTTGATTAAAGAAACCGTGGAATTTCAACGGAGACCAGCTACCATATAAATATAAAACCTTCAATTCTCAATTTAAACGGTAGTACCTGACTTAATAACTGGTCATGTTCTACATATAATTATATATATATATATATATATATATATATATATATATATATATATATATATATATATATGTATATATGTATATATATGTATATATGTATATATATATATATATATATATATATATATATATATATATATATATATATATATTATATATATATATTTAGATTTAAACCTTGAACGAGATATCATCTGCCTTATTTGGTCCTGGAAGTATATAAAAAAAATGGCCAATTTCTCTCTTTTCAGTCCTCTTTAAGTGCGTCTGGACTCACCTATTTTTTTAGCACTTTCTCCACACTGCTCCCACGCAACGAGTGTTCTTCACATTCTACAATTCATTTGACTTCTTTTCAACGGAAATTTACTACCCGGATAATCTGCATATATTTTTCACGGAATTTTTCTTTTCATTCACTGCGTTTTTTTAACAAAAATTCCTTTAATAATAATTTACATATCTTTCAAATATTTGAACTTTGCTTTTTTCGAAAGCCAACTTATCCATCTGTATTTCTCCTCTGATGATAAGATTTCGATCTTTGAAAAGCCTTGGCTTAAGGAAATAATAATAAACACTAGTTTATTACTGAATACACCTTGCATTGAACAATTTAAATTTGAAATAAATTTGGACAATCGTCGCATATTTATCACTCTTTTTTCTTCTATCTCTACAATTGCTTTATCTCGTATATTTAGCTAATCCTCTTAACAATACGTTCCATCTACTAAAAGTGTTTACTTTGGTTTATATATATATATATATATATATATATATATATATATATATATATATATATATATATATATATATATAGGGTGAGCCCAGCCCATGAGATTTTTGGTTACTAATTTATACCTGCATATAGTTTGCATTGTTAGAAATTTAAAACGATCGTTTATAACATAGGTCTTATTGAAACAGAAGAATAACGCAAAACTATGTCTAATGTTCCTTTCGTTGAGCAAGTGCACAATGACGTCGATGCTATCAGAAACGGTCAATCATCCTTTGGATGAGTTCAAGCGTGATATTGTGTCAAGTTTCCAGCAAAAGAGTTCATAGGGATCTTGATGTATGACATATCCCCTCTGTAATTGAAGTTTATGTAACAGTACACTCCAAACGGTAAAATCTGGTTGACATTTTGAGAGCTATTCATTGGTTTAATGAAGTCAGGATTATTGGCTGTGATACAGGCAATAGTTTCCCTGCATGTATTGACATTTGTTTATCTTTGTTATCATGTCTATATTTATCATTCAGGTACTAGTTTATGTTGTGGAATAGCTGATCACATTCTATCTCGATTCACAAGCTGAGTCCCTGTTTGTCTAATACCTGTTATGGAAGTGGCACCCTATATATTAAACATGCTTCGAAAATTTAAATAAATATAATGGTTGATTCAATGAACACAACAGTGAGGTACAATTACAAGTAATTAATGTGTGTGTTTTTATTTTCTATAACATCACCTATATGTATCTACAGACAGCTATTTTGTGTTCCATGACTCGTCAGTGTGGCTATAGACGCATGCTTAATTCTCTATTCAAAGATATGTGATCGTATCGGAATCGCAGGAAGAATATAAAAAGCTTCTGATTACTTTATATAAGTACAACTGCATAATTTTGCTTGTGAATTTGAAAAGCTAAAATAAATAATTATCTCAATAATAGACGATTCTATTCATTTAAGTTTGTAATAAATGTAATATTACATCATTTTTTGCAAGTAAAATATAACGTTATTAATTTTAATTAAATTCATAACTGAAAATAAAATAACGGATGAATAATGTTGCTGTTCTGAAGATAAAATCTTATCTTATCTTGTTCTGTCACGTGGTCTAGATGAGTGTTGGGACGCCAAGGATTACCTAGCAGCTACCTTTCTCCAACACTCACGATTTGTTTACCTTCCTGACAGTATTACGTAACATCAGCCCCGTTTACTCTCGCATGTTGTTCTCCCACTCTTTCCTTCAACATGACTGCTTCCCTGATGACTACAACATGGTTGTCTCCTTGTCCAATGTCAACAAATAATCGTTATGTCGTTGTATTAAGTCATACATGTTGTCCATCCCATCCATTGTTTCCAAATTGTTCGTAGTGTTTTTTGTCATCCAACTGATATTCACATTATTCTTTAACATCGAGGGGATTGTGGCCTTGGTAAACAGTGACTTGTAGGGATAAAATCATTTTTTTCTGTTTGTGTTAATACCAGATGGATATAGCGCTACAAATATCTGAACTAAAAGAAAAAAATATCAGTATGGATTCAGCAATCTCTCATCACATGTTTACCGCCGTATGGATGACCGTTAGCCCGGCAGAGAAAACCTGAAAACCAATTTTCCTAAACCCTCCCCCAGTTCTATTTTCCTGCGCGTGTTACTGCGCCCTTTCCATCCTCGTATATTGTCCTCTCGCCTCTTTCTTTGTCTGACCTTCCTTCTCTCTCATTATATAGTTCCCTGCAGAATTGTCTTTGCGAGACCTGATGCGATATGGCCGTACAATTATTTTTCTCTTCTTCACAGTATTTCAGTATTTCAGTAGATGGTCCGCCAGCTTGTATGCGTCTGTTCTGTTCTTCCTTATTTTTAATGTAGTCTTTGTATGAGTAGTTTAGAATATTTGGGAACATTTTATCTCTGTGGCATGTATCCTTCTCTCGATATCCGCAGCTGAAATATAGCTCAAATGTCAGGTGGATGTGCTACCTGGTTATCTTAATATTTCCGTAAACGTTGTTGAAAATCAAATACTGTTGTTAAGCTTAGACGTACTGTGTCGTGTGCAATGCCATTGTTTCAACTACAGGTAGACAAACTGCTAATATTCAATTAAATTACTTTGCAATGAGAAATATTTTTCATCATATTTTCAAATCGCCTTTTTTAAATGACTTGCTTGCCTGACAGGTCAAAAAGTACAACAAAGTAAAAACAAGTCATATTATGAAACGAACAAAAATATACTTTAATGAAGTAAGTTCTGATAAATATCGATGAAGAGAGAAATGATTATAGAATAAAAGTTTCATGTTCTTCAAACGTATAACAATTGAATATATGAAGAGAAATAAACAAAATGTAAAATGTTCGTTTCCTTCATGATACAAGATATAGCAAATGTGTGTGTGTGTGGCAGTGAGTTACCTATAGTCTCCGAAAATAGTCGACAAAATAAATTACACTAAAGTAATATAAACTAAGTATCATTACGGGGAATTTTACAAAATACTTCCAGCTGGTATTTTTTTATTAAATAAAATTGATGAAATGCACGAAGTCCTGAAAGTAAAAAATACATTTTTAGTTGAATTAATTAAAAGTTAATTATTAAAAAAATAAAATGAACATTGAGAAAATAAATCGCAAAAAATCCTCATGATAGAGTAGTTTATTGATAATTAATAAAGATTATGAATTTATATTAATGTAAAACAAACATGTAAACATATACAATATATTTTAGTTAATTTTATTTCGATAGAATTGTATAAATTGTTATATCTGAGAAGACAAAATGTATTATGGTCTTCTATTTTATGTTCTTAAAATAAAAAAATAGAAAAGAGTTGAAGTAGAGAAACATCAATTAGATCATCTTCTTCTCATTTCTTTTTCGAATAATATAAGTATTTATTAATTAGTGATTTAAATAAGTGAAAACACTCAACGAGCCTTTAATTGTATTTAATATTTATTTTAAATTGTCAAATATACCAAACAAGTAGCGTGACTATTTAGTATAGTGTTGTTTATTGTATTCGATTGTATATTAATAAATATGATTATATTGTGTTAATTTAGATGAAAGAAAAAATAACATTTTATAAAAGTTAAAAATCATTATGAAACGAGAGCCAGTCAAACAGAAGAACTTAAGTATTATTAGTACGACAACGGTGAACAGCCAAGTTGTAGTGTTAGTAATAGTTTCAGTTTATCTCGCGTTGCTCATCTCATAAAACGCATAATATGTGGCAATCGACGATACTCTTATTTCTTTGGTAATTTTATTTTTTACTTTCTTATTTTGTTAAACAAGTGGCCGTATGTGTTGGAAGTCATTTGGTTTGCCTTGTGCGATTTAGTACGGGTGGGCCCGTACAGTCGAGTGCAAGATAAACTGTTCTCACAGTCGGAGCTCACAGACGTGACAGGGTCACCACTTGACGAGACCTCAGATTCAGGGTCAATGTGCACCTGCGATAGGGGCTCTGTGACGCTGCGGGCTTTTGCGTGGGAAGCAGAATTTTGTCAGTCTGGGTTTGTGAGCCGAGCGGACGTGTTTCACTATGTGGTCTACAACATGATTATGGGGATTTGGTTCCCTAGGAGAGTGCAGGCGTGAGATCTCTTCTTCATCCCTCCTCGAATGGCTAAGGACTTGACTAGGAATTGACTACTATAGGGCAGTGGTTTGGTCTCTCCCTCGACGTTGATGAGGCATCTTCAGGCGATGGAAATCTGACGCCTGAAATAAAACAGAATTGAGGGTTTGAAAGACTATTTGTCTCTTGAATCGGTCATGGAGTTTCTTTTTTGTAGCGGCAGGGTTCACGGCAGAAAGAAAGAAGAAAAATTCAACGACTAAACGACACACCTCTCATGGTGACGAGGAAAGAGAGAAAGGACAAGAAATTTAAAAGTAAACAACATATACATTTTTGGTGTTAAAATTACCAGTTGTTTAAGCGAGAACTGCATCGGCCCGTTCCGGGACGGGTATGGAAAACGAGAACTGCCACGGCCCATTCGGGATGTTATATAACAATAGTCATTGGCATTGCCTTCTACATCATAATTCAGGAAGAAGCACAACTCATCTCTATGAATTATACCACTTACTCTTGATGTTTACCTTATCATTAAATATTATTTTTCTAGTAATTTATATGATTGAAGGCTGGTTTCATCACACGTAATTAAACACAGGAACGATTATGCCATGTATAGCTATTCTTATAAATGAACTATTTATTAGAAAACACTGACAGTTAGATATACTTAATTCTCATATAATTTGTAAACTTAGTTGTAAAACATATATATCTAAATAAAGTTAAACTATGACTCTATGAACCACGTTTGTTGTATACATATATTAAATATGCTTATATAATTAAAGTATATTTATTTGCGGTCTAAATAACATAAAAATCATTTTTTGATTAATGAGACTTAAAAAGAAAATCAGCTAAATGAACAGTAAAAAGGAGTCAGTAATGGCGATGATTCGGTTAAAATAGCATGCATAAGCTCCATTATGATAAGATAATATATGTGTGTTATATTCATTTAAGATATAACTATGAGTGGAGAGTATATTTTCTTATTAAAATATCTCCAGACAAATCATGAAGCCACTTGATGATATGTTCTAAAAAGAACGAAACATGATAAACGTGAATAATATCTCAAAATAAGAGGTAGATAGAGTCACGTTAAAACGGGGGCGTCTTTTAATTGACGGTGATGAATTCAGTGTCGAAGTAATCGAAACTAAAGCCAACCAAATAGTATTACAGTGACGAACTTAGTCATCCACGCTGGAAATTCCTCAAGGGGCACACATCTATTGGTGACATTGCACTTGGGAATAGTCCGACATTCAAAAGTGCTAATAGAGAAGCCTATTAAGAGTAATCCCTGAGTTCGGTCTCCTTTACTATCACGTGGGAAGCTGCTGACCAGAAAGGCACTATGACCACCGTCTACCAACGATTCTGGCTGACAAAAATCCTATCCCTGAGCACGGTTCATTTAATACCAAGCAACAAAAATACAGAGCATCTAATGGTACAAATAATGCTTCAAATAAAAAAAATATTAATGCCATAAACGTTTTACCTATTAACTATTGTTTTATCTACTGAGTATTAATACGTTTTCAGATATGTTAAGCCAACATTTAATGATGTATTTTCACATTTCTACCGAAGATTAATAAACACAATAAAGAAAGTATATCTTACCTGAGAGCACTATAGGGGCTGATTAAAACTTAAATGATGAACATTGATTACGTATTTTATTAGACAAAGAAATAATCAATAATTAATGTCACTTTTTTCAATTTTTTTTGTTTAAATGTTTAATTACGTTCAAAGTATGATATGTTGGCTAATTCAAAGTAGTATTTATATTTATATTTAATATCATCAGATATTTAAGAAGATGACATACATCTCATTGTATTAAAATAGATTTATAAGTGGGATATAAAACATTAAACAAGTTTTTCCTAATAATAAGTACACATACAAGTGAAAATGACGGTGGTAACTTCAATTAATTTCATGGAAATCCACGATTGCGAATTAAAGATATCCCAATAAAATCCATGACGGAGGATGGGAATAATATTATGGAAAGCCATGACTGTTGATTCACGCAATCTTACAGAAATACACGATTAAAGATTAACGCAATATTACAGATTGTCACGATTGAGGTTTATTGCAATGTTACGGAAAGTGGGGATTGCGGATGGAAGGGTGCTTACAGTAAGCTACGATCGAGGATTAAGTCAATGTTACTGAAATCTAAGTTTGACGATTAACAAATCTTATGATAATCCATGAGTAGTAATTAAGGCAATGATCAGCCACAGTCGTAACTTTTAAATATATAACAGTTAATTCTATTACGCTTTCCATACATATCTAGGGTTTACACTGTTAATTGTTAATTGTATATTTAATATAGAGTCAAATCAGACTTTCCGCTATATTTCTAACCGGTACAGTTCATTAAAAAAACTACATGCAGAATGTTGGTTCTTATACGTTTTAATCGCTTAGTGGCACGTGATTCTTTACAATATAGTTTCGTGCGAATTAACCGATGCTTATTCTTTATATGTGACTGCCGTTTCCTCTTTACTTAGCAATTTCAGACTGTGAGTAAGAGATTCTGTAATAAGTACTAATTCTTTAACTCAAACCACTGTAATAAAATAGAGTATAAATCTGACTAAAGTCACTTTTACGTATAAAACCGTCAATTAGCCCAGTTCGCATAAATCATTACGCATATTAAAAACTATGCGCTTAATAAAATAGCTTTTACAAAGTTACGTATCCAGATTAAAAATAATGCGCACATATCCCCAATACCCCCCCCCCTTCTGTCTTCTTCAATTATATATCATTAACCCTCTCGTACAAGACTTTAATAAAGTTCTAAACGTAATAAAGAGATTACACACTATTTTTGTTACTATTGATTATTAGTGCTATGGGTGTTTGGTTACTTGATAGAAGAAGTAAGGGGCATATTATTTTACTTGCGTGCGAGGGTTTGGAGCGTGTCAATAGGTTCGCAGAAAGTACTTGGCTCTCTTCCATGAAAAAAGTAACTTTATTTTCTACATCCTTGTGCCTGGCGTCAGGTGGACATACAACAAACATAGCTTCTTTCCTGTGACTTCCTGTTTGTAGAGGGACTGCTTCTATGCTGATTACAAATACAATTACAAATGCAATGTCAACATATACGTGTTATACATTGATACTTGTTATACATTGGTACTTGTTATACATTGATGCGTGTTATACATTGATACGTGTTATACATTGATACTTGTTATACATTGATACTTGTTATACATTGATACGTGTTATACATTGATGCGTGTAATACATTGATACTTGTTATACATTGATACTTGTTATACATTGATACGTGTTATACATTGATACTTGTTATACATTGATACGTGTTATACATTGATACTTGTTATACATTGGTACTTGTTATACATTTATACTTGTTATACATTGATACGTGTTATACATTGATACGTGTTATATATTGATACGTGTTATACATTGATACTTGTTATACATTGATACTTGTTATACATTGGTACTTGTTATACATTGATACGTGTTATACATTGATACTTGTTATGCATTGATACTTGTTATACATTGATACGTGTTATACATTGATACTTGTTATACATTGGTACTTGTTATACATTTATACTTGTTATACATTGATACGTGTTATACATTGATACGTGTAATATATTGATACGTGTTATACATTGGTACTTGTTATACATTGATACTTGTTATACATTGGTACGTGTTATACATTGATACGTGTTATACATTGATACTTGTTATACATAGATACGTGTTATACATTGATACTTGTTATACATTGATACTTGTTATACATTGGTACTTGTTATACAGTTATACTTGTTATACATTGATACGTGTTATACATTGATACGTGTAATATATTGATACGTGTAATACATTGGTACTTGTTATACATTGATACTTGTTATACATTGGTACTTGTTATACATTGATACGTGTTATACATTGATACTTGTTATACATAGATACGTGTTATACATTGATACTTGTTATACATTGATACTTGTTATACATTGGTACTTGTTATACATTGATACTTGTTATACATTGATACGTGTTATACATTGATACGTGTTATATATTGATACGTGTTATACATTGGTACTTGTTATACATTGATACTTGTTATACATTGGTACTTGTTATACATTGATACTTGTTATTCATTGATACGTGTTATACATTGATACGTGTTATACATTGATACTTGTTATTCATTGATACGTGTTATACATTGATACTTTTTATACATTGTCTCCATGAGTAATCAAACTCAGTTCATTCACAGTTTGCCTTACTACTCTTTACTTCCGGGAGACTTTTGGCCTTGTTAAGTGGTGACACGTGAGTACAGATAAAATAAAGAAAAAATAAAGTCCAGTCCCTCTTCTCTTTTCCATTGATTTAAACTTACTAGTAAAACGGTGCATGGGCTTGGATTTTTTTGGATTATAATTTAGTGGCTTGGTTGTTTGTCGTTTTCTGTTATGGCATATCAACCATTTTAATGCAATATTCACTGATTTTAGTCAAGTTTTAATGCATACACATAATAATATATTCGAATTTCAATAGAAAACTTTGTTTTCTAACATATATTTTGTAAATGAATATTCTTATAACGATATATTCTAAATAATCGATAGAAGCTGCCCAGTTTTGAAAGACTACAACAGATAAGAGGGAACCTAAGGTTAATGGCAAAACAAAGATAACTAAATAAACACTCACTAAAATTTCCAAATTCGGGCTTCATTAAAGTACTTATTATTTAAGAGTATACGCCATATCATCCTGGTTACACATGTATTGATTAGTTAATTGGGTTGGGAATTCGGGTAGGAAGATTACAAAAAAACATAAAAGTATCAGGCACCATGGATTCCGTGTTAATGTACGTGTAGACATCTTGCCATTGGTAAGTTATCATCGTTCCCGGAAAATCCATGATCACGGCGGGTATTTATTCTAGTACATATATCAAAGGAACGAGATGGGTGCGCTAATGTGAACAATTAAACAAGATGAAGTGATGGTTAAAGATGAGAGAATCAACGAGATTCAAATATAACTTCCTTTAAAAGGTCACAGTCGAGCAAACTTAAAGTTGTAGTTTAGGTTTTTTTCTTCCTTGAAAAGCGCAATATCCAAAGTTAGCACAAGGAATAGTAAATGAGAACGGCTTAAAACTAATCATCGTCCGCCCAGACCAAATTTAGAAGCATTTCACCCTTAAACGATAGAATACAAATAGTAGAAGGGTTGGGTATAAGAATCGCGCTTCGTTGATATTTCGGGTTGCAATTTAGAAGCATTGTCAGTCGAAGGTAGTCGTAACCAGCGGGTAACTCGTGCATTTTATGTTGGGAGGATGACTTGGCTATATGCCGTTTATTAATAAGAACGGTAATTATATATCCATAAAAAGATTTAAGTTAACCATAAGTAATACATGCGCCTATATATATATATATATATATATATATATATATATATATATATATATATATATACATATATACTAGCAAAACCTGCTCACCAGGGCGGCAATTACTGACGCTGTAGTTTTATTACAGATACCAAAGAAATAATTTTAATTAGATATTTTAGTAATTTATAGGAAATAAAAAAAATGACAATTGTCGTAGTGTTATTTGATATAATCCAATATGGGAAAATATGTTGTGCATAAACATCGTCAAATTTTGTTTATTAGGAAAAAAAAAAAAACAAAAAGGTCAATTCATATGGTAATGAAGATATTCAACGTCGATAAATATTATTTTGTTTCAAGATAAAAATTAAAATGAATTCCCCATTAAAACTAGTTATATAATGAAATGAATAAATATAAGGGTGGAACGTCGATTGCACAAATACTCCACTGTTATATTATTGAGTAATTCGAAATGGCTACTTTGGACTTTTCACCTTCATTATAAAAGAAGGTAAAATGCGTAAGCAATATTAAAAAACAAACTTTTTTTTGTAATTTAGAAAGATTAGAGGAGGTTTATTTCTTTTTTATGACAAATCATTATCATAATTCTCCTCCCCCTCTTTATCATCATCATCATTATTATCATCATCGTCATCATCATGATCATCATCACTACCAACTTGTTAACTCCTGGACCTTTTAACTAGCAGCAAAATGTACTGAATCTGCACTTAGGTATTATGTTCTCTGTCAAAGAAGGAGAAATCCTTCTAGACCAAGGCAATTGAAATTTTTGTTCCAATTCAGAGTGTCCATTTTGGGTGAGCTTGACTCTCCCCACGTTAAATATTGGCATTGTGCCTAACGCTGCTCTCGTGAGAGGAAGTAAATAGGGATAGAAACAGCAATCACAACAACAACAACAACAGCAAAAAAATTATTAAACAAATAATAAGCGGGTGTATTTAATTATCAACAAATTCGAAAATATTAATTCATTAGAAACTCAAAAAATAAATAAATATGCAAATGAGAGGCTTAGAGGATGATATAATGATCAACGAACTACATACACTGACACCCCACCGAAAGATAGGTTACTGCCTGGGAGGATGATATCATGACAACAGAATAGATAGTGCAATAACTCCTCCCACACACAAATCAGGTAATCCTGAGGTAATGGTATCGTGAGGAACGAATGTATATTGTACGGCCGAATATGAGGTAATGCTTAGGAGGAATGTATCATGACGAATGAAAATATAATACAGAGAATGAAATAAGCATAAACCTTTTTAATGTCAATATAGTAAGAATAAGTAGAAAAAAACATTTGCATTTATTTATTTAGACAAGGTAAGTTTCAACGTCCACGTGAAACACCTAAATAAAAATTGGCTGGAAAATATAGTCGCCATCTTTACACGTTAATATGCTGGCTAAGGAAGAACGATAACTTTTATAATTTTCTAGTTAAAAAATACATGTTTATTATAAACTTGAGTTATCGTTCTTCCTTAACAAGTATTATTGTGAACGAACATATACTACACTGCCCCCCTGACAGACCATAATATCATCATGAACAAACACGACTTCCTTCCACCGAAAAAGGAGGAAGTGATTTTTGCATGGACGGTCTTATGAGAACAGAACCGATACTACATTACCCTCCCCCTTAATAGACAGTCTGACTAAATCTAGTCTTGGGGATTTATCATTCTGGGAGAATTCCCTCTACACACCCTTAAAAATGGAGGAGGTAATTGCTTGGAGGACAGTCTTATTATAACAGAACCGATACTACACTACACCGCCAATTAAAAAACATTCCAATTTAATCAAAGTTTTTTTTAATTTAAAAATGCCTAGTCACAAAAAAATATTTTTTATAGTTCCGTAGCCTTTTGGCTAAGATCAAAGTGTAGTATCAGTTCGACATCTCAGTGATAATTTACACTTTACTAAAGCGGGAAGTAAATTATCTCCCTTTAAAATGAAATTTTCAATAAGTATTAAACGCAATCATTATTTAAATGAAATTTCAATGTCTTATTTTATTTATAATTATAACAATAGTGCTATCGATAATACGATTGCGTATGTAGAATAACATTTGACAATACAAAGTAGAAAAGTACATTACACAACATTATTGTATTAAAAAGCTGTAAAATAAATAATATGGAAAAAAGCAAGATCGAGATTTGTTTGAGTGAGTAGAAAATGACCATATATAGGGTATTTCAATATATTTTTCCATCATTAGAATTAAATCTTTCTAACATGATTTGATGTTAATATAGTTAGGATAGATAGTAAAAAAAACTTTCGCTTTATTCATATATATATATATATATATATATATATGGGGTAAGGTACACGATGATTCATGAAAATGAAGTGTCGTGATGGACACAATGTGTAAAAAGATGACAGACGGAAAACAAGTCAAACTCCACGAACGAAAAAGGTAAACAAATCTCTTGTTTTTGTTTTTCTCCTGCACTTTGACTTGTTTTCCGTTTATCATCTTTTCAACACACACACAGACGCACATATATATATATATATATATATATATATATATGTATTGAATTTGTAATTGAATTAACGGTAAGCCATTCAACCAAATCATTTAATTCAATATTCCTTTAAAAACGAGTAAATAGGAACCGTGAGATATAACAAACACAAACACACTTACACACACTTAAACATACACATACACACACATATATATATATATATATATATATATATATATATATATATATACATATATATAAATATATATCTATATATATATACACACACACACACAGACACACATATATATATATATATATATATATATATATATATATATATATATATATATATATATATACTAAAACAATGTAAGCTCAGGGTGAAATAAGTTAAATAAAGAAACATTAAGTGTATATTTAAAAAAAATTAAGTTAAAAAATACAAAATCTAAAATTAGCGTGTTTTAATCGATATATATATATATATATATATATATATATATATATATATAATAAAATATAGTTACACGAAATTACATAATCATCGATGCAATAATTTATTTCAAACTTGTGGTATTGTCAAGGACCAAGTGAGATGACTACTTTTCGAAAATGCAGTCATCTAATTGGATGCTTGACAATACCACAAGTTTAAATAAATCATTGCATCGATGACTATGTAATTTTTTGTTACTATATTTTGTTTTATTCTTGCTCTGTTTATTACATTGAGCTCTCATACCGGATTTTTTTCTGTAAGTTATTTTATTATAACACTATATATATATATATATATATATATATATATATATATATATATATATATCATGATTTTTTGGGGGTACAAAATGTATGTTATTATCGCAAGCATGAAGGGAAGACGAATTTAACTGTTCATGATTAAAAGTTAATCAAAAAAAAACCAGCCGACCGGTTTTGCCCTCTCTTAACAAAGGCTGTATCGATTTTGCTGATTAGCGAATGTGTCTATTGTTTTTTACTCCAAAACCTTTATTGGTGTCCTCTCGTATCGACATTATATTCCCCCAGTATGAAAATAATGTGATTTATCATTTTAAATCTAGTGGTAGTGCTGACTACGTGGGTAGGACGACGTTAGGATTGGATAGTAGAGTCCAACAAAACATTCCGAGCAAGATTAGGTATTGAACCTTCCTGTCAAAGAACGTTCAAAATAACACCTACGGGTCTTTCATTACAGACACTTTACTTAAAAACCCGCCGTGCGCTAGGAATTTTAGCATGGACTACTTCACCATTCTCAGTCATCCTCACAAATTTTAGATGATATACACTCTAAAATCTTAGAGACGATCCACGATCATCTTAAACGTCCCTTCCTTTGTAAGCAAATGCAATGTCTATTAGGACTTGATGTGATCGGTCTCTAAGATGTATCCTTCATTGTACATATATCATAACGCTATTCTTCTGCACTCTCTCTTGTCACCCCCTTTTTTTAAATCTCACGGTATTTTGTTGCTTTTTAGGGTTTTTTCTTCAAAAACTTTTAATCATAGACGATTAAATTCGTCTTCCCGTCCTGCTTGCTATAATATATATATATATATATATATATATATATATATATATATATATATTCCAAATAACAGCCACACACAAAGGATTACATTTGATTACAACTATATCAAGACAATGGTTGTTTTTAATCATAGAATAAAACATGGAATTTGTTAAAAAAGTGTCTCTATCTGAAGGGCATTTCGTATGTACATATTATATATATATATATATATATATATATATATATATATGTATATGTATATATATATACATATATATAATATAAATATATATATATATATGTAGGCGATAAAAATGTCGTCACTCCATCTTTTAATTATAATTAACACAATGTATCTTTTTATTTTGTTATTTCTTTATTACCTAAATAAAAAAAGAAATAAGTTAACTTAACTGTCATTTTCGTTCACTTAGAACGAGAAAATCAATTTTGTTTCGAATTTCAAATTTCCAAAAAATAAAAGAATATTTTAGTATGTATTTTTGGTGATTAAAATATACAGGAAAACGTCTTCCGGTGAAACAATCGTTAATTAACTAAGGTGTTGTTGTTGTTGTTGTTGTTGTTATTATTATTATTATTATTATTATTATGATGATGATGATGATGATGATGACAGCACAGTAATTATCTGCCACTCATTTATCTTTCAATCTTTTTAGAACTTTTCTAAAATATTTTATGTATCTTTTATTATATCACATACTATCTGATTTCTTCTATCGAGAAAATATATTCTTTTTTAAATAAACCTTTTTTTAAAGAAAAAAATGGTTCATCAAAAAAACAAACAAATAGCTGTGTTCAGTTTTGAATACTGTTTTGTTTTGGCTTTAATATATATTTTTCCTAATGCTCTATATATAATATTAGGCATAAACTATCGTATTCGGAATTTCTATGATATCCATGGATACAATATTTTAGTATATCCTTGAAGAAAAAATTATACATTTTCATAATAATATTTCAATATATAGGTTAAACCGGAGTATTAGGCACCCCCTTTTTCACTAACTCAGTGTTCCATCTCAATTAAAGTTAGTTTTCAAACTTTCTCTGGACTATCCTGGGCAAAATATGTTTGTGATACGTTGTTTAAACAAATACCAGTTACTCGTGTTCATCAGAGTAGAATATATTTTTATTGAATCGTTTAAAATCTTAAGTTTGCTTTACATAAATTTCAGTTACCTGGGGAAATAGGCACCATCTCCTGGGGCATTAAGCACCGGGCCTACTGTTTGCAGTAATCACGCAGCCATTCCTCATTTTGGAGGTCTCCAAATGAGATGTTGATGCTGGTGCATTGTATGTGATACCCGGAATCACACATATCACACTGAGCCCAGTAAATGTCATCCCCTATACCACATTTGCAACATTCATTAGTGTCATCATTCCTTGATGGTGACAGTGGGCTTCTTGATCCTGATGGTGATGGTGTTGCCTGCCTTGGTGTTCTTTTTCCCCTGCCTTTCCCTTTTCCTTTCCCTCTGCCACATTCTCTGGATGCTGTAGCAACCTTCTTAGCAGCAAATGTCTTCATGAGTCTCATGAGACTTTCATCTGCTGTGAGGCTTTCCCCATATTGGAATCACTGTATTCTAGCTGATCTCCTTCTTGGGGAGTCAGACTGAAAGTGGGGAGTAAGTTGTTTGAGGAAAAACGTCTTTTAATGAGGCGGATGAAGATGATGGAGTCGGAGAGGAAACAGGCACGTCTGAGCATGAGGATCCTGGAGTTGGGACTGATGATGAGGGTTTTGGAGTAAGGGGCAGTGCAGACACTGGAGCAACTGGTGTGAAGGAAGATGTGGAGGGCTCTGTTGTAGCAGTGGCACGAGGTTGACTTTCCAAAGTGACCATTTGGGCATTGAAAGGACAGATGCCTGTGCAACTGAATCCTGATTTGATGAGCTTTGGCTTGACGGATTCATATATGAGTGCCTTAAGCATCATGGGGAAATCCTTCTTTCCCACAGGCCCTGTGTGTGTTCGGGCAAATTTGCGGAGGAGGGACTGCCACTTCAATTTCACAGGTCTGAACACGGCACGATCAAGTGGTTGCAGGTGGTGTATCATTTGAGCTGGAAGTCGCATCAGCACACCATTATTTGCTCTTGCCTTTTCCACAAGGGCCAAAGAGAAGTGTGATGCATGACCATCAAAAACAAGAAGTCGTACCTTGTCACTGACATCACGTGTGTGGTTCAAGAAAATATTTTCAAACACGTTCAAGAAATGCGGGGCCTCCATCCATTGTTTTGAACTGACTGTATAGGCAGCACTTACAGGTCCACCCTGTGTCCATGCATAGTAGAGGTTTTCCCCGTTGTAGACAACATAGGGTGGAAGTAGCTTGCCACTAGCACATGCTGCACAGTTAACAGTTATCTGTTCCCTTCCAGAACCCCCTCTGATTTACTCTCTTTGATCCCTTTGCTGCTAAAACAGTGTCTGTTTTGGGGTCCGTTACAAAGCCGGTTTCATCTGTGTTGAATAATTGAGCCGGCAAGTCTTTTATCCCCGCCTCTATGAAAACCTTATCAAGAATCTCAAACCAGTGGGCGATGACTTCAGGGTCCTCTGCCTTTGCACGAGCATTGCTGAGGTGCTCAGTCTTACGAGGCACTATGTCTGGATGACGGCGTAAAAACCCTTGTAGCCAGTCATACCCTGGACGACCATTTACAAAAAGAGTCTCTATGCTGTGGGTTTGAACAAACTCCATTACAGTGTCTTTGACCTCTTCAGAAGTGAATCCCCAGCCCCATCTTGCCATAAGCTTGATGCACTCATCAACCTCATTTTCATGAGCAGGAGACAGTACTGCTTCCCTCCTAACATGCGCATTGATAGGGATTTTCCCAGACGTTCTCCTGAGCAATACTTTTTGTTCAATTTGTAATACTTGGCTGCTTGATTGGCATATATTGCTTCTTCATGACAGCCCCGTATGCAGCAATCATCTCCTCTGACTGGCTTAGATTACTCTTTCCACCCTCAATCTGATTCCGATAGTTGCGAACCATCTGTGAACAAAAGAAAATTAACGGGGCATTAGGCACCTGTGTACCCAAGTATTATTGGAACGATTTCATTAAAAAAAAGTTGACTTGTTATTACAAATTTCTGGTTTTATATAACTTCCCCAATAATAAAAACAGGTCGAACTTAAATAATAATCATGTTTCTTATTATTTACATCACTGTAAGCAATTTTAAACTATTTTCGTTCAGAAAAACACAGACATGGGGCATTAAGCACACCCTTCTTTAAAAGATCGAAATATTTTGTTAACAAATAAATTAAACACAATTATGTGCATTATGCTTAGATGAGTACCAGTACAAAGCAATTAACATGCTAAAAGCATACAAAAACATTGCGAGTTAAATTTGCAGCAGGTTTTTAAATGGGTGTGGACATTATGAACAATTTGATAGGCTGTGGATGCATACTACCATGACACACTTTCCAGCTCTGAAAAATGAAAATCTGAATTAAATCAAGTGTAAAAATGTTTTGGTACTTACATCTGATATATTTCAATTCTTAAGCTGCAAAGGTACAGTTTGCCGGCTCAGTGGTTTTGCAGAGAAACAAAGTTTTGTGCAGTTGCCCTTCTGGAGTAAAAAGTTGTGAACTGTGTTTAAAAATGGCTGCAGACGTAGAGTGAAAACAGCTTCTGAACTTGCCACAAAAAGACTACTTTTGCTTGGCTCATTAAATACTACTCTTAAGAAACAGAGCCTGTGATTGGTTAGCGATCAGACAAGATTATTGCTTATTTCCCTACAAGTGCCATAGTAATGCTATAGAGAGGTTTGTGAACCATACCTAGTTGCTGGTGTCTGATGTCCCATGGTGCTTAATACCCCGGTTTACCCTATATATATGTGGTTGTGTGTGTGTATACATTTATATATATATATGCACATATATGCATATACATATAGGGGTCATAGGGTTTTATAGAGGGTGTATCTTTTAATTTTGCCAAGTTGCATTCTACGTGTTAGGGTGACAAGCATCACTTTTCCTCATTAGTTAAGCTGGCGGCGTTCACAATATAAGAGGCGAGTGTATGTTTACTCGGTACCACTGAGCATTTACGAGTAATACAATAGTGCCGATTGGTGTAATCCCAGGATCTACGGGTTGTCTTCAACAGTTGGGGTCATCACAGTCCGGCTGATTAGCTACTTAGTGCTTAAAGTGTGCGGACCACAGCAAGACAAGTGCTACACGCCACAGTTACTCATTTTTAATGGGGGCTTGCAGTAATGGAAAATAAAAACAAATAGACCGAAAACCGTGCACAAAAGATACAAAGAAAACTAAAACCACATATGTTGCGATTAGCCAGCTGGAATGTCAGGACAATTATCCCTGCCACCCTTGATAATATACAACAGTCCCATAACTCCCCCAAAACGCTTATCATACGTCACGAGCTGACACGACCCAACATCGATGTCGCTACACATCAGTAGAAAAGGCTCGACTTAAACAGAACTACGCGTTCCTTTCGCAAGGCAAGACATCTGAGAAACCTTACTTTCATGGCTAGTGATTTGAATGAAGAATTCGCTACTTACCTCGTCATTATATGGAGTCCCTCACTGAATTGTGCTCTCATTAATCGTAGGTACCACGGTATTGACTGTGACCTTAACCACTCCATAGTTGGCAATTAAGTCTGTAACCTGTACAAGTAGATCTATCTATCCAAGCAGGATGGTACATTCCGTATGGACACCAGCTAGAGGGCAATGCCAAGGCTGCGCAAGTGCTTCACCGCAATTATCAAGAACGCCTTCAAAACGTCCCTGCGTATAATACTGAAGAAGGATGGCTTCACATTCGTGATGCCATCTACAACTTCGTAATGAGAATTGTTGACATTGGATTTAAATTCTCTATGGACTAGATGTCTTTTTTGCCTTTTTTTATGGCCGAGGAAGTTATCAAGAATGGCCAGTTTTTCTCTTTTCTATTCCTTTTAAGTGCGTTTGGATTTACTTATATTTGAACATTTTCTCCACACTGCTCCTACACAAAGGTTTTTTTTCGATTTCTACAATTCATCGGACATCTATTCAACAGAAATTTACCACCCGGGCAACCCACATATATTTTTACGGAACTTTTCTTTCACTGCG
The DNA here is from genome assembly GCA_963556195.1 of Sepiola atlantica. Taxonomy (NCBI): domain Eukaryota; kingdom Metazoa; phylum Mollusca; class Cephalopoda; order Sepiida; family Sepiolidae; genus Sepiola; species Sepiola atlantica. The sequence goes on along the minus strand of OY744520.1, from coordinate 205,831,452 downwards.
TTTTTTTAATAATATTTTTCATATATTTTTCTAATATTTGAACTTTGGCTTTTTCGAAAGCCAACTTATCTATCTGTATTTCTCCTCTGATAGTAAGATCTCGATCTTTGAAAAGCCTTGGCTTAAGGAAAGAATAATAAACACTAGTTTATTACTTAATACACCTTGCATTTAACTATTGAAATTTGAAATAAATTTTGACAATCGTCGCATATGTATCTCTCTTTTTTCTTCTATCTCTACAATTGCTCTATCTCGTATATTGAGCTAAACCTCCTCACAATAGGTTCCATCTACTAAAAGTTTTACTTTTACTTTTCGTTTATATTTGATCCTATATATATATATATATATATATATATATATATATATATATATATATATATATATATATTCTCACCCTAAAACATAACATTTACAAAGAATAAGGTGTACATATAATTAAGCGTGTTGCCTAAAATATTCATAAATTCATAATGAACTGTTCTGCAGTTTAGTATATCATGTTCTATATATAAATATATATGCACTCACTTATACTTATAAAACTACACGCATATCATATATATATAAAAACATATATATATATATATATATATATATATATATATATATATATATATGTATATATCTATATATATATGTATACATATAGATATATATATATATATGTATATATATATATATATATATATATATATATAAAATCTATATACACATGTACTAATCTTTTTAGGGATGTGTAGTGTTACTACATATTACTGTTTATTACTATATGTATACCGCTTGATCCGACCGTTCAATTAGGATAAGATAATTTAGCACACAATGATTATGCAATACCCCTTGCTGCTACTTGCTGTCTACTGTATTCTTTCGGGGAGCCTTTCTTATTTCTAAGATTAGCAGAATCGAGATGTTATATGATGCATTCTTTAATTATAATGCCCAAAACAGAAGTAAGTGCACATAACTTGTGCAGGTGCGACGAAAACGATTATAATATCAAATTAGCGTTATAAAATAACACACAAAAATGCGTGAACGGATCTTAAGAGCAAAGTGATAACATTTCAACTACATGAAATAAAAACGAATCAGATTATTTTAACGCCGACGCGAGACAGATCGGACATTGAGAAAGCGCACTCTCCCAGCTAACCTTATTTGAATAACACAAATGCAGATGGACGTTAGCATACACTATATATGTATATGTGCTTACAAAACGTACTTATGACTATGTTGCCTTTCAACTAATATAACTATTCTACTTTGGTGTCATTACAAAATTCTTAAACTCTGACATATCTTTGTAGCTTTCCGTCTCCCGCAAGTAAAAAAAAACAAGTATTTTTACTCATATATTATGATTATAGGTGTTTACAATGCTAAAAAAGAACCCCTATTATACTAAATGATCACAGATATTGAGAAATATTTGAGAGTAGTTAAGTAAGAATAGATTGAAATGAGGGAGATAAATACATAGATTGCCAGGAGACATATGATAAACCTATTAAGTTAGTAAACTAACTAATTTCAACTTAGTAAAACATTTAAATCAGGATTTAAAAAACCAAAGCTCGATTCTAGAAATGAAGGTTTAAGCATGTATTTTCTGTACATGAGAAACAAACGTTGATTAAGTCACATTTAGTATAATAATAGATTTAAATATGTATTAGATTGATCTGTTGACCGTACATAGTAATCCGGTATTCATCATCCTTTCTAGGGAATGTCATATCTCTTTATTTCTGGTGTTGCAAATATGATTAGTGTATGTTTAATATAGTACAATATATAATATAATATAGTATATGAATAGGTGGGTTATATTTTTAAATTCCTTGCTGGACTTAAAATTTGTCCAATATATTTCTTTTTCTTAATTTTTGTGAAACATTTAACTGCTTTATCTAATCAAAATGCTAACTTTATTTATGTATTTATTTTTTCATCAGAAAGACAACAAACGAATGATGACAATAGAATTTTATTGTAAAGATATATATTCAAAAATGAATTAACTTCGAAACAATTGCAATCAATGATGGTATAACAATATATGTTTATTAGCTTAAAAGCTTTATATATATATATATATATATATATATATATATATATATATGTGTGTGTGTGTGTGTGTGTGTGTGTGTGTGTTTAGTATGATATATAAAATAAATTGTGTCTGATATTTAGTTTTTAATTTCACCGAGGGATAATTACGTCATCTCCGAGATCGTATCTTCTTTTTTCTTTTTTCTTTTTTGTTCACTCTCTGTTTTCTTTTCGATTGATAACCATTGCAACATTGAAGTGACATAGGAATTTAATTAAGACTGTTTATCCGCAAGATAATTTGGTTGACTAAAGACAAATCTATTTTATTTGATCTGTATTTGTTACGTACACGATTTGCGAGTTCGATAAGAGAAGAAAACATTGTTTTCAGCTACTGAAAGATGTCGGAAAAAACAAACGTAATGATAATTAGATTTGTTTATTTACATGGGTAATATAAGCGGAGGATATTGGGGTGATTCGATGTTTGTCTTTACCCACGATCTTTGGTTGTTTCTCTCTCGGTATTTCTCCGTCCGTCGTATATTTGCCGATTACGTTCGCCGATTAAAATACGGGACGAACTTTTTTAGATAACTCAAAGAAACATTAGTCACTTTCTCCACCTGCGGGATTGGATCATGTTGTAGTATCTGTTCTGTTCTCTGTTGGAAATGATGAAATGATATATTTTTGTACCATGCAGAGTGACCTTTTAAGGGCTGCTGGAAATCCCAAATAAAAAACAACTTTGTGTATAAACTTGGTTTATTGGGGGAAAAAATACTTTCTTAGCCTTCGGGCTTGCATCAAAGTGTAGTATTGTTTCAGACCTTAGACGGAGTAGATGAAACTGTTCTTGACTGAAACATTTTTTTTCTTTTTCTCATGAAGTGTCATATTTTGTTGTGTTGGATATCTCCTGAATAAAACAACTTAGCTAGTGTATAACTTTGTTCTTGGTGTGTGGGGGGGGCAAGGTAGATTATAAAAGCTACATGAATTAACCAGTTTATTTAGTTAAAAATTACTTGCCAGATTACATTTGACACAATAAGAGCGTATTGTGCTTTAAATAATTAATTGAATCGAACTCGTCTACTAATGTAGTATTAACTATGTAACTGCTATATGTCTGTCCGTAAGTGTTGAATTGACAACATATTTAAAAAGCGAAATAAATAGGGATTAACTAGTACGGTTGGCAAATTCTTTAATTCCATCATATTATTCTGACAGCCGCTCATTATGTAGACACTTTGAGTACCCTTGTGTAGATAACACGTCGCAGTAGATGTCGACTCGGTTATATCGATCTCTTTCTTACTTCTTTTTCTTTTTGGTGCAGCTATTTTCTTTTTATAGAAGTGGGTTTAAAGGTTATTAATAATAACAGCACGCTTTCATATGAGGTCTAACAATACTTCGGCTTTTTTACAGAATAAAGTAAACAGATATAATACTCCGTTGATATTCTATGACTCCATCCACCATATATGTCTCAAACATGTCCACTTTTCTTCACAGTTAAATGACAATAGAAATATTTAATCAGCTTATATGCGGTTAGTTACAAGAGATATTTATGTCTCTAAGTCTACATCCTAAACACGTTACAATTTTCGGATTACTACTTAGTCTTAATTCCATGTAGAAAATTCCGTTTTACATTATTTTTGCACACATGTACATCCAAGTTTGTTATAGCGACACCAAGTACGAACAGCTTTCCCCCCACAGAGATCCCAGAGCCGCCAAAGCGGCACACGCATACTGTATTTTATTTCTGTCATTCTGTCGTCTTTCATCTCGTGAGTTATAACCAATAAAGGTTGAGTACTGTTGTGTAGATAACACGTCGCAGTAGATGTCGACTCGGTTATGTCGATTACTTTCTTTCTTCTTTTTCTTTTTCGGTGCAGCTATTTTATTTTTATAGAAGCGGGTTTAAAGGTTATTAATAATAACAGCACGAGTTCATTTGAGTAGTATCGTTTCAGACCTTAGACGGAGTAGATGAAACTGTTCTTGACGTAAACATTTTTTAAATTTATTTAAAAGTAAAAAAAAAGATGTTTAAATTTAATATTAAATTAAAAATAACTTTCAATTAAACATCATTTTTTTAAAATCTCATTAGTCTATAATTTAAAAAGATTTAAGATATAAAACTTAGCCATAATTTGTAATTAACTGAACAACTGCCCCCGCTCAACTCTCTACCTATCAATCTATCTTTCTCACTGTATATTGATTCAACCAATCACATATTTATTAGTGTCTCAGTTAGCATTTAGATAAAGAAAGACAGAGAAACCTTGGCCTTTTGGCTAGGAGCAATGTGTGGTATCTGTTCCGCTACTATACTTATTTTCTCTTCTTGGTTAGTGAAGGATAAATCTTTCTAGACTGAGGTAATTTTTATTGTTGTGTCCTATGCGATCGCATGTATTTGTCAACCAATTACATATTTATTAGTATCTCAGTTAGCATTTAGATAAAGAAAGACAGAGAAACCTTGGCCTCTTGGCTAGGAGCAATGTGTAGTATCTATTCCTCTACTACTCTTGTTTGTTAGTGAAGGATAAATCTTTCTAGACTGAGCTAATTTTTATGTTTGTGTCCTATGCGATCGCATTTAAAACATGTATTTGCTTTATGGGGACAATCTCTGTACAAATGCATCTTTCCGCAAGTAAAACACGGTGTAGGGGTTAGGGTTAGGGTTAGAGGTTAGGGTTAGGGTTTTCTTTTGACTGTCAAATTTTACTGTTGAAGTAATTTTTCTTTGTTGAGATTTTTCTGATGAGGGACACGCCAGACTGTTCGATATTTTTCGAATCCTGACATACGCTAATAAACCGTCGACAGTATTCGGTTATTTGTTGGAGTGTTAGATCTGTTTCATTTCCCAGTTAGTGACAGAGACACCTTCTAAGTTTAGATTATCTGGTTGCCACCAATCCTTGTGCAAAAATGGGACATTTAAAGTTATTAGAAAAGTGTTTATTTACTATGCTTGCAAAATACTATATTCCTCATTATCATTTCTTGCAAGATTCAAAGAATTACAGATCTTGTGGAACATTGCGTTTCAGACTAAATGAGTTCGTTAACAATTGTATCGCTTCAGTAAATTCAAGCTCGCTGGTCTTTTGAATTGAAATGTAATTTAAACATGTCGTATGTCCCACTGTGTCCAATATTCTTAAAAGTAATCACACCTTTTTAGAATATGTTCAGTTTTCACAGTCTGAAATATATATGTCGTTATAACGCCTGAAATATGAGGTAACAGTTACCTAATTGTCCAGATCATAGTTGAAAGTCTCAATGGTCTACTTAATTGTGCCATCAGTGAACGCGCCTTCGTTGTTGGGTGGGTCTAGATGAACGTCTTCTCGAATCTTTTATTTCATGGAAGCTGTTCTCTCTGTAATTCCGATCTTTCTGCTTATATATATATATATATATATATATATATATATATATATATATATATATATATATATATATATATATATAGATTTTACACTTAGAAGATAAAAATAAGCTCGATGATATTCGATTACAGGGTACAGAGCATTTATATGTGATTTGTTTAAGGCTTACCAAAGCATTCAGTTCAGGAGATCATTCATCACCACAAAATACTTTTTCTATCATAGATTATTTAATTATCATATATATCCAAATTAAACTCTTTAATTTGGATATATATATATATGATAAATAAATAATCTTTGAAAGAAAAAGTATTTTGTGATAGTGAATGATCTCCTGAACGGAATTCTTTGGTAAGCCTTCAAAAAATCACACACACACACACACACACACACACACACACATATATATATATATATATATATATATATATATATATATATATATATATATATATAATTGTTTAATTGCACAGAATTCGTCGGTTTTACTTACTGTGAGATCAGTTCGTAACGAGTGTAGAGCAAAACTATGTTCGTACAAACTTATTAACTTAGTTTCTTAATTGCCGAATAAATATTGGCTACCCTTTTTCCTCGCCGTTGATATTTGATTTGTTAAACTTTGTTTTGACACTGATCCGTTCTACTTACAAAATTGGAACATTTACTTTAATTATTTTTATGATGTTGAAAGTTTATTTTTAAATTAACATTTTACTTGTTTAAATTGAATATGTTTTAATTTCTTGCTCTTTTGTCAAACAAATATCTAGAGCATACCACTAAATTCTATCTTTTTTTCTAAAATCAAATAATTGAATTGTAAGCATAAACCCGAGTTTTCCGTTGCTTTTGTTTGTATGAAACTTAATACCGGTTTATTTTCGTGTTTTGAATCAATTCGTATTTCTTGTCGTAAAAGTCGTGCGACATACGTTCGAAGGAATCAGATGTTGGACTGAATAAATTCGAGTAATTTGTCTCCAAGTTAGTCGGATAAAAATTTCAAATCCGTGGTTTCAGTGTGTGCGACACAGGTTTAGATATTGTTTGAATAAATTCTCAATGTTAGTGTTGTGCGATGTTGGTCTCGAATACTTGCCGCAAGTAGTGTGGCCATGTACGTCTCAGATATCTCGTGTCGAGTGTTGTAGCCTTGCAGGCCGATAATAGTCAAGACAAACACATAAATAATGTAAACAAAAGTGTATTACAAATGTATGTTATAAAATTACGAATTATGATGTTGGGGCTGTAAATGCCACACATTAGTGCTACGGCGTTTAATCGTTATTGTATTTATTGTGTCTGAGTAGATAGACATAGATAGACTAGCTGACACTATAACACGGCTATGAAACGATACATTTTGAAAAGTGACATACTGTTATTTATGTACAGAATATTTAGCTGACAATAATTTCATGTTAAGAAAGAGACTATTAAAGTAAATGATGTTGACTAACGAAGATAAAATTAAATGAAATAATATATCTAAATCTGTTAGATCAAGAGATATGCTATTTCAAACGTAAGCGTTGTAGATCGACGTAAATGCTTAACATTAAATCAAATGTATATTTCTAACTGATTAATTTAAGACTGATTAATATGCACTTCGTATTGCAATCAAAACGGCACAAGAATGAAAACACTACTCGTAATTGGTTTTGAAATTATATGGGGTTACCAAGGTTGGAACCGTTATTCTAACCTCAATCCATAACCTGAACCGTAACCATTGCCTCTAACCTCAACCTTTACTCTGACCGTGCGACAATTTAGATAATTATTCTACAAAAAGCTATTTGTCGTATAATTGCCCTGTGAGGCCGGACGTATGTTGAAGGGGACGTATGGGTGGGGGGGGTCGTTTGGTTTGCCTTGCGCGACTTAGTGCTGGTGAACCCGTACAACCGAGTGCAAAATAAAGCTGTTCTCACAGTCGCAGCTCACAGGTCAAGGGTCAAGGTGCACCTGCGCATAGGGGTTGTGGGACGTCACGGGCTTTTGTGGGGGAAACAGAGTTTTGCCAGTCTGCTTTTTAAAAGCAAACCGAACAGACGTATTTCTCTATGTAGTACGAAATGAAAAATGGGGATTTATTTCCCTAAGAGAATACAGGCATGAGATTCATTATTCGCCCCTCCTCGAATGGCTAAGAACTTCAACTAGGAATTAACTACGATAGAGTAGTAAGTTGGTCTCTCCCTCAACGTTAGTGAAACATCTCCAAGAGCGACAGAAAACTGACGCCTGAATAAAACTATCAAAATTTAAAAAGATCGTTGCCTCCTGAATCGTGTTATGAAGTTTTTTGTTGCAGACACAGCGAACCGCGATGTTCACGGCAGTACAGAAGCGAAGAAAGAACTCAACCACTAGACGAAACCCTTTTCGCGACGAAGAAGAAAAGGGACGAGAAATTAAAGACTATGTAACATATTGAAGGGGCAGTTATCCATTAAGACGAATAGAGAGCTTACGTCTCTCGTCATGTTTGCATAAATCGTCAGCCAAAGTTCGTCAATTCCAACCAAGGCAACAATACATAAGGAATGGGAAGATCCTATATTTAAAAAAAAATGAAGATATTTTTCCCGTGTAGATAACAAGCCACAGCAGCACCGAAAATTCTATTTGAAATATAAGTGTTACAGAATGAAACTGAGAATTAAAAATTAAGTGTGACAGACGATTGGGAATAATATTACAAACTTCAGGGTGACAGACCAACGAACAACCTAAATGTGTATTTAACTCGTAAATAAAAAAATAAAAAAATACTCTTCGAAACTTTAACGTGACAAACCGACGAACCGAGCTTCTTATAGACATGCTAAGACGCTGCTTCTAAGCAAAGTACGGTAGAGCAAAAACAGAAGATTAATAAAAGTATGGAAGACCAGAAGCAGGAGATTAACAAAACTAAGGAAGATAAAATATCAACTGGGTAGGAAAGCCGATTTATTCATATGAAAAATCAGATTTAAAAGAAAAAACAGTAGTTTAAAAATAGACACGATTTTCATATGACCCTTGAGTATTAAAACAGCAGACGAGCGGTTTTTAGACTTCAAACATGTCCTCTGAGAATAAGTATCTAAAGATAAAATAGCCCAGACATTAATAGAGAAAGACGAAATGAAAGAAAAATCAAGCGGTAAAATTAAATGTCAGTTTGGTTTAAAAGATCATCCATATATATATATATATATATATATATATATATATATATATATATATATCTATAATTCGGAGAAGTAAATGTTCCTGTACGCTCGCATGCAATGCTAGGAATAATGTTTATGAGTTGTATTTATTTGTTTACATTTTATCAGTCAATGTAATCATATGACGCAGAAATTGGACATTTTCAGTTAGTAAAATATACGGATCGTTTCAACTCGAAGCCACGCTATGATTATTATTGGTGTGTATTCCTAGAGTTCTCATCTGGCATCATCGGTAATTGCTTAGTGTTAATAAGCGATGGTGTTCCCTGGAATATGCGTGTCAACAAATCTTCACAGATTTGCAGTACTCTCTACCTCTTTCGACAACTATTGTTAATAATGTTGCGTTATCGCCGCAGTCGCTTACCATTTATTTCTCACCGGAAACGAATATTGATATTCTCTTAGAGTTTGGTGACAATAAGCTTCCTTAAAGTCCTAGTACTCTGCACTCTCTCAGTGGAGTTATAGTTAGTGCTTTTCATCTTTGGTCATTTCATCATTCTTGTTCCTTCACTAATATCTTGTGTGCTATCAGCTAAAGCTGGGGCCATCACCTTTTTGGGGAGAATGGTGTGACTTTTATGAATTTGTTCAGTTTTAGTTCGCTTAGGTTCGTGTTGTGGTAGGCAACTTTGTTGTAACTGGTTTACGTTTGACATTTATGTGGATGTGTTTCTGCATTCGATGTTCCTTAGGATGTCAGCTTTTTTCAGCATAGCCATTATAATTATTATTATTATTATTAGTAGTAGTAGTAGTAGTAGTAGTAGTAGTAGTATTGTAATCATCATTATTATAAGTAGTAGTAGTGCTAAAATTATTAATAATAATAACAATAATAATAATAACAATAATAATGATAATAATAATAACTAGTATTTTAAGGGTAATTGAGAGACATTTGGAATAAATACATTATTTAAAACTAACAGAAGAATAGATAAACGTAAATACAGTTTTATAATATTTTGGGAATAGTTATTAGGAATTATGTTTCTAATTAAACCGGAGAAATGATGTAACAATTAGAATTTGTTGAAAACTTTTAAACCAATAAGCAATTATGAAAATAGGTGACACTATTAAAATTCGTTTCGGAAATTGAAGTCAAGAATTTGGTGTGAAATATTTATTATTTAAAAACCGAAAAATCAAAGTGAGGAAACTTTGCAACAATCAAGAAAACTAAAGTAAGAATCGGTTTCTCGCCTTGCTTTTATATTTCAAATGTAAAGGTTACCCATAGTGCCAAAGACCAATTTAATTTGTGGCATGTAACAAGAATCCATAAGCAAATAATACATTTGTAATATAGTGATCAGTGAGTACGTCAGCTTGTGTGGAATAACGGTTATTTCCGTTTAGTTGCACTTTGTAGAATTGTTAAAGTAAATAATTGTCTGGCAAGATTAGATGTTAGTAATTCTTTATGACATCATCAATTCTATTAAATTCTTTAACATACTCTTATAATCAGATGGCAGTTATCAAACTTCTGTAACGTCACGAAGATAGATTGTATATTGGGATTTTTTTAAATATTGTGAATTAAGACAAAAGCGTCGTTCGTAATATTTATAATCAAAACTAGCATTTATGAAACCAACAAGTTAGCCAAGACAAAACCTCAAGAAACGATATCAGTCTCAGATGATTGATTTTTATTTCTACATGTTGTGGTTGCAAGGTTGAACAATAATTAGTGAGGAATACAATGAAGACGCAAACAACAAGGAGAATGCAATAATAAGTGTATTAAAGAAAAGGTATAGTTACAGTATGTACAAATGAAGGTGTCGAGTCAGAGAGTCTTGGTGGGAGGACATGTACGCTCTTCGGCGTCACTTCCGGTGGCATTTAGGTAACACACACTAAGGCCAACCTAGGCTTGCCATTTATAGTGTAACGTTATTCGTATATGCAAATGAGTGGTTGCCACCACAACACTACAAATCAATCGTACTGAGGTAGTCTTGAAATAAAAACGAAACGTTGATGAATACATAAATATTTTTTAAATTGTCTATCATATATATATATATATATATATATATATATACATATATATATATATGTTTGTGTGCGTATTTATATATATATATATATATATATATATGTCTGTAGATAGTTTGAATTACCTACTCGACACCATATTCGCGTGTCTTCCGTCTCTCTGTACAAAGGTGTGTCAGGACAACCTGACATGAGGACACTTAACTCTACAAGTAAACCCTCACCAAATATTCAAAATAAAATGATATTCGATATAGGCCTTTTATCCAGGAGTAAAGTGTAGTTCACGAAAAATAATGCAAGATTTAACGCGTGTCCAAGAAAAATATGTCACGTCGATAGACCGAGGTAATTTACTCGTTCGGACACCTGCTGAAAAGCCTTTGAACAGATCAAAGAATACGAAAGCTCATCTCGTCTTATTATACAGCAGGTGGCACGCTCAAAAGTTTAATGAAAATCCATTTCAGTGACAAATCTAAATTGAATTTGTATGGTTCGGACATTATAGATGGTTCGTCATCGAGTAAAGGATAAAGAGTCACCAAATGTAAATAGAAAAGTGTAAATGTTGTAGAAAAATACTTGTAGAAAGAACAGTCTATGGTACATAGTAAATTAAATACTATAGTTTTACTAAATAAATATTCTATCTAATTTGACGAGAAGAGACTGTCCAACCAGCCATTTAGAATTGGACAGCATAGTCCAAGTCTATTACATATTTACTTGAGTAAAATGTAACCTTAAGCGATTGTCTTTACATAAAATGTTGCTATAAAGCTCCCTATTTTAAATATGTTCTTACTAAACCATATGTATATATATATATATATATATATATATATATATATATATTTATATATTTATCACTCTATTTTACTCTCTCTCTCTCTCTCTCTCTCTCTCTCTATATATATATATATATATATATATATATATATATATATAAAACTTATTTTACCCAATACAAGGCCAGTTTATGGACACGGGAATAAGCAACATAACGGTTTATGTACAAAATTCACTCCTAAAAATACAACTGATCATTATGAATTTTGGAACAGAGTTACTAGGCATAAGATATCGTAATATTTGCTATAGTTAATTTCATTTCCTTTCATGCACAGGGTGTAAAAAAGAGGGAAGACGCCTGTCGTAAAAAGTTAGATACCTCCGATTCTTTTAATTGTTTAAAACTTAGTTCCCTCCAATCAAGGCAAGTAATCACTGTAGACGTAAGAGAATACTGAGAATTAGGAAAACGTTTCAGGGGTCAACCTAGATTTGGAGCTGTGAAGATAGATGCTTGTTACTTATCGGTTTTTAATTTCTGCATGTCGGAACACTCTGGGGCACAGGGAGCAGTTAGGGAGTTCTAAATGCCGGAAACACGAGCAAAAGAACTATTAGAGTAGAAAGCTCTCCTGCATCTGGGGGCATCCACAATGACTGGATGGGATTTAGCTGATTGTCGGATTGAGTTGGTCGAGTGTATTTTCGTCGAGGAGTACCAAGGCAGCAAGTTCCTCGGAGCACATTCCATTGAAGTACTTGTAAAACAAGCATAGTGATGCAACAATGCAGCGATGGGACAGGCGATGGAGCTTAGTGGATAGTGAGGGACCGATCAGATCATCGACTCTTTTTTGGCCTTTTGGTGGAAAATGCACTAGTCCAGATGTGACAATAATACATGGATGGGCGGATGGTGGCTTTATAGAAATATTGGATACTGTCATGTGTGGAAAGTATCCTGCTCGGTTGAAAAAGCCCACCTTTTTACACAGACTTAAAAATGGCTTCTATGTATTTCGTCCTATTCATGTGACCTGTGAATGGTAGGTCAAGGAGTTTGAACGTTGGACTCTCAAGTGTTATTTGCCATGGAAATCAGTGGTGGAATATGTGTCTTGTAGTTGTTGCTCTTAGCAGCATTAAATGATACTATTCATTTATGACCCCAATTCCACTACAGACTGGAGGTTACTTCATAAGAACTCAGCATTTCCTCGGATAGCAAGCAATACTATTTAACCCGTAGTTGTTGAAGGAAAGCAAGAAAGAGTAAAAGTGGATATACAGACATCAGAACGAGACAAACCTTCGATTCTGGCCTTTTATTCTTATATCTATATGAATTATCCCACTCAATCTGTATTAATTTAAAACCAAGCTCAATGCGTAAAAACAGTCAAATTGTCTAGCTTATATATGAAATATATATATATATATATATATATATATATATATATATATATAGAGAGAGAGAGAGAGAGAGATGCCTAAACACTATATATATATATATATATATATATATAGAGAGAGAGAGAGAGAGAGAGAGATAGAGAGAGAGAGAGAAGAAAAAAGAGTGATAAATATGCGACGATTGCCCAAATTTATTTCAAATTTCAATTGTTCAATGCAAGGTGTATTCAATAAAGAACTAGTGTTTATTATTCTTTCCTTAAGCCAGGGCTTTTCAAAGATCGAGATCTTACTATCAGAGGAGAAATACAGATAGATAAGTTGGCTTTCGAAAAAGCCAAAGTTCAAATATTTGAAAAATATATGAAAAAATATATGAAAAATATTTGAAAAATATATGAAAAACATATGAAAAAATATAAGCTAAACCTCTTCACCAAAGTTCAAATATTTGACAAATATGAAAATTATTATTAAAAGAATGTTTGTTAAAAAAACGCAGTGAATGAAAAGTAAAGTTCCGTGAAAAAGATATGCAAATTGTCCGGGTGGTAAATTTCCGTTGAAAAGAAGTCCGATGAATTGTAGAATGTGAAGATAAACTCTTTGCATATTTATTACTCTTTTTTCTTCTATCTCTACAATTGCTCTATCTCGTATATTGAGCTAATCCTCTTCACAATAGGTTCCATCTACTAAAAGTTTTCACTTTGGTTTATAGTTGATCCTATATATATATATATATATATATATATATATATATATATATATATATATATATATATATATATATATATATATAAGACATATAACACGAATATAGACCATACATGTCTTTATGCACATATTCACACACTTACTGTGAAACATATGCTATATATATGCACATATATATTTGCATAAATATTATACATGCAATATATGTATATATGCATATGTATATATATATATATATATATATATATATATATATATATATATATATATATATATAAATATATATATGTATATATATATATCAAATGTATCTATATTATGTTTACTATGCTTATGTATATGCATTTAAACACACATTTTTCACAAACTTACACCGCCCATATATATACGTATAACCAGATTAAATGAGTGAATAACACATGGAAGTCCCTTTCATATTCCTAAAGTAGGTTTCGTTGATTTCCCAGTCGTGCAACCCGTCTCTCCATTGGCGAAGTGCATTCCTGCATTTACGAAAATAACATTGCGTCGGCAGGTGAATTACAGCATAAATTACATTAATGCACCATAGATAACCGAAACAGCGCGCGGAATGGCGAAGTTTCTCAAGAAGTAAGTTAGACAGCTAGAGTGAACGATATCGGTCTACGCTTTGGCGCCCCTAATTGCGTTGCTTAAGTACAGGCAATTTTCAAAATATAACCATGAGCGTCGCCAGGTGTTGGACTCTCCTATCTCTGACATCCAAATACGCAGAGGCGCAGAGAAAAAGGTTTCATTGAACTGACTTCTTGCTGTGTAACATTTTAGACAGAGTTTTTACGTTTTTTGAAAACAATACATGTACCAACGTAATCTTTATCTATGATAGTACTAAAGCTAGAGTGATCAACGTTTGTTTTCCTAAGGCTTTTATTTTAATAGATTTTACTCACATAAAAATCCTTGGATTAGAAATCGAGTTATGTGTTCAAGACATCTATTTAGCAGTGGATGGATCGGTGGGCTAAGTGTGTGCAAGACTTTTAAGGTGATTTGAGTCCCTACCCCGTCACGTATTTGAAAAAGAAATAATCTTAGGTTTGGATAAGTTTTAGACAGGCTTCGTATAATTTGAAAATTACAGAAATAAAGCAATCAAAATAGAACATTTCATAAGGAAAGTAAAAAATGCATCTTGGGTTTACTTTCGCGTCCCTTATTTTTCGTTAGTCCTCACATTTTACGAGGTATGTTTCTGACAAAGAGAGAATAATTACTGGTTTCTGGGTCGTAATCTATCCATCTTAAACATATATGTAGCTAATTTTTGTTACCTTGAAGTGGTGATGTTTTTAGAGCTTCTTACATCAAGTGGCTTCATGCCTTTTCTTGAACGATTTCCATAAATAAAAGATGTTCAGGGCTTAGTGCAAATATGCACAGGATTACTTACTCATTTACAGGAAGTACCGGTTGTGGTTCGAGGAGGTTACAGCCAATACCTTCACCGGAAGCTAGTAAAATTAATATCTCTTCACTTTCCTACCGAATCAATTATGGGTATATTGTTCAGTTTTTATGAACACATTGAATCCATACAATGTAGAAAATACGAATAATGAAAGTAATAGGGTTTTATAAGATTGCCGCAAAAAGATAGATGGTTCCTCATTCGATCCCGGGCAACGTTTGCTTATACTGCTCGTAAATAACGTAGGTGTTGATATGTATATGTATATTACATTTCGGTGCATGCGCTATCTGTTTTTTCTCGTGTGTATGATTCATTACTTTACAGTGTGTTCTACCGTATTTAAAAAAATGATGTCCGTTGATTTGGGTGTGCCGAGGTTCTTGCACGTACTTAACGAATTGGCATGATATTTGAATATGGGGTAAACTTTACCATAATCCAAACGGAAGCTGGAGGCTTCGTCAACCGAAACGTAGAATTCATATAAATATCCGCGTCGAAGGAAAGATTAGCTTGAAGGACAAACACGCCGATAATTTAAATATACTTAATTGAATTATTTATAGGGTCAAAAATACTTAATTTGGAACCCCTAATTCTCAGTATGTTTAAGGGTCAAACATTTTTAAATTTGAATCCCTAATTCTCAGTATTTTCGTTTTTTATTTAATTTACACACTGAAAAAATTTAAATTGAAACAAGAAAAGCGTGCGACCAGTTGTGTCACTCATTAAGTTCGAGTTAGATTTTGAGGGTTTTATTCAAGTTAAAAGTTGGGCACTCCGTTATGGCGGGCAAATGTGACATCATGCATTTCGACCGGTGTTAGAGTTTGAATAATTCCTCCTATTATTTTTGCCCGGTTCGATTCTTGGTAAGGTCAAACGAGAAACAAATATGCATGTGATAGGGCCTGTGGACAAGAGAGATGCAGAAACCCTTTTACCTCTTATGATATGTGCATTGTGACTATAATTCAAACATTTGTAATATATTTTCTATTATTTTGATTAAATGAAAAAAACAAAATGTAATATATTATTGTTCACCGTAAAATAAAAAAACAAATTATTATGTGCCCCCCCATCGTAAAAAATAATATAGCTTATTATTTGAATTCTAACAACGGTCGAAAAGTGTGACGTCATATTTGGTAGCCACAATTGCGTGCACTATTTTTTTACATGCGAAACGTAAGTTTACAAAGTCAGTTAAATATATAGAAAATAAAAAGATCAAATTCAACATTATAGTCTTTCTTCTCGCTATCCTCCTCGTTCCCCCTCGTCTTCTCTATCATACTTTTCTACGAGTTTATAATTTGGTTATGTTTTTTTTTGTTTTATTTGAAATAGATCATTCTAATTTTTTTAGTATTTTTCTTTCTTTCATCCGACTGTTAATAAAGAGGGAGTGAGAGAGTATGTGTGTGGGTGTGTGAAAAAAGCAAGAATAATAGACACCGTATCAATTCAGAGTCGGGGGGCACAACCCATGCGTTGATAGAGGATGAAAGTGATGAATAGAAACTTAGTAAGAAATGAGTCACTTGGAGAAAAATTATTTTTAAACATAACCCTTTTCAATGACTGAGAGATATTTTAGTATGTATTTCCTGTGATTAAAACAGATCAGAAACAGATTAACTCGGCTTTAGTGGCAAAACTAGTAAAGTACTCGTCGGATATAAACAATAAATATAGAATTAGTTTAAAAGTTTAATGTTTTTCTTTCTTTGTGCCTAACATGGTAAATTTTACAGTATAATAAATAACGTACCTACGTTATACACCATGTTGCCTAGAATAGATATTCCATAATTTATAATGATGAGTTTAAAAGTGTTGGATTTTACCAAGCGCATACATAGTATTGACGCATACGTCAGATCACTGATTCTTTTTGAAAGAAGTAGTACTTAATATATCTCAACATTTAATGTAGAGTAATTATTGTATCAATTAAATATTTTGTATCTAGCTTATTATAAATAGGGTTGTTTGTTTAGGGGGCACCCTCTAAATGGTGAAATTTTCAAAACAAAAATAGTGTGCCCCTGTTAAACTGCGGGTTGCCAGGATATATATTCCAAAATTCATGATGATCCATTAATTAGTTTAGGAAATTACTCTTTATACATACATACATATATATATATATATATATATATATATATGTGTGTGTATTACTATTTCTTGTATCCACAGAAAATTTTATAAGGCAATATATTTTTTTATTATCATATGCCTTTTAGCCTGAGGATTCTCCCGGGGATGAAACGCGGGAGCCTCTGTGAAGGTTAATTGCCATAAATATATTTTCGTAGCTTACTATATATATATATATATATATATATATATATATATATATATATATATATATATATATATAGTGAATGCTTTTATTCGAACGTGTAGAAGGTCTGCTACATCGATCTACAGCTATCGAGAGCTGAGGTCTCATCAGGCAGAAAGTTTTCCTTGATCCAACCCGGTCGGTAAAGCTGTGGATCGATAACATCGACATGCCAGTGTAGCATACCTCGTACATGTTCGAATGAAAGCATTCACAATACAGCTCTATATCTTTATTGAGCACTCTTTTGTAAGCCCGGTTTGATTCCCTTTGGATTTCTACCCTGTGGATTTTTACTCTACCTGGATTACTATATATATATATATATATATATATATATATATACATATATATATATATATATATATATATATATATATATATATATATATATATATATATATATATATAAAGTAATCCAACAAAATATATAAGCGTCAACTAATATCTTATAATTAGTTAAAACATCCTGATCAAAACTGAAGCACATTATACTGGATAGAGCATTAATATTATAATATGAAATGAAATAATAAAATAGGGTGTCAATCAAATTTTATTAAAATTCAAAGTCCAAGCAAAGTATCTTAACGTCCTTAGCTGATGAGTTTTCAAAGATAAATCTTTTCCTCAGAGGACCATTACGTTAAGATATTTTGCTTGTACTTTGAATTTTAATAAAATTTTATTGACACCCTATTTTATTATAATATATATATATATATATATATATATATATATATATATATATATATATATATATGTGTGTGTGTGTGTGTGTGTGTATAAATATATACACAAACCTAAATTTATACATAAAGAGATATAGATGAATAAAACACAATCAAATATATACAAATCAAATATAATTAACACAGCAATATGCCACGCCCATTCGTGTTATGTTTTCACAATTAACATTTGTTTAAACTTTATTTGCTAATTCAATTTCATCAGTATTGATGGACCTGTTATATTTATAGTGTACTCGCCACCTAACGGTGATTTTGAGAACCATTGGTAAAACTGCTTATAATGGATATCTTAATGTATTGACATATAGTGTTTCTTGATAGGCGATACATGGCAAATTGAGGAAGGGTGAATGGACGTTAAGGAAGAGGAATTAGCGAACTCTGCATAAGAGGTATCGATTTATGAGGTTTTTCGCTTTCACTCCATCGACGCATCACGTTATACATTTACATCACTTTAGACTCGTGCAGGTTTCGTTGGGGTTTGTCGTGTTCAATTGTGTAGTCCATAGTTTCTGTGCATATATATCCCAATAAAATGGTGGATATACCGGCATCTATATCAGGTTAGGTATGGTTATATGTCAATATATTTGTATTAACTCTTAATCGAATTTGTTAATCACTATGAATTTCTGAATTTCTGAACATAGGTACCAGATGTAAGGTGAGTAATATAATTTATATTTTGTTTTATTTAGATTCAAGCAAAAAAGAAATGGAGGGGTGGCAACCCTTTCGTGAAAATTCAGATACATCCTTATTTTGTTTTTTTATAAGAGATATCAAACATCAATTCATAAATAATCCTAACATCTCAGTTTTTAGGATTATTTTGAAAAGCTTTTCGAGAATATAATATAGGGCGGCACTAACTTCCCTTTAATAAAAACTATTAAATTTGTATTAAGTTTTATCCATAACAATTACATACAAATACAGCAGGATTAACTAAATTTCAATTTCTTTTCAAGGCGTCTGAAGACACTTCGAATGAAACACAATGGATGTTGATCAAATCTAGAATAAGAATTATAGACATAAGGATTAGTAACATCATATCTTGATTTTAAGCCTTGTAACGAAAAATAAATTGGTGCAAAACTGTTCAGGGAATTTATCTTACAAACTGGCATCCTTCCCTTATATATATATATATATATATATATATTATATATATATATATATATATATATATATATATATATATATATATATATATATATATATATATATAGTCTAAAGAAGCTTTGAGTCATTTTAAACAAAGAAAAAAGAAAAGGAAAATGCAGTTTAAATTCCAGAAAAACTAACTAAATCCAAGATATCGAAGACTTAGAATTCGTTGGAAAATTCATGAATAAATAAAAAAAGAGGATTCAAGTATCTAACAGGGAAACAAAACAGGGGACTTAAACTTAATATACATAAATATATATATATATATATATATATATATATATATATATATATTGTATATGATCTACTCTGTTGAGAAGTCATTAGATAAAATACTGTTTTCTTTTTAAATTCTAGAAACAGTTTAAGCATGGTAAATCGACTGATGATCCCATGAATAAATTTAAGGCAAGCGTAAATTTTTAATGTGTGACCGCAAATAATTAATAGACTAACAAATAAAGTAGTTCCCCAACGAAGTACTTGGGACAGAGAGTATCTTTATTTTTTTTTTTTTGCCATATAGTTTTAATGGTTCAAAAACTTCAAGGATCATATATATATATATATATATATATATATATATATATATATATATATATATATATATATATATATATATATATATATATATATATCAATATGAAGGTGAGAATTCCGAGGCAGGGGCAATGCAATGTTGAAAACCGAAAGGTGGAATGATAATGAACAAAAATAAATTACAAAATAGCAATTCACTTATATTTACAAAATTTAAATATAAAGACAGTAAATTGTAAAACTGGTTGCTTACTGTTAAATATTGAAAGGTCCGGAATGGTTGAGCATTTAATCATTTCGAGAGTAACAACATCTTTGTTTAAAAAAAAAGTTGGACTGAGTGTGTCAGTTAAGGAGAGCCAAGTGGACGATGCTATTAAAAAAATAGAAACACACACACACACACATATATATATATATATATATATATATATATGTGTGTGTGTGTGTTTATATATATATATATATATATATATATATATATATAGTTAAGAAACATACTCACAGCACTGCTTTCCTACGGATTTCGACTTTATCGTCTTCAAATGCTAGCACATTCTTAAATTCTTGCCATAGAAGGTTACATAATCATACAAACGCAATTCATAAAATTGATCAATATTAGTAGTCTAATAATGTTACTCATCTATACGCTGAAAATCATTGTCTCATTAACCCTCACGCTTGAGTGGTATTTGGCTATGATAGAATAACATGTGATATTAGTAGTCTCATAATGTTACTCATCCATCAGCTGACAATCATTTAGTATCATATACACTCATGCTTGAGTGGTTTTTGGCCTTGATCAAATAACATATAATGGGCCCGTAGCATTCGCGTTTCTAAATACAACTATTACAATATTAAATTAGAGGGTTATATTTGTTGTAACAGTGTAGATTCCAGTATTTCGGTTATGAAAGCACACTATACTGTTTAATTGGTTACATGCCAAGGTTATTGTTTGACCATACGTAACTATAATACCAAACAAAGGAGACGACTGGTGATACCAGATCAGGCTGCCCTGTGGCTCCCTGAGACGAAATTCACCTACATTGACGTTTTTTTTTTTTTTTTTTTTTGTAAAACTTAATTATGTTCTACAAAAACAAAAACAAAAACAACAGCCCCTCTCCCTTTCTCCCTCCCCTTTTTTATTTTATTTTTAGAACTTGAAGCATATATCTTTTACTATAATGACCAGATTCGGCATTAAATAACCCAAAAAGGGTTGATATGCCGTAAAACAAAACTACCAAACCAAACTACCAAAGGAGACGACAACTGTGGGTATGTGTGACTTGTAATGTCACATTTTCCGATTGTTTTATGTATTTAGTTCTATTAATCGTATCGCCATTGTAATTGTCTATTTGTTGCTTACGGAGTGTTTAGTGTCAACTTCCACAACGACTAAAGACAGAGATATATAAATGAGGAGATAAAGCATTCGTGGGGTAAGGTTAGGTTAAGGGTAAGTGTTAGGGTTAGGGTTAGCTATTATATTTTTGAGTTACTCTTTCTAGTCGTTGAAATAGATTCCGATTTGTTAGAATATATCTGTATACTTTTGAGATGTGTGTTCGATAGGTTTATCATGCCTAACGTTAAACATCATAGTTACTAGGGTGATCCGTTTGTCTGTCACGCTTTACTTTAAAAAACACGCTCGGTGCCAAACGTGGTTGACTTCTTTTAGAGTATATTACTGTCCGTCGGTAAATCGGTCCGTTGCTTTGTAATACGCAACCCAATGTAAGGAGGATGCTCCTCACGACTCCTAACATAGTTGGGGTGGGTTAGATGTGTACTCTTCCTCCAGACAATTTACATGACCGAGTCTTAGGCAATAACGTCAGCACGGGAGAATGGGTGGGGTCGCTTCTGTTTCCTTTCTATTTCTTTCTCTTTCCATCTCTTTCAAATTGATATTACTCGGGCCGGGCGTATAGTGACGATCTGTTTTTCGACGGAAAGAAGTCATGCCTCTTTCGAACATAATCAGAGGAGAATATACGTAATTTAAGCAACTACGTCCCACTCTTTCCTTTTCTGTAATGTGAATAAAACTGTAAACCGTACAAAAGGCGTCGTTGTATATCTGATAAGCTGTTGTTCCAGATCGACGCGTGTGCAGTTCTAATTCAATACGACTATCCTGGGGAAGCATAACTAGTGGTCGAATTAGACGAGACTCGAATCAATGAATGGAGCAAACTTGTGCTTGGCCATATTCAATTATGAAATATCTTTACGTGACGAAATAAACACCTCATGACACATACTACAAATGTCACAAAAGTTATAAGTATGTTCTTATTTTCCGATAATACAATGGGGAAGCTATTTTGAAATATATTATTGTATATAGATTTAACTACAGTCGCTAGTTACACTTTTTAACCCGAAATAAAAATAAAATAACTTAAGTCTGTCCAATTTAACGACAGATCAACATTATTAGAGTTAGGTTATAATGAAAAACAATAGCGATTTGGCACATAGACTTCAAATAGATACAACTTACTGGACGACTTGTGAACAGTTGAATCAATATTTTATATAAGTATATAATGTTATTAAACTCAATCGATTGTTGAAGTAAACAGGTACATATTCTTTCTGATACGCTGTTCATCGCTGCATAGACGATACTCACGCGACTCTCCCTATTATTTTTCGTTATTTAGGTCATTTATTTATGTATATCATCCTCTGTCTCTCCTTGGATTAGGCTTATGTAGTTACTACTTCTATTATTATTTCACGCTTTTTTTAATTTAAATCATTAAATTATGTCATCCCTATATTTTCACACTCTTACGTTGCTGTTACTATTAATATACAATGTGAATATATTCAAACCAGCATTCAAACAGGTGGAACTCAATATCACGATTTATTCTATGTAAATTTACAGCATGGTGATTTTCAAATCCAATAGCAAAAATACATGGCCTACTCACTTCTCATACGCCTTAAAATTGTGTGTGTTTCATGCATCATTTTCAATCCTCTCATTATAGCCATCATCATTCAACTGATAATGTATGCATCTCATTAGCCCATATCACTGGGTCGTTTTAAATCTTTATAAGTTGTGACTTATTATTATAAAAAAGTAATAATAATGTGTGTAATATGTAGGCCTAATATACCATATATAATGTACATATATTATGCTTACAGTTTCTTGTAATAGATTGCTTTCTCTCACACTCGCCTTTCAAGCGTGTAATAGGTATCGCCCATAACTAAAAACTCGCCTTGTATCATACATCAGAGCTATGTAATTAAATACCTACAGCCATTATCGATCTATAGAGCTAACAATTCCAGCAGGTGACTGATCGATATGTCGGATAGATAATCTGATAATACAAAAACTTGTGGCACGATTCCACGCGGAATGTTTCCAAAAGAAACCAGTCCTATTTATTCGAGGTCAATAAAGTACAAAGCAAGCATTTCGTTACAGAAGAATTCAACAAAAATCCGGTGATTTTAAGTAAAAGCTGATTATAAATTAACTACTTATTACTTAGTGCTCGCTATGTATTACTGAAATATCATCTTTACAAAAAATAAATATGATAAGAAAGTGTATCTCATAGGATGATGTTCAAATTTTCAATATAAGGACCATCATATGCCACCAGCTTTTTATGTACGTATATATATATATATATATATATATATATATATATATATATATATATATATTTATGTACGTATATATATATATATATATATATATATATATATATATATATATATATATATATACATGTATATGCATACATATATATGTATAGAGATACATTAACATTAGATGAATACTTTTAAATTGAATATACTTTGTTTTGAACAACTTAAGACGTAATAGATGTGTCATATTCACATCTGTTTCTCTTTTTTCATGTGTCTATATATTTGCTTTATCTCATATATCCATAATAAATGATTTCATGATCAGTTCAAATTTAAAAGTATTGATTATTAAATATTCTGCTTTACATATATATATATATATACATATATATATATATATATATATATATATATATATATGTATATGTATATATATATGTATATATATATATGTATATATATATATGTATACATATATATATATATATATATATATGTATATATATATATATATATATTTATATATATATGTATATATATATATATATGTATATATATATGTATATATATATATATGTATATATATATGTATACATATATATATATATATATATATATATTTTATATATATATATATAAATAGCTTAAAATATACTGATAATATTAACTTCTTTTCGAAATAAGCTCAATATACATGAGATTTTTTATCAGTAAAAATAAACAGATTGTTTGTACTGTTAATTTTATTTTTACTTGTATATATATATTTTTTATTTAACAAATTATAGATGAAATAGTTATCCACGAACATGTGTTTCGCTGTTGCTGTGGCTCATCAGCGTTGCTAATAATGGCAGGGTTCGAAAGAACGACCATAGAGACTGTAATCGGTGATTTACTATGAAGCCACGAAAGGCGTGTGTTTAATACATGTTTCAGAAAGGCTGACCTTCTGATTAGCTGCAGTAACGGCGTAATACGTGTCAATAGATACTTATTGTCTCTGTAATGAATTTAAATTAACATATATATATATATATATATATATATATATATATATATATATATATATATACATATACAGGTGTATATATATATATAGATATACATCTACATATATATATATATATATATATATATATATATATATATATATATATATATATAAGTGCAGGTTAGTAGTCCGAGGCTGTAGCAATGCCGGAAGGTGGAAAGGGTGAACAGATATAAACGAGAAGAGAAAACGAATCTCAAAACGATTTATTAATATTTGACAAAAAACTGATTAAGTACCAGAATAGTAAATATATATATATATATATATATATATATATATATATATATATACCTCCATAGGAATATGGGCGCCATAATATATGTAAGAGAGTTAACTCTCTCATCTATTTAAGAAGTGCATATACTATTAGCTTTAACACAACTATTATCACTAAAATTAACAACAAATAACAAGTCATGTTCATTTCATATTCAAATAACCATGTTTTTATTTTTATTTTATTTTTTTGCGCGTTTCCAAAATCATAATATTTCTTTGAGATTTATTTCTTACGGTCCGTATCATTTGTAGAAAGCCTAACAACATATTAAACAACGTATTACTGTATAATAATATGTGATTGGTAAAATTCACAACTATTTAACTTATGATCATAAATTGTATATGTATTCAAGGCAACAGGGTGAGTAACGGAGGAAAGCGTAGAATCATCTTTATGAAAAAAAGAAAACCATTAACCTTATAATGTAATGTTATAAGTATTGCTTATACATGTAATCAGATTGGGATTCCACTACTATATATATGTATATATATATATATATATATATATATATATATATATATATATATATATATATATAGAGAGAGAGAGAGAGAGAGAGAGAGAGAGAGAGATGTGATACTTAGAAGGCAATAAAATGCAGAGGTGTGACGGATAGACACAAGTTGGAACAAATAAGACACATAATGGTGGAATAAATGAAATAGTTTCACCCTTAATACAATGTATACACACACACACACACACACACACATATATATATATATATATATATATATATATATATATATATATATGTATGTATTATTATTTTATGTACGGCTACCTTCATATGCACGCTTGAACTTGAGTTAAGCACCGTTCTGCAGATGGGAAGAGTTCCCGAAATATTAAAAAAAATATTATATCATACGGAATTTCCAACAGACAATCTTGATGCAGGCATTACATAACATTGTAACATTGTGTAGATAGACAGATATATATATGTGTTTGTGAAAAAAAAATAAATACATATATATTTATATATATATATGTGTGTGTGTATGTATACATTGTATTAAGGGTGAATTTGTTCCACCATTATATGTCTTATTTGCTCCAACTTGTGTCTATCCGTCACACCTCTGCATGATATTGCGTTTTAAGTATCACATTTATATATACTAATAAACAATGCTTCAAGCAAACTACATAAACCTCTTATATATATATATATATATATATATATATATATATATATATATATATATATATTTACTGCTCTAGTGTCCCCTCAAATATACACTAGACCGACTCGACAATCAGCTAAATGAAGGTGCCCAGAGGCTGGAGAGCCTTCTATTACAATAGCTTATTTAATCATGCTGCAGGTCTCTGGAACTCTCTACTTGTTCCACGTTTCGCCAACTGTACCGACATGCAGAAATTTATAGCTAATGTAAACAGGCATCTTGCTGTACAACTCCAAACTCAGAATGACTCCCAAAACTTACACCCTAATTCTCAATAGCTCCTTACGTCTAAAGTGGTGACCGGCCTTGTTTGGGGTGAACTTTGATACAAACATTTTTTTATTTCATAATTTTTGGATTTTATAACGCGTTTCGAGCATCTTGGCTCATTTAAGATATTCTTTTTATTTGACAAAAATGTGTTAGTGTTTAACAGTTTGGGGTTTCTGCACATGCGTGTGTGTGTGCATGTGTATGCAAGTGTGCGCGTATGTGTATGCATATCATTTACTTTTCGGTGTCAAAGCTGTCTTTTTTGAGCATGCGTGTATTTTCTGACTTTTATCTTTGCGATCATCTTCGTAATTTTAGGAACGATCCATGGTCGTGCGTAACCGTGCGTACTCATGTGAATACGTGCGCCCGAACGTTTCTCTGCGAAAAGCCAATTAATGCGTCTGATGCAAAGGACTGATTTATTGGAAAGCATTAATTATTCCTAATCGACGCAGTTCGAGAAAAGATCTTCCAATAATTTATCCACATGTTGAATAATCATTTCAAAGATCTTCGCTTGGATCACATTTCGCTTTTCTGTTACAAGTTTAGTACATATTTTATTGACCCAATTCAAATTCTACGTATTAGAATGAATATCATCGCCCTTTAGTTTGTTATGTGTTTTTTAGTTTCTGTTTATGTCTACCGTGTTGTTTCTTTTCGTATCCTATTTCTTTTTTTCATATGTTTTTTTCCTATTAATTATCATAATCGTTCTTCGATTCTAATTATTTTATTCTCATTCTTTAAGTTTTTCTTCTGCTTTCTGTTTTCTTCTTTTTCTAGATCTACTTCTATGTTACATATACTTTTTTCTTCGTGTTATTTTAATTCCATTTTATTTATTTATTTATTTTTTAAAATATTTATATTCTTCTTTTCATCTTATTCTGATTCTTTTATACTCTTTTTTATTATATTCCTTCTTTTTCATCATTGTGTCTTCTTCTTTTATTTGTTCTACTTCATCTTTTTTTCTTACTTTTTTCTTCTTATTTTGTATATATTTGTCATTTATTTTTAATCCTACCTTTTTCCGTTCAAGTATATGTTTGTATATTTTTTTCTTTTTACTAACTATTCTCTCACCACCTATCAAGGCCAAAAGCTACTCGATGTTAAGAGCTCAGGAGATGTAATAGTTATCAGACGAAATATGAGAAATAGTATCGGAGTACTAAATATGATCAATGATACGAACAGCGTTCGATTGATTGTGGGACGATTTAGAATGAGAATTAGTTGACATTTTATTTGATCACGACTAAGTTGCTATCAACAAGGTTGACATCAGTACTATATTGTATTTGCACAGGGGAGGAAGTAGGTACGTATATAGTATGCGCACCGGGGTGGGATAGGTACGTATATAGTATCGCACAGGGGCAGAGACAAGTACGTGTATAGTATTCCCACAGGAGCGGTGATAGGTGCGTATATAGTATGCGCACCGGGGGGGGGGGGGCGATAAGTACGTATATAGTATGCGTACAGGGGCGGAGATAGGTACGTATATAATATGCGCACCGAGGCAGGGATTGGTACGTATATAGTATGCGCACCAGGGCGGTTATAGGTACGCATATATTAGGCACACCGGGGCGGCGAAAGGTACGTATGTAGTATGCGCACAGGGGCAGAGATAAGTACATTTGTAGAAAGCGCAGATAGAGGTGGTACTTTTAATAGAAATATGTCATACTTTTGCCCTGGGCAAGAGAAGAGGAGTGGTATGAAAGAGACAGTTTTCGCTGAAGGCCACAGGGGGAAGGTCGCAACTGGGAAAGGGGGCGGTGAAATGGGGCAACGAGGGAAGAGAAAAGTGGAAAGATAAAAAGACGGCTATAGAGAGAGGGAGAGAAATAGAAGATTGAATATAAAGATGTTACACACGCTATTTTTCTTCTATTTTGTGTTATAACACAGCATCGATTTATTTACTATCGATTCTTCCTTTACTTTATCTTTTCTCTGTATTTAATATTATATTATAAACTTGTTCTTTCATTGGCAGTTGTTTATTTTATTAGTGTTTCTTATATGTCAACAACTAAGGGACTCATTGAATTGTAAGTTTTACTTTAATTAAAACTAATAAAAAGAATCTACACTTTACATAATACTAGCGAAACCATTACATCCGCGTCGCCTGAAAAAAAAATAACAGGCAATAAAACTCATTCTTTCAATCTTGAACACAATTGTGTTCTTACTTAAATTCACCCAAAACAAGGCATAATGTCACTGAGACGTAAATAGCTACTAATAAATCGAGGTCAGATTTATAGGGGTACTCCTAATGAGAAAATTTCCAGCGGGATGTTCGTTCACATGACATTTAAATTGCTGCATGTTTATTCACAAAGGGGAACAGGGAGCTTGGAGGAAATTTCAAATGGCAAGCAGTTAGAAAATGAAGCCCGTTGAGTAGAGACCTTCTCAGCATCTGCGGACTTCTACAGTGAAAGAGGGGATATTTTGCTGAATGCCGGGTTGTCCCGGTGGTGTATGTTGAGAGTGTGTAAGTGAAGCAATTTCATCGGAGAACATTCCATTGAAATCCTTAGTAAACAATCATAACGATGCAGCATTGCGGCAATGAGAGAGTATATTATTCTAAATAAAGTAAATCATATTTTAAAGTAAAAACATTTTTTCGTAATAATTATTAGAATTGTAAGTAACACTGCGTAATATCTTGGTACAGTCTGGGAAACAGGAAGCAGGGAGGAAATTACAAAGAAAAGCGGTTCGAGAACAGAAGCTATTAGAGAAACAATCTTCGTTTTTCTTCATACCTCTATGGTATAGTTATAGCGTACCTTGCTTACGAACTACATGACCTCTTCCGATTCATTATAAATATCGGTAGTACATGCTTCTCGGTGTTGAGACTACCCCTGTAAGACAGGCGTTAACACACTCTTTTTATATGTTGTTTTTATATTTTTTTAATATACTTACTTTCACTTAATCACAAGTTCGTGTTTCCTCTCCAACCCCCTTACAGGTGAACAACACTTGCGAAGATTAAGGGAGTTTTACTGTATAACCGTTGAAAGGGCAAACGTAGAGAAACCAATGGCAAAATAACCCGACAACACTAAAGTTCTAATACCGGACGTTATCGGTGGATCAAAAATAAGATGGACTTTTTAGCCAAAGTGATTTCCCTCTGTTCTTTTGTCTTACGGAGAAACTAACCTATTTCTCCCAAAGAAAGAAGGAAGTCAATGATTTAAATATTACTATTTCAGCAATGTGTTAATTTTTAACATAAAAAGAATACATTTTTGGAAATGCACGAACTTAATTAAAAAAGACAGCAAATACTACTTGACTTTCGCGTCAATCATATATAGACGCTGTCGGGATTTTAAACAAGCTGAACTAAACTCAGATAACTTTAAATATATGATATTCGTGAAATGACGTTTATCAGCTAAAGGCGCAAAAATAAGAGGTAGAGTTCTACACAAGTTGGAAAATGAACCAAATTAAACATTTAAGACAATAGTCGAATACTGCCAGAGAGTTGTAACTGTTAAACAAGATTCTAAAGATATTAAAAGGTCGGGTATTGCTCACAAGAGAAATATATGGAAGTCAATTAACGTCTGCCTACTTTAAAAAGATATGCAAGCTTTTCCAGATAAGACACATAACGATCCAGATTAACCGTCAATGCCGTGCGTTTTATAAACACTTTAAAAAGAGAAAGACTTGCTGCACTCCCACGGAAAAGGCCCTGCAGCAGTTTCGACAGGTACACAGGATTACAGAAAATGTTTACACACCAGCCTTGTCACCTGTTGAAAAATGCTTGCGCGTAAAATAAGATCCGTTATCGAAAAACCAAACATCGGCAAATATATATTACACCAAAAAACGTTACATACCAGGGAAATAATATATTTTTCTGAGAACTTGTAACGACAGAAAAAAGAATTGGAAATATGATTTACATTACCCCATTATAGACTCCTAAATCAAAGTATGAAACGTTTATCAGATTACACCGACAGCACTCCTTAGGAACGAGAAAAAGTTATGGGTACCATATACGACATTTTCGACATGGAAATACCCCAATACAGCAACAATCAAAAAGGGAGGGAAGTCTCCGGACTTTATCGTGTTCAATACAAAAAGGAAAATATATTGAGACTCATTCATAGGTTATGTTTGAGAGGGGGTGTCGTGGTACCTACGTTACTGACTACATGGACTGTTTTGCTTCATCATACATACCGGGAGTACATGCTTTTCGGTATTGAAACTACTTCAGTCGCATACTGACAGTCAGATAGAAGTTCAACCACTCTCTGTATATGTTGTATTTATACTTCTATTCAATATACTTTGTTTCATTTTATAACGAGTTGGTGTTTTCTCTACGGACCCCTTTATAGGTCCACAACACTTGTGTATCATGAGAAGTTGCGATTATGTATGTGTTACATAGTACCTGCTTGGGCCGCGGCAGTTCTCGCGTTGTATACTGGTCCCGGAACGGGTCGTGGCAGTTCTCGTTTAATCACTCGTCATGTTTTAACACCAAAACTCATATAGTTTGCATACCTTTAAATTATCGTATCTTCTTCTTCTTTCCTTGTCGCGTGGAGGACTGTCTGGTTCAGTGGTTGTCTTCTTTCTTCTCTTCTGTACTGCCGTACACCACGCCGCTGCAACACAAGCTTCATGACCGACTCAATCGACAAACAATCATTTAGCCTTTCAATTCTTTTTATTATAAGCGTTTGTTATCTATCGGCTTGGAGATTTTCACCAACGTCGAGAGAGATAGAGCAATTTACTGCTTTCGTAATTACTTACCAATTAAGTCCTTAACCATTCGTGGAGGGGGGAAAGATATCTTTCGCATGTATTTTCTTAGGGAAATAATTCCCCTATGTAAGTTGCATCATAAAAATCACGTCTAATAGGTTCGCCTCCAAAACCCAGACTGGCAAAAACACTGCTTCCCACGCAAAAGCCCTTGACGACACATATTCTATGCGCAGGTGCCCATTGACCCTTGATCTGGGGTCCTGTCAATGCGGTGACCCTGTCACGTCTGTGAGCTCCGACTGTGAGAACAGCCGTATTTTGCACTCGACTGCACGGGTCCACCTGCACTAAATCGCGCAGGTCAAACCAACGATTTCCAACAGATACGCCCACCTTAAGATGCGTCCGTTCCCACAAGGCCATTATTCGACATATGTACTGAATTAAAGATACAGAATAGCACTTAAAAATAACGTAGACTGACGCTGAATTCATAGGTAACTATTGTTTATGAAGTAATAAGTGTCAATCAGATAGATAAAGCCTCACTTTACTTTGTATATGATAGTTAAGAATTTCTCATATCTGTTTTTGAAATGATTTTGAAACAATATTGTAATACATTTATATATATTTATTTCTAATATATTATTAAAGACAGATTTGTGGCCGTCTTTCTTTCTGTCTGTATCTCTGTCTATTTGTTTATGTCGACTTTAAGGTCGTTAGGCATGAGCAATCGATATTTTGTCGGAATGATCACCTAACACCTCAGATTGTCCTTAGTTAAATAAAATACTTACGCTTCTCAAGTTTGACCATTATATAGCACCATGGAGCTGTGAGAGTCCTTGTGAAGTTCAATTATGACTACACGCACCCTTAACCTTAAGCATATGTCACATCAAGTCTACATGGGAAGGAAGGTAAATAGAAGCTTCACACTGCACATGTATACTTTTTTATCACAAAACGTTGCTAGCATATGGGTATTGCATTGAGAAAACAGAATAAGACTAAAAACAACTACAACTAATACGCTTCTTCAGCTAGCTTTTATTTTGTATATTTTATTATGCAGAAACATATACAACACTGCTTTCCCAAAAAGAGGAGGCAATACTGACAATTTGAGAGGAGGAAAAAGTTCGAGAGTGATCGAAGAATTCTCTTAGCATAATAAAATAAAATATATTATTCCATTATTTACTGTGTTCACTCTCTTCCTGTTTCTTAGTTTGAAACACGCATTCATTTTTCTGCAGTTTTCACAAATTTTTGTTTCCCGTAAATGCATATAAATCAGCTGTGTATGGCTTTTTAGATTGGCGCGATTCTTTTGCTAGCAAAACTTTTGGACATTTATTCTAACATCAGATGCTTACAATAAGAACAAAATGAAGGTTGCCAACATCCATAAGTGTAAGTAGTTTTATGAGACAGATTGGATACGACACTGGCGCACCCAGGTCGTTTATTCCGCGTCGTAATCCACTCCATTATATAATCTCTCCTTTTCTGAAAACAATTCTTTCACAATTTCGTCGCTTTGTTCTAGTGATATTCTTTTGTTTCTTTCAAAGTCCGGCCAGACATATGTTTATATTACTTACATAACATCCAATTTGAGAGTCTGTCTGCTTACAATCCAGACAAATCCGATGTGTCCATCCTCCCGGTCTTTGGATTCGAATGTCGTACGCAATGGCGGACAATGTGTTTCTCTTTCTTTATTCTCCTCTATTTTATGACTGTTTCCTTATTTTTTATGCTGTGTCCTAATCCCCTCCTATAATTAGCTGCAAGATTAATCGCTCAAAACGGTTTGGCTTATATTTAAAGCAAAACAGTTTGGCTCGTCACAAACTGACCAGACGTGTTTTTTAGTTTGTGAATGAGAATTTCATTTGTTTTTGAACCTTGGCTTTGACTATTTCTTATCAGACTGTTCTATTTTAGTACGTACAAAAAACGTCATCCAGAGTTGTTTAGTAAAAAATTACAACCATTTTGTTCTCTCCCTCCGAAACTTATATATCTATATTATTCAGCATTTTTTAAAATATATTTTAGTGGTCAAGTTCAGAATTAAATGATGTAAAACACTGATTTTGTTGTTTATAGGTGTACGAATATATGGTTAGTTATCTATATTTTTTAGTATATGTACGTCTGGCATTTAAGCCAGACGCACATATATGGTATATATGTATTTTATATATATATCCACACACACACACACACACACACACACACACATATATATATATATATATATATATATATATATATATATATATATATATTTAGGCAAACATTATTAAATAACACGGAGTGGTTTTGTTTGATGCGACTTTTTTTATTTTTTCAATTTTGCGAATTGTCCATCTAATGTTTCGGTCAAATAGATGTAAATATGATCCATGGGTTTCTTGTTCCATTCTTTTTTCTTTTTTGCAAGTACTTTCGATTTGAATCGTCAAATCATCTTCAGGCGGTATTAGTTTTAGTGTCTTTACTGTTGTGCTCATTTTTGAATTATAACGGCAAGTAGTTTATATTTGAAAACGCGTCTGTAAAGTTGAAATGTACATGAGAGCGTGATGGCGTTCTACACATACGAGAGATTTAAAGTTTGACTGTTTAAACCGTTAAGAAATTGATGACGTTAAATAAAGTGCATACAATTCAAACGCATAACTACCTAATGGCTAAGAATTTGGTAATGTTAATTATTATGCTAGACACTTTAAAATGTTGCAACTAGTTTCATAATTGACATTATTAATTGTGGGATGTTTAGTTTTTATGTAGAGGGCTTCGAGTATTTTTAATTTTTTGATATTGGTATCATGGTGTATTATTTTGGTATTGTTAACAAGGATGTTTCTATATTGGGAGGGGGTGCAATTATGTTTTTTTAGGTGTTGACATATAGAGCTAGTGTCGGAGAGATGTAGGGTGAGTCTTCGGGATAGTGTTGTGGAAGTGAAACCTATGTAAGAATTAGTTTTTTTTATTGTTGTCGGAGATACATTCTCCCATAGGGCATTAGAACTGATATATTACATTGGTTCTTCCTAATGTATTTTGGGGTTGGGAAGTGTTATTTTTAACAACATTATGTGATGTTTTCATATTTTATAATAAATGATGAATCGTATTTTATCATCAGAATTGGTGGGGGATATATAGCGATGTATTATATTTTTAAGAGCTTTTTCATCTAATTTAAAGTTTGGATGTATTTTTAGTTTTAAAAGTGAATGCCCATATAGATATAAAATTGCTATGGTAAAAAATCTATTAAACCGTGCAAAATTAATCTCCTCATCCCAAAAAATACTTTTTAATGAATTAAAAAACATAAAACAAGTCCTAATTAATAATCATTTTCCCAATTATATGGTTGATGAACAAATAAAATTAATGATTAGAAATTTAGATAATCCTACTAATAAGCTAAATAATTCCCACTACATAAATCTATTCTATTGTAACCAAATGCATCCAAACTTTAAATTGACACAGTATAACTTAGTCATCCGGCTCTCTTCAGTTTCTGTTGGATGACAAAAAAAATAAATATTACGTTCTTAATTTTTAATTTTTAACTTTAATTCTCAATTCATCGAACACTCTGCTGGGATATGTCCTGCTATATTACAATGAAGTTATATATATATATATATATATATATATATATATATATAATTATAGATGGTTCTCTTGTTTGAAAGCATTGCGAAATTCGGATTTTAAGTACTGTTAGAAACAAAAACAATGCAATTGTTGTTAAATAAATATATTTATTTGTTTTTCCTCATCAGGATGATATAATTTTTCTCTATATTTTATTTTTTTAGTTTCATGTTCCTAACTAGTAAAGCTCTGTTTGTTGTTGATAACGGCGACAGTTCAAATGTCGATAAGCTAATACGGCGGATACGCATTCTGAGATGTCAAATTATGGGTAGTTTCTCCGTTGTAATAATGTATTAAAATAAGTTTAACATTCATCGATTTTACCAAGTACATAGAGATTAGTGACGCTTACGCTGTAGAGAAATTATTTTCTGTATTAGTTTTTGTTTAATATTTAACTTTTTTAATAGCATTTCAAGGAAGAAGCTAGTGTGGGTGAGTAGACCTCCTAAATAGTAAAAAAATACCAAAAGAATATTTTACTTACATTACTTCCCAGGTTAATATATATTCCAAAATTCATAATCATCGGTTTATAAAATAAATGCACCCTCTTTGTTTTAACACTTACACATAGATAATGTGCTATGTTACTGTATTTAATAAAATATACATTCCAGAATTCATAATAATCTGTTCATTAGTTTAGGAAATAAAAAAGCCCTTTTGCGGGAATTGGTTTAGTGAACGCATCGTTTAAATGGTAAAATGTTAAAAATAAAATTATGTACCAAGGTTACTCTCTCGGTTGCTGAGTTTATATATTCTAAGCTTCATAATATTCGGTTCATAAATAAAATAAATTCAAAAGAAAATATTCTATCTATGCAGTCGTAAATGTTAAAAGTCAGAGAAAAACTATCGTTACTCATTGTATTTTTTTAATAAATATTTCAGAATTCATAATTATCCGTGTATTAGTTTAAGAAAATGCCCTGCACATATATACTTTCTAATTTAATCAATATTAAAGTAAACATATATACTTTCTAATTTAATCAATATTAAAGTAAACATATATACTTTCTAATTTAATCAATATTAAAGTAAACATATATACTTTCTAATTTAATCAATATTAAAGTAAACATATATACTTTCTAATTTAATCAATATTAAAGTAAACATATATACTTTCTAATTTAATCAATATTAAAGTAAACATATATACTTTCTAATTTAATCAATATTAAAGTAAACAAAACTCTTCTAGTTTCTGTTTCATCTACTGAAATGATTATACTTGAGTTTTTAATTCAATAGTGCACACCATTTACTTGTATTGTTTGTATTATTCAAACTACTGTTCTATTATTGGATGTTATTCTAACAACATTTCGTTCGATGCAACTTCCGACCTTCTTCAGGGGGATATTATGGTACTTAGAAATGTGTACGGAATTTCGAACCGAACACTTTATAAATCCACAGGGGTTCATTGCTATCGTTCCGACAGTCTAATAATCTCTATGATAAAGTAAAATTGATTGTTTCTTGCTACTTTGGCCATTATAAAAAAGGTAAAGGTAAAGGTCGCATAGGCTGGACGCGCACGAGTGTCATTGCCGACATCGCACACTTCCCATGCCTATAGCGGCGATGATTTGTTAAGAATCACCGTGTCTAGGGCACAGCATATGGAAGGCGGAGCCCATCCCTCTCCTTTCGCTGCCTTGAACCTTCCCTGAGTTTTAGTCAGGTACCCATTTATTGCTGGGTGGACAGAGGGAGTTTTCAGACCCGAAAATTCGCATGCCGTGAGTGGGATCGAACCTGGGTCGTCCAGCCCAAAGACAAGTGCTATAACCACTCGTCCAGAGGCCCTTCCTTTGGCCATTATAGACTGCAAACAAAAAGCTGCATATGCTTAAATTTGTCAGGAACTACTTACATCACTGTTTTCAGAAAATATGAGTACACTTCCTCTCCTTACAAATATTATTACATTTACTTAGTCATAGTAGCTTTTTCCAAATACGTCTTCCACAAAAAATGGTGGCAGACCATTTGACTGTTTAAAAAGATCTACTACCACGTCACTCAAATAAACCGGGGAAGTTTCTCTATGAAGATACTTATGATTTAGGCACTGTACCTTTTCTCACCAACATATTTAAGTATTGCATACATACTATACTACATTATAAATATAACTAATAAACGCTCCCTAAATTTCAATACTCTTTTATCAGGCGTCCTATTTGTATTAGGGAAATACATGAATATCGGATTGACTTCTAAACATACGGACCGTAACAGACAATCAGCATAATATTTCCAATACACTATTCATGTCTTATTCTTACCTATTTTCAAAACATGTTTTCTTCTCCGAGTCTTAATATTAAACAAATAACAGTCACATTCTATTCAGATTTTCACAATGAATTCTGTTCGCCGTTCTGTCTGACTATTCAAATTACATTTTTTTAGATTCTGGAATTCCGAAATACATTGACAAACACCTTGCACACCACGTCTAGTGAGCCACAAGGTGCCTAAGCCTGACGCCCTTACTATATCTGTTCATTTGTTCACCCTAAGCAACTTTAATTCGTCTTTTTTCGCTTTCTAAATGTTTTAACAACTGCTATTTTCATAATTACATTCAGATACCGTATTTCAGTGTTGGGGACAGCATTTTTAAGTAAAACAAAACAGAAACTCGCTGAGTATGTTTTTACCACTGTTTCCTATATTTATAATAAGCTTCTCTGTATTGTATTTCAGGGTTTAGGCACGCATTTCTTGATAAAAATAAAAAAGAAAATCCGTCACTAAGTTTGAACGACTGTTTTTTTTACTGATACGTTTGCAAGTACAGTACTTCATTAATTTTTTATAACATTTATTTGTTCTGCCCTCGATTTACACAAGTTCGCTAGCTTTTATTGCTATGAAATAATAATTAACATAAAATAAACTAAGATTGTAAAATCGAATAATACTGAAGGTCAGTTAGAGAACAGATGAAGTGTAGTATCAGAATAAATACTACTTTAATTTAAGCCGAAATAAATATATATTAATGTCGGAAATTATTCACAGTAGATGTAAACACGCGCACTGTTCTTTGAATTTTTCAAAATATTCGAGATATACGATGTTATTTTATTACATTATTATATTATTTTGGTAGCAATTGATGTGTTAATTTAAGTCACGTAGCTGATAATGATTTGCGGTGGGCATAAAAAGTGGTACCTGATATATACTCCATTACGCCCAGCATGTCATATCGTCTTTTCAAACAGACTTATATGTCACCTAATCTACATTTTTGCAACATGTTTACTCTCACAACCAGCGTAGTGGGGTGCAATAAATAAATTGCGATAATCAAATGTTGTGTAGAAACTAATTGAAATATCGTATTTTTACTTTTTTAATCAAAGTTTTCCCGTTTTAAAATAATTGAACACCTCTAAATGAATACAAAGGTAGAGTAAACGTTTTATTCTTCTTATTTAGTTGAAATACTTACAATTGTGAGGGGGACATCATATATATACTGTAAGTAGATCTAACACTAACCCTTACCCTAACACTAATCTGTAAGCTTGCTCTAACCTTACTGTAAACTAATCCTAAATAAAGTATAAAGAAGCGATGTGACTGAAAGTTAAGATTGTTTTTACAGGAACAGGGTACATTTCAGAAATTTGTTCATGAAAGTTTTTGAAAAGAAAAACTAAAAATGAAAAGAATGCTTACACGTCTACATTTACAGCGAAATGGGCACAACGTGGGTTCTCATTTTACGTTAGATTTATAATTGTTAGTCTGTTATTGATTTAATTACTGTCCTTTATTTATAACATAACTCAATTAATGTTAATCATGCATTAAACCGGATGTTTATAGATTTAACTTGCACTACAAATTCATTAAAGTAAAGTGACCTTCTCCATAATTATTTACCGCCATAGATCAGTACACACAGGCTTCACGTGCAAATTTGTTTCAGCATTTTATAAACACAACCAAGTAAAATTTACGAAACGATTATACGGGTAAGAATATATACACATATAAGAAGTGTACCTGTATATCCCTTTGTTTTTCTCTCGTTTTAAACATTGTTTGTTTATCTGATCGAATATCATCATTCAGATATTGACACAAGTTCATTAATTTTGTACGTATTAATCTTACTTCTTTTTATTCAATTTTTAGGCTCTAAGCTTTCTCTTTTCGACGACATCATATTCGAACTAACATAGAAAGGAAAAGAACCCCTTCGGTTATTGTCTGATTCTTTCCAATGAGAAAACACCTGGAACATGCCTCTGAAACAAATTAGAAAAGTTGATTGTCTAAAAAGAAGTCAAAAAGTAGAAAATAATGAGCAGTCCCAAAACAAGTGTTTGGCTGCTTTCTTCAACGAAACTGAAAGTCGATCTTCGGACTCATATTAACAAGATAGGAATATAGAAGAGCATTTGTGTTGGTTGCTTAACAACAATAATATGTGTACAAATACTACTGCTAATAATAGTCACATAGACCTAACAGTACAGACAATTCTGCGGATCTGCTTTTTATATTGTGGTGGCTGTGTTCCGGCCAGATCGTTCAGTATGGAATTTATTGAGTTAAACTACTTTCTTGGGCGACGCCCTAGAACAGGTCGGCTAGTTTATAATATTCCTAGGACTATCATCACAAATCCATGTTGACAATTATAGTATGCATTTGGGGAGCTTGTAACCTATTACAGTTTTAGATGTTCCCGATTACTACTCATTGCTACTTATTACTAAATATTCGGTCAAAGATGAGAACAATAGACTGAATGATCTAATAATACAAATTATCGATCCGCATCTACAAAAATCCCGTAACATAAAACATTTTCTTCTTCTGCCGTCATTAAACGCATCTGTCTACTGTTTATTTCCTCTATCCCTTGATATTATCACCCCCTAACCACAATATTCTCTTATTTT
Source organism: Sepiola atlantica (assembly GCA_963556195.1). Lineage (NCBI taxonomy): Eukaryota > Metazoa > Mollusca > Cephalopoda > Sepiida > Sepiolidae > Sepiola > Sepiola atlantica. Next base: position 205,791,559 of record OY744520.1, on the reverse strand, counting down.
ACCCTGGTCTAAAATGCCACGATCCTATTATTCGGATTATGCACAATCCAATAACGCCAGGTATGTACTAAAAATAAACATCGGATTGTATAAAGGATGTTTGCATTTAATCTCCTTGCTTTATTTAACACGCAATATTCGAGTAGCTCTGCGCTTAAAGTAGATGCACTCATGCAGAAGACATGAAAGTTCTTTGCAAAATACTCCCATCAGCTTAACGGTCAATTAGCCCTCGCTTTCGCTCAGAACGGCGGGGCTTGTTGTTGATGCGATCGTGCGGCGACTAATCTACATATCAGAAGAATTCAAGTGTGCATAATAGGCTGTTCGATTTTTCGATATTTAATAATGCAAAACTTAAGCCAATCTCACCTGGATGGCAAATGATGACCAGCAATCGTCTAATGTCATGGAAACGCTATTAATATTTCACGAACGGTTTATTTATTTCTGGTGGAATATTATTATATTCCTCCGTATTTGAAGCACAGCAATTATGAGAGACGAACCTTGAACAGAAAAGGTATAGTATTGCTTTGTTTTTATTAAAAACAATATAAGTCTCCAAGATCCAGTGTTAATTTACTGGTTCATATCGTTAGGCAGAAAGCATAATCTGAACTACATTTGTAACAGAGCACTAATGTGTCGGAGGTTCCAAGGGGCGTTCAATAAGTAATGCCCCTGACCCATGCCACATATGAGTAGCTTAATAAAACTTGGCACATTTATTAGTCTTTCTCGACATTGGAACCATACAGAGTTATGCATTTCTCCCATCGTTTGATGCAACTCTGGACACCGTTTTTGTATTACACCCCAGGTTGGTCCTCCAACCACGTCGTAACTTCAGAAATCAAGGCTGCATCATCTGGGAAACGATTTTCTTTCAAAAACAACTTCATGGCTGGGAAGAGATGAAAGTCAGAGGGTGCAAGGTCAGGAGAGTAAGTGGGAAGGATTTCATAGCCACACGCCCGTGCTTATGATCTGGCGACATGCAAATTGTGGACCGAGGCGTTGTCCTGCAGGATGGGGGATACCTTTGCTGATTTTGCCCCGCCTCTTGATTTTGATAATTTGTCTTAATTTAATCAAAAGTGAAGCGTAATAGGCCCCTGTAATTGAGGCACCCTTTGCCAGGAAATCTGTCATCACTACTACTACACAAGACTGTGAGCATGACCTTGCCAGCGCAGAGTACACCCTTGCCTTCTTTGAGGTGGTGAGTCCAAGTACTTCCACTGCATAGGGTGGGCTTTGGTCTCTGGATCAGAATGATGGACCCAAGTTTCATCGTGTGTAATCAGTCGATGTAAAAACTTTGACTCATCTTCTTGGCACATCTCCAAATTTATCCTCGAGCACTCGACGTGTTCTTGCTTCTGGAAAAGTGTGAGCAACCTGTGAATCAATCTTATGCATATGAAATGGTCATGAATGATAGTTTCCACAGACCCTGTACTAATCTTGACCTCTTGGGCTATTTGGCGAATAGTAATGTGTCGATCTTCCAAAATGGCAGCCTCAACTTGACGGACAGATGCCTCATCAATGGCAGAAGAAAGCCGACCAGGTTTGGGAGCTGTTTCCGCAGACTTCCGGCCATGTTTGTAATTCACGATGCCAGTGTTTTACAAGGTCATATGATAGGCATAATCACCATCATTTTTTTTTCATTTCATCAAAATTCTTCTTTTAATGTGCGTCTTTTCAAATACAAAAATCAGATCACTGCGTGACACTCAACTGGCTCCATTTCACACCTGACTTAGTTCAAACACCTGTAAATAAGAAACCGCAATTAGTTCAGAGCTGTTTTTGCAACATAACCCATACAGATATAAATCATTACACATACAAAATGTCATCTAGATCAGACAAATGGAAACGTTCAAGCAAAGATGATACTCATTAATAACCGTGCGGGAATCAATAGTCACCCATCTACGTAGTTACTCGCGTCAACGTTAATTAACTATCAGTGATCTCATTTGACATAAAAAAATAATTCAAGTATCTATAAGCTATTCAATATATCGATAATTATATATACTAGCTGTGGCAGTGGGAATTTTACAGTCGTGTTCTTTTTTTGCTGTATATAAGTTAAAATCAGGACAAGTGTGTCGAATACGTCTATCGATCTTTCGACATTTAGTAATTATTATTATTATTATTTGTTTATTATGCCTCTGTGACAATAAAGAGGAACAGTCACCATCAGGAAAAAGAATAAGGTGCTTCGCATGTCGTGTAGGCAGATTTTAAAAGGGCTTCTCTTCATAGATGCAGGTGTTTATGGTGGTCTGTGATTTGCATATGTGCATATCAGGTGATATTAATGAGAAGCAATTTGGATTGAAACGAGAAAGGTAGAGAGAAAGTGGGTTGCACGAAATTCGGTTGGAAATTGAATTACAGTCAAAAACTTTTTGAGACAAAGACAGAGAGAAAGTGGGTTTCACGAAATTCGGTTGGAAATTGAATTACAGTCAAAACTTTGTTTTGTTATGCTTTTATCTTTCTGGCACAGTTAGTTAACAGCCTCCTTTGACATCTCTCATTTAACTATCTTCTCAATTCAACTGTTTCAAAATTAAACTCTATATACAGTATCGATATCTAGATTACATTCTGTCAAATATTTCATTAGACAACTCCCAAAAGTGCTCCCTTAATGGTTCCTTCCTACAACTTTCTCTGAATGTATTCAACCTCATCTTAAACTGATCCATGCTATTACTGTTCTTAATCCGATCTGGGAACAAACACAATGACATTGCTGTTCTAAATCCGATCTGGTAACTAATTCCCAAAATACATTACTATGTGAGCAAAAAAATTAACTGGTTAACAGAACTAGTTTTTGAAAACTGTCTTGACAATAACCTTCCAGATCTAAGATAAATACTAATTCCTACCATAGTTAGAAATGGCATTAATTATGTTGAAGGTCTAAATCATATCACCTCTCATTCTTCTCTCCAGCAAAGTAGTCAATCCAAATTTGTCTAATATCTCCCTGTAACTGCACTCAGTGACTTTAATTATGAGTAATGCAAAACTGAATTTAATCTCAGCTGGATGAAATGTCGTGGCAAGAAATCGACTAATGTCAACCAAGCAATATAAAGACTTCCCCGGCGTTTTATTTCTGTCTGGGCTAATATTACTTTATGTCCATGAATGAGAAGCAGAGGAAGGAGCAACAATTAGAGACTAACATAAAAGAAGGAAAATTGTCTAATAACTTTTTGTTTTTATTAAGAGAAGTTTGCCTCTTAGATACACTGCTAATTTTCTTGGTTTATATCGTAAAGCGGAAAGCATGATCTGAACCATTCCTGGAACAGGACGCTTATCTGTCGCCGTTATTACGTGCCAGCAAAACTGATGTTCATTTATCCATAGTTTATTGTCAGACACTTGAGACACTCCTACAAATGAATGCCGACGGATCTGTCCTTAGGCATTTTCTTTGTTTATATTGTTCAAAAGTGTCCCCTTCTGAGAGCTGAATATCTACTTCGCATGTTAAACTGACTCGATATCTAACTCTATTGCAGTTGCATACGGAAAGATATTGGTATAATAATGGGGAAAATCGTATTACGGAAGACTTAGATAAGAGTAATAATCTTATAAGCAAGAGTTTCTGGATACAAAGAATACAATTAAGTACAACTTAAGACTTCTACACGTTCATGGTTAATACAATTAGCACAAACTAAGCCCGCGGATTTTATGAATGGTTTTAGCAAAATTCCGTACAGATTCTCAAGTTTAAGATTAAGGTTCCCGCATTCGACAAGACGCACCTAAAGAAAGTCGGATATTACATAAGCTGGAACGTCGAATATCAGAACTTAATTATTTAAATAATATAAATTATCAATCATCATCTCAAAAATACCAAAACATAATAACTAAAGCACTGATTAAATGAAATGAGAAGTTCAGGCTACACATTATATTGTGTCTCAATTATTCTTGAACATGTAATAATACACAATGAATAGGTACAAATGGAGCTATACACTTATTAAAATATTTACTTATGTTGTTTTATATCAAGGGGCCCCAACCTGGGGCTATCACTTAGTTTTTTTTATGGCGGTGTATTTGTATTGGAGAGTTCTTTTCAGGAATCATGTTGTGTCATTTATTGCTGATATTTTAATTTTAATTAATCTGTGCTAAACGGCTTTTGATTCAAGGTATTTTCTCCAGTCTAGTTTGAGCAATCGAATTTCGTTCGAGAAAAACTGGTATTATATTAATTTCTTGCGATTACAAAGTTGTTTTCATGTCATATTTTTGATATTGGTTCTTTGTTGTTTCTTCACGTCCGACTCTATTTAGTCCGTAGTCGTTTAGGACAGGCCGTATTAATTTAATATAGCACACCTTACTGCTGAAATGATCGCTAAAGTTTCCCCGCATAGCGTTTAACGGCAATGGAAAAGACTGTTAAAAATTCACAAAATTTGGTGGTAAACTAAATTATAGGTTAGATTTTATTTGTACTGAATATAGTTGTATTGCATAGGAATATTGTATGCCATTAATGATTACATGGCGACGTGCAATTTGGTAGTCACTCTATATAGTTCATGTTTCATATATTTACTTTAATAAAACTTGGATTTGCAAATAAAGGATCCTAAATGATCATGTTTCTGAAGCGATGATATGAGGTTATATGTGTTTTACTATTCAGCAATGCTATTACTTTAATATAATATTCCGACAACACCGGCTAGCTATGTTAGTCTATTATACATGTGCTATTCCTGTATTGCCCGTTAGCAGATACTAAAGAACATCAATTTAAATCCGAAGAATCTCAACGAAAGACATTGAAAAGATACAAAAACTGTATTGCCTACCCCGTCCGCCGATCAACTTTGATTTCTTCCCTTCAGTCACAGGAAAAACTCTTGAATATTTTCCTTTAAGTACAACAATTAAGTTCAGTCGTCGTATTTCGCAGAATGATTAGTACTTGCCGCATGATCTTAACAGTATTCTTACGTAAAAATAAAAACTTAGGAGTAATAACGGCGACAAGAAAATTGTTCCTATTTCGGTAATATCATATTTTCATTTTTTAATCGATGTGTAGGTTTTCATTATCGTCACCTTAGGAGATGTAAAAAGTTAACTGGGATTATATATATATATATATATATATATATATATATATATATATATATTATTAAATATTAAAGTATATTTATCTGCAAAGGATTGTCCTCATCAGTGCAGGAAGTTGTGATTTCATGCGGTCAGCCAGGTCTGAACGCAGATCATAGATTCAGAAGACCATTACGATCCTACATTCTAATCCATCAGGCCAACGGAAATCACCACAGTCATTACTGAAATTAAGATACATTTAAAGCCAGCAGCGGGGTTCAAACGGTCCGAGATCAAAGGGTGCTTAAACACGTGGGCATGCAAGCTTTGTTTCAGTAGATTAACGACTTCATATTATTATAATTCTAGACGACTAGGATGTATTTATCTTAAAGGGCGCCATTAAAATAATTATTTTTTAATTAAATATTAAAGTGTATTTACCTACAGACGACGTCATTTCGGACTCACGTCCTCATCAGTGAAGGAAGTGGTTGTTTCAGGCTCTCAGACGGTCTCGAACGCAGTACGTAGATTCAGAAGAGAATATATATATATATATATATATATATATATATATATATATATAAGTGGTTGTTTCAGGCTCTCAGACGGTCACAAGCCCACGAGTCGGCCATTGGTAACATTTATTACAGTGCCAAGTTTGCACTGGAGGGTACTCGGATGAAGCATTCTCTATTTTGCACAGAGCTCGTTCGAAATCGCATTTAAAAATTCTCAGAGCGGTTACTATTAATTTACGGCAGCCGTTTCTGTGCAAACAAAAAGAGTACACCCATAACTTAGAACTAATGGGTTTACGTTAAGAATATGTCTTCCCATTTGTTTCTATAATTTTCTTTTTAATACCCTCGATAATTATTTATGGTCTTTTGACCACGTTTTTAATCGCGATTCCCCTTCATAGTCGACGATAACCTGTAAGAGTGTCGACTCAAAGACGTCTCGGTAGTTTTATTTAATTTTCTTTACCTTTTTTTTCTCTCAATACTCGTTTAAAAAAGGAGAAAAAAATCCTCATAGAGAAAGAAGAAAAGTGATTCATCTTTGTTTCCCTTCTCCTGTGTCTTTTTCCTCTTTTGTAATATAAATCATATAACAGAAACCCCCATAGATAATAATGGCAGTACGTCCAACATTATTTCACTGTTTATATATATATATATATATATATATATATATATATATATATATATATATATATATATATATATATATATATATATATATATATATATATATAGTGTGTCAGGTTGTATATGAAAAGAAACCAAATAAAGTGCTGAATCACATAAGAGAGCTAATATAATTTATTTAGATACTGTATATTACATATTTCAACAATGTACCGCGTCTAAATATGTCTAAACTTGCCATTTTTGATGAAACCACGGTACATTGCTGAAATATGTAATATACAGTATCTAAATAAATTATATATATATATATATATATATATATATATATATATATATATATATATATATATATATATATATATGATTATTTTATTTACACAAACATGTACAAAATCTGCGAAACTGGCATGTCTATGTTACAGATCAACAGCTGTTATGAAGTCTTTTCCAAATATTATCTAAAATTAAGATCGGATTAACTCTTCCTGATGAAGTCTCAGTTCATGATAGCTTTTGATCAATAACATCGCCATGCCGCTGTCGCAGATTTTGTAAATGTCTGTATTAATAAAAATAATCTATTATATAAATCCCACCTGTCTGTATGTATGTATGTATGTATGTAAAGCTTCTCCTCCGAAAGTACCCAACACACGGTCACACGGGTGACATCATTCCGACCGGCCAGCCCAGGCGCGTCTAATATCTCGGAACCGGAAAAAAAAATTGACTCTTCCGGGGTCGACTGAGCACTTTTCTCCAATGGGGGGTGGCTTTTAACTCCATTTTTCAACGTTATTTATACTAATTTGAGAAGAAAAATAATGCAAAGTCACGATAAACTAGATATGACGTCAGAGTAAGGGAGTGGCGGGTAGAAATTCACTCACACTACAACCATTTTTTTTCTTTCTTTCTTCTTCCCCTCTCACTCCCACACTTTCTTTCTTAATTATTAATAGACGCTAATATTCCTTCCCCCCTCCCTTCCTCACTATGGCCGTTCTGTTATCCTGATATAATACTTCCAGGCATTACCTCCTCCTTTCAGGCCAAATAGGGGGGGGGAATGTCGGCATTCACCGATGTGCGTGCCACAGGCCAAATCTGGGGAGAGGGAGTGTCGGCATTCGGCGGTGGGGCGCCTCAGGCCAAATCTGAGGAGGGGGAATGTCGGCATTCGCTGGTATGAGCGCCTCGGGCCAAATTTGGGGGAGGGGGAGTGTCGGCATTCGCCGTTATGAGCGCCTCAGGCCAAATTTGGGGAGGGGGAGTGTCGACATTCGTCGGTGTGAGCGCCTCAGGCGAAATTTGGGGGCGGGGGAGTGTCGGCATTCGGCGGTATGAGCGCTTAAGGCGAAATTTGGGGGAGGGGGAGTGTCGGCATTCGGTGGTGGGGCGCCTCAGGCCAAATCTGGGGAGGGGGAATGTCGGCATTCGCCGGTATGAGCGCCTCAGGCGAAATTTGGGGAGTGGGAGCGTCGGCATTCAGGCCGAATTTGGGGAGGAGGAATGTCGGAATTCGCAGATGAGCGCCTCAGGCGAAATCTGGGGAGGGGGAATGTGGGCATTCGCCGGTATGAGCGCCTCAGGGGAAATCTGGGGAGGGGGAATGTCGGCATTCGTCGGTATGAGCGCCTCAGGCCAAATCTGGGGATGGGGGAATGTCGGCATTCGCGGTATGAGCGGCTCGGGCGAAATTTTGGGGAGTTTGAGTATTAGTCGGCGTGAGAGAGATCCCTACCGTGGGCGCGATCAGCCGTACTTTAGGGGAGAGGAAGTGCACCAAAGGAAAAGGGATTAAAAAATAAAATGATAATCTGATTTTTGATTCGAGAGTGTAAGATCGACACCTATCGGATAGGACTAGATAATACACTTGATCTCAAGGCAAAAATGCCGAGAACAGATACTACACTTTGATCTTAGCCAAAAGGCCGATTTATTTAGGCAGGTGAGTTCCTTCGGACAACCCTCATCTTTATCTACAGATGAAGATTTTACAAACCTTGGGAACTCACCAGACCTTAGGCATAGTGCCCGTTATGTAGGGGGAGGGGGGGTCGGGGATAAGTGAGACAAGCTGTTCAATGTTTTTTATTTCACAAAATTTTACAAACAACATAAAAAAGAACATTTGCTGACTCCAAACTAGATTCTTGCACCAAAATACCGCATTCACTCTGTGGGTTGATCCCTACTTAAAATATCCCCAAAAAACATCGATGTAAAAAAGAATTATCGTGGGAGTGGGAAAAAATATTAAAAACACCCAAAAAGAAAGAAAAATAAAGAACGAAATAAAATGGTAAAAAAGTTAGTATGGCCCGGCTTTCCCTCATGACTAAGTGTTAGACCGCCCACTGTTTTCCGGCACGAGACCGAAAACAAGCGGGTCGGTCACTAAGTGGGAGTGGGAACTTTAAGAGATGAGTGTTCAAAAAATAAATTCATCGGGAATGGGATCATGGGGTGGATGGCGTCTTCCAAGATAGTAATGCCAAGGGTTTCAAAAGACCGGGGACAAAATAAAACAGTGGAAGTGGGAATCTCTGGAAGCTCTCTAGTGCCGGCAAAAATAAAATAGGGACAGGATAACTTTCATTCCTACTAGTTTAAGAGGTTACCAGTTTTTTTAAATAAATCCAAAAAACTCTACAGGGGTGGGTTCCGTAGAACCCAGTACCGCGTGTGCCATAACTATGGAGGGAACACGAACTCAAACTTGGCGCCTCGTCGGATGCACAAACTAGTGTCATGCACCCATCTCCTATCGAAATCCATGCGATGTAATCGTTTCCAATCGCATCTGATCTTCACTTTAAGTTGGTGTTTAAAGTAAACTACCAGATCCCGATCCGAAACAGATCCAACCCCATGAACCTCATTAAGACGTGTAACCCACGTCACTAGTCTTGCTACGGCTAGGATGGCTAGAAACACCATTCGTTTCTCCCCAGACCACGGCGGTGCTGCGTTGTTGATGACAGATGCTACATCCAGGACCATCGGCTGCTCGGCGTCGATGCGGGCCGTCACCTCCCTGACGTATCCCCAGAGATGTCGAAGTTTGCTGCAGGTGAAGAAGGCGTGCTCGGCCGTTTCTTCTTCGTTGTCTTCACAGCGCGGGCATAAGGGGACGTCCCTTAAACAATCTCTGCATAATCTGCCATAGAGGGGCAGTGCGTTCCGAACCAGTCGCCAGGTCAGAGAATACTCAGAATTGTTGAGATAACTCTGGCCTGGCGCCCAATTCCACTGGGAGTGGGCCTCCTCCCTCGACAATCCAAGCCGCTCCTCAAGTGGGTCCGAAGCGGTACCCTCCACTAGATCCCGATATAGTCTCTTCCTAGACCGGGCAAGGTTACTGGACCCCGGCAACGCTCTAAGCGCGGCCCGGCATTCGGCGAAGAACAAGGGCTCCCCTCTCGGCCTACGTCGTCCTTCGACCGAGAGGTCGGGTATGAGGTTGGGAAAGGCGCTCCCGACCGCAGGGACCCACGGAGTGTCTTCCATCAAAGTCCGACTCAGGAAAGCCAGTCTCTCGGCATGTCGATGACTTGCCAAGTCAGGCATCCCCAAGCCTCCCACACTCGGAACTTGAGTACAGACCTGTCTGCGGACGTACGCTTTCCGGCCCTTCCAAAGAAGCGAGAAGAGTAAGCGCGTGAAAGCGATAAGGCGGGCCGCAGGCAGTGGTAGTACAGACAGCCGGTAAAGGATGAGAGGAAAGACGTAAGTGGCGCACGCCTCCGCTCTGCCCTTTAAGGAAAGCTTCCTTCGAATCCAAGCCCGGACCGACGATTCGACCTTTGTCTGTACTTCCGACCAGTTCTTTTCCAGCTGGAGGCCCGGCCCGAACCACACGCCGAGGATTCGCACCGGGCCATCCGACCAGCTGAAGTCACCTGGAAGAGCGGTCTCTCCGCTCCAGGCACCCAACCGCAGGCCGTTCGACTTGCTGCGGTTGACTATGGCCCCTGTCACTTCTTCGTACCGAGCGAGCGCCTTAATCACCGTTCGAATGTCAGTACGGCTCGACACGAAAACGGTGACATCATCGGTAAACGCGGAAACCCTGACTCGCGCTTTGCGAGGAGGGATAGCGATCCCGCGCAGGACTGGTGTTGTCGCCTCATCCCTTAATTTGCGAAGGAAGGGTTCCAACGCCAGGATGTAGAGCAGGGGCGACAGCGGACAACCCTGACGTACCGACCGAGAAACAACGAACGATTCCGACCTCTTTCCATTGACTTGCACCACTGCCGTCGGCGAGTCATACAGAATAGAGATCCACCTGCGGAAGTCCGGACCAAAACCGGCAGCCGCTAAAACAGCTTTCAGGAAACCATGGTCGACCCCATCGAAAGCCTTGGACTGATCTAAATTGATCAGCGCGGCTTCAGCGTCGTCTTCTGTCCCCTCTATGATCATGCGAATCAAATGCAAGTTGTTCTGAATCGACCTCCCCTTCACAGCAAAGTTCTGCTCAGGCTTGATCAAATCACCGATAACAACCTGCAGGCGGTTCGCAAGAACGCGGGCCAAAATCTTTAACTCTGTGTTTAGCAGAGTTATGGGCCTGTAGTCGTCTAAATTTCCCCCACCAGGTTGGTCCCTCTTCTTCAGTAATGTGACCACTCCTTTGGTTACCTGTCCAGGGATTGACTCCTGAACAAACCAGTGGTTAAACACATCCTTCAGAATTGGGACAAACATGGGCGACAGCCTCAAATACATTTCGTATGGCAGACCATCGAGTCCCGGAGATTTGTTCAAGCCGACCTGCTTCAACGCAGTAACGATCTCGCCCTCCGTAATCCTGCCATCACAGCCAGCTGCTCGAGCCGCCTCGAGGCGGGGCGAGTCAGCCAAATAGCTGTCAAACTCCTGGCCGACAAAGCTTAAAAAGTTTGATGCGATTTACTGGATTATTTATAACAAATCTACTGCAGTACAGCAGCCTATCCACTATACACTGTTCAAATTACTTTAATAAATTAACAAGTAATAATAACTATGATTTTCTTTCAACAAACATTGTACAATACTATTTAACAAATTATTACATGAGTTTTAAATATCAACAAATTTTTTTAGACTCCTCTAGGCCGTTTTTCTCTAATTCAACATAGCTTTTATACGCCATTTTTTTAACATATTCGAAATAATCTAATGTATTTCACCTCTCGGGCGCTGGCTTTTCAACACCCACTTTCCGACCCGAGCTTGGGTCACATCTTACTGGTGGGAGTAGGATAAAAACTGGCCTTGTGCCTAACTCCTGGAGAGGAGTAAATTACTCTAATGTATTTGTGTACTAATCCGATAAAAATGCAGTCACTGTAAACATCCCATAATCCCTTGCCGGATGTACCCGGTCTTGCCCTAAATTGTGTCCGGTTGTATCAGATCATCCAATAACTTCTGTCCGGATGCATCAATAACAACATAGGAATCCTATGTAAAGTGTGTGTAGTGAAACAAGGGTTGCTCAATCACATCCGCACCTGTCCCATAATCCCTTGCCGGATGTACCCGGTCTTGCTCTAAATTGTGTCCGGTTATATCAGGTCATCATGACGTCAGAGAGTGGCAGATAATTTGAAAAATAATGCAAAGTGTCAGGAAGAAATTCACTCACACTACAACCTTTTAATAGACGCTAATATTCCTCCCCCTCCCTTCCGTTATCATGATAGGCATTACCTCCTCCTTTCATGCCAAATTGGGAGGGGGGTGACGGCATTCGCCGGTGTGAGCGCCTCAGGCCAATTTTTTTCTTGGGGGGGGGGGATATTAAGAAAATCTATAATAAAGACCAATGTGCATTTAATTGTATCTATAATAAAGACCAATGTGCATTTATTTGTATCTATAATAAAGACCAATGTGCATTTATTTGTATCTATAATAAAGACCAATGTGCATTTATATTTATCTATAATAAAGACTAATGTGCATTTATATTTCATCGGGGGGGGGGGGGGCTTTTCATTTATTTTTGATGATATTTTATAGTAATTTGAAATTGCTGAGTCATATTTAATTACGTAATACCTCAAGTTCATAAACCAATTAATGTTTTTTAATGAAATTTATTTTTTAGAGGGTAGCTAAGGAAGTGCGTTAACTCACGTTTAAAACACACAATTAAGGTGTTTAAAACAAGGTTAGAGAATATATACATAACATATAAAAGTGTATTCATATGTAAAATTCACAGAGTAAGATGATGAGAGTATTCTCGAATCTATTAACCCAGCCCTTAGGGGTCCATGGTGAATATTTCATCGGGGGGGGGGGGGGCTTTTCATTTATTTTTCATTATATTTTATAGTAATTTGAAATTGCTGAGTCATATTGTAATTTAATTACGTAATACCTCAAGTTCATAAACCAATTAATGTTTTTTAATGAAATTTATTTTTTAGAGGGTAGCTAAGGAAGTGCGTTAACTCACGTTTAAAACACACAATTAAGGTGTTTAAAACAAGGTTAGAGAATATATACATAACATATAAAAGTGTATTCTTATGTAAAATTCACAGAGTAAGATGATGAGAGTATTCTCGAATCTATTAACCCAGCCCTTAGGGGTCCATGGGGAATATTTTATCGGGGGGGGGGGGGGGGGTTTCATTTATTTTTCATTATATTTTATAGTAATTTGAAATTGCTGAGTCATATTGTAATTTAATTACGTAATACCTCAAGTTCATAAACCAATTAATGTTTTTTAATGAAATTTATTTTTTAGAGGGTAGCTAAGGAAGTGCGTTAACTCACGTTTAAAACACACAATTAAGGTGTTTAAAACAAGGTTAGAGAATATATACATAACATATAAAAGTGTATTCTTATGTAAAATTCACAGAGTAAGATGATGAGAGTATTCTCGAATCTATTAACCCAGCCCTTAGGGGTCCATGGGGAATATTTCATCGAGGGGGGGGGGAATTTTCATTTATTTTTCATTATATTTTATAGTAATTTGAAATTGCTGAGTCATATTGTAATTTAATTACGTAATACCTCAATTTCATAAACCAATTAATGTTTTTTAATGAAATTTATTTTTTAGAGGGTAGCTAAGGAAGTGCGTTAACTCACGTTTAAAAACAAAATTAAGGTGTTTAAAACAAGGTTAGAGAATATATACATACCATATAAAAGTGTATTCTTATGTAAAATTCACAGAGTAAGATGATGAGAGTATTCTCGAATCTATTAACCCAGCCCTTAGGGGTCCATGGGTAATATTTCATCGGGGGGGGGGGGGGGAGGGGGCTTTTCATTTATTTTTCATTATATTTTATAGTAATTTTAAATTGCTGAGTCATATTGTAATTTAATTACGTAATACCTCAAGTTCATAAACCAATTAATGTTTTTTAATGAAATTTATTTTTTAGAGGGTAGCTAAGGAAGTGCGTTAACTCACGTTTAAAACACACAATTAAGGTGTTTAAAACAAGGTTAGAGAATATATACATAACATATAAAAGTGTATTCTTATGTAAAATTCACAGAGTAAGATGATGAGAGTATTCTCGAATCTATTAACCCAGCCCTTAGGGGTCCATGGGGAATATTTCATGGGGGGGGGGGGGGCTTTTCATTTATTTTTCATTATATTTTATAGTAATTTGAAATTGCTGAGTCATATTGTAATTTAATTACGTAATACCTCAAGTTCATAAACCAATTAATGTTTTTTAATGAAATTTATTTTTTAGAGGGTAGCTAAGGAAGTGCGTTAACTCACGTTTAAAACACACAATTAAGGTGTTTAAAACAAGGTTAGAGAATATATACATAACATATAAAAGTGTATTCTTATGTAAAATTCACAGAGTAAGATGATGAGAGTATTCTCGAATCTATTAACCCAGCCCTTAGGGGTCCATGGGGAATATTTCATCGAGGGGGGGGGGAATTTTCATTTATTTTTCATTATATTTTATAGTAATTTGAAATTGCTGAGTCATATTGTAATTTAATTACGTAATACCTCAAGTTCATAAACCAATTAATGTTTTTTAATGAAATTTATTTTTAGAGGGTAGCTAAGGAAGTGCGTTAACTCACGTTTAAAAACAAAATTAAGGTGTTTAAAACAAGGTTAGAGAATATATACATACCATATAAAAGTGTATTCTTATGTAAAATTCACAGAGTAAGATGATGAGAGTATTCTCGAATCTATTAACCCAGCCCTTAGGGGTCCATGGGGAATATTTCATCGTGGGGAAGGGGGCTTTTCATTTATTTTTCATTATATTTTATAGTAATTTGAAATTGCTGAGTCATATTGTAATTTAATTACGTAATACCTCAAGTTCATAAACCAATTAATGTTTTTTAATGAAATTTATTTTTTAGAGGGTAGCTAAGGAAGTGCGTTAACTCACGTTTAAAAACAAAATTAAGGTGTTTAAAACAAGGTTAGAGAATATATACATAACATATAAAAGTGTATTCTTATGTAAAATTCACAGAATAAGATGATGAGAGTATTCTCGAATCTATTAACCCAGCCCTTAGGGGTCCATGGGGAATATTTCATCGTTTAAAAACACAATTAAATTTTAGGGGTCAGGACAAATTTTTTAGGGGTCAGGCCAAATTTTTTATTTTATTTTTTTTTAACTTAAAATATTTCTCAGGGTTGTGGGACACTGAAAAAAAAGTTGGTGGGGGGGGCTGGAGAGATTAGGGGGTCGGGGAAAATTTAAGGGTCAGGCCAAATTCTTTAGGGGTCCGGCCAAATTTTTTTTTTTCGTTTTTTGAACTTAAAACATTCCTCAGGGGAAGAGTGAAAAAAAGTTGGAGGGGGGGGGGGGGGGCTGGAGAGATTAGGGGGTCGGGGAAAATTTTAGGGGTCAGGCCAAATTTTTTTTTTTCTTTGAACTCAAAATATTTCTCATGTTTGGGAGAGTAAAAGAAATTGATGGGGGCTGGAGAGATTGGGGGGTCGGAGAAATTTTCAGGGGTCAGGACAAACTTTTAAGTGGTCGGGCCAAATTTTTTTATTTTTTGAACAAAAATATTACTCAGGGTGGGCGAGAGTAAAAAAAACTGTGGGGGGGGCTGGAGAGATTGGGGGGGTCGGGGAAATTTTTAGGGGTCAGGACAAACTTTTTATAGGTCGAGCCAAATTTTTTTTGTTTTTTTATTTTTTTAACTAACCATATTTCTTAGGATTGGGAGAGAATAATAAAAAAGTTGGGGCCGTTCTGAAGAGATTGGGGGCTCGGGGAAATGTTTAGAGGTCAGGACAAACTTTTTAGGGGTCGGGCCAAATTTTTTTATTTTTTTATTTTTGGAACTAAAAATATTACTCAGGGTTGGGCGAGAGTAAAAAAAAGTTGGGAGGCCTGGAGAGATTGGTGGTCGTGGAAATTTTTAGCGGCGATATAAACGTATTTACCATTCGCACCGGGGCAGCGATAGGTACCTATTTAGCATTCGCACCGAGGAGACTATAGGTACGTATTTAGCATTCAGCGGTGGCGATAGGAACGTATATAGCATGTGCACATAAGATGCCATAAGTACGAATATAGCATGCGCACCGGGAGTGTAAAAAAAAATTGGGGTGGGGGGCAAAATTTTTTTCCTTTTCTTTTATCTTTTTCATTGACAATATTTATATGTATGGGGCAGGATGAAAAAAACATTTTCGGGGCGGGGGAGCTAAAAAAATTTTTTTTTTCTTTTTTTAAACTAAAAATATTTCTATGTATGGGGGGAACATAAAATTTTGGGGGCGAGTCAAAAAATTTTCTTTTCTTTTTTATTTCTTTTAAATTAAAAATATTTCTAAGTATGTGGGAGGATGGAAAAAAAGGTTCGTTGGGGGAGGCAAAAACATTTCTTTTTTTCTGTTTTTAACTAAAATTATTTATATTTATGATAGTGACAATACATGAATGAACACTATTTTGTTTTTCAAACACGACAGGGGTGCACTAATATGAGTTCTTACGTGTGCGAACTGGGCTGGAGATAGGTACATATAGAGTATGTGCACTCTTGCAGAGATAGGTAAGTATGTAGTATGCACACCAGAGCCGCGATAGGTACGAATATATTATGCGCACCAGGCCGGCGATAGGTTTATATATAGTATGTGCCCTGGGGTGGCATAGGTACGTATATAGTAGTGTATAGGGGTGGCGATAGTTACGTATTTAGCATTCGCCCTGGGGTTGCGATAGGTACGTATTCAGCATTCGCACAGGGGCGGCGATATGTACATATTTAGTATTCACACTGGGGCAGTGATAGGTACATATGGTGTATGCACATCGGGGCGGCAATATGTACGTATTTAGCATTCACCCCTGGGCGGAGATAGGTACTTATTTAGCATTCAGCGGTGGCGATAAGTACGTATATAGCATGTGCACATCGGCGGCAATAAGTATGTATATAGTATGTGCACCGGGGCGGTGATAGGCATGTATTTAGCATGTGCACTGGGGCAGCGATCGGTTCATATATAGCACGTGCACCAGGGCGCTGATAGGTACGTATATAGCACGCGCACCGGGGCGGCGAAAGGTATGTATTTAAAATTCACACCGGGGCGGCGATAGGTACGTATATAGCACGCGCACCGGGGCGGCGAACGGTACGTACTTAAAATTCACACCGGAGCGGCGATAGGTACGTATTTAGCATTCACACTGGGGCGGCGATAGGTATGTATTTAGCATTCACACCGGGGCGGCGATAGGTACGTATTTAGCATTCACACCAGGGTGGCGATAGGTATGTATTTAGCATTCACACCGGGGCGGCGATAGGTATGTATTTAGCATTCGCACCAGGATGGCGATATGTACGTATTTAGCTTCCGACCCGGGGCAGCGATAGGTACGTATTTAGAATTCACACCGGGGCGGTGATAGGTACGTATTTAGAATTCACACCGGGGCGGCGATAGGTATGTATTTAGCATTCGCACCGGGGCAGCAATTAGTACCTATTTAGCTTCCACACCGGGGCGGCTATAGGTACGTATTCAGAATTTAGGGGTGGCGATAGCTACGTATATAACATGTACACATGGGCAGCAATAAGTACGTACATAGCATGCGCTCTGCGGCGGCAGTCAGTACATATATAGCACGCGCACCAGGGCGGCAATATGGACGTATATAGCACGTGCACCGGGGCGGCGATAGGTACGTATATAGCACATGCACCGGAACGGCGAAAGGTATGTATTTCGCATTCGCACCGGGGCGGCTATAGGTACGTATTTAGCATTCGCACCGGGCCGGCGATAGGTACGTATTTAGCATTCGCACCAAAGCGGCGATAGGTACGTATTTAGCATTCGCACCAAAGCGGCAATATGTACATATTAATTATCTGCAATAGGGCAGCGATAGGTACTTATGTAGCATGCACACCGGGACGGCGATAGGTACTATTTAGCATTCGCACCGAGGCGGCGATAGGTACTTAAATAGTATCTGCACTGGGGCGGCGATAGGTACATATATAGTATGTGCACTGGGGCGGCGATAGGTACATATATAGTATGCGCACTGGGGCGGCGATAGGTACGTATATAGTATGCGCACCGGGGTGATGATAGATACGTATATAGTATGAACACCGGGGCGGAGATAAGTTCTTATATAGAAGGCGCAGATAGAGGTGTTACTTTTTATAGAAATATGATATACTATTGCCCTGGCCAACGTAGGAGAAATGGTGGGGAAGAAACAGCTTTCGCAAAAGGCAAAATTAGAAAGTAGCGCTGAAATGGGGTGACCAGGGAAGAGAAAGGTAGAAAGATAAAGAGACGGCTATAGAGAAAGGGGGGGGGGGGGGAGAAATAGAAGTTTGTATATAAAGATGTTACACACACGATTTTTCTTCAATTATATGTTTTTATGACCCCGAGCAACGCCGGGTAGCCCCGCTAGTCACATATAAAAGCTCTATTTGATATTTAGCACCTTTTATAAGCCCGGTTAAAATTCTTTGGATTAATATCTTGTTGATGCTTAGATTATATATATATATATATATATATATATATATATATATATATATATATATAATTTGTGTGTGTGTATGTGTGTGTGTGGGTGAAAAGATGACAGATCGTCTTCAGAAAATGAAGACGTTCCCCATGAACGAAACCGGTCAAAAAATCTCTTGTTTTTGTTTTTCTCCTGCAATTTGACTTGTTTTCCGTTTGTCATCTTTTCACATATTTTGTCCATCACGACACTTCATTTTCATGAATTATCGTGGACCTTACCCCATATATATGTATGTATTTATATTTAACGTTTTTATTTTAAAATATAAATGTTTAACACAAAGAAAGTGTAATAGATCAATAGTGTGAGGCTAGAGCTATGATATATATATTTTTTATTTAATTAAAACTATGTTAATGCATGAAAAGAAAATACATAGGTCGGAACAACCTAAAAACGGTTAGTAAAACATTTATTTTCATTTCCTGGGATTTAGAATTAATACTTAAATCCATGACGAACGATTTAAAAATAATAATTGCTAGACGTTTATGGCGTGTAAATTCCGAGACTTGAAAGTTAACAGTATACAAAAATGATTATGAGTACGGACTGTAATCCAGCACGAAGAAGAAACATATGACAACACTTCTGATGACGATCGCGAGATCGAAAGCGCTTGAGTAATGGCCGACGAAACAACGCTCAGAGCCATTATGTTCAAACTACCACCCGAAACCAGAAAGCACGCTTGCCGCGTCGGGAAAATATCAAAGATGATTATAAAAGAAAAAATTCTGTAGACTTCAATGAAGTTTGCATATATATATATGTATATATATATATATATATATATATATATATATATATATATATATATATATATATAGAGAGAGAGAGAGAGAGAGAGAGAGAGAGAGAGAGAGAGAGAGATGATGTTCTAATTCTTGGAACAATTGTAATGCTCAAATTCATTAAATCCTCTTATATATATATATATATATATATATATATATATATATATATATATATAAATATATATATATATATATATATATATATATATATATATATATATATATATATATATATATATATATATATATATATATATATATATATAGGTTTTGGTCAAACAACATACAGTAAAACGGGCATCAGAGTTATAGATACAAACTAATGCAATTAAGGAATTGGTGTGAACATTACAATTATAGCTAATTAGAACAATTAACATGTATACTTTTTCAAACATAACTCAAAAGCATTAAAGAAACAGACGCCGATTAAATTAAATCAGTATTAAAATAGCCCATGTTGTTTAACAATTAAATGGAACCTTTTAAGACAGGACGATGAACTTGATGAACATGTTATATTAAAACGTAACTTAATTAGTATGTATCACTGCCCCTAATCCACCCTACTTTGGAGTGACCCTTGACAGGACCCTATCCTTCAAGGAACATATCAAAGGGACAGCGGCTAAGGTAAAGTCCACGAACAACCTGCTCAGCAAGCTGTCTGGTGCAAAATGGGGTGCATTATTTTCCACGCTACGCACCTCTGCATTGGCCCTTGCCTACTCTGTAGCAGAATATTGTGCCCCTGTTTGGTCCAGGTCATCTTACACACACCTTGTAGACACCCAGCTCAACTCAACAATGAGAATCATAACCGGGACAATCCGCTCAACACCGCTACCCTGGCTCCCCGTCCTATCAAACATTATACCTCCACACATCCGGCGAACAGTATCCACTCAATGGATGCTTCAAAAGGTTGAAGACTCCCCTCATCTACCAATCAACCAAGACATCCTTAACCCACCCACTGCTCGACTTCCATCCAGACGCCCCATCTGGAAGAACATCCCACCATCTGACTTCACCATCCAATCGGCCTGGAAAAAGGAATGGGCGTCCAAGGAGGTCCCTAATAAACACCTGGTGTCAGAGCCTAACCAACAAGTTCCTGGCACCGACCTCCCAAGGAGAGAGTGGTCAACCATCAATAGATTAAACAGTATCCTACAATTCATTATGTGAGCGGTGCTATTTTAAAAAAATGAGGTTCACTTATCGCCTGGACACGGACCGTGCTTGGCCAGCCTTCACAGATGGGGCAGCAGCCTATCCCTACTGTGTGCTTGTGGAGATGAGCAGACAATGGAGCACATTATTGAAGTCTGCCCTCTCCAACGACTGAGAGGAGGATTAGCCACCCTCCATACAGCAGACCAGATTTATTAAGATTATAATATTTTTCATTTATTTTAGAGATAATTTTTTAAACAGTAGCATTACAAGTTCTCGTCAAGCGCATGACTCGTTGAAGGCAGAATTTCTGAAGAAAAAAATATGCTTCGTTTCCAAATACAAATCAAAAGAAAGAGTGAGTATTTCTTTTTTGTAAGTACTTCTCACTCTTCTTTATCACTTCTGGGCAACAACCTCTTGTTGTCTAAGTAAATATTTGTGTCTCAGCTCACATACTCTAACTTTATTTTGCGTAACGTAATTGCGATGAACTTCAGATGTTAACAATATTATAAATAAAAAGAAATGATTACAATAATATTTCATTGCGTTAAGATTATAAAAGTGAAACGGCATACGCTTTAGTTTATACGGGATATATTGTCTATAATGTTAAGTTTAGTGTTGTTTTCTACTAAGTGTTGTGGCATAACGTCTCTCTCCACGGTAGTCAGCAATTTATATATCAGCCTACCTCATATGACAGTGTCTTCCAGTATACGTGTTGAAAGCCGGTATATCATAACTACCACACATTATTTTCAGTTTTATTAGTTTTCTTTAATTCTAATTTTCTTTAACGTGTTCTACAGAGAATTACACATGATGTGTTTTCCCCCGACACTCCTCTGATGTGGAGAAGCCCTGTGAAAAAGGTATGTCTCGTGTTACAGATAGAACCAAAGAGAGAGTAACTTCTTTTTCCCAGGTTACACAATTCTACGTCACTTCCGGAGTGCGATTTTCTGTTCTCTGGTCGTTTCTCGATCACGAAACTAGCATCATCTAAAATTGTTGTTTTTTTTTAACCCGATTGCTATAACGTAAATAATGTTACATTACGGTAAAAAAATCTTGCCAAAAATATCTGAGTAAACTTATATATATATATATGGTTAATCATTTCTATTCTTATTTTTTTTTAGGAATCAATCACCGCTGATCAAAGCCCAGGAGACACGTAAAGATAAGTGTTAAAGAGATCGTCGGTATGACGTTGATTACAATCACGTGATGGTTTGGAAACTACCGTTGAATGGACAGACAATTTCTTAAGATAAGGGAGGGAGTTCCAGAAGCTAGCAGCACGAAGAAAGAAGTACTTGGAGTAGAAGGCTCTCTGGCATCTGGGGGCTTTCAGAGTGAATGAATGGGATTTAGTCGATTGTCGAGTTGGTCTAGTGAATTTACGTCGAGGAGGCACAAGAGTAGCCAATTCATCTGAGCATTATCCATTAAAGTATTTATAAAACAAGCACAAGGACGCTACATTGCGGTGATGGGACAGGGGCTGGAGCTTGGTTGACAGTGAGGGGCCTATTAGGTGGGCGACTCATTTTTTGACCTTGTCAAGGAGGGAGAGACTAGTAGATGATGCACCAGCCAGATGTGGCAACAATATTCCATGCATGGGCGGATAGTGGCTTTGTAGAGATATACGATAATGTCAGGTGTGAGGAGTTTACTAGCACACTAGAGGAAGCCGACCTTCTTTGCAGCAGCTTTGGAAATGTCTTCAATATATTTGTTCGAATTCATATTACCTGTGTAGGTTAATTCGAGGGGTTTTAATGATTAACTCTCAGGTAGGGTGTTATTTTCAGAAACTATCAGATGAAATGTATAACTAAATTTCCTCTTATGTTACGGAATTGCTAAGAAGATCGATACTTTATCATATATGTCTACATGAACATGTCGCGCAACGGACACACGTGTACATTAACAATCAGGTCTAATTAAAAGTCTCTGGAATTTAAAGTTCAAATCGTTACTACAGACTAGAAAAACATAGAAGTCCACATGGACACATGGGGCAAAGGATAAAAGCGTTAATTCACAATTAGTTATAAATGACAGTCTTCTGAAGTTTGAAGGATCATCCTTACTACAAGAAAAAATAATTGAAGTGTAGGTTTACACGTGACATAATAATGAAGTTAATTAACAATCAGTTCTAAGTGGAATGTTATCTGTTGGTGGAACATTCAATATTTACTGCAATCAATAATAACGAAAAAGTCCGTATATATATATATATATATATATATATATATATATATATATATATATATATATATATATATATATATATATACATATACATGTTGCGCAACTGACCAAGTCATTGTTAAACAAACAGTTATACACGATAATTGTCCGTGATTTTAGGTACAATGCTTATTACAGCGTATAATAAGTCCACATAGAAAGTAATTAATAAACACTTCTGCCAGGTCATGATTGACGGAACGAGAACAATCAACCGCTTTCTGATTAAATAAAGGGTATAGTTGCAAATTCTGTTAAGGTTCCCGAGGTAAGCATTGGGATTTACAAGGTCACAGAAATACACCTGAAGAAGGTCGGAGGATACATCTGCCGAAATCGTGTGAAAATAATTACCGAATTGAGACTAATAGTCCGAATAATCTCAATCATCTAAATTTAATCTGTACATTGATTATTTATCAATAGTTCCTATTTACTTACCGTCAATGATGGCAGAGTTCGACACAATGTCAGATTTAATGCAGAGAAAATCCAAATCCAAAAAATTGAAAACGCTGAATAGAAACAAAAATAATTTTAGATGTAGATTTAATGGTTTAAATGAAGAACTTAGTTAAATCTGAGATCCCTAAATAGTTTTAACATACAGATAAAATACCGGGTAGTACTTACGAGCTTTCCGCTGTAAGTTGCCACAAGGCTGTTAAACGTAATTGAATCTATCTTCCGGAAAGGGGAAGGTAAGAAAACTCTTTCTAGACTGAGGCAATAATAATATTGTCTTTATTCAGAGTGTCTCTTTTTGGGGAGCTTGCGTTTCCCCCCTAGCTTAGAACGGACGTCGGCATTTAAGCGACCGACAATAAACTAATCTACCTTCCAAAGGAGGAGGCAATGCATCGGAGGATGGCGTCTTAAGACAGAACAGAACTAAAAAAGTAGAGTCTAGTGCTGTTTCAGATTGATTTCCGAAGCGCATCTCCACTGCATCAAAATGTGGCACAAGGCCGGGACGTGGGGAGAAGCTTGCTTAGTACAAACGTTGGGATGAACAGCCCCGTCAGCAGTAATGGCACGTATAGCGAGCTTAAACGAGCCTCTGCGAAGGAGAAGGCGATTCTTGAAACGATCCCGTTATAGCACCGACGGCAAACATAGCTAACTTGGACAATGCAGTGTCACGCGTTGATAAGTCAGTCCCTACGTCCCGAAAATAGAGCCGCCTCAGCGATTTGACAATGAACCTTCACCTTACATCTTAAGAGAGGAAGTAATGCCTGAGAAAGTTAACGTCCGATGACCGAGATTCCCCATACCGGATTCTGACAAGGAAGAGTATTGTACTCATAGCATTGTCTAGGTTGAGAGATTAATAGTCGATGGGGGTCATGCTGGTTATATTTTTCCCACCGTAGGAAGATGTTACATAAGGTCAGGTAATAGGGGGGGAGCCAGCGCTACAGAAGGGCAACTCTCGCTCCAGAAAAAAACTTATGAACCGATATGTCTGTACTCCACGGCAAAGTCTCGTCAGGCGATCGGCAACTAATCAACCCTCTTTGTTTACTAATAATTCAGCATTTAAAAAGGCCGAAAGCCAAGGTTAATGAGATGAATGGATTGTCAGTTGAATCGTAAATACTACTTTTAGAATTGTAATCATGATGAATAAAATAAACAAAGTAATATTAATTTAATAACGATTTATGCCATTGTTTGTTACATTAAATACGAAGACCACTATGTTGTAGTCTGCAGAGAAGAAGAACCATGGTAATGCAATCAGCAAACGCGAAGTCATTGGGAGAAAACTCTGGTACTGATATCAAATATGCACCTGTTCCGGGAAGTTCTCATGGCAGCATATCAGTACCAAAACCTTGTTTATAGAAATAGGAGACGTTCTACTCAGTAGGTTACAAGACGAGTTCTTGTTTTGAATGTCTTACAATGAAAAACCAGTCGAGCACCTTCCATATGAAATAACAAGAAAGTAGCGAAGCCCTTTCTTTGAGAAAAGAGGTGGTCGAAAACAAAAGAAATAATGTACCCCACTAGATTCCGAAGTCGATTGTGTAATCTGCCAAAACAACAAAAAAATGGTGCTTTGAACTGTAATTTCCCCAAATGTGGAAACAGCCTTTTATCTGGCTCTTAAATAGATAAATGATTTCATCAAGAGTCTGGTACGTTTTGAAGGTGAATCATTATTCACCCATTTTTGAGCTAACCTTACTGTCATAAAATGTGTGTGGTTGTCGGAGGGGAACTTCGGATGTTTATTTACATCTTTCCCATCGAAGAAAGATAGCGAAGAATACGGGAATGTGTGGTGGATCGTCGCCCCCGGGAGAGAGTTCTTGCTCTATAAAAATACCTGTGAACACAGCCGTCGGTATTACAAGGTAGGAGCGCCTCGGGAGATCGTCAATAAACCAACCTGAAAGAGTGGAGGTAATACTTGGGAAGGTGAACTTCTTTGGAGTTAGCTGGACCATACCTTAACTCGACAGGAGAGGGTATGACATCACAATAGTCGCTTCTGGTCTATCGTATTTAGTACTGAAGACGAATCCTAGACTGGTTATTTATTTTCTTTGCACCGAGGAAGATGTGACACAGCATCAAAAACTGGGTCAAACAATGCCTCCCAAAGACGCAGTCGATCATTGCAGAAATAGCCATGAACATTCCCTAGATTGCCAGAATGATTTCAAGGCGAACCTTAACTGTGTGTTACCCTGTTGTCTCCGAGAGAGACGTTCTAATTGGGTGCAAAAATAGCCGAGAACTGAACAGTTGAATTTCGCCAGTTGGAGCGTCTCAGACGATTGGTATGAAAGGACACCCTCTTCCCAAACGAGTAAGTAATGGCTGGGAGTTAACTTGCAGGAATAGGCTGAAACATACCTCACTCCGACATATCTGGTTTATTCTTATTTTTAAATAATACTTTTTCGAGCTACTGCCAGTGAGCAATCACTGATAATGAATTGTGTAAAAACTCCGGGTGAGTAATTACTAATAATCGACATGATTGAGCTGGAAAGATAACCCACTGGTAATTGTGCAAACGACTGTAATTTTAACATACATACAAATTATGCAGACACAGACCAGCATTGGAAAAAACAGACCAGTTCAGACCAAGCAAAAATAAAAGATGTGAGAAGAAAGAGAAGAACAAAGGCTGAATTATGCTCTCAAAGTAAATCGCAGAGTAAAGATCAAAGCGGCAGAAGAACTAAACAAATTACACAGTGGGCACCTCTCAAATGCCTGTCACTCTGATTTCTATTACTGTATTATTACTCTGCCTTGAAGCTAATAAATAGACCATTTAAATAAAATTTGATGTACCCATGATAATTGATTTATTTTCTTTCGGAATCTTTAATTAGATAATAGCAGATTTCGATATTCAGCTTATTTTATGTGCAAGTTCGGAATAAACAAATTGTATTAAGAGCTTAAAAAGTGTGTTTAACCGAATTTGAATTAAGTTATTCATATATATATATATATATATTTATATATATATATATATATATATATATATATATATATATATATATATATATATATATATATATATATATATGTGCAAATATACTACGTACAAGTAATCTACACGAAAACGTTTGTGTTGTATTACCTGAATAAATCGTCTAGCTAATTGCCTGATGATTTATCATCATCAATAACACCCGATAAGTATGTATGCATACTGCAGTATATATATATATATATATATATATATATATATATATATATATATATACAGAGAAAAAGAGAGGGAAATAATATTAA
Source organism: Sepiola atlantica (assembly GCA_963556195.1). Lineage (NCBI taxonomy): Eukaryota > Metazoa > Mollusca > Cephalopoda > Sepiida > Sepiolidae > Sepiola > Sepiola atlantica. The sequence continues at coordinate 205,765,165 of OY744520.1, read as the reverse complement.
TTACTACATTTATACAAGAATTATTGACTACGTATGTGCATACATGAATTAGCTGTCATCTTATTCGAAATCCAGCATTTTTTAGCCATATTACAAATTAGAACCTAGATAAGTGGAGGGCATTCTTAACATAATTTTGGTTTTTGAGAACAGAACGAGAAACTTTATATACTTCTCTATACATACATACATATATATATATGTATATATATATATATATGCATATATATATATATATATATATATATATATATATATATATATATATATACAAATATGTATGTATACATTGCATATATCATTTGAATATAATTATCCATACCTATGCTATCTCTAATGTTAACCGCATTCATGAGACTGTTATCTTCTTATCCCGTTAACATTATTTTTAACTCGGTGTGTTTTTACACTTCTTTCTGTAACTTAGCAGTTTATTCAAGTGTGTTGTCGCCTTCTGATGTCAAAGCATCTGTAATTAACAGCCAGTCACCCTGCCTTCACCAGCATTTAGATTGATAGCATGGCCATGTATATTGGGCATACATATATATATAAATATCCATATATATATATATATATATATATATATATATATATATATATATATATATATATGTATGTGTGTGTGTGTGTGTGTGTGTGTGTGTGTGTGAAAGTAATTCAGTACGACTAAAAACTTTAAAAAGTATAATGAAAACTAGTGACAAGTTTAGGAGAAATAAAAATGGGGAGGAGGATCACAAGTTGATCACATTAAGTCCTAAAAGCTACTCCTTTTGTTTACAAAGGGAGGATTTGACTGACTTGATATATGTAGCTTCCCGAACTTTGAGGTGGAATAAAGAATGTGATCTTATTATGAAAGAAAATCAGTCACTAGTGTACGTTGACACACATTTGGCGCTATTTATAAGATGGTCAGCAATAGCTGACCTGGATGTTTTGACTCAATTATTTAAATTATTTTGTCGGCCCTGGCTTATGGCAGGGGAGGGGGATGTGTTGTTTTATTCTGGATTAAAACATTTTCACTGTCCTTCCCACGTATACGGCGTCGCACCGACATTTAAATTGATGAATAATATTACTGATATTTGGGGATGGGAATACATCTTTATGAATAGATTTGAGCAAAGGTCGAGCATAAAAAAACAATTCTAGGATTAAATGCCTGGTAACACCGACGCACAGCTACAGAAATTTGATTAGCAAATGTTATGCTAATATCACCCAACCAAGGTAATATAAGGTACGCCGGGCATTTAGGAGGACCAAAAAGCTTAGGCTTGTAAAAGTGAGCGATCTTAGTAACGATATTAGAATAAACAATATCGCGAGGGTACCCATTTTCAACGAGCACCTCTTTGATTAATCTAATCTCCGAATCAATCAGGGATTCAGAGCAAATCTTTAAGGCACGATGAACCAAACATTTAATCAGATTTGTTTTACTTTGTAAACAAAAGGAGTGGCTTTTAAGACTTAATGTGATCAACTTTTGATTATCTTGATTTTTATTTTTCCTAAACTTTTCACTAGTTTTTATTATACTGTTTTAAGTTTTTAGTCGTATTAAATTACTTCCAGGTAAATACTCTGATGAGTGTGGACGAAAGCCGACTCAGTACATTCATTAATTTTTTTAAATTATTTCCTCTCGTTTTTATACTTTTTCAATTTCATTTTACTCCCAAGAAATGTCCCAAACGTCTATATTCCTTGCTGTAATTAAATTTTGTACCACGAAAAAATTATTTAAATATATATATGTACATATTTTCCTATACACGTGCTTATTTGAATACATATCATTCTCCCTCACATTCTCGCTGTTTTTCTTTCTGTCTCACTAACTCTGTCTCTCTCTTTCTCTCTCTCTCTCTCTCTCTCTCTCTCTCTCTATATATATATATATATATATATATATATATATATAATTATATATATATATATATATATATATATAAACAGTAGAAATATAAACAAAAGAGGAGTAGAAATTCAGCGTACAGTTCACCGAAATTATATAAAGTGATGATTCAATAAATCAACGCATCTCTCTACAAGTCACGGGTCTGACATATAGACATATAGCTCAACTAATATACATCTATATGAGTTTCATAAAATGTCACGTGTCAAAATTTTAGCCCAATTGGATTATTACTTTACGAATTGAAATTATTCAAGTGAATCTTCTGTAAATTTGTTTTAATAAATCATCGCTTGCTGACAGGGGAAAATAATGTTCAAGATAACCATGGATTGGTATTTATTAGCTGGACTCTGCGCTGTCGTAAATAATCGGTGGTGCACGTTCTTTAAACGCAATTGTGCATACATGAATGATGCTGAACGCTCAGGTTGGACAAATTTAGCAGTTGTCCCGGAAAACGAGAGAAAGTTCACCAGCATATTTTCGCATATCATACATTTAAGTTGCGTAAGATAGCAGAAAAGTTGAAGATATAGGCACTTCCGAAACATTGTAACAGGTGTTAGCCATCTTGCTTACTATTGTGTTTGACTACTGCAGCACAAATCACTATCAAGATAGTTGGGTACCAAATGTCGAAATAGTAAATGCTTTTCCTGTTCTAATCTTAAACAGAAGTACATAATGTTGTTTAACACCAGTAATATTAAGTTTAAATAAAATAAAAAATAACACAAATTATTTCTTTCTATTACAATAAAAATAAAAATTGTTATTTAATTATTTTTTTCAGTTAACACTACACAAATGTTATACATTTCTTTAGCTATTTTATTTTTAAGAGAGGCTTAATATGTCGTAGCGAAACTGAAGAAGCACTCTTTTTTGTTATGAAAGAAAATACCCAACATAATTAAAATCATTTTTAATATTTAATATTTATTGTTTTTTTATGATAGAAGTGTATAGGAAGAGAAGAGTGACACAGATAACGTTCTATTCACTAATTCAATTGTGAATGTGTCAATGAAAATGTTGTTTTAAAGTGGCCTTCGTATTTTTGGATAATCATGGTATGGTGTTTATCAATTGCCTTGGAAACGGAGAAAACATTAACCTTGAAATACGTTTTGTTTATAAATATGACAAATTCCAACAAAATGCCTATCTAATATAATATTTAACGAAACCAAAAGTTGTCAAACTGACACTTGTTTCACATCTGCAACGAAGTATTCAAGTGTGAGTAGGTATTAGTATGATGTTGCATCAGCACACCCGCTAAATAGGTAATCAGTATTTTCGAAGATAAAATATTTTAAAATCAATAAAAAAATAAAGATCCCATGGGTTAATAACGAATATTATATATTATTATTATTTTAAAGGAAGAAATCGCCCAAAATGCCTAAAAATGAAAGAGAAAAATGTACTTTTCCACTAAAATAAAGTACTGTGTAACAAGCGATCGAAACGATGGCAATACCACATGAATTCAACTTCAAATTATTTGCACACTCACCCTATTCTGTAGATCCTTTCCCCAGGGTTTACTGGCTGTTTTTTTAAACGTAGTTCACCCCAAACAAGGCAGGCCGCCACTGTAGACGTAAGGGCTACTGAGAAGAAAGAAAAGGGGAGAAGGTTGGGATGTCAACCTTAACTGGGATCTTCACAGCGAGATGTCTGTTTACATTCATTTTAAATTTCTGCATATCAGTACTGTCGCGGAAACAGGGGGCAGGGAGAGAGTTTCAGAGGCCAGCAGCACGAGGAAAGAAGCTATTTGAGTAGAAAGCTCACCGGCATCTGAGGACTGCCACAGTGAATCGATGGGGTTTAGTCTATTGTCGAGTTGGTCTAGTGAATTTACGTCGAGGGGCACTAGAGTAGCCAATTTGCAGACCTCTGGAAAATGCGCCATGGAAAAGAGGTTTTCTCTCAATCCAAAATTAGTATTCGAACACTTTGGCGTATTTAGAAGACTAAGTAAAATCCTTCTACACAAAGGGCATCGATTTGTAAAAGAATTGTTGGAATCGATGTATTACCCTAGAAATTGACTACGTAGATAAATAAAGTCAAATTTGGCCCAAACGTAGTTGTTTCATGAGTTAGGCCCGGGGATATTTGAGTGATGTGTTAAAAGATATAAAAATCACACAGAAAAAAAAGGTAGATGCTGAGATATCATAAAACGGAAATAAATGATATATGAGAGATAGTGGTGTATTTTACAAGGAGGCAAAGCGATAAAAACACTTCCAAAAATGGTAACTGAAAGGTTGTCACAACGATAGCGGAGATCACTGACACAAGCCTCAGCGTTCCTTGTGGGCTATGATGCAGATAAGAGCGTAAATGTTTAAAGTCGCTCTGATCAACATTATCCCAAAACTAAAGAGAACAATCATGGTAACACAACGATCTTCGTTTGATCACTGAAGTTAAGCGACGCTGATGCTTTATCGGTAGCAAATGGGCGACCATTTTAGAATACCAGGGACTGTATATGAAAAGACGACGATACCTTTCTTGCGAACACTTACTTTATTTAAATGTTATTTGCAGTTGATTGGATAGGATGAAGCATTGATCAATATTAGCTGCAGATGAAAAGTATGTAAGTGAGTGATGTACATCATGGAGTCTGTACTGCGAGAAATAGTTAGCTGAAACAAACCTCTGGTCGAAGAAAGTTGAGTCATCACAACTCTACGGACAATTAAACCATGAAATTCTACGCAACTTTGTTGTCTCGAACGCGACTTAAACTAAGAGTTAAAGGTATGCGGTATAACAACGTTGACATACCTGTTACCGTTAGATCACCGAAGTTAAGCAACGTTGAGCCTGGTCAGAACCAAAGAGTGGGCATTCGAGAATACAAGGTGCTGTATGTTAAGGAGAGTACAAACTGGTGTTGGGTTTATTTTCGGCAGCCTTGTAATTCTTGCTTCCTTTATTTAGTCCTTTAGTCCTCACATTCCATGCGAAGAATTGCTGTTTTCTGGGTCAGAGTTTATCCATCTAAAACTTATTGTTGGCTAGTGTTTGACATTTAAAGAGTATTTCTTAGCTCCTTACACAAAGTGGCTTCATGCGATATCTGAAGCGATTTCCATTAACTAATTGTGAGTAAACTACAATACGTTCATTGCAAATATAAAACGGATGTCACTAAAATGTGGTTTCCCGTTAGTGGGTTAGCCGAGTAATTCGCAAACGAAGGCTGCAAAAAAGCAGAAGGAAGCGCATGATCCTGACAATGGCTTCTGTATACGTTAGACTTTGAAAATCATCTGCTGAGTTTGAGTTGGGGGTTCTCACTATTATACTGCACAAGACACGACTTGGTACACTTATACAGCACGTGACGAAAATGTGCGAGAAACAGCTCAATTTTATTCATGCAAGCGATGTATGGAAATTGAAATTATAGAAACGGTTTATCGCGGCTTCATTCATGGTAGATTTTTTAAATTCTTAATAATCCCATTTTGCATAACCATCCCCACAGTATACAGTAAAAAAGACAGGCGTTTCGAGACCTTTTACACTGCCGAATGATATTGTGTCTCTGTATAAACCTAGTACGGTAGAAAACACAGTTTGGTGTTTGAAGGTGAGTACCTAAGCGCCAAACTCAACTCATCTCCGTTGGGTGTGCGGTCGGTTGGCGGTCGCTGTATGTTCGGCGGAAGTGTAGTCAGCCACGATTACGAATACCACCGACTGCAGTACCGAATAGTGATAAAGTCCTGGTGCGCCCTGCAAGACTCAAAACCCAATAAGTGATAAAGTGTGGTAAGTTTGATTATTACATTTGATGTTGAAACTTGCTGGATCACATTCGAATTTTTATTTGACATTATTCGGCATTTTTTTGCGGAATTTTTTCAGCGAAAATGTTTATTATAAATAACCTTTTCATCCACTAATTTTGTGCTTGTCTAAATGTGACTCATATATGGGTATTATTACTTGTTTTTCTGCTACATTATTATGTATGCTTTGGAAAGGAGTGATACATTTTCTGCCTTTTTAAACTCTGGTAAAATTTACTTAATGTGGGGTCAAGTAGCAAAGAAGTTATTTGTTGATGTGTTTGTATTTTGCGATAAATTCTTGTCCTTTTTGTTTAATAAATCAATTTCATTTTTGAAGTTTATGATTCGATATATACACTTTTGATTTTAAAAAGGGCAGATCGGTCTTTCAAGATTTTGGGAAACTAACATTTTTTTCTTTTTCAAATGAATGAAATCTAAAAAATTGAGACGTGAAAAAGAAAATGTTCAAAAGACAAAAAGTAAAATACATATTTTGAAACCCGAGTCAACATTACCTACACGGATCTTGCTTTCTGAAACTTGATTAAAATGTATTTTAAAGCTATAAACAGCCAGTCATATCTATATCTATATATATATATATATATATATATATATATATATATATATATATATATATATATATATATATATATATATATATATATATATTCAGATTGAAATAAAGAGCAATGGAAAATATTATACAAAGATATATACCACCAATTGACAGTTACAATAAAATTAGACTCATAATTTACTATAAGAAATTAAAACCTTAAACTCCGGTAGTAAAAAACAACTCCCCATCGCAAAACCACTAAAAAGAACCAATGTTATTTATAAGTTTAAATTCCTTTTGGGAGAATGTATCTCCCATAATAATAATCAAGCTAATAACTGCATTGGTTTTACAAGCACTACCCTATCCTGCTGCTTCACCATACATGTTGTACACTCTAGCTCAATTTACCAACATCTACAAAAACATAACTCACCTCCCTCTGATTTAAGACAAATTCTAGTAAATAACACTAAAAGTATACATTCCGAGACCAATTTAAAAAAATAAAAATACTGGAAGCTATCTACATAAAAACAGAGCAACTTTAAATTAATAGCATCACATATAAAACAAATTGTTACATTTAAAAATGCTTAACGTAATGCGATTTTGTTCTGTGATGCCATCAAGCGTTGCAGAATTTTAATCGACAACGACTTCCTGGAGCAATGCGAAAAAACGTTATCTGCTCGTTTCTCCGCTGTCTTTTAAAAAATGTATCTCTTTCTCCAGCTGTTTTGTTCATTTGCTTTTGAAACCTGAGGATGATTCGATGAAGAATCGAAAACGTTCGTGAAATCTATGGAACATTTTTTAAATTATTATTTTAATACAAAATCAGGAAAATTTAAAAAGGAAAGAAGGTATAATTAAACAAAAGAATAATTTTATTTTTAACAATGTCTGCATACAGGAGAAAAGGCCGCATAGATACACACACACACAATATATATATATATATATATATATATATATATATATATATATATATATATATATATATGTATATATATATATATATATATATATATATATATAAAGAGAGAGAGAGAGAGAGAAAAAGAGTGATAAATATGCGACGATTGTCCAAATTTATTTCAAATTTCAATTGTTCAATGCAAGGTGTATTCAGTAATAAACTAGTGTTTATTATTCTTTCCTTAAGCCAAGGCTTTTCAAAGATCGAGATCTTATCATCAGAGGAGAGATACAGATAAATAAGTTGGCTTTCGAAAAAACCAAAGTTCAAATATTTGAAAAATATGTAAAATATTTTAATATGAAAAATATTATATATATATATATATATATATATATATATATATATGATAAATTGTTGTACTGTCGTAAAACCATAGTAATCGATCCACCAAACCGCACTAAATATATCCCTCAACGGAGAAAAATATATTTAATAATTTTGGTAAACTGACTATAATGGGTCAGAAATGGGGAATAATTTAACGTAAAATGTATGCGAATGTGATCCCCAATATTTGTTTTTTTTGTTTTTGTTATTGTTAAATTTCCGTCAAGTTTTTTAGGTGTTTACTGTATATACTTAAGCGCCTAAAAAGTAGAATCTTATTACAAAATAATTTTAGTTAACTTTTAGTATAGGGACTGTTGAAATATCTAGCGTATTTCGCTTTTTACCTCCTGAGTGATGAAATAAGAAATAAATTATTCAGATAAATTCAGTTTACAAAAAACGTTAATTATTATAACAATAAAAAAGGTCGTGTCTAATAATCATCATACGTAACAATGCGTACATTTTGGAGGCAAGTTTAGTCATTTTCCTTGTTGTTAGAAGATCACGAAAAAGAAAGAAAACAAAAGAAATGTTTTAGTGTTTAACTATTAAATTATTTATAAGAATGATAAGTAACATAAATAAGTGGGCGTTTAACAACATAAGTATAATGCGAAAAGAAATAGAATAATTATTTGCTGAATTGTTTGTTTGTAAAAGTTTTATTTACGTGTAAAATCTAATGTTGCGCTTTATTGAACGGTTTTAAGATTCATGTCTATGTAAGCTTAGCTCTGATTGGTAGTTTACAGATTCTGGAATGGTTCAACTTGAGCGCATTTCCTTGTTAAATAATTGCAAAACGGTGTTTAATGAGGGTATGGGTTATCAATTCATAGAGATAAATTCGTGTGCTTCTCTCTCAGTTAGGAGATGACTTGATGTGTACCCGTCCAAATCAGTTAGAGTAGGCAAGTAAACTAATGGATCTAAAACATCGAAAATCAACACTACCTATATCGACCGTGTTTCTAGCAACTTACACATATTTTTACCATCAAACACTAATTCCTATTATGTATCCTATACGATTAGTCGTATGGGATAAATAATAAGAATTAATGTCTGATGTTAAAAATATGTGTAAGTTGCTAGAAACCCGAGCTAGGTAAGGGTTAGAGGTAGTGTTGATTTTCCATGTTTGATACCTTTGTTTGCTTGCTTACTCTAACTGATTTAGACGGGTAAAATCAAGTCTACTTCATATAGTAGAGGAAAGAGAAATAACATTCTTTAATTTCTTATAATCTTTTGAAAAAAAACGATGAGGAAGGGGTAGAATCAAAACTGCACAGTCGATGTTTTCAGTCTGATACTTTCCTAAATTACACTAATTCAGACATTTGTTAAGTCGACTTTTAAAGTAACACTTATACGAACAATCGGATATATTTATTTCAAATTTTAAGGGAGCTCTGATCTAATGGGCCACTTAAAGGTGAATGCACGTAGATATTTGGTACATAGAGGGTAACGTAGAGATTCGAGACCACTTCCATTGTCTTCCTAGGATAATTTCATACACATAACATACATTTCGTCAAAATAGGATATAATTGAAGTTTTAAAAGAGGGTCGGTTTCCATAGTCCCATTAGGTTCGGAAGTCACTTAGAGATTAAGAAGCCACCTCAATTGTCTTCCCGGGAAAACGTTATGCATAGGATTAAAATTGCCTAAAATAGGACATAATTGAAGTTTTAAGAGAGTTATGCCTGTATAGCCCCTTAGGAGTGCACTTAGAGATTCGGGACACTCTTATTGTCTACACCGGTAAAATTTCACATGAGAATACACTTTTAGGTTTTATGTAGATTCTTAAACATTTATATCTATCGAGCACATACAAACATCATACAAATACATTATATATATATATATATATATATATATATATATATATATATATATATATATATATATATATATATATCAATTTTCTTTTGTAGTAACACCCTACATCTGTATCCTGTATTTTTACAGCTGTAGCCATTGAAAAACGTATATAGTGCATCGTGGACAACGTTATTTGCTGTCAATTAACAATATATTAACGACATTTTTCTGATAGGGTAAACACCGTGAACATGTCGTTGTCTTTTACAGCAGTATTCTCCAATTGTAACCTATATTTTATTGACCGGGATTAGCGTCACTTACCTTCAATAATCTTACAAGAACTGGAGTATCAATGTGATTATAACTGTGTCTGTTTTGGATTATACCCATACAATTAAAATTCACGCATGGACATACAGTCGTTATTTGACTGACAGGCAAGCTCATGGTCTAACTTATGAATATAGATATAGATAGCCCGCTTTTTTTTCTTTAAGAAAAATTGTTTACAATTTAATTTGATTTCGTTCGTGTGTTGGTATGTATTATATACACTTTTGGCGTGCGGTTTTCTTCCATTCGTCAAAGTTATGGGACTGACAGACAAATGGTTCTGACTTTAGTATAGATTTCGTTTCGCTATTTCCATTCTTTTTATCGGATTATGTGTTTTAAGCCCTGCGTTCATCCGCATTTATTTCTAATGGCTGTGTGATTTATTTATCAATGTTCTTTGAGTTTTCTTCTTGTTCTCTTTGATAAGGCTTACGATCTTTCAACTCTTTTTCCCAATATCGATACCGAGTCGTTCGCTATCTTGCCATACTTTAGCCGTATTTCGTTATCGTTCTTCGAACCATTTCTCTCATCCTCCTTTGTCTTTAGCTTATCATCCTCATGTATTTCAGCATCCTTTAGCAATCTTCCTTTTTTTCTTGCGCATTTTGCTCTCCTGCATTTCATTCAACCTAAATCACGCTAATTTGATGATTTTACTACGCGAACAAAAAGCCCACATAAAAGTGGAACACGATATTCAACTCATTTAATATATACTAGCGCATAACAGTATGCAGTTTAAATGTTATATAATGACGGACGTAACTTGTGGGATTATAAAAACCTTTATGAGAGTGTTAGATAATGGCCTTGGAGAGATGGACGTATCTGTGGAAGTCGGGTTTGACTTGCGCGAATTAACGCGGGGCAGTGGAGTGCCAAACAAGGCTTGTTCTCACACGTGGAGCTGGAAGACATGACAAGGTTACCGAGTGATGAGACCTGAGTTCGAAGGTCAGTCTGCAGCTGTGAAGGGCTGGCCCTGCGTGAGAAACGAAAGGACCTGTGACGTCACTTGCTCTCGCGAGAAGCGAATTTGAGTGAGTCTGTTTCCAAAGGGCGAACTGATAAGACGTACGATTCCAATGTAGGGATACGGATATTTCCCTAAAGGGAAGACAGGCGCAAGAATCCCTTCCCCCCTCTCTTTAGGAATAATTAGGAAACATTGATAATCTAACTACAATATTCGTAAATCTCTCTCTCTCTCTCTCTCTCTCTCTCTCTCTCTCTCTCTCTCTAAACGATAGCAAAACACCTCCACGGGCAATAGAAACTGCCGCCGAATAATAAAAAAAGTAATTAAAAGAAAAAGATTGCTGTCTTATGAAGCGAGAAAGGTCTTTTGTTGCAGAAGCGAGGAAGGTGCTCAACCACTAGAAGACAGAGCAAACAGAGAAGATACGAAGGTATGAATTACTTTAAGGGCTATGCAACATACATTTCTTAATAGGACTCGTTTAAGTTCAGCAGTTCCTCGTCGTGGTAGGGGCGTGGTAACGTAGCATTGTCAGAGTTACTCGGTTCAAAAAGCTTTGCTAAAAATTCCAAGTAGAATCAACATCAGAATCCGTCGTCCTCTGGTCGTCGCTGTTTCTGCTTGTGGCGAACGATGACGTGTTAGGCCCGGAACCACAAATCGATGAAATGTGAATAACATCGTTGTGTTTCCGAATTTTAAACCGCAATTTATTTGTGTATTCCGGGCTAAATCCTCCACAACTCTGTATGCGACACATTTTTTTGCTCGGTATCATTGTATATAAACTGACACTTTGCGGCTATAATAACTACTTACGGCCAGTATTCGATATGACACATCTAGAATCCAATGTATTCTTCGTGAAACAGCTGCTTTAATTCTTTCTAAAAGTGTTAGTAATTAATATTAATACCATTATCTATAAGATGTAATGGTTTGTAATCACCTCTAATGTAGCCGTATTGCGTAAAGAATTTCCCGCCAAATTCTTTACAATTCTGAGTAATAGTTGTTGAACATGTCGGTGTTTTTGTTTACACACTAGGATAAAAAATATGTCGTTCACCCAAAACAGGGCACATAGCACATAGCAACTTAAACTTCAGAGACTACTGTGAATTAAGGGCCAAACTTAAAGGGGGCATCGTTTGTGGAAACTTGTGAAACGATATGTTGGTTTGAATTACATTTAAATGCATGCATGTTGGTAAAGTCGAGGAAACAAAAAGAATCGTGGTAGTAGTGGTTGGTGCACCAGCCTCGATGTGGTAACACTACTCTATGCATTGGCACATTTGTTGACATATAGGATGCTGGCAAGTTTTAGAAATGTTCACACAGGTCATTATCAGTGAACGTTAAGTGGCAACAACAGGCAACGTTCCATGGAATCTGAGTGACAGTAAGAATCCTTATATGTCCAGTACTCTCTGTCACGTTTTATGGCCGATGTAAATCAATTTTCTTGCTTGAAACAGTCGTTTACTATGTATGTCTCGTTGGTGTCCAGCTTTTCAAAAGCATCTAGAGAATGTATACGTACGTACGAACAAAGAATTGTGATATATGTTTATATTTTACAAACGCAATAAGAGATTTTATTTTAAAAATAATTATGGGGTACATTTTGCAGCTCACGTACATCTCACCACCACCTGCATCAAGTAAAAATGTTTTACAAACTATTTGAATTTGTATAATAGGTCGTCATACATTATTGAGGATAATTCGGTATATTACACCAGGATCAGTTGACTCAAATAAGGATACTTCCTCCTAACTGGTAAGACATAGAATATATACAGTGAGAATATTTTCACAAATATATGAGAGTGAACCAGTGATATATATATATATATATATATATTTATATATATTATATATTTTTATTTATACAAAAATTATTGGTTACATATGTGCATACATGTTTCAGTTGTACTCTTCAGAGAAACAGTCAACCTCTTTAAACCAAAGAAGACAAGGAACATTGCCTTGACTTCTTTGGTCTGAAGAGGTATGCACACATGTTACCAATAATGTATACTAAAGAACAGCTGTACTTATTATTTAGCACCTTTTATAAACACTGGAGTTTCAACAGATTTACATCTACAGAAACTAATACAATACATGTACGTTATATATATATATATATATATATATATATATATATATATATATATAAATACATGAGCGTTAAACGAAAATTCAAAATGACGTATTAGTGGGTTCCCGCACGTGTGAGTTTTTGCTCTCTTTTTATTTGGTTTTTGTTTGTTTCCACCCAAAAATGAACTACTCTATAGTGTAGGTTTATTCAAGACACTTTAATCCAAGAACTTCTTACTTTTTGTGATTTTTTTCTGATAATGTTGTAGTGTTGCAGAGACGATATTGACATAAAAATATTTGGCACAAGACAAATGAAACGGACTGTAAAAATATGTCTCACATAAATATTATGTTTTTTAGAAATGTGAAAAAATATAAATAATAAAATAAAACCATGGTTATTGGAAAATAATATGAACTGACTGATATATATATATATATATATATATATATATATATATATATATATATATATATATATATATATATATCTATATATATATATATAAAGAGAGAGAGGGAGAGGGAGAAAGAGAGACAGGGACAATAGATAAAAGAGATAGCAATAATAATTTGACCACTTCAACGAAAGTTCCCATGAATCTATTTACTAGAAGCAAAATCACACCTCTTCTACTGTAGAAGTCTCTCTATGCCGAAAGATCTATTCTGATGTTTTTTTTGCTAGGAGGCTTCCCTTTCAAATCCCCTTCCAGTACTTTGTTTAACTATGTGAAGAAATATCTTGCTGTCCAACTCCCAAAGAAAAGTGTCTTCTTATAAACATGGTGCATTTCACAATAGCATGTTGGATAAAACGATCTGGCGTTCCCTGGGATCTAAGTAACTGCAAGTAAACCTATATTTTCACTAGTTTCAGTTTTTTTTTTTTCGTTTTTTCTGTTACTCACTGCAATATGTTTAGCTTTTACTGAACAAAACTAAGAAAAATAAGTCGAAGATTAGAGACAGACCAGGTCTTCCACGTATATTAGATCTATAGAGATGGTTGCGTTTACGCGTATTGACACGTATATACTATAACAACTCGATTAAAACGAATGCAAACTAATTCCGAAGTAATATACTGCAATTTTTAAGAACTGTAAATATTTCTTTGATTGTCAACACATTAATACAGACCAACTCTACAATCATCTATTTAACGATTCTATTGTGTCTGTAAGTCCAGACTTAATTACGTAAATCTTCTGTGACTACTCATGTAGCTAAATCCACTGATGTTTATTCGCATTGATCGCAAATATCTGAGCGCAAATTAGATGAGCAGCACGTCTAACTTTGATCCACGTAAGGAATCTGATGCGAAACAGGCCAGTAGTGACTCAATTAGAAGAAGCCGGTTTGAAGACAAAGCGACAGTCGTAAGTTCATTTTGTTATTTATTTATTACGTTGTCAGTGATTCCTCTGATATTTAGACACCGGTTTCTCTTATTCAATAATGTTTATCATCAATTCAAGTGTCGCCCTTTGGTAAACCGATTTAAATGGGCCAATTATTTATTATTGTTAATGATTTAGAAAAATATTAATTACCTTTCGTCTCTAAGAGTTTCTTAAACAGTGAAAGCAATCTGGGCCACGAGTTGCAGTGCATGATAGGTTAAACCTCAGCAACATTTAACCAGCTCTGCAAGATCTTGCAAAAACATAAAAAAATCTCTCTCAGATTTAAATTAAGTCTTTTTATAGCAGCAACGTTCTTTTTAATTTTTCTCTGACTTTCTTTAAGACGTGTTGCTAAATGCGCTGATGAAGTCGCGTTTTGGATTAGCTTTATTAATTTATAAAATAAAATAAAGTGTTTCCAAAATGTTTTGGAAACAGTCGGACGACGTACTGGATTTGATGTTCTAATTCTTGGAACAACTGTAATGTTTTAATTCATTGAATGTTTATATATATATATATATATATATATATATATATATATGTGTGTGTGTGTGTGTGTGTGTGTGTGTGTGTGTATGTGTGTGTGTGTGTGGATTGTGTATGTGCCTGTGCCTTCTTCTCTTAGGCCCATTTCAAAATCTTACTACTATTACTAGGGTTCGTAAAAAAAAAATATTTCAGAAAACCGAGTTTAATTGTTCGTCGTTCTAAAAACGGTTAAAAATGTGTTGGCGGAGCAAGAGCACTATACTCTTCAAACGTTAAATTATTGTTTAATGTTTTAATTAATCAGTATGTATTAAAAGGTCTAACTTTCCGATTATCACGTGGGGGGGGGGGCATTGCATCATTCAAGCTCATTGTAAAATGTCTTCCTAATAGAATCGGTCTTAACCTTTCGAAATTAGCAGTTTTTAAATATATTTCTGTTGTTCACTGTTTTTAACATTGAGTGTGCAATCTTTGTAGTTTGACTTGGATTATAATTATTTATATCATCGCATCTTCTACGTTGAAAACAGCGCACAAATAGAAAGGATTTAATGATTAAATGATGGAAACGAGTAATTACAGAAGTAATTCGTTGATGTCAAAAGGGTTAATTGGAGAATTATTTTCATATGTGCGCTGCTTTCAACGTAACGCAATTGAGTCTACATCTAAATGTAAGCTACGATTTTTGATTTATTAGGTAGAGAACGTAATGGGCATAATATGTATATATATATATATATATATATATATATATATATATATATATATATATATAATAAGGTTTATAACTAAAAGATAACTTTTAGAGAAATAGACCTATTGTGAGATGAAAAAAGCTCAATATACTGGATAGAGCAAAAATAAGGTGAGTCAATGAACAATAGTTAGACCTGTAAATGGAAACAGATCGATATCTTCAGTTGTTCAGAACAAGGAGCATTTAGTAGATAACAATATTTATTCCTCTTCTCTTTCAATTGTATTCCTTAAGCACGGCTTTTCAAAGATCAAAAATCTGATGATAAGATTTTGATCTTTGAAAAGCCGTGCTTAAGGAATACAATTGAAAGAGAAGAGGAATAAATATTTTTATTTACTAAATGCTCCTTGTTCTGAACAACTGAAGATATCGATCTGTTTCCATTTACAGGTCTAACTATTTTTCATTGACTCACCTTATATATATATATATATATATATATATATATATATATATATATATATATTTGTATGTATATACTGTAAATGTGTATAAGTATTGAAGTGTTTTTGAACGTACAGAAATTATCGTTTCTGGGTTTTTATCTCCATTAGTGCAGGAGTGGTAGTGCACACGGTCACATGGGATCGAACGCAGTTCGTAGATTAAGTCTAGAATCACGATCCTTACGTCTATGCCCATAGGCCGCGAGAAATCGGCACATACAGTGGCTGAAATTAAGGTACACTTACCCGTGAGGCGGGGCAGGCGTTATTGTTGTCGAAGGGGTGTGACCCTCGAGCAGAACTTTGCATAATACTTGGTCGCCCAGTTTGAAATCCTGCAGAAATTGCAAGTAAAAATACTTAATTTGTAAAAATGATGAAAAATATAAATAAAATCGAAATCTTGTGAGACAATTAACATAACGCGTAATCAGGCATCTTCTACGGAGATAGAAATAAACAGAAGCCGAAGAGAGTTCCGATTTGAAGAGATTTGTTAGGATTTGAAATCGGCTGTACCGATATTTTTCTGACCGTCTGTAATACAAACATTAATACATAAATACTACGGTCTTATTTTTCCTAATATCCGTGCACTCATATATATATATATATATATATATATATATATATATACTTTCTGTCAGTTGATGTTTCTCTAGAACGAGTTTGTTTTGTTTTACTTTGATTTTCTGTAAGATGTGATGCCAAAGGCGCTGATGAAGAACGTTTTGAACTAGCTTTATCAAATTACAAAGTAAAATAAAATAAAGTATATCTAATCTGTTTTGGAAACGATCGTACATTATAATGAATATGATGTTCTAATTTTTGGAATAGTAATGTTTACATTCATAAATGTGTGTATGTAAATATACAAATGTGTCACCGAAAGCGGAAACTGTAAACATTAAAGTCAGTTCAGGCAAATTAGATTCAACTTTAGTGATATGAACACAAGGTTGAACCGGTTTCATAAAATCGGTTTCAAACCCTGAAAAATACTTACTTGTATATACATAAATACTCTATAATTTTTCCTACTACCATTTATCTTAAAAAAGACTTAATAACAGTTTAGCGGAAATGTATACACTGCCTTATGTTTGCTCTATTTTGATTGTTTTATATTATTTTTATTTCCATTTTATTAAACATGCAAACAACCACTTTCGTTTTGTCCGAAAGGAGATTATCAAGAAGATAATTCTCTCTGCAAGTAAACCATGGCCAAATATTCAAAAAGAACATGATATTCGAAGCTCAAAAAGATAACCTCGGTATGGCTACACCACACTGGCTTATACGAGAAATGATGATTTTATTCCGGCTGATGCTGCCTCTAGACACAACACGAATACAAGACTAGATGAATTCTTGTCCTGCAATCTAATACAACCAAAAGATCCATTATTAATTGGACAATTAGGGAGAGAAAAATTAATGTTCTTCACTTGTTACTAACTCAACGTTTGGGATACTTTAATGGAACACTCGGATATGTATTTATCTCATATAGAGATTAAGGGTTAACCACAGGAAACGGGTCGCATTGTTCTTGAGAACATACACTGCAGTAAAAAATGACATATATATATATATAAATATATATCTCTCTCTATATATATATATAATAATAATAAAAATAATAATCCATGTAAAACATCCAGAGGGTAGCAATTCAAAGAATTTCAACCGGGTTTATAAAAAATGCTCAATATCAAATAGAGCTTTTATATATGATTATTTTTATTTACACAGACATGTACACAATCTGCGACACTGGCATGTCGATGTTATCGATCAACAGTTATTATAAACTAAGATTTCATCAGGCAGAATTAGAATCCGATCTTAACTTCAGATCAACTTTCCAAATATGATCTAAGGTTAAGATGGGATTATAACTCTGCTTGATGAGATCTCAGTTTGTACATGTCAGTTAGTATAAAAATAGTCATATATATATATATATATATATATATATATATATATATATATATATATATATATATTTATGTGTGTGTGTATGTTCAATTGTTAATATATGGAATTAGTAGATAAGCATATAAACAGACTAAGTAAATAATAACATGAATAGATTTCTAAATCAAAAATATTTTTTAGCCGTGAAACCGAACTTAATTTATGGTAGAAAGGGAATTTTTCGCTAAAAAGTTCCATAAAATCCGGATCAAGGATGGAAGACGTAGTATTATGTTCAAACAAGCAGGAAAAGAGAGAAGGTAGAAAGTAAAGCTAGGAAAGGACAGGCAAGTAGTTTCTAGGGTCACTGGGATATATGGAAGGATTGAGGTAGTAGGAGTGATGCAGCATAGAGATGGGATCGTATCAGCCAGTAGGTGGAGTGAAAAATTAGAGGTGGGGCTGATGTGATGGAGGAAAAATGTCCACGGGGTAGCCGTTACGTTTTTCATGATTGTGGTGGTAGAATTGGGTAAGGTTGTGTAGCTGGTAAATGTACTCGTATCAGGATGAGTTGTAGTAGGAGTATGAAAGGAGACAAGGAGGCGAATCATGCCTGAGAATTTCAGTTGGTCTTCTCTAAAATTCACAATAAATAACCACATTACCTCCCTTTACACAAATATAGACATCATTA